>CM061151.1:5907393-6507393 GCA_030710495.1 Labroides dimidiatus | reverse complement strand
GTCATCATACTGGCCAGGAGTTACATCAGTAATGTGGTCTAAATCTGTGTCTATGATTATGCAGTCCGAGCTCAATCGCTGAGCAGGACTCAGACCAATGTTGAAGTCAATAGGTGATCTCTCAATTTCAGAGAGGCTGTGTGAGTCGTTTAGTCTTGCGTCCTCTTGCGGATGTTGTTCGATTTGACTCACAAACACCACCTCATCATCCTCCTGGTCTGCAATAGTTGATAGAAGCTCCACTCCCCTGCCCCTCCCTTTGCCCTTTCCTCTTCCCTTTCCTTTCCCTCTGCCTCTTCCCCTTCCTCTAGCCTTTCCTCTTCCTCCTTTCCCCCCTCTAGCGCCTGTGTTTACCTGCCTGCTTTTGGCTGTCATCTGCTCCTTCACTTGAATTAGACTCATATCATCACTGACTTCGTCTTGACTTGAGATCAACACCGTATCATCAATTTCCTCTCCTGCCACAGCTTCAGGTGCAACCGGCTGCGAAATCTCCATTTCATCTGAAGAGTCTGAATTATTAGCTGCCTCAGTTTCTGTATCCTGCGGAGGAGCGGGCTTGATGACATCACTCGGCCCAAAAATGTCAGGGATGGCCCGCGACTCTGACATATCCAGCGACAAGTCCTCACCTCCACCGAGCAAAGAGAAGGCAGTGTGAAAGGCGGATCCATAATCTTGCCATAAACTAGGATCTAGGTTTCCTCCTGCTGATGTCTCCGAGGCTGGCTTGCTGTCCTCTGATGCAGGTGAGGAGGGGGCAGACCACTCCAGCTCATCTATAACACTTTTAGTTGTACGAGAAGCTCTCTGGGTATGGCGGGTTTCTTTAGGGGCCTGAGGTTTCTGGTTTGATTTGCGACCTTTGCCCCTGCGGACGGGTGGAGGACTGTGGCTGAGATCTCCAACTTCTTCCAGGAACTCCCTTCTAGCGATCGTTGTTCGCCTGAAGCCCCACTTTTTTATTTGAGATAAGGGCAGCTTTGAACTCGACTCTGCCCCTTCTGACTGGCTCTGCTGCTCCTCTACAGAACGACAGAATCATCAGGGTCATCAGAATCAAAAGCGAAAGCTCATTAATGCAACTTATAAACATAAGCCTTTTATCTTACCTGAATTAGCAGCAGCAACGTTATCTTCCATCTGATCCATACTGACATCCATGGGTGTCGGACCTTTCAAAACACAGAACAGTATTTATAAGTACACAGCTCAGGTATGAATTGGGTTAATTGGTTAAAGGCTGAATGCAGGAAACAGGCAACAAGTGTGGTTTTGAAGAAATGGTCTAAAGGCCGCGCCCTAAAGTGAAGTGTGTGGTCAAACTCTTCAAAAACCGCTTATTTACCAAAGTATCTGCATCCAATCATTTCCAGGTTTGAAAAAATCCTAGCAGGAAAAACTGTAAAACATCCAATAGGTGGCCAGTGCATAGACTGGACAAAACATGGACGTAGTCACCAGTCTGTTCCTGATACAGTCAAATGAGGCCACTCCTTTGACAGAGCCATCTTGGAAATGACACAGACTTTGAGCTTCTGTTCTAACAGATGTAGGTCACCTGTCAGTCAGGTGAGCTAAGCTGAGCCTCTGATTGGACAAACTCATAATCCCTATATCTTTTAAACCGCTGAGTTAGAACCCCCCTGTACAGTGTGAGCCCATAGATACAGTCAGCTTCACGTAACAGGGGCGGGGAATTTTGAGGGGGGAAACAATCCTTTCCATTGTAAAGCATTGTAAACACGCCGATTTCAAAATCAGATTTCCATGTCAGTTACTAAAATGTTATACATACACTGGAGACAGTTCAAAAGGCTAGATACTTAAAAAAAAACACTCAAGTAAGTTTATATTCTTGTCTGTATGTTATCAAAGAGTGGACGAAGGATCCTACTGAATGACCTGATGTGTCGTTCCCTGACACTTTCTGCTACCTGGTTGAATCACCCGGTAAGAGACAAAATCAAGTTTGATGATGAATTAAACCTCACATCAAGGAAATTAGTATGTTTTAGTGAATTTGTGAACCACACAATGGTTGTTATTGCCGAACCATAGGTCCCTGGAGGCACATAACTTGTTTTTAACAAGTGGTTTTGTTGGAGTTGTGCTTCATCACAAAATACCTGGTTCGGATACCTACTTGTTCCAGTGTGATGCTCTTAAAACTAGAAATGGAACGTTCATGTGAAATATAAAACAATCTAACATTGATTGAATAAGATGTAGATACTGTTATCATACCTGTAATGAAGTGCTGACTAAAGACATACACTTTTGATTTTGGATCTCAAAGGCAATCAAACTCATCCTCCGACGGATCACTTGCAGCCACTGCTCCTTTCCTCTGTGCTTCGGTTCGGTAAAATATAAAACTTAAGATCGAGGTTTTTTTTTTTAAATCTTATTTGTGGTACAAAAGGGCACACAACTGTTCCTCGGCATTGTGGAAAGCAGTTTGTTTCCCCCTCAGTGTCAGTGTGAACCAGATATGACGTTTTGTGGGCGTTCCTTTTAATGCTGACTGTATCTATAGCGATATTAGCTTTTCAGACCTAAGCCGTTTTTAGAACAAGGCTGTAAATGTGCTTTTAAATGACATTAAAGTCTGTTTTTTTGGCTTGGTGCGTGTGTGTCTTCTGGTCTTTCTGCAGCCAGCCTCAAATGGTTTCTCAATGAACAGCAACTTTTAGTACTTCTGCATGGGCTTCATTTTTCTGAACTGGAGGTTGACCCTAAGGCCAGTGGTGCATGGCCAGATGTGTTACAGAAAGTCAGCTCAAAGTCTTGTTATAGAAGAGGTGAAAGTGATGCTCTAACCCCCCCCCCCCAAAAAAAAAAACCTGATTTGCCTACACTTTCATGGCGTCCAAAAGTCTTCAAAGCGTAATCCAATCAAGTCTAGAGGTTTCGGTGTGAACAGTAATTTGCATCATAGGCAGCCAAACAAATCAGCAACTTCTTCATGCTGCCAAGATGATCAAAGTCTGTGAGGCTCTCTGCCCCATTTTAAATCCAAGCCACTGAAAAATGTTATCTGGATGATGGAGTCAGCCTGAATGAATTTCAATGAGTGTTTATCTCTAAGTATAGACACACGTGATTAAGTCAACTTGTGACACTCCCCATTCAAGTTGTTATTATTCTCACCAATGTAAATGGGAGCTTTAACAATGACACCACACGTTGTATTTTGTTTATTTTGAGTGGTTTCTGGGAGCTCTGTTTTGTGTCATGACCCAGATGTTTAAGCAACTTATTTTGCAAGAGGTTCGTTAAAACAAGGCCTCGTCAACATGGGGCTTTCCAGTCTAAGACGATTGTTACTCTCTACACTCGTTAGCACACTTAAAACGACGACAAGTCCTTCCTTAGTTCCCTTCAAGACCCCTGACAGCCGTACAGCAGCAGGGAAGCTGTATTCTTGCAACACTACGACCACGAACCAGTTATTTTATGAGTGGAGAAAGTAGAGTGTTATTCTGCTGGCGACATTGTTCTTTGCAGCTTATCAGGTTAGCCGTTAGCTGCAAAGCTATGAGGCAAATAAATGCAAAAGAGGTAAAACTGACCGTCTCAAACTACACTGGAGGAAATAATGAGTGCTGCTCGTTTGTAAATCGAAAGAACCACTGAAGCTTTTTTCATACCTTAAATACAAATGACAAGTTTCCAGGTATTGAGTTCACATAGCTGGGACGCTATCTAGCACGGCCGTCCATTTTCTCTGGCTTGCTGATAATGTTCTCTCGCGAGAGTTTCTCACCTCGTATTGCGTCGACTCATGTCTGTTTTTGTTTTTTAATTTATTATAAAAGAATAAAACAAACCATGAGTACACCTTGAAATGTCAGATATTAATATCCAAGGGGGTTGCCAGATGGAGCATTTGGCACAAATAAATAAATGGTTAGATACTGGAACAATACAACTACAGACAAGGTAAATGAAATATAAAATAATGAATTATATAATTCATGCAAGGGAGAAGAATAGTTATTGTATTTTAGGAACTGTTAAAGCAATCATATACATTTTTTTGTTTTTGTTTTTTTTCTTCATTATTTTCAATGATTTAATGTACATACATTTAAATTTATTTAGAAAAACATCAGATTTTGGGGGATATACGTCAGACCTGTTTTTATGAACAACGAATTTGGAAAGGCATCACATTTGTTTAATAATGTTACACTTCATTTTTTTTTTTTTTTTTTTTTTTTTTTTTTTTGATTGAAAATAACTCTGGATACTATTGATTTTTTTATTTTTAATCATTCATGGACACCAGTTCAGAAATTTATTTTTTTTTTTAAATTTGGGATGTGAAAAAAAATCTGGCTAAGGAATGTTAGATGCATTGGTCTTAATTTTCAAAAAATTTTTATCTTTTTTTTTATTTATTTATTTATAGAAATGTCATTCCTGTTCTGTGTACCTGGGAATAATGTATTGACATTGATCCTTATCAATTTATTACTGCATTTTTATTTATTTTTTTCAGGGTTGACAGTCCTTGAATATGGACAATGGAGGTGGTTGTCGCTTTTTTTTTTTTTTTTTGGTGTCCTAATACATTTTTGTTAGGAATACAATTTTTGGGAGAGTTTAATAAAATCTGACTCAGCGGTGTTTAAATTATGTATTCTACAGAGCTGTTCATATTTCAGTATTTTACTGTCACTATCCGTTAAATCATTTATAAACCATATATTCCTCCTATAATACCAGCCTGTTGCATTTGCTCACATGATCCTGTGATTTGTGGTGAATTTCAGTGAGAGTGGTGTGAATGAGACTCAGCTCAAAGCGCTAAATTGACCGGAGCATTTTTTATTTCTTTTCTTCACAACTCCATTTATTGTATGTACAGCATGTAAACACGAACGAGACACAAGCTCATAACAGACATGCTCACAGGAAAGAACATCCAGCCAAAAATGCAGATTTATTTATGCCTACCAAGTTCTTGAAGTCTGGTCATCAGCTTTGGACAACAGTTAAAGAGTTTGCTCTGCGCTGACATTCATATGAAGTAATTTCTTTTCAAATAACTTTGTTTAGACACATATAAATGTGATTTAATTAAACATACTATAAAAACACTATATATAGCACTATAAATATTGTTCAGGTACTTTCTTACAAAAACTATTTACAGTTTACATTTTTAAGTTCTTTGTTAAATCACAGATTTTTTTTTATTCAGGTTTATACAAATGAAGAACTACCTAACAAAAAATGTACGAGCCAGAAATGCCTCAGCTAACATGAAGAGTTGAAACATGGTGTCATTGAATAGACGTGGTTTTAAAACTGAACCTTGCATAACATAAAATACTTCTGACGGCACCTTGATGAATGAGCAACAACTGGTGATGGCTGTTGTAAATGTTTTCTCATGAAATGGAAAGCATCCACAAAGTAAACAGCTATGAAGCACTCAAGAGCAGCATTGACAGTGGTTTTGGGGCAAGCATTCTGTGATTCGATACAATCTTGTTCAGCGTTGAACCAATGTGGTGTAACAAAACTACAGTATGAAAACAGATGGGACTCACATTTTATTAAGAAAGACTTCTTTCACATGTTGAATATCCACATGAACACACATGTGCAGACATTAATGATGAGAGATGAAACAAAACATGGGAATGAAAGTGATTTGTCACAGAGGTGCAGGCCTTCAAGCTTTAAGTTTGACTGGACGACACAACCGTGGCCTTGCAAAATGTCTGAGAGTAACTGTAGTGTTGTAGTTAGGTCACAGTAACACCAGCACTGTCTTTGTTCTTTTCCATGTATGTAGGAGAGTTGCTTTTGTCCGATATGGATCCTGCTCCAGGGGGCAGCGCCTGTGCGGAGGGAGAGTGTCCTGGTGGTTTAACTGAAGGGTCTGAGTTTGGTTCTGCCTCTGGCTCCTGTTGTGAAGCTGAAGCTGGAAAAACAAAGCAAAATCAAAAATTAAGACACTTACACAGATGGTGGTTTTATGTTAGTTGCACATTTGGTATTAACATCACTTGTGTGGAGCAGGCGCTAATTCTGAGTTTCTTCCTGCTTTATATCAATAACAGCCCAATGATTCTGTAACTTAGACTAGAGGGGGGAGGCCCTTAGTTACCTTGCAGCAAATGCTGGATGTTGAAATTGCTGAGCCCTAACCCTAACTGCACCAGTCCTCGGAACCCCTCATGACATCATTAGCGACGTGGTTTCCATGGTGATGGGGAGCAGAGCAAAACTCAAGCAACTCACACCAGTCATATTTATCCACCTTTTTCCCCGACTACCCATAGTTCATAGCGGTTGTCAGTTTTGCTCTTCCAGTTGAACGTTCTGTTTACGCTGCCATGGAGACCACAAAGCTGATGATGTTAGCCTAGCTGTCATACTTGTCAGTGGCAACCAACAACCACACGTTTTATGAACTCATTTAATCCACAATCTAGCATTAATGATATCACGCTGTTTTGAGCTAGCTTGCCGGCATCGGTCAGCCATATTGTTATGAGGCAACGAACAAACCGGAATTCATTAAGTCAACACATGTAGGGTTCTGAAGAAACAGGTGTTTAACTTCTGTTCTGAACCCTAACCCCTTATGGAATCAGCAGCTGTGTGGTTTCCATTGTGATGGAACATCTCCATTCGTTTTAATGGGCTAAAAAGTATGGGAAATTGCTGAATATTTTAAAAAGTACAAGGGTTAGAAATTTGAATCATATGCGTACACTTCTCCTGAACATGCTGAACATTTGAAAATTTGATCAGTGAAAATTTGTTGGAAGAGTAGCGAGCTGTGCTGGGCTGTGCTCAGCATTTCAACATAAGCTGCAGTGTGAAAGTTTTGTGCATCACATGTTCCAATGTAAATGAAACAAAGATGTTGGTGACATCATCTGTACACTATCCACCTTTTTCCTGACTACCCATAGTTTATCACGATTGCCGGTTTTGCTCCTCCGGTTGAACGGATTTTTTACGTTGCCATGGAGATCACAAAGCTAACTGTGTTAGCCTAGCCGTCATACTTGCTCTAATAACCGGCTTTTAAAAGCAAGAAAGCAACAAAATGAACAAAAATTGGAGGTAAAGTCATAGTGCAGATGTTATGAAAAAAAGTTTACACTGAGCCCTGGCTAGCATTAATAATTTCACGCGAGTTTTTTTGAGCTAGCTTGATGGCAGCAGCAACCAGAAGTCGATAACCACAGGCAGAAGTCAACACCCATAGGCTTCTGAAGAAACAGGTGGATAATCAAGGCAGGTCGTCAAATTAAACTCCACATATAACTTCATTATTGTGTGTTTCTGTTACCTGACTGTGTGCAGGACTTCATGTGTTCAGGCCAGTGGGCCTGCTGACAGGGGTAATCACAGTAACTTGTATTCCAGCAACAGTAGAAGATGGCCTCTTTTCTGCAGTTTGCACACCACTGTTTCTTTTTGGTCTCATCCACTGCTTGCTGCTTTTCTGACTCCGTCTGCTTTTTCACTTCGGCCACCAACCGTTCCCTCTCCTGCTCCAGACTCTGCCTCATCTCTGCCATCGTCAATTCTGAATTCAGAAACAAAATGAAAACATTCAATCGGGGGAAAAGAGGTGGACTTTTAGTTCACTGATACATTTATGCGGCAGAGTAACTCACCGAGATTGTGCTTCATCTCAGAGAGCTCTTGCTGATGCAGCCACTGGAGCTTTTCAATCTCTATTCGTAGACGTCTTATCTGTTGAAAAAGTAAAGTGATTGGGACTTGCTTGATATAACACTGACATATTAGTATAAATCTAAGAAGGTGCCAGGGTTACCTCTGCAATTGTGTTTCCTGATGTGCTTTTGGAGAGGTCATTGTAGATTTCAGTCATTGTCCCTTTTATCGAGTCCATGATCTGCAGAAGTTTGGCAAACATTAATATATGATGTATGAACAGTTTAAATGAAGGAAAAATGCTCATCATGTTGTCCTGATTATAATTTTCAAAGCTTGTTTTGTATGCCAAATATATTCAAAAATTATATGTGACAGGGGCTCTTACTTTGTTTGTGTACTTGGCTATATCTGCAGCCACATCTGCAGACACCGTGGGGATCTGCACGTCTCCTGACATGTAAGAGGAGCTGCCAGATGAGACCTGAGCTGCTGTTAGTGAGGATGTACTCTGAGGGGTGTCTTTTTGTTGCACTGCATGGGAAAAAGGATAAAGGGAAATGGAAAATATTTAATGAAAACTCTTTGAATAATCATAAGTTGAAAGTTCAAATAAGTTTGAATTCTAGTGATGATACCTTTCACTGCTTGTCTCGTCTGATAGCGGGTACTTGAGGAGTTCTGCAGCTGCTGTGGACTACGTGTCTGACCCTGTGCCTGTGCCGGCACTGCTGACTCCTCTCCATGCTGCTGCTGCCTCTGCACTTTCTGCATGTGCCACTTCTGAGAGGATGTCTGGAATTTGGTTGGATTCCAAACCACCGCCCGCTGCACGGCCTGTGCCGTCTCTTTGGGCAGTAGAGGGCGCTGTTTCTTCACAGGTACTGGGGATGTCGTGGAGATGGAGGTGGCTGCAGGAGAGGGAGCACTGGTGGTGGCTGTGGTGGCAGAGGGCTGACCAGGAGCTGAAGCGGACACAAGGTTGAGAGCTGCTGTGATGGCAGGCTGTAAGGAGTCTTTTAGATTTGAAGAAGCTTCTCGTGAGGGCGCGACTGCTGCAGAGGATGAGGGCACTTTACCTGGGTAGAAAAGAAAGGGACTGTTAATATGAAGACAGAGACTGGATTTCTTAAGCTGCAGACCCCAAAGTTTACAGACTTTATTTACAGTGTAAATGTGTATCAGCGAGTGAAGACTGCAGACTAAATGCGTTTTAAATTTAGAGAGAAGTGAACATTCTGTCTAAAGCATGGTTTTAATGTCTAACCCAGGACATGTGCAGCCAAGACCTCTGACCCAACTGTTCATGTCGAAATCACATTATGGAGAATGAAGGCAACAAAATTTGACAAGTAGGAATAATGTGCAGAAAAACTATGTAGTAAATGGATTTATCAGGTTTTCAAAAATATAAAAAATAATGGTTGAGTTTGTTAAAGGGGCTGTGAGGACTATCTGTTTGAAGCGGATACAGCGACACCTTTTTGCTAGAATCGCGCACACCGTTGTGATGATATGACTCTCAACAAGGTGTGTTTGTTTTGGAAATGAACGGAGATCAGATCTTCTTTTTAACACTACTTGTCTTTGTTCAAGACAACTTTTTAAATAGATACAACATGGTAAGGTAAGGTATTTATTAACAGTTATGCAGTGCTGTTGTTTGAAATGTGACAACAGGTAAGATTTGTCAGTTTGTAGTTTGTACCGTAGTTTAGTAGCCGGCTTCTCGCAGCCCTTTGGACAGTTCTGTACTGCTCATCCACCAATCTGAGCTAACTATCAGAGCTTATGTGATATTACTCTTTATGAAAAAGAAAACTGGAAACTATTTTATCATGATGACCTGCTTCGTACAACCATACATAAAACCGAGAAAAGTCACTTTAAGAATGACTTTCCTAAAGCAGTTTACTCATATCAGATATCTCACCTTCCAGCTTCACAGCATTCGACTCTTTAGGAGTTTTGGCAGCAGAGGCTCCAGCCTCTCTTCTTGACCTCTTCGAGTCACGGCCTCCATGTTCATCTCCGAGATCAATGACCAGCTCTCTTTCAGAATCAGAGTCTTGTTCAGCCGCTGATGTAGCAGCAGCTGCTCTGCCCTCCTCTGGGGCTTTGGACTTGTCACCCAGGGGCTGATTTTGGGGCGTTCTGGGCTTCTCCTGGAGGTCTCTATCTGGGCCATTACTGGCCTGTTTGTCTTTGAGCAAAGGTTCAGAGGTGACTTTATCCCCTGCCCCAGTAATCCCCTCCTTGCTCTCTGCCTCTGTGCTTGCTTTGGGCCTTTTTCTCTCCGCTCTGTCTTTGTCATCATGTGCAGAGCTCTTTGGCTTATGGTCCTCATCGCTCAGATACTCGCTGTCACTTGAGTCCGATTTCTCAGAGTCTTCAGAGTCGCTGTGATCCACGCCTTTGTAGACATCTTCAGAAATCTCATCTATCCCTGTAACAAGAAACAAAGTCTTAATTACATGCTTTTTAAAAGTTTTAATTTTTTTGTGCAAAAGTAAAACAAAAAACATCAAGTTAGTTAAACTACAATGGGATTCATCAAATTGTGCACAATCACTGCCGTGATGACATGACATGTTTGTTTTGGACATGAAGGGAGATCAGATCATCTTTTTAACACTACTTTTCTTTGTTCAAGACAATTTTTTAACAGATACAACACAAACATGACAACAAGCAAACTTTGTCAGTTTGTACTATTGTTTAGTAGCCAGCTATTTTAGTGCCACTCATAACCCAGTGGTCTGAGATGTAACCATAGGCTAACATGTAGCGTTAGCAAATCTTTGTGTCCTGCTCATCTACCAAGCTGAGCTAACGTAACCTTGCTTTTTATTATCTTGACAGACTCTCAAGTTTGATCAGATCACTGCAGTATAACTGCTACATGTGGGTTGGAATGAACATTATCAACAACAGTTTACCTCATGTTTTAGCCTGTAGCCTGTGCTATTGCTCTTTAGCTTTCTTCTGCACGACCCTATCGGTAAGCTAAGAGATAGCATTTAGAAATAACCTATATTGTTGCTGATAATCTCATTTTGAGTTGTAGATTACGATCAGGTAGGTAACTAGAAGTGAGACTTTTTTAAGATCACTTAAAGGCCTCACAGTCCCTTTAAGACCAAAACTAAGATGTGCAACAAGTTCTGCAGCTGAATATCAAAATGTGAAATTGTGTTTGTACCAAGCTGTGCTTTGCAGCTCTCTATGGTTTTATCCAGGCTCCTGATGGGCCTCTTTGGGGTTGGGAGGGCTGCAGAAGATCCCTGCTGTTGTTGATTTTGTTGCTGCTGCTGCTGCACCGTCTCACTCAGTTCCTTCAGGTCCATCTCAGCCTTTACTCGATCTGACAAGAACAGGTGAAACAATATCCGACTGAAACACAAATTCAAGAATGCACCACGATGATAGTGATATGAAGATGAAATGTGCATTACTGGCCCCTTTAACAACGTCATGATTATATTTTTGGTACTAACCCAGGTTGAGATTAAGAATGCCACCTGTGCCTGCAGTCCTTTCTTGCTTTGGCACCAGTCCAGGGTTAAAGGGCTTCGGGCTGCCTGTCACACTGCCCGCTGGACCCATCTTCCCGGAAACTGGAGAAGCTGGCACAACAAAATATAAATGGCAAAATTTAGTTCAGAGTATTATTTTGAAGAGTAACCTACTAAGGCAAAAAAAGAGGTTTGTGGGCTTAAAAAACTTCAAAGCAAACAACCAAAAAGTGAGCAGTGACTCACCCTCTCTCTATAAAGAGGCTGCTGGTGTCACTGATTAATCTGAGGGTTCGTTTTTATGGCTAACTCCTATCGCTTTGTGCACCTTCTTTGTGATACATTTCTATTCCAAAATTACTTTTGAAATAACAAATTTATTTATTTACCAGTGCAGTCCATCGATTCCTCTCCAGTGCTGTAGTGAAAAGCCGGATTCCTGCTCGGCTTCTCCATATCCTGCTCCCCGTCAGACCCTGTGTGAACGGAGGAGTTGGTGCTCATGGGAGACCGAGGCATGTCCGTCAGGGAGACCCTCCGGCTCATGCCACTGGGAGTTGAACTTTTGCCGATCACCATCTTGGGAGACGCAGTTATGTCGAAGTTAAAGCGAAGTTTGTCAGGTTTCTCCGTCTTCACTGTCCCAGCGCTGGGGTTGGAGGGGTCCAGTAACATCTGCAGCTGGTTGCTGGGTGTGTAGGGAGTGCGGAAGGGTGCATAGTTGAAGACCCCAAATTTCTTGCGAATGTTTTCCACATAGACCTCCATCTCTTGCATCGCACTGTTGAAGATGCTTTTAGTCTTTTTCACTGAGAACGGGATCTCTTTAGACATGAGGTAGCAGTTGTTGATGGGGACCCAGGCCCTACATTGAAGGTACATGGAAAAAAACAATACATTGAGGGTCTGTGTTAAAAAAAAGGTTTGGTGTGATAGATTCAGCAAGGACAGATTCATGCTAATACTAGATTTACACTCGTTTTTCATCTCACCTGTCATGTTGCCCAAAGAAGCGTGCGTCCACCTGTCCGTCTTTTTCCCGAAGTGCTTTTGCTGGCCAGAAAGGAAAGCCTTTCAGCTTCGCCCAGACCAGAGGATGAGGTTGACTCTGTCAGAAAAGAGGAAAAGAATTCAGTTCTCTGAGATGAATGTTCCACCACTGCTTCAAGATCACGTTCCAGACATAGAAAGACCTACACATGGCTCACAAAACCAGTTGTCCCTCTTTTGGCATGAAGACAGGTAGCACTCCGGACACACTTCGATCTCATTCATCTGCAGAAAGCATCAAAGTTTCATTACTTTACTTCTTAACAGCAAGGATTTACAGACTATGTCTGATGAATAAATAAAGCGTCTTTACCTCATGTTCACAAATCTTTACGATGACCTTCGCAGTGGCTGTTAGTTTGTGGTTACCTGAAATAAAATTTCAGCCTGATGGTAAAATTTCTTTTATATTAAAGTGGCGTACAGGTGTGAAAGTGACAGTGGCTTACCTCCGTTATAGATGATGCAGTTGTGTAAAATCCATTTCATGTCAGCAAGAAAGGCTTCTGTGCAGCCATACATTTTCTTTTTGATATTCTGTTAAAAAGGAAAACAAAATTAAATCCAAAAGGTATCAAAGATCATTAACAACACAAAATACGTCAATATGTGAGCCTCTAATTTTCTCTGTTGCTTATTTGTTTACTTGTTTTGTGTACATTCATATTCCTTTTGGTAAAGTTTGGGATCACCATGAGTCACTTCAGCTTACTTTAGGTTTATCCTAGTTTGGAGTCTCTTGGTCATTTCCTGTTTTATCGATCAAATGTTGTCTTTCTTGTCTTGCATCATCAGTTCCTCTGTTTATGTCGAGTATATTCCTTGTTGTGTGTTTTTTGGTAGCTATTTCATATGTATTTTACCCTTTGTGTCTCATTTTCATTCATGTTTCTCTATTAGATCTCGTGTTTCCTGTTTTATTTGGTGCTTTTTGCTCTGTGTGTCTGGTTAGTTTGACTTCCTGTCCTTGTACGTTTCCTTCCTGCTTGATAACTCTCATTGGTTTGTGTCATGTGTTACACTTATGTCGTATTACTCTGTATACAGATTCTCTGTTTGACTTCTCTCTTTGCGATTCTGTTCTGTCTCATGTGTTCCTCCTTTATTTTCCTATCAGCTCTTGTGGTTCTATTTCCATTTATGATTTTCCTGTTGATGGCGTTTTCACTTCTTGCACTTTCTGTTAATCAAATTTTATTTATCAAATTTTAATTTTATTTTTGTCTGCATTTTGGAACTTCTATTTTGTGTTTTCTTAAAACGTGACACTTCCATGTTTTACAGTTACCAATTCACACCTTAATGGGTCTTTGAAGTTCTAAATGTAAAATAAAGCAGGGTACACACGAAGGGATTTTCTTGATTTGAAAAGTTCTTTATCTGTTAGGGACCCCACACATCAAGATAAAAAAATCAGGCATTGAACAGTTTTGATCGTACTGTGTGTGGTGTGCTCCGATAATCTCAACACAGCTCACCACACACATAACGATTCTGTACCACCACAGATCTAGAATCGAGTCTTCCAAGACAGAAATCTTGCATGACCAAACGTGATCTAACAAAAACGTAGAAGAAGAAACATAGCAACCGATAGCAAAAACTGGTAAACACAAAACACAACATGGAAGAGGACAGAGAAAAAGGGAATGATGGTGATTTTGGGACTATTCTTAACGGACAATTCCTGAACCAAAAAAAAAAAAAAAAAGACTGTAGGAAAAATCTTGGAGACGGCAGGAACACGGACTTCCCTCACAATCTTTCCGTGTCAGGTCAGCCATGCTTGTTTTTGTTTACGTCTGCTTCCTTGTTCCTCAGTCAGCTCACTTCCTGATTGGCTACATTCCATTCAACATCACGATTCACGGAGTCATGACTCAGGAGTCGTCGGCTTTCCCCATACATGAAGATGTGATTTCGTTTTGAGGCCGGTTATCAGGACAAATTCACCCTTAACACACCTCAGACCACAGGGTAATCTGATAGGATAATCTTAAAAAACATATGATAATTGGGAGTTCCCACTCCTTGGTCAGGACACAAAAACATCCTGACAATCTCCAGTGTGTACTCTGCTGAAAGCTTGAAATATCCTATCCCTTTGTGCTCATTTTGACATTTTTGTTTTAAGTCATATTTTTCTTTTCTCTGTGAATTCTATTTTTGTCATTTCTGAATGAAAACAGAGAAATTTTACCTTTTCTAAAGTTGACAAGTCCATGGGGTGGAAAATGTACTCTGCATAATCTGGGTGCTGTTCAAGAGACACCGGCTTCAGAAAGGGCTCAGTCTGCCAGATCAGATGAAAGTGGGGGGAAAAAAAGAAAAAGACACATTAGTTACAAACACTAAAGTTAGAAAGTCTCATTTCCTGTACTGTGTAGTTAAACAGAAAGCCTTTTGAATTCAGAGATATATTTAAAAGAAGCATTCTACAAAATTTCTTACCCCAGGCTGTTTGATCTTTTGGAGCGCAAATTTAAGCAAGTAGGACAGTTGGTCTATTGTCAGCATGGTCATTGCCTTGCTCTGGGTTTCAATGCATTCAGCAACTGTTATTTTCTGCAACAATAACAAAAAGTTTCATCATATATGCCATAAATTGACATAAGAATGTAAAAACAAAATGATTAACACTAATAATTATTTACATCGAGCTTAAAGAGGCTGTGAGGACTATCTGTTTGAAGTGGATCACTGCAACATCTTTTGGCTGGAATTGCGCGCACGCTGTGCTGATGACATGACTCTTAACAAGGCGCGCGTTTGTTTTGGAAATAAACAGATATCAGATCTTCGTTTTAACACTTCTTCTCTTTGTTCAGACAACTATTTACCAAACAAAACGCAACGAGGGAAGGTATTTATCAACGGTTGCGCAGCGCTGTCGTTTGAAACGTGAAAATGTTAGTAGCCGGCCATTTAAGTGCTACTCGCAGCCCAGTGGTCCGAGACATAGGATAACGCGTATCATCAGTGAATCCTTATGTCATGCTCATCTCACAAGCGGAGCTGGTCGATAGACTCAAGTTTGATCAGATCACTGCAGAATAACTGCTGCCTGTGGGTTGGAATGAACGTTATCAGAAATAGTTTAACCCGTGTTTCAGCCTTAGCCTGTTTTAGCCATTGGCTCATGTTTAGCCTTTAACTTGTGTTTTAGCCCTTAGCCCATGTTTTAGCTTTTAGCACGTGTTTTAGCCTGTAGCCTGTGTTTTAGTCTGAAGCATGTGTTTTCGCCTCTAACTCCTGCTATCGCTCTCCAGTTTAGCTTTATTCTGCTTTGACGTCCTTTTTATGTCTAACAGTTCAGCTCCAGCATCCACAATCAC
This sequence comes from Labroides dimidiatus, assembly GCA_030710495.1. Taxonomy (NCBI): domain Eukaryota; kingdom Metazoa; phylum Chordata; class Actinopteri; order Labriformes; family Labridae; genus Labroides; species Labroides dimidiatus. Next base: position 6,491,837 of record CM061151.1, on the reverse strand, counting down.
TACAAAATGAATCCCAGAAATCATTTTCAGCAGAGAAAAACACAGATCTCTCTTCTCACTACTAAACTTCGTCAGCCGGCGTGGTGTTGTCATAGAGACTTTGGCGCGCCATAAAACAATCCTTTCCGACCAGATTGGGAAGCTCAGAAATTGCATTTGGCAACGGCATATATCTAGAAGTAAGACTTTTTCAAGATCGCTTAGAAAGTCCTCACAGTCCCTTTAAAACTTTATCCTCCATTGGTGATTGAGATTTTACATGTATGAGTAAATTGTGTCAAATCAGAAGTTCTTAGTGTATTGCCTCAATACAAAGAATTGCAGAAATAATCTTCAGAATCTCTTGATTTGTAATTTTAGCAACTAGATTACAGGAGTGTCAGACCATGTGCCATGGAGGGCAAAGAATCTGAAGGTTTCACTTCTATAACTGATCTTTTCTTCCTCTCTTACTGACAAATAGCCTGACACCCCTTTTCCTACTAAGCAAGGAGGATGGTGCCTTAATCCCACAATCACTTGTGTACACCCACACACATACACACAGCTACAGTGGGGTACCTCACACTCTGGACAGAACCAGTCGCCCTCGGGCTCGGCTGGTAGTTTGAGGCACTTGGCGTGGTACACCCTGGGGCAGAGCTCACAGCAGAGCACCTGGCCCTCGCGGTGGCACAACCAGCAGTAGAAGTCATTCCTGCCGTCCTGCGGTACAACATCAACAGGGTCTGTGGTGAGTGCTGGCTGCTTCATATAGTAAAAGGGACCATGTCTTAGCTCTGACTGAAATGCAGGCAAGAGAAACAGGGGGGCAAGTTTCAAAACACACGCAGGAACACAAAAAAAGGTGCAGTGCAACAAAAACAAGCTAGCAGTGAGGTGGGGAGAGCAGGTTAAGCAGCATAGAGGGCAGGTCAGGGATAAAACAAACACATTTCAAAGCACATGGGTAAACTAACTGAACATTGAATCATGTGACTCTTACAACTGTGAGTCTAACATCTCACCTAACAGGTTTAAGGGCGTAGCTACAGGATCACTGCTGATCCTTTCATTTTCTAATTAGAAAGCACATCTCACATCTAAGAGAGAGCTCTTAATGCTCTTTTCTTTTCAGTGTCATACTGATACTTTGCCACTTAGCAGCTTTTATATCATGTTGACATTTTCAAACACATTAGTTCCTGTTTATGGGAAATCAGCTATCACCTGAGCTGAAAGGTAACCAATAATGGATATATGCTTATCAGAACTAGTAAAATTCAGTTGTTGCCTTTCTGAGACTCAAACCACTCTATGTTCACAAAGCAAACAGTCAAAATATCTCAAAATAAACAAAATAACATTTCAACAGCATGCAAATTAAGGTTTAACCAAGGGTAAACAAGATCACTCACAACCAAATTAATACGGCAAGCAAATCAAAACGTGTGCATCTCATTAAATTGATTAAAAATATAATTACACCAAAAATCTACCACTAATTTAGCGTGCACTCATGGCACCGCTCCAAACTGTAATAAGCTAACCGCAAACAGGCAAAATCTACATAGGTTTACTCTAACAGGCAACGTGACGCAGTTCACAGGGTCATTACTTCCGTTTTCACCCCTGTCTCGGTGAGAGAGGAAGAAGACTGCAGTCAGGCAGAGTGTGGTTTTTGCACTGACAGGTGTCTTTTTCAGAAGGTTTTGTACAGCAAGAAGAGTGCAACAGTACGGTGGCCCTGAAAGCTCACAGCACTGCAACTTAGGAGAGCACATGCAAAAAGACAAAACACAAGCAAATTAAGAAAACCTCTCCATCAATTGACAACACATGCAGCATTTAGAAAATGCTCTGCGAAGACCACAACACAAGGGAAGTGTTTCCAGAGGACACTTAAAAGTGATGCACACGTCCCATGTCCCTGTTGAGGTTCTCTTTCCGTCAGTGGTGTTGGAAAATGAGATAAAAAGTAATTGCTTTTGATTTATTTTAACACTGCGATCACATGATTCAGATGTTGGCTTATTGGCTAATAACGGACGTGTGCATCACTTTTTAGTGTCCTCTAGAAACTCTTCTGTTGTGTTGGGGTCTATTTACAGCCTGTTTTCTAAATGCTGCACGTGTTGTCAAATTGATGGAGAGGTTTTCTTAATTTAGTTGGGTTTTGTCTTTTTGCATGCGTTCTCTTGAGCTGCAGTGCTGTGAGCTCTCAGGGCCACCGTACAATAAGTACAAAACTGTTATTGCACCGAAACTATTTTTTTATTTTTTTAGCAGAAGTTCTGCAGTCCATTATTTTTCATAAGACTTTACTTTTCAGTGTCAAACATTACTTGTCAGGTTTTCTTTGGGGTCGGTGTTGCAAGATTATTTTACCCTCCATGCTTCCCCTAAATGCTAGATACCCTCAGATAGCATTAAGCTAATGATTTCCTCAGACAAAATCTGAGATTTTTTGTTTTCAAATTGTAGAGTTCAGAAAAAAGGCTGTGTGGCACCTCGCTTTTTCTTATTTGCAAAAAATAAAACACTCTAGCTCTAAAGGTTCCATACTATTGTTGCAAAGGGAAGGCAAAAAGTCAAATGGCCTTCCTTTTTTAGCTCAGTCAGTAGACTTTTCTGACAGTTTATAGAAGCTTTCAACTACTCTCAGTATTATGAATAAAATATATTTACATTTTTCCGTCCTGCTGGCTCTATTTCTCTTTCTTTGTCCCTCTCAATCCACAGCTCTGCAGGTGTCCATTGTGAATAAGTGCTCCTATTCATAATCCACATTGCCTTTATGTTGCGAACACAATATACTAATCCTTTAACAAAAGACAAACCCATTATTGCTCATTTTGTCTTTTTTTTTAATTCATTTTTGGCCTGATTGATATTACTCACTCCATTCTACTGTGTGGAAGGGAAAGCTGCCTGTTATGACCTGTATGCCGGCTTTTTTTGCCCACAGAATCAGCATCCTGGAGTACTTACCTGGTCCTTGCTGTTACTGTTGATGGCCCCAGGTTTCTTCTTTTTCTTGAGAGGGCTGGGAGAGGTGTCTGAGGGAGAGTGTCCATTGGAGGAGTGGGTGGGACTGGAAACCTTCCTCTTCTGTGGTGCAGCCGGTCGTTCTGCCGACCCCGCCGGATCAGGGACTAGATGAAGAGAGGAAACAGGGCCATGAGACGACAGGAGGCAGACTTGCATTGTTCTAACGTGCTACAGAAGACTGTAAACATGGGGTTTCATGAAAGTCACGAGGGGAATGAGAATAACATTCCTATCATTTCAAATTATAAATGAAGCCATCAGTTTTAGCTGAGGGGATTTGATGGCTGGATGCCGTATTTTGCTTTCAAATCATTAAAATTAAAATCTTCTGACAGCAATTACAGCTCATCTGAGGAGAAATTACTAAAGATGCCATTTATGCATATTAAATTATCACTTTATAGTAACAATAGCTTCAGGGCTCCCTCCAAACCAACAACACCCTGTGTTAACACTTGACACAGATTCTAACTAAGCAGGCAGCCAGGAATGATGGATTAACTCTGTGATCCTAAGAGACAAACAAAATGCATGACACTGCCCTCCAAACTCGTAGTAAATGATCCCTGCATGCTCTCAAAACTAGCACAGCTAAGATGCTTGACTCTTAAATGTGAGCTGCCCCGGCCTGAGAGACTTACCTTTGGATCGTGCAGATGCATCCATCCCCTCTACCACATCAGACTCTGTCTTTACCTCCTCCTCAGCCAGACTGCAGAGCGGACCGAGCGAGAGCACACAGGAACACAGAAAGAGAGGCAAACACAAAGTCAGATAGGCAGTGTAGAAACCACATCAGCATAACAGTAAACAAGTGGAACACCACCTAAGGCACCCAGGTCCCGCAGGATCTGTCAGTGGGGACTCTGCAGGTTTCCACTGTTATTGTTTCACTCGATTTCAGCACAGCCCTGACATCCAGGGTACTAAGTTCAAATCCTTCCCATATGATCGGTGACAATCGAGTCTGAGTACGGTCCATATTTTTCAAGAACGAGAATGGTAACAATCACCATGGCAACGCTCCTTTTTCTTCTAAGCACAAGTTGATATTCACAACAACACAAAGGGCAATTTGTGCCGATATTACCCAGCATCTCCATTCAGGGGACACACGGCTACAGCAGCTTGAGGTCTGACAAGGTTCTGATCTTTCCGTGCTTTGACTCTCTGGCTGTGTAGTCTAATAGTGCCCTGTTTCACTGGAGGGACAGAGTCTCATGGTAACAAACAGCCTCTCAAGCCCCTTCTGTAACAACAGGGCTGCCCCCGCACCCCAGGATTTGGGCCCACTCTCAGAGACCAGTAGAAGAGGATCGATCAAACAAGCCTTGAAAAGGGTCCATCGAAATATTTCTTTATATATTTCTATAGCTTTAGTCTTCACCACTTGCACTTTAACTAGCTCTGCTGGGAGACAAACAACCGGCAAATATCCAGTCCGTGGCTTTGCCTTTACTTGCTCTCTGTTAGCAATATATCTATGTTTACAGCTAACATGTTGGCAGGTTATGTTAAAATTCAGTAAGTCCAGAGCAAAAACAACAAAAACGCTAAAAATACAACATCTTCAAAGATGTATCCAGCACAGGAAGAACCTGATTTCCCAGCCCTCTGGACTCCGTCTCTTCTCATTTCCTCTGAGGGGAGAAAAAAAATTGAAAAGAGATGGGAATAAAAGAGTGTTCTGGTGATAAATGAAAGTCTTTGAGTGTTTGGCTCCTCCTTTGTCAGAAACACAGAAGGGTCTGGTTCCAAGGATGTAGCCTTTATTCACCAGCCCCTAGGAGAAAAACCCTTCGCAAGGACCCCTGACAGGTCACACACTTGACCAGTTCAGAGCTCCGGCTGCAGCTCTGGTTTCCAGCTAGGCTGATGGGTTTACAGGCTACGACTCAAAGGTCAACCACATTTATGGGGATAAGCCTTTTTTCTTCTCTCCTGGAAGTTGAGGAATGCTCTACTTTTCCCTTCCTCCACCCCTGAAGGAGAAGTTCCACCGATCAAATGTCACTTCTCTGGTAGACAAAGAGAAGTTACAATATCCTGAAAGCTTTAATGAAGCAGACATGGCTAAAGAGATTGGACGTGATCACATCAGATAGGACACCACAGCCAAGCATGAGGTCTGCATAACAACTCAGAGGTTTCACAGTGATCAAAGATCTCCTTTCTACCAAAGTGAAGCCCAAACACTGATTAATTCAACAGAGGATCACGACCATTAAGGCTGAAGATGAAGGCAGTTCAGACATCTTACTGAACTCTGAATGAGGAGAAAATACGCGTCATAGCTCGTGTTGTCAGAGAAACAACATGGGTCGAGCAGAGTTCTTTAAAATATGGCATATGGGTATCTTGTTTCAGCCTGCCAACAGTGACACACACGCACACACATACACACATTCACACCCCAACCCCTCCGGGGCCTTCCTGTTCCGGACTGAGAACAAACGAGGCCCACATGAACACAAGAAAGCGTTAGCCAAGTCGCTGTGCTGCGTGCATGACAGAAGTGAAAAGACACAACACTCAACACAAGCAGCAGTCACATCCCTGAGTAATAAACACACTTAATACTGATGGCAAGACACTGCTGCAACTACCAGGACGACAGGATGATCAGCAGGAAAAAGAGAGTGCTGATCCAAAGGGCAGATCAGGAGCTGTGATCCATCACACAGGAAGAGTCAGGCAAATAAATCCTCAGCAGATTCTGGGATGTATTCCAGAGAGACGTGGGTTCAAGAAAACACTGAGAGCATTCCCCTCTGCATGTAGTACCTGATGGACAAAAAGGAAACAACACTGACTCAATGCCTTTGGATTCCACTCCTGTGAGAGACGAGCAGGGTTCTCTCGTCACAGAAAATGGAGGCCACAGCTTGCTCCCCTCCCCCTCTCCCCCATCCCCCACTCCAAGGCTCAGACTCAGGCACTGGCACATCCATGCAGAAGGACCACAGAGATCTGAGGAGATTACAGTCCACCAATTAAAAAAAAAAAAAACCAAAACACAGCTATGTCCAGACAAACCTTTCCCCGGTCAATCACAGAGACAGAAGAGAGTAACAGAGAGAGAGGGAGAGAGAGAGAGAGAGAGGGAGACACGGGAAAATCCAGCAACAAGACAAGCACCAATCTCTCTAGGTTAGGGTTTTTTTTTATGTCCTCAATCTTGGCTTCCCTCCTTCCCTGTGACTACTGCTGTCATAGAATAATTAGATTTCATTTTGAGGAAAGGGGGACCAACAGTGTGAAGCCATGCTCAGATACTAGCAGAGCTGTTCTCCAACCTGAAAAGAATACACAGATTTTATACACATTAATGCAAACTGAATCCATGCAAATCCATTTAGTGCAAAAAAAGAAGAATCCTTCAATATTAACCAGGATTTACACATTTTACTTTGACAGGACTGATGGACTCAAGCAAATGACAGCAGAAATAAGGAACTACATACTCTCAGCTTTCACTGTTCCTGAAATGAATGAGGAAAAACTCATTTCATACCAGAAAGTATAGATCCTCATCTTCATTTCATAAAATAATGAAATAAATGGCATTAATACAACAGTTTATGCACCGCTCCTTTAGAGTATAACACCCAATTGTTCAGAATTTCATGTATAAGAAGAAAGGTTTGACCTGGATTTTATATAAGGCAGTAAAGGGTGAATCAAAGATGGCTGTGGAATTTTCCAGAAGGCCCTTGCTCTCCCTGCTGCTCTCCCTCTGATTGTCAATCTTTAACCTCAACTGCAGCTGCAATTGGCTGGAGGGGCCAACAGGGTGGAACATTATTGGTCGGCTGAGCTGTGCCACACGGATCACAGTGTGCCGGTTCCCCTCTTCCTCTTACAACACATTTTTTTTTTCCTTTTTTTTTTTTTTTTTTGCTGCAATGCAGAGATTTCCCCTGTGTTACACTGTGAATATTCTTCTTCTTCTTTACCTCACATTTTCTACACCAGGATGGTACAAACTGAAGGGGATTTGAAAAAGCTGTGGTTGTTCGGTGCTCTTACACCCAGACCGTCCTGTTAACAGCTTCAGGAAGAAGCCCATGATGCCAACCTTAATAGTAGCGTTTCTGTCGCACGGGTCAAGGAAGCTCATGATTTTCTTTAGCAGTTGCTGACTTGAGAACTGGTCAGGATCTGTCACGAAATGCTGCTTTTTTTTTTTTAAAATTCCTTTAGCTGCCTGCTGTTTAGATGAAAAACGTTCCTTGTGTCAAGCCACAAGAGAGAGAAACTGTGCTTGCTTCGCCCACACGGTTGTGACTGCTAAACCTGAGAAAGGTGATGCAACACTGTCAGTTTAAAGACAAACAGTCTCGGCTCTTAAAAATGAAGAGTTTCTTCTTACGCCGTGTATTTGAATAGATTTCTTATGAGTCTTTTTCTTTTGTACAGAAAAAGGAATAAATAACAGGACAGCCACAACCTAGAGAAAAAAAAAGAGGACACAAAGCAAATCAAACAGATGAGTTTTCATCCCTTTAGCTATACAGACACACTCCACATCAAACATGCATTGTACCCATGTTGTGTTGAGTCCTGATTCCTCATCTCTGAAGAGAAGTCTGAAGTTTTCCTACTGTAAGAAGAGCTCTCTGTAACACAAAATGGCCACTGTGTGTTTGTCTGAGGATCGGAGTGGAGTGGAGGAAGCGGTGTCGCAACAGCGCCATAGAGCTGACGGAGCACAGGGCTGTAAGCTCTGGGCCTGTAAACAGAGGTTACATGTGTTTCTACGTATTATCCCTTCATATCAGGCTGGAAGGAGTGAGAGAGGATTCTTCTCAAGAGGTTTGTTCCAGCTGGATGAATCCTCTGACTTATCAGGAGCATAGAATCTCCAACTTCTGGAGGTTGTGCCTGAATGTGTTGGTGTGTGAGAGTCTGAATGAGTCATTTTTTTTTAATAAAAGAGACAAAAATACTGAAAACTAAGCAAGCACATCTGTTGCCCCTCATATCTGCTCCCATCCTGGCATAAGGCACAAGAAAACAGCACAGATCCAATCCACAAAGGGTACATAACCCCCTCCCCTACCCTCCTTCTTCACTGCCCATCCCCCATTCTTTCTCTGCCAGGCTGCAACACAAGACTGCCACAACAGAGAGGAGGTGTGGGTGCCATTTTTACTCTAACTCCCTTTTGCATTTAAAAAAAAAAAGGAAAAGGATTTGCCATGGTCCACTCTGCCTCCTGTATGGCAGATTGGTTGTCTGGGGCACCCATGTGACCCTGAGACACAGAGAGAGAGCAAGGGTGAGAGTCGTTACCCAACCCCCCACCCTCTTCAGCACTGTGGAGCAGAGAGGCCTGCCGAGGCCTCCGATCCACCCCAACTCCTCCTCCTCCTCTTCCTGCTGCTGCTCATGCACACTAAACTGATTTTAAGGTGTGCACACTCATCATGTGAAACCAACAGTCAGCACAACCACAAGAAGGAATCCATGTTGTTATCAGAACGTTCAGATAAAAAAAAGACAGAGCTTACCTCTGTGGATGCATGGCTGCCTGACACACTGTTATGTCAACACTTATAAAACATGGAGGACACTCTCAGCCCTCAGCCGGGGAAGGCTCCGCTCTTCAGGCAAGGCGATCAGGCCCCAGCGATGTTAGCCAGATCCTGACTGGTCGCTTCCCTCGCAGGCGAGATGCAAGGCCGCGTCTGATTGGCCGAAATGTTTCCTGAGTAATTATCTTTGTTCAGTGCAGGCAGGGGCAGCACTGTGAGTGTCAGAGGCAGAGGAAGGAAAAAAATGAGCAGACGGCTAGGCCTAAAATCACAAAACAGAAAGGCTAATATGAGTGTTTTTGACTTACAAACCACACATTACAACATTTCACAGCTTCCTGGTGTAGAATCTAGCGGTGGCTGTCGTATTTCTGGGCTTCAAAAGAAGAAATTCCAGCTTGTAGTCTGAAGAGCAGGACACCATGGCTTCTGTGTAGCCTCCATTTTTTTTTTGTAAGGAGAGGGCCTTTGTTTAAACTCCTCCCTCCCTCTTGGCTGTTCCCAGAGAAAAGAGAGGCTGTTGCTCCTTACCTAACTTACATCTGCAAATAAAGAGAAGGACATCAAGAAACTACTGCAGGAGTTAAACCATTTGTGTCCTGTAAAGCTCTTTTACGGTAAACATTAAAGTTGAAACTACAACAAATTTAATATTCAGGGATCCAGTGAGTAGCTGTCAGACAATAAAAATACAAATAAATGAACATACATATATACCTTTCTTCTTGTCCAAATGAAAACTGAAACAAAATGGTAATTCCACATGTTTACATATTTCCTTTTAAATATTTTCCAGTAAATTTGATGGTTCAGTTTATCCTATTTAGACTAAAACACCATGTTGAAACTTGACACTGGTTCAACACAACCTGGAGCACATACAAAACCTACTACCAAGACCAAAAAAACTGTTAACTCCATTTGATGTTGTGTGGAGCTATAAGCAGCTACATTTTCATTTATTCAAAAATAAAAACAATTTCCTTTGAAACTGGTCACTTTAAAATGGGAACACAAAATGAGAATATTGAATTATTCTTATTAAAAGGCATTTTTTACTCATCTGCCGACTGTACATTTCCTGAGTTGGTCAAGTGTCCTGTACATATTTTTGAAAACATAAAAACATTTGATCGCCCAACGTGGGGCTCGAACCCACGACCCTGAGATTAAGAGTCTCATGCTCTACCGACTGAGCTAGCCGGGCGACTCATGCCCCCTTCTGGTGAGAAATATATTTTATTCATGGGTACATGAACCTGTATCTATTACGTTTCATCCACTGGACAGAGAAGTGGGCGTGAGGGCCAGTTTCCCCGAGTCCTGCGTCTGTCTCGTGCTGCCCCCTAGCGTAGAATACAAGAATAATTGCTGCATTCAATTTGTTCTTGGAGCTTATTGATGGCGAACTTTTTATTTAACAGTTGATAAAGCAAATCAGTACAGATATATCTGCTTTTACTAAACAGAACTTGCCTTCACTGATACTTCAGTGATACGTCCAAATGAGTCTATTGTGCGCGTGCCAGACCGATAACGAAGTAAAACGCATCCAACGTTATCGACAGCTGGCAGTGAACGGCACCATGAACAACAATACGTACTTCTTGCACACTTTGACTTTTGCTACGTGACTGTTGAGCTTCCCTTAAAACTGGCAGTTTATATCAATACGTTAAACAACACCGTTTCCAAACATGATTTTTTACCTGGTGGTTGCCTCGAGTTGACGTTCAGCGGGGAGCTTTGCCAAGCAAGATATCTTTTTCAGCTTTAGACAGCAACTACCAGGTGACTGTTAGCTGACGACGACAACGGACCTGTAAGGTTGTCACCGAAAAGTTTTTACTTTGGAAAAGATTTCCTGACTTGTTCGACACACCTGAAGAACTTCGCAGCTGTATCACACGGAGACACGTATCTTCTTCTATTGGCTGGTGATCGTTTTGGGCCAGCCTACATGTTCCATACTGGCTTCGAACCTGAAGTCTCTGAGACCTGAGGTTCGACTGATAGAGACAAAGGAGCTAAAGTCACTTGCGTGATTAATTGTCCGATTGAGCCAATCATAGAGCAGTATGTCTGTAACGTTTTTAAACAGCTAAGCTAAGATGAGAGAGAAAGTAGAGGGGACATCTACCAGAAAGCTGCATTATCTGTCCTGGAATAGTCACACTGGCAATAAAAAAATGTAAATTATCTGAAATATCATGAACTAACAAGATGACTGGTTAATGTGACTTGTTCGGTTAAGGAAGACCTCAATTGCTAGATTCTTAAAAGTGTTTTTCTTTTCTAAAGTTTTTATTTAAATTGATAAATCTGTTAAATGGCCCTGTTTCAAGCAACACTTTAGCTGCATAATATACAGTTTTGTCATGAAGAAAAAAATGTTAATTAATGTCAAGTTTAAGTTGTTATCCTTCACTGAGGTTGGCAAAAACTTAAGATTATACATAAATTATGAATATTACAATTGTTCCGATGTTTCCTGGCAGTCTTGTCACAACTCAGTTAAAAAAAAGTAATGCGCGCACCTCTCAGGTTTTTTCTCAGAGAAGGTGAATTCGGTTAGATAACTGCCACTGATCTAAGTTCTAACATAAATGTCTGTGATTTTATTTCAATATATCATACTTTCTTTGATTTTAACTCTGCTTTAGTTTTTTAAAATTATTATTATTATTATTATTATTATTATTATTATTATTATTATTATTATTATTATTATTATTATTATTGAGCAATAACACAATAAAGTATCCTAGAAGACAAAATTATTTTCATATGTAAACACAAATGGGCTGAATGTCGGGCTCTGTCACAGCCCTGCAACACAGGTATATTAACGTCCAATAATATGGTTCGATTTGACGTTTATTAATAAATGTGCATTTCAAACGTAAACGTAAAATATTATTTCATTAAAAATTATGATAGGGAAAAGAAGATATGCCTTAATATTCAGATTTTAAAAAAATACAGAGAGTGGGAAAAAAAATCTAAGATATTTTCAGTGAAAATGTACGCTTCTGGTAGAATGTCATGGGGTTTCTTAGAACTAAACTAGTGCTCATAAAGAGGAAATGTGCCCGAAAAGCTACAAATACTTTACAAGCTAGAGCAAAATGAAAATATTTAAACTAAAAAAACAATATTTATTTATTTATTCATTTATTTAGATGGTTTTTGATATGGCTTGAATCAACTCACTAATGGTATATTCTAAAACAGGTGCATACGTGGAGCACGTGAAGGCACCACGGGCCAGGGTTCTCCTTCTACGTCAATGACACTGGGCGGTTCATGAATGGGTTTCTGATCTGAAGTGGGAGGGGCCGTCATCTGACTTCACCAGGCAGGAAAAAAGTGGGTGTTGCTGCGCCGTAGTGTTTGGTCTGGTGCGATGCATCTTCATGACTGTTTTTAACGCAAGAGCAGCGGTTCACTGTGCTTACGGACTGCGGTGGGGCTTTCAGCTGCTTGCAGAGCAAACATCTATCCGTTGAGACGTGCAGGCCAACCACCATCGTGCAAAAAAAAAAAAAAAGCTAGTTCCAGGTTCCAGCCCAGCTAGACGAGAAAGAGGAGAACCGTGTCGGTGAGCCATGGGTTTCCGCAAGAAGAACAAGAGCCCACCTGTGCTGAGCCACGAGTTTGTGATCCAGAATCATGCCGACATGGTTTCTTGTTTGGCCATGATTATCCTCCTCGGCCTGATGTTTGAGGTACTGTGTGAGTGGACAGGACACGAGCTGTAGTTAGCCGAGTGATGCTAGCTGCTGCTAACTCACGTTAGCTGACATGACAGCAGCAACAGCACTCCAGGGGCAGGGCGCTAGCTTCTCTTTCCCCCTTCCTTCCTTCTCATGTGTCTCAGTGCTTGCCAGAGAAGATGGCGAGGAGGCCCACAGAGCTCACAGGTCTTTTTTATTTTACCAGTAGCTGTATTTATGTCCCTCGTGGAAAACATCAAACATAACGTGTACCTGGTCTTGGGCAACAAGGTAATCGGTATAAGAGTTTGTGTTCACGCTACATATTTGATGGACAGCTAGTATCTTGCCACGTTTGGATGTAACAAGATAGCTTTCCACTAATTAACCTGTCCTTACATTAACTCAGCCACTGAACCCTATGTCATGTGGAAACTGAGCAGAGTTTATCCACACCAACATTTATTTGTGAGGATGAATCTAGATCCACATACTGAATACACTATCAATCTGGAACAGTCATTGCAGAACTCATACTCCACTTTTCATGATGCGTATATCAAGTTTTGCAAGCCCCAAGCAGTTTCAGTGGGAAAATTTAGGATCCAACAGTGACAAGTCAGCCTCAAACTTTGGAATAACAACTGATTTTTTCCCCCCACAATTATTTGATGGATTGTGGCGCCAAGTTCATATTTTGTTCACTTGTGCAAAAAGATATCATGACTATGAGAAATGTTAACTTACCCTCAATTATACATGCTTACGACTGTTTTGTTTATTATCGTGTTCCTTTGTGTTCCAGGTCACAGCAAAGTTTGCCATCATGTTCATCACAGTCCAGTACAACGTCACACAAGTTCTTGGTGAGTTAAGCTTATTATTTATCTTTTTTAAGGTAATTAGATCTCAATTCATATTGTACTGCAATGATTGTTTATTCTGCTATGTTAAACTATTTGGCTTCAGACATGAGGGTTTTAACTTTGTTCGTTTTCTCCAGATGAGAAGACGGAGCCTGTGAACCTTTACCAATACGGCCCTAAAGATGTGGCTACTGTGTTTTTCTACCTGCTTATCGCGGTCATCCTTCATGCACTAATACAGGAATACATTCTTGACGTGAGTACTGTCATACTGGCCAGCATCGGATATCATTTATACTCCCAGGATCTGATCTAGATCTTTGGGACTTTGTGTTTTACATATCGATATGAGGAAATCACTATTAAGATCACTGATTTGATACCAGTACTAGCATAAGAACGCCTCCAATACCACCTGAAGATCAGCCTCTTTCGAGGATCCACTTGTTTTTGTAGCTCCAAAAACAAAAACAAAACAAAAAAAATCAATGAAAGCAGATATGATATTTATATTGCCCCTTTTTTCTGCTATTTCTACCCGGAAATCTTATTTCAGGTAAAAAAATCATCATGAAATAGTTTCAAGTAGGGCTGGGCGATATGGCCTGAAATAAAATCCCCAATTTTTTCCCACAACACTTGATTAATGATTTTAATAGACCCCCCCCCCCCCCCCCCCCTTAAAAAACACTCCCAGTGATACAAAAATTACATGAATTAAATTTTGCCTCTATGTTGTCAAAATATTTCCTCAAACCAAACAGAATTTCCCTCTTTAAGTTAAAGTGTCATAAGTTGTTGATAATGTAGTTCAAATGTTGGCTGAGTATTTTCACTGTATATTAATATGAAACTCTCTGATCAGTATTTAATCTCATTTAAAAAACAAATACAAGCCGTTAAAAGTCTTTCTGCAAGACCTGACAGGGCCCACCATCATGAAAACTGGACATTTTTTCAAACATTGCAACAACTTATGATTGGACTACGGCAAGAAAAAAATCTTGATTTTTAATTTTTTAAATCTTTTGGGAAAAATAATTTGAATTAATCCATATACCTCCCAGGGCTACTTTCAAGCTACAGTGGTGATGTGGCTTGTAACTTTTACTTAAGACGATCAAAATGCTAGGCAGAACTGCTCAAATCCATGGAAAGCACAATTACGTTGAGTAACACCACTTTTCTTGACTTCCTTATTCTTCTTTTGGATAAAAGGTGTTGGTGTAAATTTAGCTCCATTAAGTATTCAGGTCAGGATTTCTTCAGTGTCCTTTAGCCGTACAACACGATAACAATCCTAAATCTCATTCCTACAGATGTGGCATCATAATAATAATAATAATAAAAAAAACATATGTAGCTATAAAATGCTCTTAAAAATCTTCAAAAGTCAACAAAGACTTATTGAAGCTGATGACTTCCTTATTGTCTGTTTTCAGTTTATCATATTAAAACAACACCACATGTGCTGACTTTGATCAGGTCTGAACCTTCCAGCTGCACCGAGGCACGAAGGAAAGAGTGCTCGCGTTTTTGATCACATCACTTATCTTTCAGATGATGAATTCCCCAGTGGGAGAACATCAGTCGTAGAACACATTTTCATTCCCAAAATATAACACAAATCTTTTTATAGAACACATTCAACAGCGTAGACTTCCTTTGAACAACTGTCTCTTTTAAGATCAGAGTCCCACTCTTTCAAAACTGTCCTCAAATAATAATTTGTGGTCTTTGAAATGGATTCTGCTTCTGCCAAAAGAGATCTTCACTGTTCCCTTTCAGATGAAAAAATGGACGAGGAAAATGCGTTAAATTTAATGCTTAAAATAATCTCCCTCTGTATTTTTTTTTGTTTCAGGTTAAGTTAATTTGTCAACAAAATGGAACATACCTTTCAAGACAAAATAGGAGAGGACGTGATGTTCCCAACCTCTACATTTAATGTGTTAACTTGTCTTTTATTTCAGAAAATGAACAGAAGGTTGCACCTGTCAAAAACCAAACACAGCAAATTCAACGAGTCCGGACAGCTCGCAGCGTTCTACCTGTTCTCCTTTATCTGGGGCTGCAGCATCCTCACAGCGGTACGAGGGTCAGGACCCAGAGGAACACAATGTCCCAGCATGCATTAGGCTTTATCGTAATCGCTCTCTCCTTATTTCTCTAACAGGAGGACTTTGCTACGAATCCTACGTTCTTATGGGAGGGTTACCCTCACACTCACATGGTGTAAGTGAAGATTTAGTGATACCTGATTATCATCAGCTCATATTTACAGCTTAGTTATTGTCCCAGGAGATTAAAACAAAGCAGTCTGTTCTGATCTTCAATGATTTCCACTAAGAATCTATTTTCTCTCAGGTATAGATGAAAGAACGCAACATGGTCTGTTGTGTATTGTTTGTACTGTCGTTGCCGTAACCATTGCACAACCTTTCTTCTTCTGTCTAGTTTTCAGGTTAAATTCTTCTACATTTGCCAAATTGCCTATTGGCTCCACGCACTTCCCGAGCTGTACTTTCAAAAAGTACGAAAGGTGAGTGTCTCACTTTTTTAAACATACTTTGCAGAAATGTTCACAGCCTTGACACAGTATTTGCAGGTGTGTGTTTAAGGACGTTTGTGTTTGATAGCTTCATTAATCTGCTTCCGTATTTATCTTTATTTTATTTTGTTTATTTTGACAGGGACAATGCACAGCTACTTAGCTGTACCAGAGTTAGCTATCAGCTAATTTACAGCCGTTGTCCCTGGGCAGGAGACGAAGAGAATCTCTGTTAAAAGCAAACAGTTCTCTACAAAACTACTACACAACAATACCACAACCACCCTCATGTTAAGATGAACAACATTAAAACATTGTCAAACTAAGAGCGCTAAATTTTAAGAAAAGACGGCAACAAAACCCAAGATAAAACTTTCCAATAGTAATTCATAGGGGTGCACCGATCCAATTTTTCTGGTCCCGATACCGATACCAATACCTGGGCTTTGGGTATTGACTGATACCAATCCCAATCAGATACGATATGGTTAAAATAATAACCTGCATGCTCTACTGTGGGATAAGACTGGTAATGCTGTAACAATGAGTACATATGGAATTTCTGAAGTTGATATTTATTAAAACTATAAAGTGTTGAGATGTTTACCAGCAGTTTGGTTAAAAAAAAAAAAAAAAAAAAAAAGGGGCTCCAAAACTCACAGAAATTAATATTCAGTCATAAACTTTATACCCTGTAGTCCAGTAATATAGCAAAAACAGAGAACGTGCATCAGAGGGAACATTCAAGTACAAATCTGTACACAGCTGTTTGTAACCACATGCTGTCAACAAAGTGACAAAATAGTACAAACAACATTGTTTGATTTAATCAAAATTAAACCTTAGTGTCAAGTTCTCTAAATGATGAAAAAATTCTAGTAAAAAATACGAGAGCGCCGGTTAAAAAATGTCACAGAGCTGGTTGCCTGGATCGGCCCTTTCCTAACGATACCCGATACCAGGATCGGGATCGGTGCATCCCTAGTAATTCACTATCACACGATACAAAAATTAAAGATACAACATTATAAGGCAAATCATGCAAGTTTATGTGTCTGAGCCCGATGAGTACATGATTTTATCTTATGTTTAAATTCAGTGAAGCTGCTGCACTCTCTGATATTACTTGGAACGGAATTCCAAGCATTTTGTTGCTCAGATGGATCAAGCTGACTTACCAAACTCAGAATATCTACGCTGGATTAAACAGTCACCTCTACTGGTTGTCCTGGTTGTTCTTCCTTTATGTTTACGTAAGGATATAAACTCAGTGTTAAAGCAAAAAATGGAGTTTCAATGAGCCCTGGCTGATTTTAAAAGTTGCAGACTTGAAAATCGTTAACTCTAAAATTTCTAAAAGTGTCCAGTAAGAGATGTTTCATCAGTCTGGTTCCTGTCCAGCCAGCTGTTAAATTCACTCTCTGACGTTCCCCTCCTCTTTCTTTATTTTGGTTTCTACAGGAGGACATCCCTCGCCAGCTCTATTACATTTGCCTTTATGTTGTCCACATCTCTGGTGCCTATGTCCTAAAGTGAGTATTATTACATGTTGTCTGCACACATCATTTTTGTTGGAGTGATGCTTTGAGGTTACAAATAGATTTCAAATAGTTAGCAGTGACTATGAAACGGTAATTTGTCCTGAAATGTCCATTTTCGGTCACTTCTGACTTGCCTCCTCTTCTCTGTGTCCCACCATGTTTAGCCTCCACCGACTGGGCCTGGTGCTGCTGGTCCCTCACTACCTGGTGGAGCTCCTGTTCCACGCTTCACGCCTCTTCTACTTCAGCGATGAGAACAAGCAGAAAGGGTATGTCTTCCATTAATCTCAGAGAGAAGTTTAAATTCTCTGAACTAGTCTTTGACATTCAGATACTGTGCTCTGATGCAATGTCTCGTTTTTTTTTCTTCAGTTTTACTCTGTGGGCGCTTCTTTTTGTCATCGCCCGCCTCCTCACCCTCACACTTTCAGTTCTGACGTTTGGCTTCGGACTGCCCCGCACAGAAAACCAAGGCTTCTCTCTGGCTGATGGAAACTTCAACGTACTCACCATTAGGTGAGTATAAACGGAAATTCTCGAGAAAAGCTCATCACATAAAGCTGTGTAGTGTTTTAGCTGTGGCTACAAACTCATTGACGAAATTTCATTGTCAGCTGAGCTTTTGTTTTTCAGTAACTGTCTCCCCCTCACCTCTTAGGATGACTTGTCTGGCAGCTATCTGCCTGACACAGGCTTGGATGATGTGGAAATTCATTAACTTCCAGTTGAAAAAGTGGAGAGAGCACAGCCAGAATCAGGCGTCAAAGAAAAAGGTTGTCAGCCCAAAGAGCAAACCCCACAAAAAGGAGCCCGCGAGAGGTAATTATACGTGTGGAGAGTGTGTTTATACTCCCCAAAAATAAATGTGAAACCGTTAATGCCTCATACTCTTAATGGTTTTTGTTCGGTTGCTCTAATGCTCACACATGTAGGGGAGAACAGGGATAGTTGTCACATTTTTTACTCGTCTGAATTACTCATCATCGAAACATCTTTCAGTAGTCATTCCTACATTAAGTTAAAGCTTAAGGTGTCAACTTAAAATGTGTGTCCCTCTAATTTTCAGACTCACTTTAACAAAGTGGATATTAACTATCAAAGACACAACACTATGGGTATTTTTTGTCACAGTCTTATTTTAATGGGAAAAAATCTTTTAAAAAAGACAAGAAGGCAGAAATAAATTTGAATGTTTAATTGCATTGACAAGTTCACAAATATATAACTTAAAGGCAGGGTTGGTAATCAGATTTAGATGCACTTTTTGTTATTCTAGCTCAAATATTTATCTTTATGTCCTGATGGTAATCCATGCATGATGTGTTCTTAAAATAGAGCGAAAAATATCTGCTGTCTACAGCAGGAGTAAACCTGGGAAAACACCAACCAATCCTAGTGATTAGGATCCAGTTTGTTAAACCAATCAAATCCTGTCCTGCCGTTCTGCCCGCCTCCTGTGTGTACATTTCACTGGCGTGCACTAGCCCTGACTCAATGCACATAACCCAAAGGGATCCAAGTACACTGGAGAATGGCAGAAAAACTACCTATACCCTGATTTCTGGTAACGTAGTGCAAACAAAACGACGTGCTGAGGTCTGTGGTTTTGAATCAGTCAAGATCATATGGCCGTAAATCAGCGGTGCTCATGCATTTCAGCGGGGTCACCGTTTTGGAGGAGCTCCAAAGTGTGTGAGGGCGGGGGCTAAATGGAGTCCTGAGGAGATGCTACTTTCAAATTCATGCTAGTTTTAGACTACCAACCCTCCCTTTAATCAGGGTATCCGCGGGGTCTCAAAAAGTCTTGAAATGTCTAAAATTATCTGAAAATCTGATATGATTTCGGAAGGTCTTTCAAATGTATTAAACTTACTTTTATTTAAAACAAATACATAAACTTTAGTCTCACTTTTAAATGTTTTGATATTTGAGGAAGTTATAACGTAACTACAAAACTGAACTCAAGTAACTGAGTAGCCCGGTCAGAATTCATCGAGCACAACCAGATGGTGTGCCACTCAGATTTTCCTTCATGTCTTTTGTACATTTTTTTTTTCCCGTATGGATGTGAAATGGGTCTTAAATAGTTTCATTATGGTCTTAAAAAGTCTTAAATTTGACTTAATGAAACCTGCAGAGACCCTGTTGATGCATCTTAACACAAAATGAGGAAGGAACATGAACAGGAAACACTTCTCTAGACTAGCCTGCTGTGTAAAACCTATATACATATACATGTGACAGCAAACCCCAAAGAAAACGTGACAGCTAACCCCAGCAGGGGTTTTCTTGCTAGCATCAAGGCTAACAACTGTGTAACGACTAGTTAGCTAGCTAATAACTATCTTGGTAAGCTCAGATCCCAATTCTGTGAATTTCCATACCACAATTTGAGAGACAGCGCCCTCTAGTGGCAAGATGCAACGACTGTGACAACTTACCCCACTCTCCCTTATTAATGGAAGCTGTTTCTACTCTCCTTTCTCCCCAGGAGGTTCTGCCAATGGGGTCGTGAAGTCGGAGGATAAAACATCGCCGCGAGCAAGAAAAGCCAAAGCCTCGTAGAGATGGAGAAATTCATGGGAGGAAAGAAACTGATTTAAGGGAGTTCTGACAATGTGACTCTAATGTCTCGACACAACTTCAGATTTAGCTCTCCAAAACAAATGTTTAAGCGCACTAAGAAACCTTACGTAACTGTCCCTTTGCAGTTGAAACTCTGTTTTTGAGGAAAGTTCAGTGTTATCGCCGGCTAGGGGTGTTTACTTTTGATCTGGGTTGTCTACAGACGGGATGTTGGGAGGACAGAGGTGGTTTTGATGCTTTAACAGGATAGAGTTAGCTCTTCAAAGTGTCCTTTTGTGTTAAACTGGCTGGGTACTTTTAAACTGAGTTATTTGACACAGATCAGCTCACCTCACAGTACCGGAAGGCGCAGATGGACTTCAGGGTAATTTAACATTCAGTGTTGAAGTACAGATTGACTTTGCAGGATCTTATTTTACGTTTAGGCCTTATTCAGTTCAGTCGTTCTTCGCAGGACAGCACTGTGATATCCTGCTGTTGTCAGGAAAAGATCCTAAATTAACTGCTCCAGAGGAATATTTGTGCTATTAGCCGCAGCCAGAAAACGGAAGCTTGTGCTGAACTCCTTCATCATCGGCTGCCGTTATTCGACAGCCTCCGCCTTTGAAATCCAGCCTGTTGCAGGATTGAGGCACCTCTTGTGTTGTTTTTTTTTGTTTAAGCTTGCTGTTATCACTCGCCGGGTTATCAGCTTCACCCTGTTACAGGGACGGGGGGCCAGTCCAGGTTTGGGGACTCACCCCAGACGAAGCTTTTACTGTAACCCGTGATGCCGCACTGTATGCACATGGTTAAATCCTCACAGTGGCATGATTGGAAAGCACGAAAACTGTGTTCAAAGGTGCGATAAAGCGATGCGGTGATGATGCATGCCGGTTTCAGGCTAAAGACTTTACTGCTAACTTCTGCCTGTGCTGTTGAGTTTGCGTCTCTCTTTCTCTCTCTCTCTTTCACACACACATAAGCATTTAGTGGCCTTTTTACAACTGCTGCAAGTGGTTTGAGTTATTTATTTTTGCCATATACTTCAGAAAGATCTTATTTTCTATGCTTTGAGAAGGTATAACCAGCAAACACAGCGACACATAGCGACTGTGTTTAGTTAATCCAAACAATACAATCTTTCTTCAAGTGTCCTTATGATGTCGGTGGTTTGTGTCACTCCTTCTGCTCGTTTTGCGTTCCGTTTGCCTTCTCTGTTTGCTTTCTGACTCCTCCTGAGTAACGAGGGGACGAGGTGGTCGCCACTTGCCCTGGAAGTTACAGCCCGTGGTGCAACGGGAGGTGTGTTTGTGCAGGGCGGGGGTTGGGGGGTGTTGTGTTTGTATGCTTGTGTGTGGACGGTATTGTTTGGCCTACTGTTTCTGTGTGTGAATTAACTGGGTGTGGACGAGGATGATGATGCTGAGGTCAACAACACAATGTTTATTATCGCTTGTTTAAAAAAAACAAAAATGCCTGCGTGCAGAGCATGAAATGTGACAATCTGTTCATCGACTCCCGCCTTCTTGGTTGGATTCCTCCACCGTTTCCTGTCTTTTACTTCACACTCCCATCTCAGCACTTCTGTGTGTGTGTGTGTGTGGATTGGTGTCTTCTATGGGTTACTAAATGCTTCTGTGCGCTCTGTCTCTGTCCCTCAGACGACCTTTCCTGTTCGAGAGGGATTCTGTGATTTCTCTTCTGTCTCTTCCTTCTTGCTCCACCTTTTCGATGACTCTGACATTGCTACAAAGCACACACACACACACACACACGCACACTCACATGCACTGAGCTGTAGTTGACCAAGTCCTTACCTTTCAATTAGACCGACTTCTACTCTTTAAACAAACTGTGCGTGTGAAACTCGGCACAGGAAGAAAAAAAAAAAGGAGTTTGGAGTCTGATGGAGATGCCGCTAATTTTGTTTCTGCTCTCTTCAGCACTCCTTAGCGGTCTTTAAATTGTTGTGTCTGTGTGCGGCAGTGTCATAGGAGGAAAAGGGGAGTGGAGGAGTTTCGTACCAGCCTGTTATTAAACTGTCTCATATGTAAAAGAGAGAGAAAAAAAAACAGACTTAATCCTACACTGTACTAAAAAATGTGTCAGATTTTTAAGCTATTTTTATAGAGCGGAAAATTCACTGTTGTTCAGCACACACACATACATATACACACACGTGAATATTTGTTTGCATCCATATTGATATTATTTGTTATTATAAAAAAAAGGCTTGCTGAACTGTTAGCTTGAGTTCACGTCGTGGTATGAGTGTAACATTTCCTTCGCCTGATGGTTTATTTAACGTCATTGCCTTATTAGACAAAAATGAACTCGACTGTGTAACAGTGCTCCTCCTCACACTGCAGCCATCACAACTCCATGTTTTATGATCGTGAAATTCCACCATCAATCTGTCTTCATCTTCTTCGTCACATGATTCAAAATAGCCGACCACAGGAGAGAAGGAAACTGTCCGTATCCTGTTTTTGTTTGTTTGTTCCAGTCTTGCAGGTGTTGTTTTTTTTTGTTGTTGTTTTTGGGTTTGTTTTTTTTCAGCTCTTGTGGTGGTTGCAGGCCTGCATGCAGAGCAAAGTTTGCAAAGTTGGAAAATCGTCTGTGAGGTTTTTCTTGTTCATCATATGTCCGGCAGTCAGCAGACGTGCAGGATCTGTAACATGAGCTGCTTTGCAATCCAGCCCACCCCCCACCCCTCCCTTCCCTCACCTTGCTTTGAAACACAATGGCCTGTTCAATCCTGCAGGAATGCACCATTTTTTCTATTTTTTTAATTTATTTTTTTGCATAATGTGCACCATGGATGTTCAATGATTCAAAAAAATTGGATTTGCTCAACTTAAAACTGTGTATTTGTATGAACACAACAAACTGCAAATGGCTCAACTGTATGAGCAGCCTCTAGGTGGCAACAATCATTTATGCATTTTGAGATCACTCAAAAAAAAAAAAGAAAAAAAGACATGCACAGTAGAGAGACGTTTATTGTATGCTATGACATCACTGCATTGTCCTTGATTCGTTCTTATTTTGCTGCTTGTTTTAAGATGTTCTATAAATATATTTCCTTTTCAGATATGTTGTCTCTGAACTGCTCTAATGCTCAATATTTATGCAAATTCTTGTGCATTCGGATTATTTTTCTGTCACTTTTTTTTTTATTTCATGTTTGAATAAAGCTTTTATTCATAACACCAACTTGCGTGACATGTTTTGGACATACATTCCACATTTTTGGTGGTAGAACTGAAACCACAAAAGCCCCACGTGTAAAAGGAATAAAACAAAAAGTGGAGTTCAAACTTGCACAGTAAAATATGATAGCTGTTGGTTATTATCCACTGCTGAGGTGAACCAGCAGTGAGATTTCTAACAGCTGCGCAAGAGATGTTTGATTTCGAGGTTTCCTTTGACTTCGGTTCATTTCACATTTTCACCTGTTTGACTTCAGGATTCATTGAAGACCTGATGAATCCTTATTTTTTATTCAAACAACCCTTTAGGGATGATGTTGAGAGACTTGATAAAATAAATTGGTTAAATCCTTCTTTCAGGCTAATTACCACCAGGGGGCAACGCTGAGCTTTTTTTTATTATTATTATTTTTGCCTGAGGGACAGAAGCAGTCTGCAGGGGCATAGCTGCATACAGACCTGCATTAATAAATCACCAGTCAGAGTGAGGAAGACAAGAACATTGTCTTATCACACAAATCACAGAGCCCAGTGTCCCTAAGAAGACACAGAAAATGAACGAAATGATAAATTTCTCGATGTGCCACAGCAAATATTTCAGGTGTTAGACCTTCCCCGTGCCGTTTGTCCATTAGGCCGCCGGAAACATGACATCTGCATCCACGCTCTGTGAGGAATTAGCTCGGCGCAGAGAGGAGACACCTGCAGCTCACTGCTAATGCGTTGTGTTGTTTTCGGAGTAATGGCTTTTTCTTCGGGGCGATCAGACAGCATGATGGATCAGAGAGACCCGGAGAGGCAGACTGGGGCTCTGCAGGGTCAGCACAAGGACAGGAGTTCACACACATGCTCTCCATCACACACACACACACACACACACACTGATTACTGTTTCATCAGCCCAAACGTACATGACCTGAACCAGCTGAGCATGGGCCTCAAAAGCAAACTGAGAGTCCGGCAGCAGGGAGGTGGGGAAGAAAAAAAAAAAAAAAGACTATCTTTTCCCCCTGAATTCCTCCCCTTCAACCAATGAGGATAAATCTTTGGCTGGATCGTCAGCATTATGTGTAATTTCCATATAAATTAGCTTCATTAAAAGGGGAGTGCTTTCTTATTTAACGAAGCTCATTTGAAATTCTGTATTTAATAAGACATGCAATCCCAGACTTGCAGACTAATAGCCAACAATTAGCAGGACTGGAGCGTGTGTGTGTGTGTGTGTGTGTTCCTTTGTGTTTGTGTGTAATCCTTTAGAAGTATTGTAGTCATCCGGTGTTATTTTCATTGATTGTCTTAAACGAGCAAATTGGGCAGCAGCTGCTCTCTCATTCGGGGTTACTTGCAGTGATCCATGAAGCAAGGGGGAGATCTAAGATGTGTCCGACCTCACAGCTATTCAAGAGCGAACAGATGAGGGAGGAGAGTTTGAGGTTAGAAACAGAGCAGGTGTAAAGACCAGTGTGGGACCAAGTGTAGAAGAAGCTGGAAACGTCAAGATCAGAGGAGAATAACACACAGAAACAGGAACTGAGGAAAGAAGAAACAGGAGGGAAAAAAAGACGTTTTTCTTCACATAAAGACAGAAAAAGTGTAAAGATGAGAGAAAATGAGAGTAACAATGGTTGAGAGGGCTGTCATAAGAAAGGAAACTTTTCTACTTTTTAATCATTACAAGTTTATGTTAAGTTGCTGAGGCTGGGAATAACTGTGAGATAAGTTTGAAAGGGAAACTTTTTTTAAAAAATGGAGACAATTTGAGGCTCAACATTTAAACTTCTGTGGAGGTTTGTTAACAGTGAAACAACTCAAAGAGCATAAAACATATTAGAGTTCAGTAAGCAGGAGACTATTTTCATAATTGAGTAATCTATTGATTATTCTCTCGATTAATCGGGTTGTTGTTTGGTCCATAAAATGTCCGAAAATGGTGAAAAATGCCGATTTTTTCTTGGCGTCCAAGATGACATCATCAAATGTCTTGTTTGCAAACCAGAGATATTCAGGACTGTCGTAGAGAAGCAGAGAAATGACTAAATATTCCCATTTATGAAGCTGAAATTGTAGAATTCGGACTTCTTTTTCTTAAACAATGACTTAAACCGATTAATAGATTATCAAAATAATCGTCGATTAATTTAGTAATCGATTAGTAATCCATTATTCGATTAATTGTTGCAGCTGTAGTTATCACATTTCATCGTTAAATAGCAAGAACTGAAGAAGCTGTTGAACATTTTACAACCCCACTTCCAGTGAAGTTGGGATGTTGTGTAAAATATAAATAAAATATTTTTTAAATATTCGCTCATTTTTAATTTGTTGCTTTCAACACGTTCCTAAAGAGCTGGGACAGGGTCATGTTTCCCACTGTGTTCCATCACCATTCCTTTTAACAACATTCAATAAGCGTTTGCGAACTGAGGACACTGATTGTTGAAGCTTTCTCTGTTGTCATATTTTTGGCTATGAAATTCAATGGGAGACAGGTCTGGACTGTGGGAAAGCGGGTTTTTAATGCAATGCCGTCTGAGGGATCGAAGGTCAAAGGTATTCAGTATTGGTTTTCCGCCTTAGCACTTAAAGAGATTTTTTAAAAGAGATTTCTACAGATCCTCTGAATCTTTTGATGATATTATGGACTATAGATGATGAAATCCCTAAATAATTTGCAATTGTACGTTGAGAAACATTGTTCTTAAACTGTTGGACTGTTTGCTCACGCAGTTGTTCACAAAGTGGTGAACTTGCCTCATTCTTGCTTGTGAACAACAAAAATTAAGAGGTGGTGAAGGACAAAGAAATTTCGGATGAGATTCCTCAAGCTAACAAAGAACTTTAATTGTCGGCGGTTGGACAAATGGTGGAATTTAATTATGTTCGCAGAAGACACACAAAGAAAATGAAACCATGTCTATAGCCAATTGTAAATAAATAACTACTACAGTTCTTGGTTTTTAAAAAGCCAGACTTTTTTCCAGCAACCTCCAAAATCAGATTTTCTTTTTTTTTTCATGGAAGTTTCTTAAAGTAAAAAAAAAAACCTGCTTGCGCTCTCAAATTTGGATTGGTTATAGCTTGAAATTGTTCCGAGAAATAACCTTCTGTGGTCGTTATGTTCACAAAGAGCTTCAGTATTATTGTGGTTAGTCATTTCTGCCTATGGCTGGTAGCAAGACTGTGACAAAACATGATGCATTTTGACATGTTGCAGTGTGAGCTTATAGAGCCACTGACAACCCCGGTTACGGAGTCAGCTTGTATGGCTTTGGCCTCAGGTGCTCACATTGAGCAACACTGAAATCAACACAAATAGAGAGGAAATATAAGTATGAGTCATGCATAGGAGGGTGACAACAAGCTGTGTATTTGGAACATGAACCTCTACAATCCAACATGCGTTAGCAAATACACACTCGCACACACACACTGTCCACTTGCGACAGGGACAGCTGACAGCACTAGCACAGTCACGTGTGTTTATCCAGTCTCATCTGTTTCTCTGTAGCTCAAACTTGCTCTGCAACTCTCAGTATGCTTAGGCTGGCTTCCACAGTGGCATGAAACACACAACACGAACTGCATGCTCTCACTTATTCTGCAGCTTTTTGGTTTTTTTAATGATGAATAATGATCATCCACCCTTAGAAATAAAATACCTCCACCAAGATGGTTCTTTATTGTAGTAATTAGCCCTGACGTCTAAAGCCTGGTTTATGCTTGACTCTTCTGTGAGGTCTGTGCAGTGTGAATGACGTCAAGTGTTTGCTTGAGGCTGGCTCCGGAAGTACCGGAAGTCAATTTTTTTTCTAACTCTGCAGTTTAGACAATATTAAGACCGCCAGTTTGTCCAATCAGAAGCACAGCTCAGCTCAAGTGACTGCTGGGTGCCCTATGGCTGTTACTGTGGAGACTGAAAGTCTGTCTCATTTCCAATATGGTCGCGCCGGCCGTTTTGCTTCAAAAATCCGTTTCAGGAACAGATGAGTGACATCGTGGAGACTACATCCATTAATTATACAGTCTATGATGGAGACGCGTGGACGAACAGGGACTCTGCATGTCTTAAGTACAACGATAATGACATTTATAAGATTAATCACACAGAGATCACCATGATAACTGTGTGATGAACAGTTCCTGGCGTGGAATTGCGGCCACACCCAGAATTTGATAAATTAAAAAAAAAAAAAAAAAAAAACGTAAATGGTATAAATGGTTCCACACTAGTTTGATACTGTGCTAGACGTGCCTTTGCGATACACCGTCCCCTTCAGTTTGGTAACAATGCCAGTGGATCCATCATACATCATTGCTAATAAGTATAAAAGCCAGAAGCGTTATCTCGTGGTGATTCCGCCCTCCTCATTTTAAGCGGGAGTCCACATGTTTTAGCACCAGATTGATTTGGCTTCCTATTGAGCTGATCGTGCTTTTGAATGATCAAACTATGTCTTAAAGTAGATAAACCTTAACAGCCCTCCAAGGCAACACCTGTGTGTGGTGGTTCGCAAGTTTATGCATGGTGGAAATCACGTGGGGTTGGGGTTGATTTGTGTGTAGCTAAACTGTTGTGGTTTGAGTTGGATAAAACGGGATCACTGCAGTGCAGGCCAGTGGTGTTGTGAAAAAGACTGCTGCCTTTCAGAAAGATGGTTTTAGGTTTGAACCGAACAAAAGGGAAAGCACCAGGGAGAGTGTGGTGATGAAGGGTGAGCTACTTCAGTATTTCTATTAATACTTTTGTGAGTGTACTTCTGAGTGCTTTGGGTCCACCAATTATCTGCGAGAGCAGCTACTTGACATGCAGAAACTTTGGGGAGGCTGAGAGAATGGCTTTTTTGAATTTTACTTAATAATCTGATTACTTTCATTGAAGGTTTGCTTCAACAGAAATGTTATACGTTTTCTTGAGAACCCAAATTTGACGCCACATACCATTTATCATTTTCATGAGGCAGTTCTAGAAAACTTACTACCCAACCTCACAGCATCAAAAGAAATGTAATATTTTGCACATTGTCTTGTCTTCTTGGATTAGATTTTTCTTTTTGCTCTTCCTATTGGTCTAAATACAATCATATTTGTTGCACTGTTTACACTTTGATATCACCCAGAATGTTCATGATATACATGATATAAATGGTTTTGGAAAAAGCAGCTTCCCAAATTTCTCTTCAATCAAATAAGTTTTTTTTTTTATTATTTCTTTTGCTTGATCCCCATTTTGTAAGGGCCTTACGTGGATCATAAGCCAGATAAATGTGTTACTATCGTAATGGGCTGTAGTAGTGGGCCCCATGTGCTACCTCTTCACGGGGCCCAGAATTCCCCATGATGCTCTTGTGAATACTCAAAGCTGCTCCCCCCTGAAGCATCGTCTCTACCTGTTTGGAATTTCAAACAGCTCACCTTCCCACAACTCTCTCTGCGGTACAACATTAACAGCATGTTTGCTGTCTTACGTTCACGCAGCTCCCATTTAATGGGTCGATATTTGGTGTGTTTTATCCTCTTTGTTCACTGCAAAAGGAGCTGGCATAGTAAAAGTGACTGTGTGTGTGTGTGTGTGTGTGTGTGTACGTGCGTGCATCTCTTAACATTACATTTCATTTTCTGTCATTTCCACTTTTATTTTCACCCTCAGGCAACACTGTGGAATTTTCCAAATAATGGACAATAAGTACCGTAATAATGTGGTTTTAAATATTGTGGAGCTCCAACCTGAAGCCAGCTGGCTTTGGAGAAACAATTCTCCCCTGGTGTAATGAAGGGAAGAGTCCCTAAAGAGTCTAATTTGCAGCAGCAGCAAAGACACTGAAAATGACACAGGCAGATAATTTGTAGCTGCCGGTATTTCTAAAAATAAAAACATATTAATCAGTTAATTTACTAGCACAGGTCTAAAACAATGCTAAACTACAATAATACCCCAATTAAAGCTTTTCACTTCATGAAGTCAACAAATATAGCTCCAAGAATAAAAAGTATTTGTCTCTATTTAAACCCTTGTTCCCTCACCCGTGGAAAACTAACTTCTGTAATGATGTGCCGGTGGTTTTAACATCTTTTTTAGCTCATATATAACAGCCATATCACATTGCCAACCATTGTCCAAAGTGTAAAGTACTGTTCTATCATTATGACTTTTTTATACCTTCAGGGCAGTAATTAGTTCCTCAGTGGCAGGCTGAGCTTTTCACACCACTGCCTTCGATGGTATGATAAACCAGTGCAAAATAACATCTTAATCCAAAGAATGTGCAAAAAGGTCACATTAATCTTTAAACTTGAACTCTTCACGTGCTTCGAGCAAGTTTCACAACAGTAGAACGCTCATTCAGTACCTGAAGAAACTGGTGCTGCAGGGGTCAGTCGTGCTTGAGTACAGCCAGTGTTACTGCGCCCTGAGTGTTCTTGCATATTAGAGAAACTACAGAATCAGTACGTTTACCTGCACACTGCAGTCTAGCTAAGGTCATAGCTTATAGTCACGGTGGGGGGGGGGGGGGTCTAGTCTTTTCTGCATATACATGCATGAAAAGGGAATAAGGATTCTGGCCACGAACGTCTCACTCTGCTTCGCTGGGTGGCGCTGTGTCCTTTTTGATGAGCGAGAAAACACCATTCTAACAACGATGGACACAGCTGTAGCTCTTCATGTTATTTATGTATGTGCCATGGTGTGTGATTGTTGTGTTGGAGCCATAAACTGTATGAGCACAGCGACCCTATTTCTCATGGACACCTCCTTCCACTTCTGGCTGAAAGCAGAGGCTTACCGAGACCTACCGAATCCAACTGCAGCCAGATAGCAACCGCATTATCTAGGTGTGTCAATTGAGCTATGCTCATTCCGGCTAAGTTGTTACGTGCATTTTAATAGTCCAATCTCGCACTGACTGAGCTCACATGTAAATGTACTCACTGTTTAAAAACATTGACAAAGAAACTTTCAGAGCTCCCCCTGGTGGCTGGTTTTAGTATCGGTCATAAGCCGCGCCTCCTTCATCAAAAGATTACACATGCGTCAAACTAGAAAATGTAATGCATTTCAAATAATGCTGATGTAACATCTTTTACATTTTGGCTTCACCTCTCACTATTGGGGGAGAGGCTCGCTTTCCATGTTTATATATACAGTCAGTGGATGCAACATAAAAAAATGAACAATCATATTTGTATATTCGATAACTATGTAAAACTTTTCTAGTCTTGCTGCTCTTCTAAAAATCTTTGAAAGGAGACTACAATTAACTTATCCTCATGAATCTAATGGTTGCTTCTTTTAGACACTCAATTTTCTACTTTCGACTGAGTTACAGTCTTTTCTGATCATTTCCTCCACTTAAGTGTTGTTCTAGTTTTTCCTGATGAATTTTGCCGAAGCAGTGAAGCTGACTCCTTGTAACTTTATCCTCAGACTGCTTTAATTTTGGTTTTTAACCCTCTCTGGTCTCATACTGGTTTCTCATACTGGTTTGCCCTCTCTTCTGCACTTCATCATCAAGCTTATCTCCTTTTTTATCACACAGACAGCTCCACATTTCTTCTTTGCTCTTCTTTGTAATAACGTTCTGATTCTTAAAACTTTTAGATTTCCCCCAAATATCTTCAAGAACCGTTTATCATTATCTGTGATTTTGTCTCTGTATCTTCTTTAACCGCCTAAAACTTAACTCCACTGCCTCATCATCTTGTCCCACTTCTCTCTCACCTCCCTGTTCTTTCATTCCCACTGTCATCCACACAACAGGATCCTTACTCATTTTGTGCGTGTGTGTGTGTGTGTGTGTGTGTGTGTGTGTGTGTGTGTGTGTGTGTGTGTCTTGTATCCATCCTTCTACCCATGCTCGTCTGCCTGGCATCACCATAGTGACAGATTTAGGTGCTATCTTTCCCTGTCTTGTATGTCTTGGCAGCAGTTGAGGCGTTGCGCTGACGTGTCCCAGTTCGTGGGCCACCCGGCTCCCACGTCACCTCTCGACGATGACCCTTCCAGCTCACATATGGAGCCCACATATGGGTGCCATCCATAAGAGATAGGTGGCCTGAAGGAACTGAGCCTCCAGTGAAACAGACTTACTATGAAGAAGGTTGGATCCTGAAGAAAAAAGAAACAGAAGCCCCATGTGAAGAAACCACGACTGTACAATAACAAATATTTAACAGAGTAAAACTAAAGAAGCAAAGATAGTTACAAACATAATAGTGCTACAAAAACATCTAAAATATGTCATGAAGTGTGAAAAAACTGAAACATATTAAATGATCTGAAATAAGATTGTTTTTCTGTCATTTTATTCATTAAAAAAATTAATGATGTTTATTATATCATGCTATTTTATACAGTATATGAGAGAATCAGTTGCTCTCTTCAACAAACGATAGAAACGATAGAAACGATATCTTTAAAATGTGATGTCTGACAATTAACTGTCGTCACTTGTCAGCTCCTGTGACAAACTTTCTTTTTGTGTTTGGTCGTGTTTCAAAACAAAACCTGATGAGATTTTTTTTTTCCATCAGAAAACATTATTTAAACCTGTATTTACAGGACATGAGCAGTAAAAGAGACGGTGGTACAGCTTTGTCTACAGGGGGCACCAAAATCAGCACAATGCCCAAGTTCTTCACAGATGCTTTCACTTTTAAACAGCTGTGACTCAGAGGATACACATCAGTGGGCAATGTCAACGACCTGGCTAACTGTCTGAATTTCAAACATGAAGAATAAGAGTAACAATTCAAAGCATCCTTTTCTTACATCCTTAAGAAACCAAGGAAGCAGACTCTTGAAACTTGCTTGTTTAAGTCTACTTTACATTTGTCAGAGTGACATTCGTTTTTCTATGGGATTATCATTAAGGCACCAGATTTATTTGTACACTCTGCAGTGTATTAGCTCTCAGCAATAATCTGACATAGATAAATGCAGACTTGATGCTCTGCTGTGATGGATTACGCAACTCAGGCTAGTTCAGAGACACAGACTGAGAGCCTCGTGTAAGGAAATAAATATAAACTTGACATGTGGAGATGTAGAATTAACAATTCTCAAACAGAAAGAATTTTTTGACAAAAAAAGGTTTATATCCCGTATTGTAAAATGTAAGCTCTGAAGTGGATTGTTGTTGTCATAGAAACTTTAGCGTACCGTAAATCAATCCAGTCCTGTCCGACACGATAGGGAAGCTAAGAAATAACATTTAGATATAATCTTTATTGGTGCTGGTAACCTAATTTTAATTTATAGATTTGGATAAGGCATATATCTACAAGTGAGACTTTTTCAAGAGCTCTTTAAAAATTCCTTACAGTCCCTTTAAGTAAAGCAGGGTAAAATTACAGAGGTTTTAGTTAAGAGATATGAGTCCTCAAGTATGTAACTCGCAAAATGCTCTTTATTTCATTTCAAAAACCACTTTTGGTCTAAAAAACAACAACAAAAAAAAAACAACAACTTTCTTTTTAAAAATTAAAATATACTAAATTCTATACATCACCTGATAGAAAAACATATTTGTAAACCTGTGTCTGCAGGGAACAAGATATAGGTCAACATATTAGGAGAAAAAAAACAGCTTTTTTCATCTTTATAGAAAATGAGTGTAAAAACTGACATGTATGTCTGCTTAGGGCTTCCATAACTGTACAGAAAAGTGTAAGATTCGCAGTAGATAGTACAAAAACATACCAAACAGCTGTTGTGGTACGTAAAAGTGCACGCTACTGGCACACGAATGACACTTATTTATCCAAATGGGCCGACTCATCCTTATCAGGCTAAGGATAAGACCTACGCGTCCTGGTTTGCTCTCAAGTTTAGGCTCTCGCGCATCTGTGTCAGTCAAACCGGGCGCCTTCTCTTGGTAGAAAGTCTGGGACTAGTCTCGACAAACAATTAAGTCAGTTTGTTTCTGACGTCGACATGAGTTAGACTAAAAATACACGCCGTGGGATTTCTGTCACCCTGATAGCGCCGCTGACATCCGTCTGTAGGCTGCTAGACAGACAGCGGCTGTACCCCCTCGCCTCCTCCACCCCCCTCTGCCTCCCCCTGCGGTGGCGGAGTCCGCCTCTGTAGTTCGTATCCGGGTAGAACGACGAGGCAGAAAGCGCCGCGTTCCACTCAGACGAACTCGTTTACCCAGAAGACAACGCGACGCCTCAACTTACAGAACTGGCTTCTTGGGCTTCGGGAGTGTTTCCCATTTAAACAAACAGTGCTGAAGATGGCGGAGAGTTAATGGTGTAAAGAAGAAATTATCGATCCCGCACAGAGGTACGTTCACAAGGTAAGCGCGTGCTGCGTGCTCTCCTAACATCAAGCTAATTTAGCGCGACTTTGCATTCGGTTTTATTACGATAGAGGACGGAAATGTACTGACTTAGGCTTCCAGCGACAGTGCACACACAATATTGGCATCGGTACGGTGCGGAGGGCACAGTGCATGGTCATTTTGATACGTGACAGCAAAGATTCACTCACCTGTCCACGACGGAGATGGAGTGCACGATTTGGGTCACAGATTGGACGTTTTTTCCCCTGTAAAATGAATGAATGTTGCTATAAACTTAACTTGTTCAGTTTGCGCACGGGCTGGTGGATCGCAGAAGTATTTGAAATTTTACTGTAGAGCTTCGAGAAGTTTTTTGTAATTAGTGAACACACACTTTTTTGCACTCGCGTGCCGTCGCTTGAACGCAAACGGGGGTGATTTCGGAGCATTTTCTCTCGCGTGATTGTTGCTGACCTGTCCGTGATACTCGTTGTGGAGAGAAACAGCTGAGCCTGACGGTGTCGCAACATCAGGGAATTTGGACTTAAACATGTTCGCAGACCATGCGCGTGCTGATAGTCTCAGCTGTGTGTCACATGCATCATGTTCCGAAGATTTAAGGGTTTTCTGTTTCTACAAACGTGCAGTCCAGGAAGAGGCAGACGATGCAGGCTGTCTGACAGTCACCCAGCCTGACTGCCTGCTTGCCCGGGTCCAGACTGCTGAGCGATTAAAAAAAAAAAAGTACTCTGACTCTGCTGTGTGCCTCCAGTGTGGGAGTCTGTGCACTGAATGGAGCATGCATTTGCTTTACATGCACGAGGTTAAAGCGTGAATATCACGCAGGTCTTCTCCTTAACCCCTGCTGTCATCTCCTTCTTCCCTGCTAATGTGTCTCACTGTATATCTGCAGGGGGCAGCAATGTGGCCCTCTGCATATCCACTGTCCTGCTTCTTTAAAGGTCCACGGTTCGATCCCTGAAACTCTGTTGTGCAAGTGTGTGTTTGTGTGTGTGATCATGGAAAGCAGCATGTCCTTGGGCATGACACCAAACCTCTCTGCTAAACCTGCCAGATCTGGTTAATAGCAGTTCACCCTCCAGAGTTTGTAAACAGGAGTTGAATGGAAGGGATGCAGATGGTTTTGGTGTGGACAGGTGAGGGGTGTCAGGTGGAGCTTATTACACCAAGGTCTGTTTTTAATGAAGATGTTTTGCTGCCTAAACGGCTGAATTAAGGTGCAACTTATCAGTACTGAAATTCAAAAATTAAGCGTTTTCCATCTTAAACATATGGAAAAAATGTACATAAAAAAGAGGCTTAACAAAAATACCGCCCTTACAAATCATGAGAAGAGGTGCAAGTGCTCAAGTTGCAACCAGAGATGGCTTG
The DNA here is from genome assembly GCA_030710495.1 of Labroides dimidiatus. Classification (NCBI taxonomy): domain Eukaryota; kingdom Metazoa; phylum Chordata; class Actinopteri; order Labriformes; family Labridae; genus Labroides; species Labroides dimidiatus. The sequence continues at coordinate 6,457,141 of CM061151.1, read as the reverse complement.
ACTTTTAGATTAAAAATGAAATTAATGAATGCCTTCCTCCTGCGAATGCCTGAAAAAAACAGCTTTTTAATTAACATCATAAGCCCATTTTCTTTGGAAAGTCAAAAAGTCAGTCAGCCGCAGTGTACTCAGCTAAATGAAAAGCAGCAAAAATGTAGTTAAATATGCTTTTTTTCTTCCTTTCCTGTTCATTTACCTCCAGGTTTGAATAGTTGGAGTTATAAAAGGTTCTTGAGTCGCACAGAAAGCAGAAAACCTTGCTCTTCTGGAAGCTTTCAGGCAATACAGAGCTTGTCATGTCTAGCAGGCTCGATACGATGAATTGAATATCAGAATAATTGGCTATTAACTTTTCTGTTAGTGGTGAAAAGGACTTGTGCGCTGTCTGTCTGCTGCCCATGTGGAGGGGTGTGGTGGCGTGAAGCCCTCGTCTCGTTCCACGGCACCCAGCTCCTGACAGATTTACAGTCGGCTCTGTGGCCCCGAGTCTCCGCACACGTGCAGACAGGCACGCGCCTGCAACCTGCTCATAAGAAACTGAAGGCAGCGTGAACTGGGAGGGGCGTGGGCGAGCTGCTGGGACCAGTAAGCATCCATGAGGGGTCTTCGCGGAGCGGGTAGAGGGATGGAGGAGCAGGAGGAGGAGGGGGCGGAGGATGACAGTGATGCATGATGTTTGCTGAACGGGAAAAAGGGGACAGAGGTTAGCAGGGATGCTGGTGACTGGGTCAGGAGCTGGGGGCAGGGCTCACAAGGCTTAGAGAGAGGGAGGCAGGACCTCACAGTCCAGCATGGGAGTATAGGAAGCTGTACGCATGTGTGTGTGTGTAAAGGCAGAGATGGGGGTGTAAACGGTAAGAGGAAGAGCACAGGTGCTGGAATTCTACCTGGCATTTTGTGTCCTTCCTGGTGTTTTCTGCATCTCATCTCCGCCTTTCTGGACTTTGCTCAATCATTTTGTTTTTATTTCCTACCTGATTTGTGGAATCAGGAAGTTTTTAGATAAAAACAGACCGCATTCTTGCCTCTCTCTGGTATGTCTCTGGCTGTCCCCTGCCTACCCCTCTGCAGTGAAGTAAACTGAGGCCACTCTGCCATGTGTCAGGATGTGTTAACCAGAAATTAATCTTTGCCAATTTTTAGTGATTTCGCACTCTTTTCTTTATTTGCAACTAATTTGAAGTTGTCTGACTAAATTTGTTCCAATAGAAAGGAGAGTGTTTTTCTTTGGAAACAACAAACTATATGTTATTTACAATATTTCTGTACCCATACCAAAAAAAATGATGTTTGTGTAAGGAACAAAAAGGAAAAAAAAAAGATTTTACTGAGCTCATCAAATGAAACTTGTCCACACCAAAGCAAACAGTTACATAATTAGCTGAAAATTAGCTGACGTAAACGAGGACCTGTCCAATTCAAGGGTAAACAAATTCAAATGCAGTGACTTGTTCAGACAGTTGGTGTGGGTTAAAATAAAACCAATAACGTTGCAAGAAAAATTCCTTGTAGGGACAAACAAACAAACATAAGCTCATCTTTCCCATCTCATGTTAATAAGATGAGATATGCCAGTTAAAGCAGTGTTATAAGTTTGTTTCACACATTTGAAGATGCATTGAAGTGATTCACCAGTTGCCAAGAAACATTCTCATCAGAGCACACTCCCCACACATACACAAAAACATGTGTGATAAACTGTCTAAAAATGGTCCTCTTTTGGAGTTTAGGCCCTGACGTCATATCCAACAACAAAAAAGCCAGACAACGCAGAAAAGTGCTTTGGAGATTCATAGCTCTGTATGTTTGTATCCAAGTATGTTTGCATCCAAGCAACAGTCCGACTAAGGTCATAGCTCAATCGTAAAATCACAGCAGGGTTTCTAGACTTCTGACTGAGAGCGTCTCACTCCGCTTGGGTAGGCAGCACTGTGTCCTTTCTTGATAAGTGACACTGCGTGCATATCGAACTAGTTTTGGTTCACCCGAAGAGAAGCAGCTTTAAAATGACGATGGCCGAGACGGATGCAGCTGTTTCTTAGGGTGTTTTCACACCTGAAAGTCCGGACCAAAGTCTGTGTTTTTGTTACATTGTATACATTTGGTTCTGTCTGTTATGGTTTCACGATGTTAGTATTGTAAATGGACTATCTGAACTTGCATGACGAACCTACGTGATACCGTCATCAACTGCGTACTTTGCATGTCTCTGTAGTTTACATTGATTGGTCATTTGGCCGGCCGGCGTCTGACGTCAACATGTTGAGCAGGAATTTAATTTTGTCAACAATGAATGAAATCGCCATCATATTATTGATGTTTTTATACCACCAACAGCGACAACTTAAGGAATTGTACATAATGCTGATCCAAGGTTGTCTTACGAGGTATATAATTAAACAACATCTTTATTGTTGTGGACAGGAAAGGAGGAGAAAGTATGTAATCCTGTGATTGGTACGAAGGTCCGAACTTTTTAAATAATGCTTTCATACTGGGCATGTACTAGACCGTAGTCCTGTTTGGTCCGGACCGAGACCACCGCTTTTGGTCGGACCAAGGTCAGACTGTTTGGATTGAACCAAGGTCCAGAGGAGGTTTTACATTTTTCAGATCAAACAGAAAAGTTGGAAAGTCCGGACCAAACAACACTGGTGTGAAAGCCCCCTTATATACTATGTGTGTAATGGAAATTTGTCAACAAAAACCCAAATTCAAACTCGACTTAACTCAAACAAATAGCCACTGAAGGACTGATCCAGTTGGGTTGTACACAGATTATACCAAACGGAGCAGTACCACCGGAAACCATTGGGGGCAGTGTTGCTCTAGTGGTACGTAGCTCTAGTGAGACACGAAGAAGAAATTGCAATAGCCTAACTTTTTGAAAGAAGAACTTTACAAATTGGTGAGGAACTTGCTGCTCCAATTTTGTTTTTTATACTCGAGGTACATTAGCAACATCTACTCCACAGTCGCCATGTTCGTTTTTGACTTTGTTGTTGTCATAAACTTTTAACTCTGTGCGTAATGGGAATGGGTACGTAATATATGCCTTAAGATGTTTACAGATTTTAAGCCGTTACATTGGTGTATTTAAGTTGTAACCTTGTGTGTCGAAAGATAACACCAATGTACACTTGAGACTTGTTACAAAAGCAAAAGAGAGCGTGTTAGATCAGGTTGAAAAAACATTTTTTGCTCAAAAATGCCAGTAACTTGGAAATGTATTCTTTTTATGTAGCTTTTTGTTGATATGTTCAAAACTCCATTACAGCACGAGTTATAAATCGTCATCACTAACATTAATGTTGGGGACAGTCTGATCCAACAGGTCATGTTAAGTCACATGAGGAGTAAAGTTCTGGTGCAGTTCACTTCTGCCTGTTGACACTGTGGCAAAATGTTAGCTTTAGTCAGTTTTATATAATTACATACATGGAAAAAACAAGTTTTTTCATGCCAGGCTGGTCTTTAATTCATTTATTTATTAATTTATTTTATTGCACATATAGAAAATGAAACATGAAATGCATAAGACAGCATGACTGGGGAAAAAAAAAAAAACTAAACAAAACAGTAAACAGTAACTTCAAGAGATGTGCAGAAGGGGCCAAAGAAACCCATAATGGTTTGTCGATTAAAAATAATAAAAAATTTCCAGCGGTTCAAACAAATAAAATATGGTCAAACAGAAAAAAACTCAATACAGTGTAAGCAAAGGGAAAATAGGAGAAAAGTATGATGTGTGTTGGTAAATTGGTCCAGCAGTGAGGTCCTCGAAATCTAAGCGAGAACGGAGAAAATGTTGTCCTTAAAGTCTGAACGGAGAGTATTGGTTGACTTTGTATTGTGATGATGGGTTTGGGAATCAAACTGAAACAAATTTCTGAAACAGGGAGTAAGCTTGTAACAGACTGGAAGAAAGAACTACACAAGCCTAATTGCAGATGGCTGAGATCAAATCTGGGGAGAATTCTGAGAGACCAAAACAAACTGAATTCAAGTTTTTATACCCAGATTTGAGCCGACACACTGGAAATCTCTGGGAAGTCAGAAAATAATAAAGAATATTGTAAATTTTTTAAAAGAGCTTGCACAAAATAAATTGGTAATCCACAATATGATCATTTAGAGCAGCGGTGGACTTACACTGGATGGTGGTCTAATAAATTTGTTTCGCACTGTGTATACATACAGACAGGTTTCTGTTGCTTCTCTTGTGATAATGAAACAGGAATCCAGAGTTGATTTGTGAGTTGGCTTTAGTTTTGACACTCAGATGAGCTAGTTTTTTCATTGAGCTAACAGTTAGGAACCAGAAATACCACCCACATCCTGTTAAAAAACATCTTGGCTGCTTTGAAGGCTCATGAGGCCACTTTCCACTTAACTATCAATAAAAGTCCTTCACAGAGAGGCTTTTGAAGAGCTTTGAATTTTATTTAACATCAGACATTTAAATGATCCTCATGTGTTAATGGTGATTTTAGCTACTTGTTAATTCATTTATTACAGATCCTTTCCTCTTGGTTCATCTCTCCCTTGAGTACGCAGAAATATTTATTTTTATATATTCATTTTTTTACTTTTTTATGTGCTGTTAATGTGATCGTCAGCGTAGTGTGTGAGAATGATGTGATGACTTCAGTTTGCTGCGTGCGTTGGAGTGGTTGTGCAGGAAGCTGACGTGCATCTCCCGAGTCAACACGATACAGGAAGAAATGTTTGTGCCACACACATCACTTCACAGTGTTGACACACCTGCAACATTATGCATCATTATTTGAAGGAGACGCTGTGGCCCTTTAAGAAACAGCGCAAACAAACCCACTTTTCTTCTACAAGGCAGTCCAGGAATGTTCATTGTTGAGATGAAGTCAATATTCAGTTTTCAGAAAATGGTCCACATACAGTTGCAAAGTAATAACTCAGTATAGAACTGTGGCAAATTGTATTTTCAATATGATATGCTGGCTCCATCGCTTTTTGGTAAATCAGAGTCTTTAAAGTGTTTTTTTTCTGATATCCATTTGACTGGAACTGGAAGAAGAGATGAACTGAAGTCAATTATTTCAGTTATCTTCATGAATGTTCCTAAAACAAAACATCCGTCAAGTTTTCTGAAGTTAGCATGTAGCTTTGGGTTAATCCATGAAGTTCCAGGTGAGTCAACGGTGTGAGTAATGTTTGAAGTTGTGAACAGTTGTGATAACTTTGACATTCTTTATAAATGGCTTCAGAATGACGCACAGTTATGGAGTTAATGATCACATTTCACACGGTGCCTTCTCCCACTCTTCCCTCTGCTGATGTGACTCACTTCATGCAGGTCACGGTGTGGTGAAGTCAGTGGCTGTCAAACCTCAGCCCGATGTTCACATTACAAAAAAAATGTGCCAAATTTTTAAGACCAATGGTGGAAAAAGCCAAAATGGGAGATTAAATTAAGGAGACTTTTGTTCAACAATCAGTATTAGCCCATATGGTATAAACAGAGCTAGCATCTTTTGCTAGCTTAAACCCAAACAGTGACTCATGCTTACCATGTTTTTCCTTTTTTTAATTTTTTTTTTTTTAAATGTATTGACTTTTTTTTTTACAAGTAAATGAACAAAAAAAGCCAGATAGAAAATATTCACTAGAGAAGAAATATTAATTTGACCCTGACACAGCAGTATAAACACTTAGTCTACATCAAAAAATAAATGAACTTTACTCTCAAAATTATGACTTAAATCACAAAAAAGTTTTTCAACTTAAAAATGTTGACATTTTGACTGAATTTTAAATATTTAAACTTTTTTTTACAGTGCATCATGGGAGAAAATATTTCTTTTTTTTTTGCATTTGATTGCATGAGATGTTATATGTCCAATGTCGTGAAACGCAAGCGCAAAAGAGACACTTGCAAATGTTTTAAAGGAAATTCAGCCAGTAGATATAACGAAAGGTTTTAAAGTCTTGAATAAAAAAACATAAGTTTTGTTTGTTTATTTATTTTTTAAAAACATACCTTAATGCCCATTACATTTTTTCATAGTAAGTAATGTCAAAGACTTTAATTTGGTTTGACGGTTGAGTAACGACGGTATCGTGGTTGATGTCAATTCAGTGAAGTTACAAAAGATTCCTGATGAAAAAAAACCCCACAGGAGTAAAAATTAAATATGGAAAAATGAAGGGGTGAAAATATTGAGAACGAGTTGAAATCCCTGATATGATCAAATTTGACCCTGATGCTCTACCGCAGTGACCACATCCTGCTGTGATATTTCATTTAAATTCTAAGAAAGTGACTTCAGCCACAACACGTTCAGACATCAAGTCAAAGATTAATCAGTGATTCAACTCTGCAGAAGATAAAATGTCAGGTGTGAGCGTCTGATGACTCTTTGTATGTTGGTTTTATTTTTGTTTCTTTATTTTAATTATAATGTCTTTGCTTTTTGGACTGTAATTAAATGTTATGTTTATATTTTTGTTGTATTTGATGAGTACTGTGGATGTTGTCCAGCTCATGGCCGACCTGTGTGTAAACGCTGATCATGAGGGAGTTGTGAAACCAGGTCACTGAACGCGCTTTGACCCGTGCAGACTAACAAACACAGGTCACAGCCTTGTGTTAGTCTGAAATCGATCTAAGAGGTGTGTTTACCATTTCTGCTCTTTAACACTTAACCAAATCCAGATTGTCTTTTATTGTTTTGGACGAGGACATATGTTTGGTTTGGAATACCAAAAATGTTTCTCGGTGAAGTTAAGGAGCTGAAAATAATTTGTAAAGCCTGTGATGATGGAATAGCTTAATATCGGAGCTGGATGTAAGAGCTGATGAGAAGCAGAGCACAGAGAGAGAGAGAAAGGGGGATGAGCTGCCTGTCAGAAGCTCTGTCGACTGTCTTTCCTCTGTTTCTGATTCCTTTCTTTCCCCAGAATGCTTCAGTGCAGCTCATGTCCTCTGCTGCTTTATTTTTCTGAGAGCTTTTTCTTCTGTGAGAGGAATGTCAAGTGCCCATCTCGCTGCATTTCTCCCTGTTCTGTGTTTTCTTGTGTTACTTTTGATTTCCGCCTTTTTTTTTTTTCTTCTTCTTCTTCTCCTCCTCCTCCAGTCTTTGTCTTCCCTGCTGTGCCTCTCTCTGGCAGCACAAAATTATCCGCTGCCCAGGCCTTCCTAAATATATAAATAAGTTTATGTGTTATGAGCAAACATATTGTCTTTGTGTGACCGTGGCTGTCTTTTGTGTTAGCACAGGTCTGTGTGTGTGTGAGCAAATGTGTGAGCGTGTGACACACACACACACACACACACACACACACACACACACACACAGAGTAGAGTGAGTGAGGAGGAAAGGAGAGGAAGAGGGGGGAGGAGAGACGTGGAGAGTCGTTTTATTAACGTGGCGACTCCCGCTAAAATTCAGGGAGTGCTGTTGCATCCAGCTGTTACTGGTTGCGCGAGGCTTCGTTGCCATGGCAACACAGCCCTGCGCGCCTGCTCAAGGTCGTTCATCCAGCTCTGAACTGAGCAGCAGAGGATGCACACGGAAAGAGAGAGAGAGAGAGAGAAACAGAAAAAGTACTTCAAAGTGACCAATCAAAAGCACTTCAGTGACGTTGTGTTCAGTGAACAAACTCAACCCCCCCCCCCCCAATACACACACACACACACACATACACACACATAGACACACACACTTACTTTGTTCAATAAAAACAAACAAAAAAAGAACCTCTGGCCTCGGGCCTTGTAGGCTCTTTTACCAGCTGATAAAATATTTAGCTGGTCAGTGTGAGAGCGAGGGATACGGTGGCTGGAGAAAGAGGCGAGCAGCAGAGCTCATCTTTGTGTTTTCTCTTCTCTCGTGGTGCATTGCTGCGAGGCTACCTGGGGCTTCTTCCACCTCCTCTTCCCTCCTCGTCGCTCCTCTCCTTTTCTCTCCTCGGAGGGCTGCAGCGTCCCTCAGGAGTCTCTCCTGCAGATATGCCAGCTCTGCCTGGACTCGGTGCAGCCCACGTATTACCTTTAAGGCTCAAACACACTGCAGCCCCTTTTACACAGCCTGTTCGAGACGGGACTGTTACACTTCTGTAACGCCTTCTACGTTTTGGTGAAATATGGGCTTTCTGCTGCTGAGCAGCAATCTGAGGAAAAACGGCGTCACAGTTAAACTTCTGAGCTCGTGTGGATGGGATCACTCAGGGTTCTTCGCCTGCGAGTGATGTTACACAATGTGATTGGCTGTATGTAGTAGAGTTTACAGAAGTAGTTTCTACGGGTTTAAGAAAGGGAAAAAATAAACAAAGTTAATAACACACATTAGAAAAGATCAGACTTGTTTTAGAGGGAGTTCTGATGCAAATATATAAAATAAAGAGCACAAATGCAAAGTTTCAGCAGCCTTCTTTTCATGCATTCATTCGTCTTCTGTACCACTTATCCTGTTCAGGGTCACTTGTGGCTGGAGCCTGTCCCCGCTGTCTTCAGGCGAGAGACGGGGTACACCCTGGACTGGTTGTCAGTCAATCACAGGGCTGACACATTGAGACAACCTTTCACATACGCGCTCACACCTTTGGGCAATTTAGAATCACCACTGAACGTAATGAGCATGTTTTTGGACTGGGGGAGGAAGCCAGGGACAGAACCCATGAGTGCTTTGGGAGAACACGCAAACTCCACACAGAAAGGCCACCTGGCACACCGGAATTCAAACAGGTGACCTTCTTGCTGTGAGGCTGCAGCACTAGCCACTGCACCACTGTTCAGTAGGGATGCACAGATCCAACTTTTCATCATCAGAAGTAACATTTCAGTACAAACTGTTACACATCTGTTTGTTACCACATATTGTAAACAAAGTGTCAATTTTGTGATAAAAAAAGTTTGAAAAACCTTGTTTGATTTAATCATAACTTAACCTTTGTGTCAAGTTCTTTTTTTTTCTTTCACCAGCCCTCCCTGTAGGCTGCTCCATCTAATCAAACTTTATTTATTCCCTGACGTGAGCTGAAGGGGAGGGTGATGCTACACCACAATGTGAAAAAAGGGGAATTAGTGTCAAGTTCTTAAAGTGATGACAAAATTCTAGTACAAAATACGAGAGTGCTAGTAAAAAAAGAAAAAAAAAAGGCATGGCGCTGGTTGCCCATATCGGCACCACGGATTGGCCCTTTCCTCCCAATTGCCTATCCAACATTGTGGTGCTTGATCTGGTCGATACGAAATAACAGGATCGGATTGGTGCATCCCTACTGTGCAGCAGAGCAACTTTCTTAATCTTTGAAAATTTGGAATAGTGGCAAAAAGGATCCACAAAAAGATCTTGAAAAAATATCAAGTTTTTTTTTTATTGTGGGTCTTTAGATAGCCGGTACTATTAGAAAATTTCTTGTGGTCAGATAGGTTCTGTGTCCTCTGCCTGCTAATGTGTTAACGCTGATTGAACTAAACTACACTACACCCTAGTCGCAGATTGATACTTGTCTTTCAGTAGATTTTTTTTTGCTGTTATTTCACATTTGCTTTGGCGATACAAACTTCTGTGATGATTATTTCATTTATTCAGAATTTATTCTGTGCTTTAAAAAAATTCTGAGTTAAAATTTTTTTAGAAGACCTGTAAAAACTCCACAAACTTCTTCTTTTTCTTCTTCTCTTTATGTAAACTCTCAAACATACATCTGGTACTAAAGTGCTGTGAGTGTCTAAATGTTTCTCGTTCAAAGTTGATTTAACGTGAAGCGACATTGCAACAGCAGTGTAAAAAAAGCTCTGTCATCATCATGCTTTTTACCTGCACATTGATCTTTGCAGGGATCTGGGCTGAAAGATATGGCGTTATCGTATCTTTATCTAGATTTGAAAATTTGAGCTATTACTGCAAATTAAACGATATCAACAATATAGATTTTCCCCGCTCGCCCTGCATGTGCTGCTCAGGCAGTCGTCAGACACTTTTCACACCCTTTGTATTATGAAGCTTAGCTTTCACTGAAACCACAGTCATATTTTATTGCATCAATATTGAGATATCTGGCATTAATGTCGAGATATGATAATTTTGTCCGTATCGGTCAGTCCTTGTCGTACAAGTGTCCTGATTTGTGGTTTTACTGCGTTGTGTTTTGGCGTCGTAGGTGTGTGAAACACACAGACTTATGATTCACCGTGACATTTTAAAGCTCAGTAAGAGTGACCCCAATTAATCCCTTCATCGCTACTTAAATGTTGTAAGTTTTTGGCCATCAAAGCTCTCAATCAGCTGTTGGTGTCCGTTAGTGGAATTTAAAGCCACTGTTTCGGCTTGTTGTCCCATGACTGAATAATCTCTTGAACTTTTTAATCTTACCTTGCTGAGAACTTTGGAAACCTGAAAGTGAGGAAGCAGAGGATAGGGTTTAAAGAAAAACCTCTGCCTATTTTTTGACTGTGCATCATATTAGTGTTAGGACAGCATGTCCCAGTGCCTGACGAGAAGGTTCGCCTTCCTCTTGTCCTCTTTTTTTTTTTTCTCTGTTCGTATGGGTGCACAGAAAGTTCACAAACCAATGCATAGATTCACCATTTTCTTGGAGAGTGGTGTCAAATCTTGACGTGTTGTATGTGTAACTTTGTTTGACGGAGAGTTATAAAGTCTGGTGCTTTTAGAGAGAGGTGGGGGTTAGCTTTACGTTTCTTCTTGGAGTAAGGTAATGCTTATTAAAGGGGTCCTCCGAGGGGTGTGTGTGTGTCTTTAAGAAAAGGAGTTCTGTTTTTTTACTTATTTTCCATTGTAAAAATCCAGGCCTAGTTTATGTGTGTTAGAACTCCTTTACGTGCCTCTACACGCACACACACATACACACACATGCACACACAAACATTTATGAGGTAGGAGTCGAGGTAAATGTTACCAGCTGCAGCAAAGCAAGCAACTGGCTTCAACTCTGCCTGAACCCGGCTGTTACGTGACCACCTCCTCAACTTGATTCAGCCCTCCCCTCAGCCAGCTGCAGCACCTCCTATATCCCCCCCCCCACCACCACCACCACCCAACACAGGGTCATATACACACATTTACACACACGACGCCATCTCCTATCCGCCGGCTCCTCGCTGTAGTGTCACCAGCAGCAGCATCACTCATCTCAGGATAACAGGGGAGCACTCCAAGGTCTGCTACCCCCACCTTGTCACCTTGGTATGGAGCAACAAGCCAGCCAAGCAGGCTTCGTCTGATTGGTCGCCCCCCCACCCCCCCTCCGAGGTCACTCTGTTGATGCAGTGATGTCATAGAGGCTTGTTTATCCATAGCTCCTGTCGGGCTCACTTACCACATACTGTACAAAACAACAGTAGATTGCATTAACACCAGTCGTATTAGGATTTTTATGATAAACAAACCAACAAAAAAAACAATCTTATCACATTTTTTTTTTTCAGAAATTAAAGAAAGTAAAACAGATCCTAAAATATAGAAAAAAAACACATTAAAATTACAGTGAAAAAATAAATAATGATCCAAAAAGAGTTAAAAATCAGACAAAGAAACATTAAATAAAATGTGAGATTTGTCATTTTCATTTAAGGTGACTTCAGCTGGTGACAGAATAAAGGGGGACAGAAAAAAATGATTTCTTGTCTGTATGAAAAGATTTCCACACATACAAAAAGAGAACTTTTATAAATTTAATCACAGAAAAGTTGCAGATATAACCAGTTTTACAATCTCACTCTGCCCCTCTGCTTGACTAAAACACAAGTTCTCAACCTGACGATTTTTTGTTTTCCGATCGTTAAAAAAATCATCAACAAGCATCGTTGCCCTCATATTGCTCAGCTGCTGTATGTGCATTTTTATTTATCATTTCAAGGCTTGATGTATACTCTGGCTTGAATTCATGGCCAGTATGTTTCTGACCCCCAGTGATTGATCCGGATTTACTTCATATATTTTATTAATGCATTAAAGGCAGGGTTGTTAATCAGATTTAGATACACTTTTGTTATTCTGGTTTAAATTATCTTTATGTACTGATGGCAATCAATACATGATGTGTTCTTAAAATAGAGTGAAAAATATCTGCTGTCTACAGCAGGAGTAAACCTGGGAAAACACCAACCAATCCTAGTGATTAGGATCCAATTTGTTAAACCAATCAAATTCCCTCCTGTGCACATTTTGCCGTCGTGCTCCAGCCCTGATTGAATGCGCATAACCAAGCTGGATCCAAGTACGCTGGAGAATGGCAAAAAAAAAACCCACCTATACCCCGACCAGTTTGAGTCTGTGGTTTGGAATCAGTCACAATCATATGGTCTTGAATCAGCGGCACTCATGCATGTGAGCGAGTGTCGTTTTGGAGGAGCTCCAAGTGTGGTAGGGCGGGGGGCTAAACAGAGTCCTGAGGAGATGCTACATTCAAATCATGCTAGTCTTCCGGGACTACCAACCCTGCCTTTAAACTTCCATAAAATAGGAAAAACCTAGCTGAAAGAAACGGAATGAGGGCAGGCTCAGGTTTTCTGTATTTCCCATTCAGTTGTGAACGAGGTCTGAGTATAGCTTCTACCTTTACCTTTCCGTTTCTGACACACAGAGGAGGAAAGCTGTGCAGCGGTTGCAGCTTATCCAGAGGGGAGGGAGCGTCTTTGGTTGAATCAGCTTTTCCTCCCTCACCCCCCCCCCCCCCCCTTCATTTTCTTTTACTGCCTGCCTCCCTCCCTCCCTCCCTCCCTCACAATGAGCCTGTTAGTCCTGTGAGATCCGAGTCGTAGTAAACAAGCAGTGACATCGGCATGCTCTCTTCGGAGGAAAAGGGGCCAGAATTTAAATATTGATTTGATGCAATGTGAGACAAAGATTCCTCTTCTCTTCGTGTTTCTCCTCCCGGTGCTTTTTATAGCTGCCGTTTGTTTATTTTTAGGTGTCGTCCAGCATGTCAGACTTAACCCAAGAAAGCTTCACTTCTGTGAAAGTTTCTCCTCTCCTTCTGCTTTTCACTGTGCATACGTGCACGTTGCTATGTCTCAGTTCAGGAAGACCTGGTGCTCGGTCAGGATGAAATATCATCTCCTGTTGGACTCTGCTGCCTACTCAGGTAACCATCAGGTGAACAGCCTCGGCTTGCCTGCAGATGTAGAAAGCTGCTGGGGATGTTTATTGAGCTAATCCAACCCAAGTTATGGACCGCTGACTCAGTGTTTTTGGCAAATTCAGGTTCAATGTGATACTAAGTTTTCTGCTTGAACAAATAGGTGTGCAAGCACATCCATTCGGACTGAAAGCTATGAACTACAAAGAGATCAGGAAGAAAAGAAAAACAGCGTTATTTCTTTTCTAAATAATTAAATAATGTGACTTAAATTAATATGTAAAATGCTAAAATGTAACAAAATAATTTAACATCATGATACATAATGTAAAAAATACTTTTCTTGCGACATATGAAACACAGTTGGGTGAAATAACGTAACCAGTTATTATGACATTTCCATACCACAATGTTACACAACAAAAAGTAACTTTATTCAACATTATATAACATCATGTTACCACACCTAACAAAACTTAACGTGTCACATAAAATAAGAGACAGATAACATAAATTAATGCTTTAAAACAAACTTAAAGCACATAAACAGCGCAACATATCCTATAATTTTGTTGAAATGCTGAGTCAGCTTTTTAACATACTTTTTTCATCACTTTTCACAGCTAAAATTTGAAACAGCTGAAATTCGAAAATTTGTCCAATTTTTGAATTTTTCAACAAGTCAGCATGTTCAACAAGTGTGCTTGTTTTTTTCCACATTTCTAACCCTTATACTTTTAAAATGCGCAATATTTTTAACCCCCCCCATTAAAATAAATGGAGACATCACCATGGAAACCACACAGTTGTTTATACTATCAATCAGAACATTTAGGAAGAAAGAAAGACTCTTCTTACTGTTCTCATTTTTACACCTTCAGCCTCAGCATTTACTGCACAGAAATGCAACTTCTCTAATTTAACTTAAAGTTACATTCAACGAACACTAATGGATCCTGTTTCACCCTGCTTTCTGTGTAGCAGTCTCAAGTTTGTAGCTCACAAAATAATCAGTCAGTAAAACCTGCACAGATATTTTTTTTTGTATACTTTATTGTCCCCGTTTTAAAAAACAATAACTTATACTACAATATCGTGGTTTAAACGTTTTTTTTCCACCATGATTTACTGAGCCTTTTTCCATCTGATTGCATGTTTTAACTTGATGTCTTCAAAACTGCTGAAATACGACTCTACACCTTTGTCTTCACATCAGTGAATATGCAAATCGTCCACACGTCTAGATTTTCATTAACCCTCCCACACTCATGTAGTTCAAGTCGAGTCGACTCGCCAGAATTAATTCCGTTCTCATAATCTTGAGGGATTTCATCTCTTGATGCTGTTAATTTTGTTCACGTTTTCATGTTTATTCAGGTCCTGTTTTCACGTCTGTCTTTGTCTTTTGTTGATCTAATTGTTCAGCTCAGCTTCTTTGCGTCTTTCCTGAAACCAAAGCTCATGCTCAGCTTCAACCTCCTTTAGCCATGGCGGCTAAAAACATAAGACCGCAGTCACACTGGCCATCCGTCCTGTGCCCAAGCTTAAAGCCTTAAGTCCAGCTTGTTTGGACAGTGTGACTTGGGCACGGTACACGCCCTTGGCTTTAGCAGACTTTTGAGCGGTGTTCTTTGGCGCGGTACTCTCCATGCACAAGCAAAAGCTCCTCTCAACAATCTTTTAAACAATGGCAGGGGGGTGTTAGAGGGCTGTGTCGGACCAAAACGACTTAACATGAGCCAAAAAGTAACTAAAGTTGTAGCCATGTTCTCTGTGTTCTTCACATTGCCGACTCTGATGAGACCGTACTTCTTGTAAACGAACACTTCATAAGGACATAGGGGGTCCATTCTTGTGTTGTAATTTGAAATATTTACATATGTACAAGAGGGTATTGTGTTTTAGTCTGGTTCTTATTGGTGTGACCGCTGGCCATACAGGCCAACGGGGAAAGGCGCAGTGGGGGGCTAGTCGTTCTTGAGTACGGCACAGTACAGATGGCAAGTGTGACTGCTGCCTTAGTGTTTTGTTTTTTTTTCAAGTAGCAGGTTGGTGTGGCCCCTCAGTTTGTGAATAGGATAGAATAGAAAAGAACATACTTATTAATCCTCAAAGGGAAATTCAGTGGTCACAGCAGCAAACAAAGTGTATAGTGCAAACATTTCAAGAATATATAAATAATACATTATAATAAATGTCAGCAGTAAAAAGTCCAACAGTAACGACAACTTGGCCATAATTCTCATGTCAGCCACCACCTTGACATGGTCCTGAAGGTCCACAGGGTCCAGGACTGATCTGGCCTTCTTCACCAGTCTGTTCAGTGTAGCTCTCCTGTATCCTGTCCGCTCACAGCAGGTGAAATCCTTCACTGTGGTGTTTGTGTCTGGTGTTGGCTCCATTAGCCATATCTCTATGAATAGCATGATGCTACTCTGCCAGTATCTGGTCCATCTTGTTGTAGATTGATTTTACATTCTCCAAAACGATAGATGGGAGGACTGGTTGATGTTGTCTCCTCTGAAGGAAGGCTGTGCACTGAAGATGTGCGCGTTTAGTTGACTTAACAATATTTCATAATTTTGTTGCTGTTTGGCAGAAATGTTGGCCTGTCATCTGTTGCAGTAAGCTAAAACAGAGCCACCTACCACTAGTTGGGGCCAGTAGTTCTGGTTAGTGGCTGCTGCCGTAATACTTTCATGCTTCACTACTGTTGACTAGTAGCTGATGCAGCAAAATTTGGCAGCAATTTCAGATAGAAAACGGAGATAGTTGCAGGACTGTTCAACTCTGGTGAATGTCTGTGATAGTACAATAACCACACGAGCATTTGGCACAAAGTTTGAACTGAAACGTCACTATCTCATGCGTCAGTGACAGGTCCTCCAATAAGGACCTTGTGGAGAGTACGTGTTAGCCCGGCACCATCTTCCTCCAGATCTCACAAGCGCTAAAAATAACACTATCTCCACACCAGGCTAACACTGAGAGAAGGAGGGAGGGAGAGCAGAGGGAGGGTGGAGGGACGGGAGAAGAAGTGGAAGATGGGGATGAGTGGGAGACGGAGTGAGAAAACAGAGTAAGACAAAGCGTAGAGGAGTCGGACAGAGGGAGAGCAGAGGTTGAGGGCGGAAAAGAAAACAAGCCATTAATAATTTACCTGCAGGACACCTCGAGTTCGACCTTTATCTCTGGTCAGTGGTGTTCAGCATCAGGCACAAATGTTGTGTACAGTGTTGTGTAGCATTTGGAGGCTCTCTCGTGTGCACCTGTGCAACGTCTGGAAGGCTGTGAGTGCAGAGATCGTCCAGGTGTGCTCAGGTGCTTAGTGGGCGTTCGTGCCTTAAAATAGTGCAAGGATAAAAACGGTAACAGGGAAGAGATGATATGATCTCGGAAAGATTTGTGTGAAAGATTCATGAGTTTCCAGCTGCACGCATGGTGGTAGACGGTTTTAAGTTCAGCTAGAAAGCAGCAAATTCATCCTTCCTCATTTCATACTTAGAGGATAAAGTGCTGGTACATTGAAAGTGCCCAGGACGTGATGTTTGTCTCTTTTTAATTATTTTTAAATCCATGAAGGAGGTGCACAAAGTGTTAAAGTAGCTGCTATGCCTGGCTAGCTAATTCAGCAAAATCACCAAGTGTATTTAAGTCAAGTCCTTGTTGGGTAGTCAGAACACGATTAATCCACATATTTCTTAGCGTTTAACATATTGTAAAAACGTTACCAACTAGTGTATCTTCAGTGATGTTAATAATGCCATCGTCAGCAAATGTGTGAGCACATTACCGTAAAGGACACATCAGCTGGAGCAGCTGCATCACGGTGGATCACTTGGCTTGCTCCGTCCCTCCCCCGCGTGTATTTGGTTAGGTGTGCAGTGAATAAGGGAAGCAACTGTTTGACAAGCTAACACCACACCCAACTGTAGCACACATGAAACCTTCACGGCTCTTTTCACACAACTTTAAAATTAGTGATGATGACTGATGTGTTTTCTTTTAGAAAATATTGCTGTCTAACTTTTCCATCCTACGTGCTTTATGTCTGTGCTGTGCTAATGCTGGTGAGTTAGCTAGTTTCAAGGTAGCATAAGCATACTTATGCTAATATTCAGACAACGGGTAAAAGACATGGCCAGTTGGTTAAACTGGTAAGTCAATTGGTGTAACCAATGTTTCTCATAAAAAACTATGATATTGCGCAAAGAAGTTACTATGAATAGGATTTTATCAGTCGACTACACTAAAAATGAAATTCAAATGATTTTAAACCAACTGACCCCAAATTAGAGAGAAAACATTGATGTCTACACACTGACTTATCAGTTAAACAAAAACCCATTTTATCAAGTTTAGAAATGAAATATTTTAAATATACTTTGAGATGATATTTCATAACAAATAACTTTCTTCATCAGTACACTTTTATAACATTTAGGAAGAGTAATTATTTAATACTTTTTGTGCTTCTATGGTTTCACCATTTGAAAGTTTAATGGGACTGATTCTTTAATTGGTTAAAAATGGTTGAAATGTGATATAAAATACTGTGACACCAACAGAAATGCAACTGCACATTAAAACAAACGTCTAAAAAGTTTAAATCATATTTTTCATGCCAACAGTAACTGAGTTATTAATTAGCACTGGATAGCAAATGCTAACAAGGGCTCAACTGTACTATTACTGTCACTCAAACTGGCTCAAGAATTGGTAAGGAGCGAAGGGCTGATTATGCTTTCCGCACAAACGTGACGCATGGAAATGAGATGCACGAGAGAATCGTAGACTGTGTAATTAATGGACGTAGTCCCTATGACGTCACCCGTCTGTTTCTGAAACAGATTGTTGAAGCAAACGGACAGCGCGGCCATTATAAAAATTGAGGCAGGCTTTGAGTCTCCACAGTAACAGCCTTAGGAAACCCAGCAGTCATGTGAGCTGAGCTGTGCTTCTGATTGGATGAACTGGCGATCTTAATATTGTCTAAACTGCCGAGTTAGAAAAAAATTCACCCCCCTTTACAGTGTGTGCCGTTAACAAAATTAGCGATTCAGACAGGAGATATTTGTTGTATCAGGCTGTAATCATGATTATTTTGGCTACGAAAACAGCTTTTTTTGGCTTGGTGTGTTTGTGACTTCAGGTACTTCCGGAGCCAGCCTCAAGCGGACTCTCGTCGAACTACAGATTTTAACACTTCCAAATTGTCTCATATTTTCGTACCGGAGGTTGCCGCTTGGAGAGAACTCATGTCTTTTAAGCTTTTTCTCACTCCACACCCATTCCAAAACTGGAAGGGGGCGGTGTATCGCAAACACAGGTCTACTACAGTTTGAAACTAGAGAAGAAGAAGTTGCTTACACTGTTTACAATATTTTTCACAAATTCCTCTTCTCTGCCAAGTTTGGCTCCAATTTTACGCCGGATAATTGTCATCACACGGTTATCACAGTGGTCTCTGTGTGATGAATCGCATAACTTCCAGTAATTTTTGTACTTTGGACACAAGGAGCTCTTGTTCGTCTGCACGTCTCCACATGGATGTTAGATATTTTGCTGCTAAAATGACATCATTTATCTGCATGAAGCCGCGCAGACCTCTCGGACGCGTCAAGCATAAACCAGGCTTAAGACTTCTTGCGTCCTCACTGTCTTCGCCGAGGATAGCACACACAACAGAGATCATAAAAGTATGCGACGTCTCTCTCCTTGGGTAATTCTTGGGTAACATTCAACTCAATGGTTCAAAGTTAGAGGAACTACCTTATTGCACTTAAACTTTTTTCTTCCTTCCTCCTCGGCTGTCAAAAAACATTCTCACATGAATTAAGATTGTTTTTATGGCATCTTTAGAGGCATGTTATTGTGCAGTTTATCATACAATTTATTTGACCAGTCACTCCAGTAATTGATGGTTAATAACATATTATGATGGCATTTTATGATGCTGTTTGTCAGGATGACAGAGAGTCTAACACAACCTCGGGATGGTGAGAGATGAACAAACAGACAGAGGGAAAGAAAAACACCAACAGTCTTAACTGGTGAACTGGAAACACACTCAACTTGTTGTCAACCACTTTTAATCTTTGCTCTCTGCCTTATGCATGTATACAGACTCTTTACTTTTCCATGACTCAGACGCACACATTTAGTCGAACTCCTGACTGGTTAGAACTAATTTGTGTCTGCTCGGCATTTAACCTTTGTCCTCACACATTTCAGCTGCACAAAAGAGCAGAAATATAGCTGCAGGGCCGGAGGGGAGGGGCTGGGTAACTTGTTGCTGTGTGACCACTGATCCACAGCCAAACACTGCCCAGTGTGTGTTTGTTTTCAGGTTTGTGTTTGTCAACAAAACAAACCCGAGGTCCTAGTTTAATGGTCAGGGACTCGATGAGGCCGAATTTTTCCACAAGCTCTCCTCCTCTACTTTGCTCTAAAGGAGACAGAAGAAAACATAGAAAGAAAAAAAAGGCAGGAGGAGAGAAAGGTTTTTTGGTTTTAGTGGCACAGGGGGGTTGGGAGGCTCTAAACAGCAGAAGAATAGGCATCGTGGTGGACATTGTTAAATTTCAAGTGTTTTCAAACAGACCATTAACTGTGTAACCTTACACCCAGGGGTAACTCTGAGGCCTCTCTCCCCCAGGCAAAGTGTTACACACCATTTTACCACTGCAGCCTGGTTCGGTTAGAGCATTTGTGCTTACACTGGGATGAATTTCAAATTAAGATTAATTCAAATTAAGTTACTGCATGCAAGTTAAGTTCAAAATGAACAGTGTAACTCAGGTAGCTCTTAAAAGTTTTCACATTCACATAAAAATAAAGACTTCCAGGATGTCACGTGGGCCTGCCCTGTTCTCAGAGGGCCCGTCAGTCAGAAAATTAGTTTGGATTTAGTGATTTGGATTTAGTGGTTTAGTGCTTCATTCTCATCATATTTTTGAGTTTTGATTAATGTTCCAAACAAAGTTGAATCTCTCACTTTTTGTCAGCGATGCACTGATATGGAAATTTTGGCTGATATTTCTGTTATGGTTGGTAACGAAAATTCACCGATATTGATATATGTTAAAAAAAAAATGTTTCTGAGATGATAAAATTTTGTACAGACTGGAAATCATGCAAAATGAATTTTTGAATGTCTTCCTTTATTTTCAAAAGGTTCACAAGTAACCAACAGTTTTACTTTTTAGCAACCCTCAAAACTTGTAGAAAGTTTGTAATTACACTTTTTACTCAAGAAACTCCTGTGAGAAAGTCTGAATCATAAATCACTGTTCTATGATCATTCGAGTTAACTGTAGCACACTCCACGATATCTTAGAAAGTCTGTGAATGTCTGAAATCCAATATTTGAATTTTAGGCCTAAAATGTCTAAAATTCTCTTAAAATCTTATAAATTGTGTTGAATCTGATTTTGAAAGGTCGTAAAAATGTGATACTGTTACTTTTATTTGTAACATTCATAAACTTCAGTGTTTATTGAGCTCAACCAGTGAGTGTGCTATCCGTGACGCGGTGTGTTACAGCCTACAGTCTGTGTTTACAGCGGAGTAATTCTGCGCTGCTTGGATTTTTTTGCATGTGAAATGGGTGATAAACTTTATTCATTATGGTCTTTAAAAAAGTCTTGAAAAGTCCTTAAATTTGTCTTGTTGAAACCTGCAGAGACCCTGTAACAACATCACAGGCTCCTAGGCAAGTCAGTACATCGGGGCGCCTTACATGCCAACCTTTGTCCCCGACCAAAGATTAATTAAATAAATAAAAACCTATTTCATCAATCTGTGGGGACCCGTAAACTTGTGGGGGTGGACAGGTCCCGGGCAACTGCCCATCGTACCCATGCGTTAAGATCTGTACAAATTTATTGGATTCAAATTCTCTGAAATACTGTTCCAAATGAGAATGAAGAACGTCAACGAATTCTAAACTAATTTTCTGACTAACAGATGTTCTGATAATAAGGTGGACTCCTGTCAACGTGAACCTTCATTACCACAGCTCACCTGAGTATGCCAAAACAAAACCATCCCAAAACAGGCAGAGTAAGAAAAAAAAAACCTTAATGAGTAAAAAGAAAACAAAAACTGAAAAAGTGTTGAGAGAAAGATTGATGACTTAGTAGTAAGGTGATCTGGTTGGTGGGAAAAAAAAAGGGGGGGGGGGGGTCCTGCCAGTTGGTCGGCTTTCAATACCAGGATTTTTATCCAAGTACATTTCACAGCCAATCAGATGTCGTTTTTCTTTTTTTTTTTTTTCTTTTTTTTTTTAATTTTCTTTTTATTAGGGAAAGCACAGTATGTTTTACATTACACATAATTTTTGGTTACATAATAGACGTCTTTTCTCTTCTTATAGGTAAATGTTCATTGTTTGTCCCGACTTCCTGTCAGCTGGGATTTGAAGAAGACTAAAAGTCTTTTTTTTAATAAACCTTAAAAAAAATATTCGACCCACAGAACAGAATGCTTTCCTTCTCATTAGGGCTGCCACATACGATTATTTTGATAATCGACTAGTCACCGATTATTTTTTGCGATTAGTCGACTATTTGGACCATTCATAAATTGCAGCTTATTGCACCAGCATACAGCTAAAATCATTAGCTTCCAGATTTCCAGCTTCAAGTGTTTAAGGTATGTGCTAACTAAAAATGAAGACAGTTAATATCATAGTTCATTCAGCTTTTAATGAACTTTGCAGCTTGTAGCAGCATTTCTGCCTTTTTTGTGTACCAATTTTCTGTTCAAACATGACATCGCTATTAAGTAGGTAGCTCCCTGTTGACGTTGATGTTGGCAGCCAACTAGCCAATTAGCTTACCGAGATTGTCATTCTTCGTCAGAAAATAAATCAGCCACGGCGTGCTGTCTTTTCAGATGCTCGTGCATCTCCGTCGTACTGTCATGGAAGGACATTTCTGCTTTGCAGATTTTGCATTGCACACTTTTCTCCTTTATTTTGGAAAAATGCTCCCAAACTTTTTAGCTCTGTTGCCGGCTAGCCATGATACTGTTGGGCATAACTTTTCCAGTGACATCACGGGTTACCCCGGTTACCACTTCTGCGCGTATGCGTCAAGGACAGAACGGCAGACGAGACAGGTGAAAGTACAGCGGCAGTTTTGAGGGAAAAAATAAAGTTTAAAAAATAAAAAAACAACGACGTTGATTATTAAATAAGTCACAGACGAATTTGATCGTCGACGTCATCGTGACTAGTCCACTAATCTTGGCAGCCCTACTTCTCATTCATAATTTAATTTCACACACACACTTCATTTTAGTTGACAAGACATAAGTCAATACATATTATTAAAACTTGGGATATTGGGGTTATATTGATGTAAAGCACATAAATATACGCCATAAACTTGCACCACATGGTTTAAAAATGTCAGAATATGTCCTGGCAGACTTTCACACTGATGGGTCTCAAAGGGTTAAAGAGGGTCTGTTTTTACCTGATACTGTTTACAGCAGCAGGATGACGTGTGTGTGTGTGTGGGATTGATTAATAATACACTAAAGTGCACACCTGTTGTGAAGGAACCTGTCACTCAGTACAATAATTCAACCCACTTATAGAAAAGTTTCTGGAGCATCCAGCTTTGGCTGCATGGACGATATTTCGTAACATGATACTTTTATTTAAAGAATAACGAAGAGAAACGGCAGATTAATGCTTCAGCAGGAGCTAATGCTAAGCTAATTTTACCCAGCAGGGCGTCAGGGCTACAGGTGGAGGGCGGATGTCTCATCATGTCTTTTAATACGTTTGTCCACACGCTGCACACAGCTCCAGTAGAGGAATGTGCTCCTGATTTGTGTTTGCCTTATTATTGCAGTCAGGTAGATGGAGGAGGAAGAAGAGGAGGAGGAAGAGAATGAGGAAGAGGAGGAGGAGGTGGAGGAGGGGCAATTGTGCAGTTGATGTGGGGGGGGGAAATAAAACAACGAGCCTCTTCTTCAGCGACCGTGGAGGCTGTTAATTAATCAAACATGCACACACACACACACACACAGGTAGTGATGAAGAGACTGTAGAGAAACACACACACACACACACACACACACACACACACACACACACACACACACACACACACACACACACACAGGTAGTGATGAAGAGACTGTAGAGAAACACACACACACACACGCACACACACACACACACACACACACACATTAAGTCTCCTTATATGAGAGGCTTGAGCTCTTCTACTTACCGCCGACCGGTTCTGCTCGCTCTATTTGCAGAGCTGCCCCTCCCCTCTCTGATGCTATGATCTAACTGCAGCCTCCTCCCCTTTTCGTACACACACTCTCCACGCTCACGTGTGTGCACTTACACACACACACACAAACATACACACACAGGCAGGAGTGCTTATGCATCCACAGCACACTGGCAGCATGCGGGGTGTGTCTGTGCAGTTGCTCTCTGAGTATTTATGCTGTTTTGATGGACTGTTGTTAACATGGACTGTGGACTGTGGCGTGCATTGTTCATCCTGTTGATCTCGCGGTTTTCATCCCACATGCCTTCCTGGTGGCATCAGAGGAAAAGTACAGAACTGGAGAAGAAAAAAACAAATAAACAAAGCCTCTTATTTCTTCTCCCCCGTCTCTCTATCTCCTGAGGTTTGTTGTTTTTTTTTTTTGTTTGTCCTCTGCGATCAAGGACAAATAAACACGCAAAGAGGGAGGGGGAAAAGACGGAGAGGGGGTTGCTTGAGAAAGGTAAAAAAAAAAAATAAACATGCAGAAAAGATGAAAAAAGCAACAGCAGCAGAGTTGGTGTAGAAAGAGAGGTGAGCTTTTCTTCTTTACAGTAAAATTCTCCGAGTGGGTCAAAGTTCCCTGTGCAGCAGGAGACGCGTTCTGATTGGCTGCGGAAAGGTGAAATTAAAACCACGGTAAACTTTTGACCTCGCAGGAACAGTCAGAGGAACGCCCATCGCTGTAGCGAGAGCGGGCTTTTTCCCTCCTCCTCCTCCTCCTCCTCCTCTCCCATCAACCCAACCCCTCCCTCCTTCTTTTCCCCCCTGTATCTCTCACTTTCTCTCCCTCTCTTCTTCACCAGCTCTCCCCCTTTTTTTTCCTCCTTCTTTTACATCTCTCAATCTAACACGGAACTCTCTCTTCTGTTTTAACCCCCCCCCCCTTCCTCTGTTTCTCCTTGCTCTCTTCTGCTGTCTGTCTTCCCCCCCGATGAATTTGTGCCTTGCTGCATGCAGCCTGATGAGAAAGAGCGAGGGAGAGGGAGGGCGAGAGCAGGAAAGAGCTGGGGGAAGGGTATAGAGAGGGAGGAGACAGGCAGAGAGAGAGCGAGAGAGAGAGGAGAGAGAGAGAGAGAGAGGGGGGATGGGAAAAGAGACAGAGGGAGAGCAGCAGCAGTAGAAGAAGAAGAAGAAGAAGAGGAAGAGGGTGCAGGAGGAATGCAGCCTTCCTGGCTGCATAAGCCAGTCAAGAAGGAGCGAATCTAAAGTGGAGTGAACGTATAAATAGACGTAAAACTGCAGCTCAGACTAAGATCTGCTGAGCAGCAGGGTGGGGAGAGCCGTTTTTGCTGCTAATGGTTTCTCTCATTACACATCAAACAAGTGGAGGGGGTGTGTGTGTTTCTGTGTGTATGTGTGGAGGAGACAATTTTAAATGATTTCATGAGCCAACTGAAGAGAGCGTCCCCTCTCCCTCGCTGATTTGCATGCACGGAGACACGTGGGCTCGGAGCTGCATTCGTCCATTAGCATATCTGAACTACACAGCACGCTGGAGTACCGTCTACTGTAACTGTTAGTGCTTTTTCACAATTAAGCAGTTTAAAAGAGACCACCCAACGCTAATGCGTTTCAGTCCAGACCCATAGTGACACATTTTACTGGATCTGCTAATAGAAAGCTTTTACCGCATGTGTCCACCTCAGCCTGCAGGTGTGAAAGCTCTGCTCAGTTTTACAACATCCTGCCTCACAGTGCGGCTTCACATTACATATGTAAGACGAGTGGATGCGAGAGAGAAGCGAGTGCATCTTTTTACTTTTACACTTCTGTCTTCAGTGTTGGCATTTTGGCTGTATTCCCTCCAAGCCAGGTTATCAGCTCAAGGACATCTCCTGAAACAGCGACTTAGGGCCCGTTTATACAACAACGGTTTTAGTTAAGTAGTTTCAGCCTCTCGTTTATACAGAAACGGTGTTTTAGCCGACCTAAAATGCAACTTTTTAAAAACGCCCTCCAGAGTGGCATTCTTAAACGCTGTAGCCTCCTTTGCCTTGTAAAAAGCAAGCCAGAGTTTTCGGTGGAAACGCTGACGTCACGCTACGTTTTGTGCATGCCCATTCCACTTTCGTTGGGGGAACTTTTAATTTCCTCGTGCGAACTGGACAACAACAGTGGTTCAGTGGCAGATAACAGTGTTGAGCTCTGTTTCTCCACTTCACCACTCAGATAAGACGCATTTAATATATATGCCACATGATCAGCCCACCTCTTCTTCGGCGGCAGACTACCAAAAGACCTTACAGTTATATCACCACCTAGAGGCCTGATATGCATACTACAGCGTTTTCAGTTCCTCAGCATTTCCGTGTAAACCCAATTTTTTTTCTCTGCATTTAGTTTGTACACACTCTTGATTTAAAGTTTGAGGGGTGGGAATCAAAGATTTGAGTTCATCAACATAAAAGTGACACAAGGCATTTGACAAGTTATCACACTAGGGCTGTTGCTTTTCATTCGAGCTTCGAATATTCGTTTGAACATGAGGTGAAAAGTTCATGTTCTAACTCTAATTATCCGTTCGAACGTCGGCTGCATCCTGGAGATGTGAGCCTACGTGAAGGAAACTCTTCTGTCTGCAGACAATAATAAACAGAAGAATCACACTTGATCCTGATCAAGTTGATAAACTTGTGCTTCCGGCAAACAATACCAGAAATTAAGACGGGCTGTTCGGCTTGAATATCAGTTATATGTTTTTACTTCTGTTCTTGTTCAAAGCTGTCGGAGCTTCCTCCATTCCATGGGCTATCAAGGGGGGTGGGCGGGTATTTGAATACATTTGAACGGTCATTTTAACTTCAGTTCAGTAGTTCTGGTTATATGCATGCACAACGCAAGGTGAAGGAGTATCAGCAGGACAGTTGTGGAGGCGAGTGTGTTGTGGACATGGCGACCGGAGAAGACAAACATGGGAGCACTTTGGATTAAGTCCGTAAGTGGTGGATAAAACTGTGACTGTGTGCAAGCACTGTACAACACATGCTATTTATGCTAGCGGTAACCTATCCACCATGTCAGGTCATCAGCGGAGACATCACCCCAGTGTGTCAACTGTCGGTGCAAGAAGAGAGAAAGTACAACTGGTAGGAAAGTACAGCTTTCACTCCCTGCAGCTTTTAGACAGCCTCTCTGTGGTGACTGTAACTCTAACCAGGGATGTTTCATTGAACTGATAATCTGGGAATTGAAACATGTTTGTGTTTCAGTTAAAGCAAAGAAAAAAACTCTGTGCTGATCAAGCTTTATGTTTCACTTTATGTTGATGATATACTGTATACTGTAATGTGGTTATAAACATAGTACAGTTTCTTGCCAAATAGCAAACTACCACATTCTTTCATGTTTCATCTACATCGCGTAATTGACCTATGGTTAAGTCCCGGCCTCACTGCAGCTTGCAGTACTTTTGGTAAAATAACACCAAACGGTGATCTTCTCTGAGTAGCGGTGCGCCTTTGAGTAACGTGACTGAACGGCTACACTTACAGCAGAGCCAGAGAGGAGGGGGAGGGGCAGAGTGCACGTAAGTGAAATGAGTGAGAAGAGTGCAAATAAAGAAGAGAAACTAATACTTAAGGATCGATATTATCACACAAGTATTGATCAACACCGATACCAACACCGATACCAACGGCATCGATATGTCGATATTTCAATCAATCCACCCACCACTAATTTTCAGGATGACAACCATGGTTAAGTAGTTGGCTTATGCACTACATGTTGAGTGACTTTTTTGGGACTTTAGGATAATTAGAAATTAAAAAACTGATAAGAGTCAGATTTAGTATTTCTTAGCTGTCTGTTTGCTAAGTCTGGTACATATTCAGTCTTCATGTCTGCGTATAAAAAGAGATTGAACTGTCTGGATGAATTAAAGGACAAAGGTGAAGATTAAAAGCGGTTAACTGCCTTATCAGAAATGTCAAGTCATGATGAGAAAGTTGTTTTTGTGTCTCTTCAGTCTTTTGCTGCATGGTCATGTGTAAAAAGACTCACTGCCTGTCATCAATGAGATGACACAGAGTGCCGTCACTTTTCAGATTTTAATGTGATTGAGGTAATCCTTTTTGGTTCGGATTAGGTTCCATGATGAGTGCACGGAAATCTCGCTGAGGAAAAAAAACCCGGAAAAGGTGCGAAGGAGATGAGAGCCAGAGCCAGTCATCTGGGAAGAGAGGAAGCAGGAGGAGAGGGACTTTTTTTTTTTTTTTTTAAACTTTCCTTTCCAGCAGAAAAAAAGAGAAGGCAGTGAGTTAAGAGAGGAGGCTGTGGATGTTATAGAGTTAACCAGACAGAGCTGTAGAGAGTGAGTGAGAAGGAGGAAGGGGGGAACAGCGGGAGCTGAGAGGGAGAGAGAGACAGACTGGCTCAGTAGACGAGTGCAAGAGGGCTGCGCTGTGATGCTCTGCCTGCTTCTGCCGCACCGTGTGGGCACCATATGCTCTCATAATGTATGGAGCACATGTCATTTCACTCTGCCTACCCAAAAAAAAAAAAAAAAAAAAATCCTCCTCTTCCTCTCCTTTTTCACCCGTCCTTCATCTTTCCAGCCAATTACGTCACTCAAGAGACAGCCCATTAGACGAAACGCACGCACACTCTCACCATGCATCCCATTAGGTAAGGAGCACCCTGCTGACATGCACCCATGATAAGAGGCACTCCCAACAAACATTTGGGTTCACACACATCAACAAAAAAACAAACACACACTCACATGAATCCCCCACCCCCCACCCACCCCCGTTTTATAGGGGAGAAGATTGATACAGGGAGAAAAAACAGATTTCTCAAGCTGTCGCTTTGCCCCTGCTTAGCTCCTTCCTCTTTAAATATTTAAAGCAGCCATGGTATGTTTTATTCCCCTCATTGTGTTATCATTGAATTGGTGATTTTCTCTGATGCTAATGCAAGTTTCCCAAGCGCACAGAGCCTGAGCAGCTCCCCGAACGTGCCGTTGATGTGCACTGACAGTGATGTGCGTGCAACTGTATGCAAGTTGATTTCTGATTGGGGACCGGAGTGTGTGAGAAGGGATTGCTTTCTCCTGCACGCTGTCATCTGCTTTCAAGGTGTGTCAACTGCTCTGTGACTGTAAGTGTGTGCGCATGCATGTGTGTGTGTGTGTTTGCTTGTGGGTGGTTATACATGTTGCCGCTGCCTCTCCGCCATGTGCTTTTGTCTGTGGGAGTGATGGATGTCAGGCAGCCGGCTAATGTGATTTAGATGCTCCACCAGGAGCTTGTTTGCGCGTGTTTGTTTGCGGGTGTTTGTGTGTGCAAGCGTGCGTGCGTGCGTGTCCCAGCCACGTGTGTGCAGCCGAATCTGCAGTGTGTGTTTTGTGCATCTTCCTCGCTCGCTCCTCTTCTATTTTTTTCTCCCTCTCTCCTTGCTCCTCTCCTCCTCCTTCTCTCCCCCAGTCATTTTTTCCCTGCGCTGTGCAGTTTTTGGACTCAGAGCAAATAAATAGAGAGGGAGGGAGGGAGGGAGGGAGGGGAGGTGTTTATGTGGCGAATGTGCTCCCTCACTGTCAACGCGGCGAACGAAAGCGTGAGGAAGGAGGCGAGGAGGAAAGTAAGAGAGAGGTGGAGGGGAAGATGCTGTTCTCTTGCTAAGAACCACACTGATGGGTTATTGTGATCCAATTATGTCCCATTCCCGCTAAAGAAAGTCTCACAGCTTATTGGCTCACTCTCACACTCTCACTTATAACACGCATGCATCAGCAAAAGAAGTGCTCCTCTTCTCCTGACAGCTCCAGCAGTGAAGAGAGAAGAAGAACTCGAGTTTTTCTGCATACAATTTATTTAGTGAGAGAAAGCATCTTTCTGCTGACACGCTGTTCTCTCACGCTCATGAAACCTCTCCTGTATGGTCTGCCATGTTTCATTTATTTACCTCTCTCAGTCTCTCGGTCCGTAACACACACATCCTCTATTTGATAAATGATGTCTACCTTTCACTTCTGGCATTCAATCATTTTTACTCCTTAATATCACCATTAGTTTCATACACACTACTCGAGATACTCAGATCCTTCAAAAATCTCAGAGCGGAGATCTTTCTTTTATTGATACTGATAAGATAATTGAGTCCACTCTTTAGTAATTTGGTGAGAGGATGAGACAAAAATATCTTTTAAATACACAATAGAACTAGTGCTGCTTTTGTGAACAGGGTTTTATTCATTTCGCCTCGCAGTCGTTTTACTCATCCGACCTTGAACACATCATAATGTAACCTTATGTCACTTTGAGTAGTTTTTATGCTGCTGGTTTCAACATGGATTTCGCGACTAGAATAAGATTTTTAACTAATAACATTCGTTTGCAGACAAGATAAAGTACTTGACCCTTCATAATCCGAGTGTCTGGGTTTTTTTTGCTCTTATTCTCTTCTTTCAAAACTTGTGAATTTTTTCTCTTGCCCAAATAGTTGAAGAGTTACGGTAATCAGAACAGCCAGCCCAAATGGTTAACAAGTTATTAAATTTGAATTTAAAGAGCACTTATAAAAAAACGGATGCACCAATCCAATCCTGGTAACGGGTATCGACCGGATCAAGCCCTTTAAAGCTGGATCAGGTATTGGTCCTATGCCTTGTTATTACCAATGCTCTTGTATTTTGTAAGTTCTGAAGCATCATTTTCACCAAACTGCTGGTAAACATTTAATCACTTTATAGTTTCAATAAATATCAACTTCAGTAGTTCCATATGTGCTCATTTTTTGCCTTTTACCCCAAACATTTCCAGTCTTATCTTACAGTAAGGCATGCAGATTATTATTTTTACACTGGTATCGGATCCGTATCACTTGATACCCAAAGCCCAGGTATCGGTATCAGGACTAGAAAAGTTGGATCAGTGCACCCCTAATGCTGATTGCTGATGTGCTGGGTCATGGAGGTCAAGTTCCTTCCCTTGCAAGAATTCATGTTGCGCCACAAATTGCACTTCACTTCCTCTTTATCTTTTGCTTTGGTAAAATGCAGCCAAACAGTAATGCACCTCCTCGCGCGTTCAGTGATGCTCTCCAGCAGCTGTTACCAGAATTCCTCTTTGTGCTGACTGGGAATTCAAGTATGTTCAAAACTTTTATCAGACAAAGGATGCATGTTTGTACCCTCTTGATATCAGAATCCATTAGCTCAAATATTCCGGCAAATGTGGAACTGAGACCTTAAAGAGGGGGTGTTATATTATATGAAGTAACAATGCTGGATGTTCTAACGAAACGTGTGCAGATTTTTAAACCACAACATATTCATATGTAAGTATAAAACCTTGAATCTGTATGAGAACTGCTCAAAAGTGTCTGTTTTAAAACTAGCATAAACAGGCCAATCAGAGAGAAAGGGGTTTCTCTAAGCTACAACAGGGATATTAGAAGGACAGTATAGAATCTGACAAAAAAAGCACAATAGCCCCTCTTTTAAAGAACTGTGAATTAATCGACATCTGTATGAATGACTGATATTTGCAATACCTTGATGTACAAACGGCAACACAATGCACTAGAATCTTGATCACTAATATCAATCAATCAATAAATAAGATAAAAGTAGTCCTGCTAAACAGTTGAGTCTCATGTCATATGATATTATACAAATACAGATTAAGTACCTCAATAACAGAATCTTCTTTGGTTGAACTTCTGTGTCGCCAATTTGAACTCCAACTTCAATTCCAAAAAAGTTGGGACACAGTTAAATGTAAACAAAATCAGATTTTGACGGTTTGCAAACTATTCAAAGCCTACATTTAATTGAAAACCATGAAAAGACAACATGTTAATTTATGGACTTTTAATCTTATGTGTGTCCCCAGAACAGTTTCTGGGGTCTTGAAAGTAAATTTTTGTCCCATTCTTGCCTTTTGCTGGATTCCAGCTCATCAGCTTCTTGTTCAAAGAATTACACAACCAAAATACATTTTAAAGTTTTCATTAAAGACTTTTAGAGATTTAAGCCAGTGATGTTTTATCATAGGCTGTATTGTTTCTCTTTTTGGTTCTCTCAGAGTAAATGTCACAACCTGTAATTATCCTTAAGTATGTGTGAGATCAAGAAGAGCTTATGCGTCAGAGAGTATTAAGTTGACTTTAATATCTGCAGTGGTTTGGGAGTTATTTCATGAACCATCTTTAACTGTCGGGTAAATTATGTTCATCATTTGATTTCCAACTTTCACTGATTCACAAAGCAGGATTCGATGCCAGGTCAACATTATCGACACATTCACACCACTCTCCACTGTTGGTTCATCCCAGGACTGGAAAGAGGGCTGCTTATCAGAACGGCACTGTTTGTCTAATAAAGACACGGGCCTAAACTAACTGGAGCATGCTGTTTGAAGCATGCTCAGCTAAAACAACAAAGACTGGATGATGAGAAACTTCAGCCTTGATTTATTAGAAGTTAAGAGGATTATGATTTAATAAACAGTAACTGTGGGGGTTATTTGAGTGTTCTGCAGACAGTCCCATGAAATGAAAGGTAAAGTCTTACTTTACGAAGCATCGTTTATTTACTTTTGGTCATAGGAGAAGCATTTGATTGTAGCTTTATCATAGATATCGTCTCTTCAAAAGAAGTAGACTCAAAGGCCCATTTTAATCTTGTTAGAATCATGTAAAAATTTAAATATACACTAAAAGGTCGGCTTTTGTCTTCTAATATTACTTGCTTATCAAAAACATTTAATCTGAAGTTTTCATTTGCCAAAAACACGCTTGAATTGAGTTGTATCTGAACTGGAAGTGCTTGATCTTTGGTGCGAATGAGATCTTGTCAACGATCCAACAGGTTCTTTCTCGGCTCGTACTTGAATTATAAGCTTTCACAAAAATCAGTCCAGTTGTTTTAAGAAATCCCTCTGTTTATCAAAAGAGACACAATCTAAACCTCTTTGGTCATAGAGAAACAATAAAAAAAGATATCTCTATGTTTAAAAACCCTTCATACATTCATACAGTTATGCGAAAACATTCAAAAGACAAACACATGGTACAACATGTTGAATTGGTTGTTTCACCACATGATAACATCTTCATTAGCCGGAACATATTATTCACATTTTTTCGTGTCTGTGTTGTGTGTCCCAATGTCATACTGGTTTGATCAAGGCTGTAAATTATATATGTTAAGAGTCTGATGAATTGATATCACTTCACTGCTGCCTCATAGATAAGCAACTACCAAGAAAAGGAGCAGAATCATTTCTGATTACCATATTAGCTCCTATTTTGAAGCAACTATTTGTTTCATCATCTGAAGAGAAACCAACTAGTCTGCAGGTGAGAAACATTCAGTAAACAGTCATAAATTCCCAAAATGTATCCCAGGATCACAGCTTCGCCAAGTAAACAATGTATGTTTGGTTGCCATTTGTGGCCAAATCTAGCAAAGCTAGCACCACCAGCCTGTACTGCACTGACTGGTTACAGGACCCAGTTGCAGCTTTTTCTGGATTTTTTTTTTATAAAGTCTGAAAATAATTACATGCACATCAACCACTTCCTGTTCTAAGCACTGTTAATATGCAAAACTTCAGACCCATGATTGGAAAAACAAAGTTTTGCAAAACAACTACAATTACAGATGGGTGTAAATCACCAATTTCAATCTGATACGATACGATATCAATTCTCAGAACAACGATTTGATATTTGCCGATATCACAAAGTCTGCGAAGATACAATTTGAATCTGGTTCGATTTAGAGGCCTGCGATCGATAACGGACGAAGTTGTGAATCCATTTACCACATTGTGTTACTTTTCACGTAAAGGAAAAAAAAATATATTGATACGCTTTGAGACTTGTTTTGCTAAATGTTTTGGGCATTTACATGAAAAACATTATTTAACAAAGTGAACAAATGCTTGTGTTTCTCTTTAAAGTGCTGCAGTTTTCAGTGTTAAATGGGTCCCAGGTAACATTTGTGTTACATCATGTTAGATCTACATGGTTTTGCTGTATTGTTTACCTAACCCTAAAACAGAAACAGTTTGTTTGATGTCAACAGTCACTCGTTTGTCCTGTTTCTTTCATACTTTATCTCACCACAGCTTTGTTTACATATCGCATGTGCTCCGTCTTCTGATCCGTCTTTTCTCTGGATTCTGAAATACGCTGACTTACTCCAGAGAGGGGAGTGGATGTCTTCGTTATCTCTCTGTCGGCTGCTAGCCATTATCTGCTATCTTTGCTAGCGGTGTTGTGGCTTGTGGCTAAGCGGAAACTGTCATAACCAAGAATGTGTGGGGACTGTCAAAATAAAAGCAGAAGGTAAAAATGGCGATAAATATCAATGTTTATACTTCCAATAGATTTGACTTGATTTTAGCTCAAATGATCGATATATCGATCCAGATCGATCGTTACACCCCTAATGACGACATCTTGGTTTAGGCGAACAAACACAAAGCTAGCTTCTATCAGAAAATTGCTAGTGTTAGCATACAGTCAAATATTCACATTTGAGAATCACAGAAACTATAGAGATACTGTATAGGTTTTAGATATTAATGCACATCTTGAGCACATTTAGATCAGAAAGGGTTTGGTAAAACTATTGGGTACAACTTAGGTATAATCTTCAAGCTAGCTACTCTTCTGATCTTTTTGGGCTTCCTGCCACTTTTACTGGTCAATATATTGTTTTGGTCAGAAAAAAAATAAAAACAAACAATGCTTGTACACAAATTAGCCATTTTTTTCCCTAACCAAACCAGACACTGCACAAACTTCTCTCCTGAAGTGTAACTCCACTTCAAAATTCCAGTTGTGGAAATACAGGCTTTGGCTTCGTTGAGCCCTTTTCTCCCCGTTTTCCTCCTCATCTTAAATTCATTTCATGAGCGGTAACTAAAACCAGGCGACAACTGTATTCCTCAAACTCTACTGTATTTCTCTCTGCTCCCCATGAGGCCTGTGACTATGTAATTTAGCCTTTGTGATGACAGGAATGTTTTAAGTGTTTACAAATTCTGCAGCCATTCATTGCTCCTGAATATGACAGCCTTTCCTCACCACTCATTGTTAATTAACTCACAGAAACGGTCCTCTAAGTTGGGATAATGCACAGCTCCTGCATAATTGATGGCTTCCAATGAAGCGTCTTATTTTACCTGCTTCTCTGTTTGACTCTGCAGACATGTTAGGCTGAGAGTTGACACATGTTGCACTCTCTAAATATGTTACTGACTTGCAGATTTCTGCTCTGGATGAGAGCACGTGAGGATGTGCATTTTTCTTACGGGTTTAGGAGACTGACGCAGGCACGTGTGTTTTGCTGTCTTTATCTTATCAGGGCTGTTGTAGCCTTTGTGACATTACTGACATCAATTAACACACAGGCACGCGCTCATAACTTCATATAGTTCCTCTTCACTCATACACACGCGTTCATTCACTCTCTCTCCTCTCTGTCCACACACATGTTCAGCACGTGGCTGAGGTCATGTAAAGTAGCATGAGCTTGCGTTGACAGAGTGCATGTTTTTTTACTGTAAGAGTTCGACTGAAACCTCAGATTACAGCCCAGGAAGACTCTTAATGACCTTTGTGTCACGTGACTGGAGAAAATCTTTAAAGGTAGCTTAGAGGTTTGTTATCTTGTTGTATGATAACAGAAACCTTGCTGTTTTACCGTACACATAATCAGTGTCAACATTAACACTGAAGGGAAAAATTGTTCTGCACTAGAAAAACTAAAATCTGAGCAACTGTTTATTTTGTGTCTTATTTTTATTTTTAAAAAATGTTTAATTAGATTAAGAGCACAGTCACACTGGCAAAACGTTCCGTTCCAAAGTACAGTTCAGCCCTAAAGTCCAGTTCGTTTGGTCAGTGTGACCGCAAGTGTTCCGTGTTTGGGCGCGGTACACTTCCCTGGCTTTGGCACGCTTCGGAGAGGTGTGCTTCCGTATGGTACAATTCATGCATGAGCACGTGGACACGATTGCCACTACCGCTCCTCTCAACAGTTATTTTAAGCAATAACGCTGGTTGTTAAAGAGCTGCATTGGACCAAAACATCTTAACATGAGCCAAAAAGTCGCTAAAGTTGTAATCCTGTTCTCTGTGTGTCATTGTGTTGACTCTGATTAGACCGCACTGCATGTAAACAGACGCTTATGGTGACGTAGGCGGGCTGTGCGTGTGCCTAAAGTCTGGTTCTGTTTGGAGAAGTTTGACCGCAAGCCGTATTGGCCAGCTGAGGAGCTGCGCTACGTGGGGGCAATCATGCCTGAGTCCATTGCATGAATCGCTGTTGTACAGGATTTGACCAATCAGAGTCAAGTATTTCTGTAATGGCTGTCAGATATTGATATAAGTCAGTGTGATAGAAAAGTCTGCTTCTTGTTTAAATTGTTGCTTAAATTTGCAATATGGGGCAATTAAAGACACAGTATGTAGTGTTTCTCAAATTGTGGTCCGTGGACCTCTGGTGGTCCACCAGCGCCTCCTAGTGGTCCGCAGTGACAGTGAGTAAATTTTGTTTTTATTTATCGGACCTAACAAAAAAAAGAAAAAGACAAGTTTGGGACTCCCAAAAGTTTCCTTGAACTCCCCCCCAGAGAAAATGGTTAAGCTAACAGTACTCCATTAACGAGCCTACAGGCAAAATCATCATGTATCAGTGGCTAAGGCCGAGAACGGTAAAAAGAAAATCAAATGAAGAAGAGAAAACCTCTCTCTAGGCTGTCAACGATCTCTAGGCTGATGTTCCAGGGCTATTTAGCTTGGTGGTCCATGAATTTGTTTTGGGGGGTGAGAGAAGTGGTCTTTGGTCTGAAACAATTTGAGAAACACTGCCATATTGAACCAAAGAACAGGCATGTGTACAATGTAAGATAAGAAAATTATCTTATCCTGTTTAGAGACAGCGCTGTACAGATTGTGTAGGAACGTGCGGGATGTGAACAAAAGTAAGTGTGAAATACAAAGACAGTAAACCACACAGGGACACAATGAGCCATTATGTGTTAATGTAAAGCAAAGAAGCTGAGTTCATTGGGAGAGATGAGAATATAAACCGAACAAAACAATGTGAGGAAAGAAAGTGGTGCGTGTGTGAAGAGATCCTTTTGTTCTTGATCTTCAAACTGGGTCTTACAGTATTTGATACTCAGTGAATTCTAAAAGAGCAAAATTGCCTGTTTTATTACATCGAGTGTCGGCCTGCACTAAAAACAGATGTTGCTCTGTAAAGTCATTTCAAAGTGGCCTTGAGCTATTATTACAAAAACCCTGATGCAATAATTTTTCTGTCTTTCCTTTTTTTTTATGGTGGCTTCTTTTATAACGGTTTACCTTCTCTCAGAGTCAATATTGTGGACTTTAACTCTGCAGCATGCTGTTAATTTGCTTTCCTGTACCTTCTTGGAAAGGATGACTCATGCTAACGCTCCTCCCATTCCGTGTGTTTTAATATGTAAATGCATGTTTGATGGCAGCAAACTGCCGACACACCCTGGACGGCTGGATGAGTTTTTAGGTTCAGACCTGTCTGGCCTATTTCTGCCCTGAACCAGATGCTCTCCCTCTGCTTTTCTTCATCCTCCTCCTCCTCTTACTAAAGTTTGAGCAGCGGGGCTGCGCACTATGATAGCGGTAATTGGTCTAAAGCTGAAAAGATGTCTCTCACTTTAGGACTGGACGAAACAATTTGTTTCTGATGAGTTCTTCAACATCAAAGCAGAATTTAAGAGCGGTGGTGAAGAAGGTGAAAAAAAAACTGCCTTTTTTTGCCTGATTTAAAAAGCAGCGCTGTGTTTTCAGTTCAGAGCGGGGGTAGCTGAGAACGGCTCCCCTCTTTGGTACCCCCTCGTCTGCTGGGCGAGCTTTAAACTCAGAGTTTTTTATTAGCCTCTGTGGTCTGATTTGTTTAAGGCAAGGCAAGGTGCCAAGATGTGGACTGGCTCCTATTTTTCACTCTTGTGTGAGTGCTGGAGTTGTTGGAGGGGACACAGCCGAAGCAAAACTAAAGTAGAGTTACTCCAAAGTACACACACTCACACTTCCACACAATGTACTTTTATGTGTTCCTGTCTGTGCGGCTGTGTTTGCTGGCCGGCCCGCACAGTTTCCCTTATTCACAGTCATTACAGAAGATGAACACATGGAGAGAAAAGTCCCGCTGTTTAAAAGAGACAGTGAGAAGAAGGGAGCAAAGAGAGGGAGAGGAGAAAAACTCACAAAGGAACAAGGAGTGAATGTGCCTGAAACTCCTCTCCTGATCAGTCACTGGAAGAGTTCTGGTTTGACACAAAACCTTTATAGAAAAAACAAAAACTGCTCAAGCGTAATCAGGTTTCTGGTAGCTTGTTCCTTTGAGTCTTGGTTGCTGTTTTGCAAAATAACCATATTTGGGGGGGTCTGTGGTTTAAACGTACAGCAGGTCTTCCTCAAGTTGTAGGACTGGTGGTTTAGTTCCTGATTTCTGCTGCACACTAACTTCCCTTGCACTGGAAGCTATATGACTCTGTCAGTATTATCAGATGGCTTAGCAGTTTGGATAGCAGCCTTAGCAAGCAGTGTGTGAAAAAGTGAATGTGACATGTAGTTTGAGCGTCAGGGAGGCTGAAAAAGTGTCCACTGACAGCAATACTGTCTCACAGGCCTATAAATCCCTTAGCGTGGGCGTTCTCTGTTGCGATGTCCCCCTATAGTTCTTGAACTTAATACATCTGACATCAACTTTGTCAACAACAACAATAATGGAAGAGAAACTTTTTCAAGGACATGATTACCCTCTTTGAGAAAGCAAATATCAAGCATGCAAATATTAAAACAGCGTTAACAATCACTTCCTGGGAACTGGATTGCCTGAAAATGTCTTGAGCTCTGAAATTGAAGTTGTGCAAAAAATGCCGTCAGTGGACATCAGCACACTTGTTAATTCATTGGCTGCCATATGTTTCCAGAGCAGAGACCCCCATACTGCCAGCATGTAGATCTATATTTCAAGGCCCACAGATGTGAACACTGAAACTACCAAAAGATAGAGCAGACTCTCTTCTTTCATCAAGGAAAAAAAGGTTTTGTTCCTTATTAATCGGTAGTAGAACATAGGCTGGTTTCAACAAAAACATATTTTTGACCAAAAACGAAACAAAAAAACTTAAAAAAATTAGTTGTTAGTGATTAGTGATTAGTTTTTAGCAATCGTCCACGATCTCAGTCGTCTTTTCTCACGATCGCAACACACATTCTGTTCCAGTTTGAGCTGCCTGAACTTGTCCATCTTGCAACGTCCACCTCCACCGTCTCTCTCATCATCTCGCATCTTCTTCTCATAATCTACACCGATCTCTCAGCCAAAGAGAGCACCGCTGCCACCTACAGGGTCAGTTCATCAGTGCACTACTATATAAGTCCGATATTGATGGACAAGTTCCATCAGACTGTCCCCCGGCTCACCCTGTTGAAAAACATAATTGACGTCTATAGACGTCATTGGCAGCCAACGAGTTAAGCACGTTCCCCAACAAATTTGACCCCTTTTCCCCTCCTTTTCGTCCAAATGGAACAATATGGAACCACTAAAAAGTGTCAGATGTCGTCTTGTTGAAAGTTTGAATGCTGCTCTTTTAAACCACCAAAGGCAAAAACACAGAAGTGTTTGTTGTGTGCTTTGATTAAGTGATATGCCGTACTTCCACCAGATCTGTGTCCAGTCCATCTCCACTCGGTCACTGCACCAGAGCTGATGGGTTTAAACTCCTGGTAAATGTGTTAACTTCCATGGCCTCCGTTTCAGATCTGGCAGGCCTGAACCTGAACACAACAGAGACACAAGACTTTAATTTTAACTCAATGCTGGAACACAATACATCTATTAGAAAGAACAGACGAGAGCAGGACAGGAAGTGTTTATTTTTAGAATAGAGGCCAGTAAAGACGACCTAAGGAGGAGAAGCTCATCACAGGGCTGGAAAAGCCATTAAATTAGTTATTACTGCAGGAAATCCTTGGTCTTGAGTCAGACAGTGACAGAGGGGAGACGGACTGGACGTGGATCTGGTGGAAATGCATTGTAAGCAGCTCAATTATCCATCTGATTGCATCAACTTTGGTCTTCAAGAATTCAAAACTCATTTACATCTGATTTATATTGGAAGCTATTACCTCAAACCACTTCTTGAAACATTTGTTACAACCTTTCTATTGGTGTTTCGTACTTTCTTTTGCACATCTCATCGTGAGATTGTGACCACATGTTTGGGACATAACCTACTCAGTTTCTGTTTGTTGAGTAGGACTCAACTGCAGTGAACGATTAATGGGTTACACTAAACCGAGTAATATTTGATAAAAGATTGGAAAGGTTTTGAGTCTGAGAAACGGGTTTAGTAATGGGTTCAAACTAATACAAGACTCATCCAGGTCTGATGTACAATTTTAACAAAGTCTGTTCCTGTCTTTTATTTTTCTCTATTTTTGGTTTTTACCAAAAAATGATCTTGGACTTTGCCACCTCGGATTATCTGCATCCCTCGTGATGAATTGGATCTCTCACTGTTGACTGTCTTACACACGCCGCTGTTCCACATGTGCCTCTCTGTTTTCTTCCTGGTTCAGCTTAAGGTAACAGATGACAATACGTGTGTGTGGTTTAATGATCTCTATCTTATCAGAGCTACCAACACACACACAGTGAGAAAGTGTGCGGTCTCTCGGATTGTGTTTCTGCTCTGCACGTGGCTGCATTCAGATAAAGTAAAAAGGACCATTTACTGCACAATAATAGCTTCATGTTGCACATGTTGTGCTTCGGCTGAGGAACCGCAGCCATCAGGACAAACTGTGAGCGAGGGTCACAGTCCTGTGATCCAGAGGCTCTGAGCTACATTTGGGCACCAGTTTTCCTCTATCATTTCAAATTGATTGTAACACGATCAACAGCATCTCTAAATAACAATTTCCTGCTTTGTTCACCAAGTATTTATATTAACGCCATGTTTTGTAGATTTATAAGGCATATATTTCCACATCACTCACACTCACATGTGTTTTTCCAGTTTTTGACATGTAACCAGGAAGTTTTCAAAGTTTTCCATGCTGGAATGGAGGCTATTACATTGTTTTTGGCTGATTAACTGATATAGTTGAAAACGAGTTAGCAGCTTTAAACTATGATTCACATTTACAGGACAGTGACAAAAAATGGTTGGTATGAAAAATAAAATAAAACATTAAACTTGTTAGATGTTTAAAAGTGTAGTTTGCATTTTTGTTGCAGTCAAAGTATTTTATATGACATTGCTACCATTTTTAACCAAGAAAGAATCACTCTAATTAAAGTGTCAAATGGTGTTTTGTGGTTACAAAAGCATGACAAGTCTTAAATAATTCACCTTCTTAGAAATTATGCAAGTGTACCGATGAAAGAAGTTATTTGTTATAAAATATCTCAAACTATATTTAAACTGTTTCATTTCTAAACTTGATAATAAGAGGGTTTTTTTTTTGCAGTGAGCCAGTCAGTATGCCATTCTCACCAATGTTTTCTCTCTTTTTTGGGTCAGTTGGTTTAAAATAATTTAAATTTCATTTTTTTCCAGTGTAGCTGACTGCTAATATCACATTCATAGTAACTTTTTTTTGCACAATATCCAATTTTTTATGAGAAACATTGGTCACATCGTTTGACATTTATCAGTTACACGTCTTTCACCCTTACATTCTTGAGGTTTCCTTATCAAGTGTTGAATAAAATGACTTTTTAAACCATAGAAGTAGTCGCACTGACCTCTGCCGTGTTGCAACGTTCTGTTTACTTGGGGCTTGGGGCCAGTCATTGCTGTGCACGTGCTTTAAGCAGCAGAGATAGTAACGACACGAGAGGTCTCACTCCTCTGGAGTTCATTTCTGGGAAAACAAAGTTTTATTTGCACACAGTATGAAGATGACATCACAAGTTATCATTTTCTACGTAATATGTCAGCGACTTTCTAGTCTACAACCTTTATGATTCTTTGCACACTGGTTTTTGTTGTTTTTATGTTATTTTAGTAAAGTCCCTTACAGACTATTCAGTTTCCATTGGACCGCTTTCTTAAATAGTACAACAAGATACAGACACGCTTAAACAAATTGAAACTTGAATTTAAACAATGTGACTTGTGGTTTTTAATTACTCAACTATCATTCTAATATTCGGACATATAAATCTTAACTCCTAATCTTAAGTGTATGGATGGTCTCTACTGTGCACGCTGAAAGATTAGAGCAGGAGAACTCGATTTTCAGTAGTCAAGAAGCTGATTGATGAAGTGGTTGACTTGATATCTTTACATATCTTTAGATAGATATAAATTTATGGTAGGTAGGAAATAATGTCAACAGGAATTACAATAAACACAAACAAAAGGATCTGAAAGTCTTAGCTGTAAAATTCTCCTTGGCGCCATATGAGGTTGAAAAATTCCTGGTATTTTCAGTATTTAGTGGAAATTAACAGGAAATTACAGGAATTTATATTAACTGCATTTACCTGGTCATTTACATGTAGAAATAATATATTGGTTTGTTATAAGCAGACATACATGCAAACATGTCTAATGCAGTGTTTTTAAATAACATAATAAATTAATTTTCAGGGAACTTTCTGGAATTTTTCCCGAGTTCAACTCATGAATGTAGGCATAGATATTTGTTGTAGCTAGCCTCTAAAAATAATACACGTCAGGCGCAGATGGCCTCTTGGTTTAGGTCGTCCCCCATGATGTTCACCCTTGAGTTAAGATTGATATAAGTTGATGGCAGAAAAACCCTGAAAATTTCCCGAACTACAACTCCTTTGGAAATCTTTCAGGAAACTTTCCTGACAATTACTGGAAATTTCGCACAACTTTGCAACCCTCGTGCCATGAAGCAAAGTGTGTTTTTGGAAAGGAGGGTTACACTTTTAGGCCATCCTGTAAACAGGAAAGTATTCTTAAAACTATACAGAGTCACATTAGCTCCTCCCACTTTCTCATCCAAACTTTGTACAGCAGAATCATCGTAAGATCTGCATCTATCTCCGCTCCTTTGTTCTGCTGATGATAAACTGAGCCGTTCAGGTTCATGTAGTTAATGGCTCCTCTGCGAGCATCCACCGTAAAACATGAACTCTTCCTGCGTCTTTATTGCAGCCCTTTAACTGCGTTACTTTAACAAGAGGGAGACGCTGTTGTAAGGTATTTATTGTGACGCTCGAGCTCACAATCATTCATAGCGCGAAAGGTCGAGGGCTTGTTTAGATGCTGGTGAGAGGTAATTGAAGAGCAGAATTAGATGAACAGACGCGTGTGGAGAGGAGGACAGCAGAGTGAAAAAAGGCCTCTCTATAGACTCAACCTCTGCATCTGAGGCCCATTCACACTGCTTTCACATTCAAGGCTTTACAGGAGTATGAGTAGCACCACACGCCTCGTGAACTGCCATCTTATTAACTCCATTTTCATCGGCTGTATCAAAGTGAGAAGCAGCTATTGACTGCTGGCTCACTAAAGACTACTTCCTCATTTCCCCCCAAAACTTTCGCACAAAAAAAATGGAGTCTGTTTCTTTTTGTTACGCCCGAGCGATAAATTCTTCTTAAGCAGGGCGCTCTCCGGCTCTATTTTTCTCCCCTTTCAATTAATAGGAAACACATCGGTTGAAGGAGGGTCTTTGTTGGTGTGTGAGAGTCCATACATCACCTAAACTAGAGCGCCCTCATGCCTGCTGCCTCCGCCTGCTTCCCTTTAACACACACACACATACACACACACACACACACACACCGACAGCCCCCATCTGCTCCCAATCATGGGTGCAGCCAGCGGTCAGGTCGCTGGCGGTGAATGGCGCACAAACACGCACTGAAACACTCTCACATAAACATACACGGCATAGGCTGGCTTGGCATGAGTTCAGCCTCACACACATACACACACACACACACACACACAGACAAACACACACACACACGTTAACTTAGTCTGCACTCTTACACCTCTCCCTGATAAAAGAAGTATTCTGTGGTTGTCCACACAAACACACATATGCATTCACAAACAGAGTCGCAGTGACAGATGAACATGAGACATCCTGGCGGCGTGCTCCACTGATGACAGGGTGTCATGGAAACGCCCAGTGTTCTCCATGGTTACGCACTCTCTACCCCCACGGGATACTCTCCTATGATTGTTCAGACAGAACACTTGAGCTAGTACAACAACTCTGGGTGGCCAAAACACACACATACACACACACACACACACACTGGCATACATTGTTTCTTATCAGGATCTAAATGGACATAAATTAGCTTGTTATGTGCTCTCGGGATTAGAGCGCTGATTTAGCCTAATGGTCTGTTTTTGTGCTCGGATTCTACAAATCCAGGGAAGATGTTTCCCAATAAAGGCTGACATTTGAATCCAGTCATACGGGATCAGGTTCACGTTTACTTAAAGAGTCGTTTCCTTTTACAGTTGGAGCGATCACATGCTGTCGTCACTTTCAAGTTTCGACCATTTGGCTTCCTGTAAAACTTGAGCCTCAACATCCCTTTTCCTGTATGTAGTTTGTGTGTTTGTGTCTCTATGTGGATAAAAGTATGAAAAAAAAAGAAAAACCCATCAGTAATGAAAACAATCCTTCACTTTCTTTCACCCCCTTTTTTGTAATTTCCATATTTCATCTATTTCCCGCCAATTTATTTTCTTCTCCACAATTTTTTAAAATCTCAATTTCTCCCCGTTCCAAATATCTGCAGTCATCTTTTCATGCCCAAATATCTTTGCTTTATTATTTTTTCTCTATCCCAGTATCTTTCCTTTTTCCTCCATTTAATTTTCTACACCTAGAAGATTTTTTTTCTCTTTTCCTGAAGTTCCCCTATTTTACCAATATTCTTCCCCCCCAATTTCTTTTTATCTGTTTTTTTTTTTACTTCATTCCTTTATCTCTTTTTGGTTTGCTATTTTTTTTCTTCTTTTTTCTCTTTTTCCTTTTTTTAAAATTTTTTGTTTTGTTCTAGTTTTTTTTTTATTTTTTATTGAATCTGGGTTAATTGTTGTTCTAGTTTTTCTCACTTTTTTCTTTCCTTGTCTTTTTGACTTTTTTTGAAGGTTTTATTGTAATCGTTTTTTTCTGCCTTTTTTGCTTTTTATTGTTTAGTTTTTCGTCTGTATTTTTGTTGTCCTTTTTTTCTTTTTATTCTGTTTGGGTTTGTCTTGTTATTTTTGTCAGTTAAGATTATTTCATTATTTTTTTATTGTTTCGTTTAATCTTTTTCCCTATTCCTGGTAACGCTTTGACTAATAATATGTTAG
Source organism: Labroides dimidiatus (assembly GCA_030710495.1). NCBI lineage: Eukaryota > Metazoa > Chordata > Actinopteri > Labriformes > Labridae > Labroides > Labroides dimidiatus. The sequence continues at coordinate 6,412,434 of CM061151.1, read as the reverse complement.
TCTTGTCCTATTTGTCTTTTTTCTTTGTTTATTTGTTTTCTGGTCTCATGTTGTCTTTATCATTGTTTCCCTGTTATTTTTACTGCTCCTTGCTCACTGGTCGTCATCACCCTGCGTTACCCAGTCACGTTTTATCTATGGTTCCTGTTCAGCATCACAATAAATAAATAGATAAATGAAGAAACAACCACAATATAAAAAGGAGTGATGAAAACGAGCGCACACAGTGCGTCTCGTCTTTCCTTGCTGTTTCTTCTGCTCATTAAGCGCTTAATGCAGCTTCCTGTGCATGTGTCTGCAGGCCGCGGATTAATAACGTGGGCTGTTGTTCATTAATAAAACAATAATGAACATAAGCACGAGGGTTAAACTCCTTTTTTTTTTTCTTCTTTTCTCCAGACTCCATTGACCAGCTCACACACGACCGCGCCCCCAGAGTGAGAGGGGAGGGGGGATCTGATCGTCCATCATCTCGGCGCCGTCACAAGGTGGGCTAACATCCCATATGGTTGGCATGGTAACGGCCTGCTGGGTTTAGGTTGAGCGCTTTTTTGCCAGAGATGGTTTCTTGTTGTTGCCACATTCTTGCAACATCCGCATCCTGACCTGAGCTCAGAGAACAGCGCGTGTTTTCTGAAGCAAATCTTTTATGGAGGTGTTTGAGGATTGTTGAAGGTGGAACAGTGGAGGAAGAAGAGGTGCAGCCGTGGAAACAAAAAGGGGGGAAAAAACTAAAAGAGCGGGAGAACAGTTGATTTTCAGGCAGATGAGAAAATGAAGAGTGCAAAGACAGCAGGGAGACAGGAGGAGAAATCAAATTATTCTTTGTGCCCTACCTGCCACAGAGGCTGAAAGAGAGCATTAATCTTTTACCTCTGTCTGCAGGTGACAACACACACACACTAACACACACACACAGACTTAACCAAACCACGCTTTCTCCTCCTTTACGTGACGACTCACACATGCCTCTGTGGTCTCACGTTGCTGTTGCACTGATAGCAGCAGTGATTGTGTGCAGAGTGAGTCTGGGAGGAGGGAAAGTCCATTTCAGGTGCGGAGTTATCGGAAAGAGACGGAAAAAAGCTCCTCCACAAAGTTCTGTTCAGTTCATTTATGCCAGAGACGAAGTCCGCTTCAGCACGTCTGAAGCATAAAACTCTTGATTAATTCATTAGAAAAGTTTAATCACCTGAGAGCTGGGCTCTGATACTTTTGTTTCCACCAAGACTTTTGGCGGGGAGAGTATTGGAGGTCTGTTTTGGTGATTAATACCCAAAAAACAAACCTAAACATTTGTTGTGTGAGCCTTAGGCATTGAAACACACTCTGAGGAAACCTCATTATATATTCAGCAGGTTGCAATATTTCACTGTAAAATAGCAGTGCTGGAGACCGGTGACCCCCTGCTGGGTGAATACAGGAATAGTTCAATCTAAAAACAGCGGAAAACAAAAACAACCTGATAATGTTCATCTCAATTTCGATGCGTAGAAAATTACTACCTACATAAATTACTGAGGTGTCACTGATACCGTCGTAATCCTGAGGGTTAGTCGTCTTGGGAAAAATGTGGAAAACGGATAAAACATTTTAACATTTTTTTTTACATTTTTTGATTTTTTTTAAATATTTAATTTATCTGTTATTTTTTTCATTTTTGCAATGATGGATGAAATATGTAACCGTTGATGGTTTTTTTTTTTTTTTTTTTTTTTTTTTTTTTATAGGGTTGAACAGTTAATCGAATTTAAACCGACATCGCAATGTAAGAGAACGCAATTTTCAAATTGCAAAGGCTGGGATTTATTCATGTACACAGACGTAACCTTACATGTCATGCATTCAGTAGGTGGCGGTAATGCAACTTTCAGCTGGATTGCCAACAGCCAAATATCTCAGATTTCACACGAGACAAGTTTGAGCAGGGGACGATAAAAACAACTTTAGCCACGATAAGTTTTGATTTGTCGTGTTGTTGTTGACACCTTTAAAAAATGGCCTCAGCAGAAGAAGCGAGAGAGGACACAGAAGAGGCGACTTTGGTGTCAAAGAGGAATAGCACGTTGGTTGTCTGGACCGATTTTGGATTTAGGAAAGAAGATGTAGCACAGTGTAAGGTATTGTGTCAAACATGTCTGGTTACCATAGCTACACTACAACACTACAAACCTGTTCCAGCATTTAAGAAAGCACCACAAGGACATGTATGACAACTGCATGGCGAAAACCCCGACCACCAAGGAAAGAACTGTTTACATGTTGACAGTATCATCATCAGCATCAGTATAGTATGTTGGGCATACTATAGAATGATTTATTGCTTGTGTTTAGTGAATAATGCAGAAGATAAACAGCCCCCCTAAAAAAAATCACATAGTGAATCACAACATTAGCTAAAAAAAATCGCAGTTAGATTATTTTCCAAAATCGTTCAGTCTCATTTTTTAAAGTCATAACGATGGCTGCTGTGTGATCAGATTTTAAGACAAAACAGGTGAAGAGAACAGATGCTATTTAAGGATAGAATGACTGAATGGTTTAATTCATCCATTACAGCCTCTCAATAAACATTTTGTTTACATCATTAAATTTTTTAAAACTTTCAATGTCATAGAAAAATTTTACTTTGAACAGATGTTACTTTTTTTTAATCTAAACACTTTGGACTCACTAAAGAGAAGCCAAAGTTGTCTGTTCGCCAGTATCATCAAAGAACAGCCATCAGTGGGACGTTTACGGTGGGGAAAAATCCCCTTAAAGTCTGCTGGTTGTACAAATGTACATTGGCAGAAGTCTCTGGACTCGGATGTGATCAGACTTCTTCTTTCTACCCCTCATAAAACAACAAAGACCGACCACTGCCTGTGCGATTACTCCCAGCCAAGCAGCTGCAGCTCTTCTTATTTTGCTGTGAGTTCACAAGGCCAGAGCAGGGCCGTGTGCCGCTGTTTTGTCAACAAAGATTATGAAAGTGTGGTTGTCAGGTAGGTAGGTGTTGGGGAGCGACAGCAGGGTTATTTACATCACCCAGCCTGAGAGTCCCCTTCCCTCCTTCTTCCTCCCTCTCACTTCCCGTCTACCCTTCCCCAAACCCCCCCTTTTTCTGACTTCACGACATCGTCCTCCGTAGAAGAGACAGAACAGATGCCGTCACCTTTCAAACAGAACCTACAATAACTTATTCCAGTGTTTGTGAGATGATGAGTGAGAACACCTCGTCTTATATAAAGTACTAAAGCTTTTTGAAATCTAAACAAAACCTTCTGATAACCTTAGAGCTGCTGTGCGTTCCTCAGGACATAATACATTCAATGTGACCCTTACATCAGCTGAATCAACAGATGAAGGCGTGGGTCTCGGTTGAATTTTGTTCTTGCTCATTTTTCCTGTACACTCATCGTCTGCCCTCAGTGACTCTTTCTGACACCTTCTTGTTTGTTGCGTTGTTTTTTTTTTTCCTCTGCTGTGACTCATCTGTCGTGGGAAGTCTGGCAACTTTGCACTTTGTTTTCTGCCATAACCTATTTTTTTTGCATCCATTTTTGAGCTGCAGTGCTTAAAAAAAAGATGTAAATCTAGCTCCTTTGAAGTCAGAAAGTTTAACTCGACAGTCTCATTGGGTGGCTGCTTGTATAACAGGAAACAATCATAATGGTGGCGCTGAGTCAAGTTTGGGTAGACAGATTTATTGTTCATCTCTCAGAAACTGAAAGTGTTCGGTTTTACAAAACAAACGTTACCAAATTTGTATCAATAATACAAATGAGAATGAAAGTTTAATTCAGGAACTATTGGACTTATAAAAGTCTCTTGACATTTTGCCGCTTTAAAATCATTTCAGGATGTTTTTGATGGTGAAAAAAAAACAGAAAAAAAAAACAGAACAAAAACCTGGGGGCTGAAATGTCATAAGGACACTTTCAGACTTGCATGCAGAAACTCTGCACAGACAAAATACATGATATCCAGCTTTACACAGATTGTTTAAAAAAAAAAATAGAAATCAACGATGGCATTACATTTGACAAGAAACACCTCAATGGATGGTTACGACTAGGGCTTCAACTAATGATAATTTTCGATGCCAACTTATCTCTCGTTTATTTTTTTTGATTAGTCGAATAAAGGCAGGGTTGGTAGTCATAGAAAACTAGCATGAATTTGAATGTAGCATCTCCTCAGGACACATGCAGGACTGTTGTTGTGTGAGCTTAAATAAGCCCCACTGGATAAATGTCTTCACTTTAAAAAAAAAAAAAAAAGTTACAGGAGTTTTGGCTTAAATCCTGAAGAACCGTCTTCAGCGGAGAGCAAAGAAGACGCAAGCGAACTTTTTTCTTTGAATCATCTTATCAGACGCTTAACACAAGGCTGTCAATCATCATCAACCTTTATTTAAAGTTCTTAGAAAAGTCATTGAGGGTGATCCTCTTTTACAATAATGCTGAGAGAACACACAAAATTGGATAAAGTCAAAGAATTTGTTATGGCTACCCCAGGAATGAACATAAAGTAATTATGATCACCCAACAATTAAAATCCAATGAAACAGTGACAATCTGGTAATGGATGGTTAAGAATAATTTTTCTAAAATGACCATAAGGGATGAAGGTGTTCAAGTCGCGTTGCAAAGTATTCCAGGAGTTTGCAGCACTGATGCTAAAAGCAGTTTTCCTCAGAGCAGTCATGACATGAGGAGCCTGGAGAACTTGCATTTCACTGGAGCAGGTTGAAAATGAATCAGGGTTTAGATGTAACAGAGAGGTGATGTATGACACTGGTTTTCTGTTCAGTGCTTTAGAGATAAATATTCCTAAAAACAATAATACGAGGCGTTAACAATTAAAATTCCTTGTGGATGAACTTGTATAATCGACATGATTGATTTTGTCGACTAATCATTAAACCAGAGATGAAACATCTGAAATATTTTATAGTTTAAGTGTTTGCACTTTTGACTCCCTTTTATTCTTTTAGGAAGGTCAGAGGTTCATCCTCTGGGAACCATGACACCACGAGGGCCTTTAGTTTTGGAGCTCTTCTTCAGTGTTGATTACCGTCAGTGTGAACGTCCTGTTCCATGTGAACTTAACTGGCGTTGGATTTCACGCCTTCTAGCTCATGAAGTGAACCGTTTCCCCTGGTTTAGCCGTAAACCCGTAAAACCGGTGCCTCCTGGTGAGCACTACTCCCTCTGGACTTCATGCTCTGGGGGTCACAGGCAGGTTACTGTCCTGCAGCGGCTTCACCCTGGGTGCTGTTGACCTCGGTGATCCTCTTTTCATGGCCTTCTAACGACCCTGAAAATATGTGGGTCAACTGTCAGCGTGAAGGAGGTGACCCCTTTGAAATCAGCCCGGTCAAGATCAGGGTTGAGAAGCAGGTCAAACCGAGTGGGAAAGTTCAGCCTACCTGCGTGCACGTGTGTGTGTGTGTGTGTGTGTGTGCACTCACCTGTGGAGTGCAAGAAGGAGAAGAGACAGCTTGTGACAGCTTGGTCAGCTGGGAGCTGAATTCTTTATCCTGTTCTTATTTTGTCTCACTGACCGAGTCGCGAGCAGCTGCTGCTCAGTAACTGCTCTGATTAACAGCCTCCCACTATCGCCTCTGATCCTGATGAATGTCTCTGAGTCATCTTCAACAATATGATTTAGTCTGTAGACTTTAATGAACAAGCAGGCGATGCAGAAACTGAATGGCCTGGGGTAAATGTTTGTTTTTTTCTGACTCGTAGCTGCTGTGTGAACACTGATGCCTTTGGTCCACAATTTATTTATCCATTATTATTTCTATCAGGGCTGTCAGCACTAACGTGTTGATCCTGATGCGATTAAGATCGGAAATTAATGTGCTAAGTGTTTTTCAATCCTGTGCCTTTTTTTGTCCCCTTCGGCACACTGTAGTTAAGCTCCTTGGTGTGGCTGTGATGGAAATAACACTGCTGGGCTTGAGTATGGCTTGTTTTAGTGTCAAGAACTTCTAGACAGCTTAGCGGACAAGCTAAAAGATGCACTTCATGTGAAACGGAGTTCAAACATCTCGGAAGCACTCTGAGTTTGAGCTAAGCATGCAGGCGCAACAAATCAGACTGATGCAAGTAGGCAACCACATCACAAAAACCAACAGAGAACTGTTTTGGAGTGTTGGCGATCAACACATCTTCCGGTTGGCATGTTGTGACTAGTCGTTTGTTTTACTGGAGCAGAGAACAATAATATCACACGTGCACGGCGTGTATGAAGCATAGAAAGCAACCAAACTGGAACTCCTGATGTTGATTCCAAATGCTGTCATATTGACCACGTATCTCTGGATGTCTGTGAATAATCAAAATAATCTTGGAATGGCAGCACATCATATTGACGCTGATACGATATTTTGTACATCTGCTCCTGCATATTTCTGTATGTGCATTGGTGTTGTTCTTCTTAAGTGAAAAAATAAAAGTTTTGAAATGTTTCCGGGACAAGAGAGGCAACATATTTGGCATGTTGTTTACCGAACAATAAATGATGCCATAAAAATTATGCAGTATGATACGATACAATATGGGATACCTTTAAAAAAAAAATCATGACCTAGTTCTATTTTTAAAACGTAGGCCATATTACATTTTGAACAGCTGAATATCATACCTGCCAACACTCCTGATTTCTCCTGTATTTTAACATGTTCTCCCGCTGAGCTCCTGATTCATAATATCCCCCAATTTTCTACGCTGATACAGATGAAACCCTCTGATTCCCAAACCCACTGGGGGGATTAAATAACTGGAATTATAAAACATTTGTCCAAAAAAAAAAACTGAAAAAAAGAAAACCCTGCCATAATCACCAGATTCTCAAGTTTCCAAGGGTACCTGAATGTGTCACAAGTGATGGCAGTTACATGTTCAAACAGACCGGAGAAGACGAGTGAATTTCATTAACATCGCGTTGATTTTGATGTCTTCCTTGATAATTTATCTCTAGATAAATTCTGTAAAAATTGAATAATGACCCAGCGAGCCACCAAAAGAGGAAAAAGCTAAAACTCTGACATTCTAAATTAACATCCGTCAACCCACCAAATACAGATGAAAATTCATTTTGGCGGGTACTAAAAAGGACTCACTAGCTAGCTTGGCTGGTGATGAATGAAGCGCTTTACCATCTATTTTTACGGAAATGCACCGTCACACAACGCTGTGTACACAGACGGCTCTCTCTGGGTGGGGCGGGATGTCTCAGTCTCAACTTGTCTGAGGAGAGTGACCTTCTCCTCCCTCTCTTCACATTAACAGTTGTCTTTGCTTCATGGGAAAACACTTTGTGCTCTGTGGTTCTCCGTGAACGCACAGGAAGCTTCGCCACAAGGAGTAGACGCATTCTCTCGCGCTCTCCTAGCTGGACGGGGAGATTCTGCGATTTTTGTGTTGGGCCAGCGTCTGTGGGCTTGTCCTCTGAACGGGAATGTCTTGAGAGACAAGGCTTGCCTCCCACATTGGTACAAACCAGAGGTGTCTAGAATCTTTTTCTTTGGGGGTCCTCAAGAGACCCACTCTGGGGACAGTGTCAGGTTGGGAGTTTGACCAGGGCGGTACACCTGTCAAATGATAACGCTTGATTTTCTTGATTTTCAGGATGAATACAGACCATGAAAGCAGGGCCTCACGATCCTTCTGACTTTTTGCATTTCAAGCAGGAGGTGTCAGAGAAGTTACCACAGGGATAACCGGCTTGTGGCGGCCAAGCGTTCATAGGGACGCCGCTTTTTGATCCTTAGACTCTTCCTATCATTGTGAAGCAGAATCCACCAAGGGTTGGATTGTTCACCCACTAATTGGGAACGTGAGCTGGTTTAGACCGATGTGAGACAGGTTAGCTAGACTACAGAAAGGTGGCCTTTTTTTCAAATGCCATACATAGATCGTAACAAAAAAAAGTATTTTTTTCATGGGAAAAAAATTGGCGAGTGAAATTTCTGATTGGCTGGTAGCTTCATAAACTTACCTGCCACTTTGGCTGGTGATCAAAAGAGTTAATTTAGAGCCCTGGATTTGATGGTTCGATATTTCTGAGATGGTTTGAATATAAGCTGCCCAAAATGTAGTTAAAGTGGGACAGGAGCAGTAGTGAGCCAGGGGCAACTTAACATTTATCACAAGTGGGGTCAACATCAGCGTTTGTACGAGCTAATTTAGTTTCAGAAATGTGGACACGATGAGCGACTTTGAATTGTATGCCTTGGTTTCTGTTGTGATTTCTGTTTTCTCTATAAATGCACCATCATGTCACCCTCAGCTGTAGCTTTCTTCAGTTTCAGTCTTTCTTTATGGATTTACTCATAGGTATCTTGAATTTAAACGTTGCACTGAGCAGTTACAGAGACACAAACTCGCCATTTACTTCATGCTCCACATCCACTCTCCCTCGTTCCCTACTTTTCACTCTCTCTCCCTTAAATCACCATCTTTGTGCCCATCTCTCCTCCTGCCTGTTGTCGCCCTCCTTACCGCCATCACCTTCTACCATTTCCCTCTTTACGCGTCTCATTCCTGCTGCCCCCCCGCTGATGCATTGTACCCAGCCCAGCCCTGCTGCCTCTCTGCCACCAGGCCTCACTGCCTGTGGCGTGTAATTGACTTTCTCCCTGCGCTGGAAAAGCGGGCGGCCCGCGCCAGGCTGGAGGTGACCCATTTCCCTGGGGCATTCAGCAGCCTCCTAATCAACCATTCTCTGGGGCCGCCTCATTCACTCTGCAATTAGAGCAACTCCCCCCTTTGAGAACTCCATCAATAGGCTGGCAGGCAGGCGGGCGGTGGAGCAAAGACGGAGTTTCGCTCAAACACTTTGCTTTGGCTCTTTGAGTTCTGATCCCTCCAACTTTGTGCCTCCGCCTCTCTCCTTTTTTTTTTTTTTGCCTTCTCGTCTCCCTCGTGGTGGGTTTCATCAGACAACAGCAAGCGGGGGTTTTGTCTAACGGTGAGCAGCAGACAGGCACACGGGGAGGCAGACAGGGGAGTAGAGACGCAGGTAGGAAAGCAGACAAAGGCAACGAGACAGTCAGACAGACAGCCGGATGGGAGGTACTCATGGGAGAGATTAAAAGAGAAATCAGAGAGACTCTGAGAAGGGGAGGGATTGAGCGAGACGATCGGCGCGTCTTCAGAGCGCCTCTTGCTTTTTCAAGAAGACGATTTATGAGAATTCCCCGTTGTTTTCTTGCAAGGGAATTCGCTCACGCTTCACCTGGTGGTGTTGAAGGCGTGAAAGCTGCCATCATATCGATTCCGTCTCAATCGGAAAGTGTGTTATACAGTTTGTTTCAGCCGGATATGATCTCGCTGCGAGCCAAGAGTGTACGACTGCAGATTAGAGCACTCTCTATCCAAGAAATGCAATCAGACATTTCCGTGGACAGTCCTGATCCCACAAGAAGGAGCCTGAGATGATGCTGCGTGGTGATTAAATAACAGGCCGGCATCGCTCCCCCTGCTGATGGCCTGATTTGCAATGCAGGAGAGGCAGCGCTCTGGTCAGAGGATAACCATGTAATCAATGGAATGAAAAAGCTGCTCTGGCTGTGAAGGTTAAGAGGGGTACTGGAAGCTTTCAGCCCACTCTGTGTGCCACACATGCATTCAAAACACACAGCAGACAGTCCGAACGGTACACCTCCTCATCCTCTCACCTGTTCCCCTCTCCTCTCTCTCCTCTCTCCCTCCCTCTCTCTCACATGCCTTTATCTCTTTCTTTCCTCTTCCTATCTCCTTTTGCCTCCGCCTCTTTTCGCTCTGATTCTCCCCATATGTATTTTTTTCTCCCTCTGCATTTTCTCCATCTCTAACTATATTTGTCCTTTCTCACTTTCTTTTACTCTTCCCTCCCTCCCTTCCTCTCTCCTTTTCTCCCTCCCTCCTTTTCTCCCTCCCTCGCTTCCTCCTACCTTTCCCCAGTGTCAGCTGCTGTCACTGTGGCAAAGAGAGTGACCAATCAGAGCTTGCTTCACAGCACCAGCTTCTCCCTCCCTCCCTCCTTTATTTCTTCGCTTCCTTCCCTCCTCTTCCTCCTCCTCCTCCTCCATGCTTCCTTTCGTCCCATCTGCCTCCGTATCTCTCTCCCTCTCTGTCTCTCTCCCACAACCTTTATCAGCTCACTTCCTGGAGACGAAAATGTGAAGCATTATGGGAGACAGACGGCTGTCTAACGGGGTTAGTCGTGCGGCGTGGCTTATCATCAGAGACACTGCTAATCCTGTGTGTGTGTGTGTGTGAGAGAGTGTGAGTGTGTGGATGTAGCATATGAGCTGATGAACTCATACATGCACAGGCCCACACAAACACAACCTCACATGCTTACTCTCTTTTTCTGACGAGGAGGAGGAGGAGGCAGACGAGACATGTTTATGTTCGTCAGTCTCTGCCTGGAGAATACAATTTGCATGATATAAGCATATTTCACCCCGCTGTGTGTGGACTGTTTTCCTCTGTATCCACTTCCCATCCTGACACTGTGTAGTTTCTTTTTTGCTGAGTTCAAAAACGCAATTCCCATATTGTCCTCCACATTTGCCTCTGTTATAAGAGCTAACAGGCTAAATAGGATCTGAAAATCCTCCATCTGCCTCCTTCAAAGGGTTATTTACACCTGTGTGTGTGTGTGTGTGCGTGTGCTCCTTCCCCTCAGGTGCTGATATGTGTTCACGATGAGCGGACTGGGGGAGAACTCCATGGAGCCTTTGAGCTCAGAAAACCGGAAGCGCAAGCTCTCCACTTGTGACACGCCTGGTCTGGGGTAAGTGTGTCTGATCAGAACAAAAAACACACACAAGGAGCAAAGTAGGCCAGTGGGTCAGTGATTTCCTCAGCTCAGTCAGTGGGGCTGATTTATAAGGTCTGACTTGTCGAAACAAGTCGAAATATAAGGTTTTGCACTCTTTGAAGTTAGAGAAAATCATTTCAGATTGAATTTTTAGGGTGGCCCTGAAGTGCACACCACCACAGCAACACAACAGCAAATCAAAAAACACAACAGCAAATGAAAAACAAAACAGCAAATTAAAAAACACAACAGCAAATCAAAAAACACAACAGCAAATCATAAAACACAACAGCAAGTCAAAAAACACAACAGCAAATCAAAAAAACACAACAGCAATTTAAAAAACAAAACAGCAAATCATAAAACACAACAGCAAATTAAAAAACAAAATAGCAAATCAAAAAACACAACAGCAAATCAAAAAAACAAGTTAAAAACACAACAGCAAATCAAAAAACACAACAGCAAATCAAAAAAAAACAAGTTAAAAACACAACAGCAAATCAAAAAACACAACAGCAAATAAAAAAAAAAAAAACAAGTTAAAAACACAACAGCAAATCAAAAAACACAACCACACATAACTTAACACAACAGTTATTTGCTGTTGTTTTAAGAACATTTTTGTTGTGCTAGCTCTGTTTAATGGCTAATGCTAACAATGCTATTATGCTATAATGCCCGGATGTAAACAGACACATTTAACAGATGTAACAGATTCTCCACTAATGTGGGGGTTGGTGTTTTGGAAATATATTTGTAGACTGTGTCTGGTTAAACTGGCATGTGGATGCTAGCCTGCATGCAGGACCAGCTAGCTCAGGTAGCATTTACATTTCTGTGAATGGCTGGGGGATTAGCTGCTCTGAAACATCCCTGAAAAGATTCAGGAAACCGTCATCAAGAGTCCTTTTATGCTGGGTTAGAAGTAAAGACTGATGCCACTCTAATGTTTATACACCTAATAAAGCAACCCATAGCGTTCCAGTTAGCTTAGCTTAGCACAAAGATTCCTAAACTAGGGGTTGGAACTATGGAGTCATTGAGAGGGGGAGAATATTAAGCAAAAATGGAATTGCTGAATAATTTTGATGTGTTGATGCTCTGAAGCTAGCATGAAAATGTTGCTAGCTTGTTCTTGGATTTACAGTGATTAACCTGTTTAATTCCCATGGCAACAATTGTTGTTGCACTTCTTTACTTCTAGAATCTCATGAAGTGTTGGTTTGACTTTGAGTAGCTAATTTAATTTTTAAAATCAAAAATTCCGAAATAAATAAATAAATAAATAATGACATACATATGTTTTATGGAGGTCTAAGGAATGAAATGTTTGCATTTATTTTGCAAGGGAAAAATTTGGGATTAAATGGGATAACAAATTTATTCCACCACCACCCAGTTTGAGTCATTTTTGTCCGCTGCCCTAAATTAACAATAAATTGCTGAAATGTTAAATCTACCAGGATGTGCAAGTTCTTGAAGAGTGGGTTTTACAAAAAAAAAAAACCTGAAAAAAATAATGAAGCCCATCATTATTTTTTGATTGCCAAATTACAGTTATTTACTTTCTTTCATGAACAGAAAAATGTGCCTTAGTGGTTGATTGTTGTACTTCATTGATTTCTTCAACTTCTCAGATAATTTTAGTGAGCTGGCTCCAATCTGGGTATTAAAACCTGAATTCAGTTTGAAACTCCCCACTCCTGTTGAAAATGATGGATAACAATGAAATCCACATTACAAGGGCTGATTGATAAGTGGTGAGCCTTGTATTGAAGAAGTGAAGCAGGGATGTCCTTTTTCAGCTCTACTATTCCCTGACTGTTTAAGGCTATGTACCTGCAGACTGGTGTCATTTGGTCAATGTTGAAGAGGCAGCTCTCTAAAGTAAACAAGGAAAGTGACTTTTACAAAATGGACAAAATTGCTGAAAGAGCAGTGATTCAATATTTGCATAAGAAAGGTCTAGCACCTAAGGATATCCATACTGATATGGTAGCAACACTAGGGAATGATGCCCCTTCAAATGCTACAGTGAAAAGGTGGGTGGTGGAGTTTAAGCGTGGCAGGCAGAGCCTTGGGGATGACACCTGTCCTGGAAGGTCTGTCACTGTTGCAACCTCAGAAATGGTCAATAAAGTCCATGATATTGTTCTGGCTGAAAGGACAACCAATCAATGGCACATATTATTCATCACTTCTTAGGCAGTTAAGAGAAAATATTAAACTCAAGCACTGCGGAAAACTCAGTAAAGGTGTGTTGTTCCACCAGGACAATGACCCTGTTCACAAGTCTGTCATTGCCATGGCTGCCATTAATGATTGTGGCTTTGAATTGATCGAGCAAATTGAAAAAGGCCATTTCCTGTTCCCACTTTGGGTCAGATGATGATGTCATACATGCAGTGGAGGACTTTCTGAAAACACAACAGCCTTAAGTTTAAGCCTACAAGCTTCTTTCAAACTAGCAGGTTGAAATATTTAAGGTTGTTTTAAGAGTTTTAGGTTATTTTTCTTATCCACACAAAAAAAGTTTGTCAGGATAACTTCAGAAATCCAGATACCAGACTGCATCCAACCCAAGAGGTTAACTTGGAAGTTACTGACATTCTTCAGACTAGCTAAGAAGCCTCTGATTTCAGATACGTGGGAGCTCGCAGCCATTGGGGTCATGCTAATTAAAAACTTGATCCAAATCGTGACTAGCTTTGGTTGGATGTTGAAATCCCTGAAGACGCCAAATGGGTATCGAGTACGAACTTGCCTGTCTGTTGTGAAATTGTAGGTTATGTCAGGATGATAAGCTAAGCTAGCTAATCAGCTAAACCTGAGATTCATTTATTCAGATCCTCTTTCGCTGCAACCAATGAAACAGCTGCTCTTTTTGGGGTCCACATACAACAAATATACAAAGTATACATAAAATACAACAAACAACACGGTTTAAAAGATGAACCAGTGTTTAAAATGTAATGCACTGTTGTGGTTAGATTTTCAGCGGGTTAAAAATGAGACTGAACTGGAAAATAAAATAATAAATTAATAATAAAAAATGTAATTAATTAAAAAGGAAATAGTTACTTTCTGTTGTTAAAAAAGTTATGTTCAAAATTGTTGCTTTCTGTTTCTGTGAAATAAATAAATACTCTCACAACTTCCAAAAGCTGTAGTTAGCATTAGCTTAGCTCTTCTTCCCCCACATTGTTCTCTGCAGGTGTGAGAGGAAGCGACGGGAGCAGGAGAGCAAATACATAGAAGAGCTGGCCGAGCTGATCTCCGCCAACCTCAGCGACATCGACAGCTTCAATGTCAAACCCGACAAATGTGCCATCCTCAAAGAGACGGTGCGCCAGATCCGCCAGATCAAAGAGCAGGGTGAGTGGACGGCGCGGTCATCGGGGACCCTAAAAGCTGCAGAGAGCCGAAAGTCAGGTGCACTGTTGAGACGTGTGTGCAGGAAACACCGGGGGTGGAGGAGGAGATAGAGTAGAGGAGAAGACAGCTGGGGTTTCGCAGTCACACACACACACACTTAGACAGCACACAAACACACAACCACACACACGTGCCTCCTCAGAGCCCAGGTGCAAGGACGAATCAGTCATTCATCTCCCACAAATTTCACAGCCTCGACTGTTTATGTTTGGGAGGAAACATTGGCAATGCTTTGTGAACCTGTCATCTGTGTGTGTTTGGGTGTTTGTGTGTGTGCATGTGTGTGTGTGTGTGTGTGTGGGACGGGCATGCACAGCTGTGAGCTGGCCTCGCCAGAGGCTGTTTAATTGGACGTTTGCAGGTAATCACATGCCCATCCATTCTGCTGAACAGCCAAATTATTAGTTCTGTTACAGCTGCTGTTGTCACATTTCCGTCTCTGCTCTGCGGCGAGCGTTTCGACGGAGGACGGTTTGAGAAGTCGTGCGCGTGTGTTAACTCGCTGTCACTATAGATTTTCCCATTTGAGTCCTGAATTTCGAGAGATCAAGGAGGAGAGAGGAGGGGGTGCTGATTTTTGTGCTCTGCTCGGCTCAGTCAGCGTCTGCCACCTCGACAGGAAGGGGAAGAGGCTACAGCTGGCCCTGACTGGCTGCTGACAGGTTGCCATAGTTACAGGAAGTGAAGATAGAAATGACACAGGCGTTTAGACTCGCATCTCGCTTTCTACCTGTTCCTCCTCTCCTCTTTTCAGCTTCGGCTGCTCTTTCTGCCACTCTTTACTCTTTGCTCTTTTCTCCATCACTCCTTCCTGTTTGTAGTCTCACATGGATTATTTTGCTCTCTTCATCTCTCTTCTTCTTCTTCTTTTTTTTCTTTTGAGTTTTGTTATCAGGTTAAGATATTAAGTGCAAACATGAGTTATAATTCTGTCTTACTTCTTTATCTTTCGTTTTCTTCCTAACTTCAGAGTGCCGGCTGTGGGCAGCGTGTCTTTTTTTTTTTTCTCTCTCTCTCTTTTTTTTGTTGTTGTTTGTGTGGGTACATGTTCCTCCTGGGAGCTAATCAAATAGAATGATTCCTGTAGCTGAGCAGCCCCCGCCTCTTCCTCAGACCAAACCCTGCATTAATACTACAACCAAAAAAGCCGTCTGTTTTCTGTCTCCATCTGCATCCCTCTACTTCAGCTCACCCCCCCCATTCTCTCTCTCTCTCTCTGTCCATCTTTCTCCCCCTCACCACATTAATTCAGGTGCTTCTCCTTCTTCCCCTGCAACATTACGGCTTCCAGAGCCTCTCTCCCACTCTCTCTCTCTCTCTTTCTCTCTCTCTCTCTCTCTCTCTCTCTCTCTCGGCCGCAGCCTACCAGACAGTCCCTCAGAGTCTGACACTGAATATAAAGCATGAGGACGGCTGCTACCTGCTCCACATGCACCCAGCCCTCTACTTCTCCTCACGGTCTCCTCAGAGAAGCCTGCCTCCGTCTGTCTCCCTCCTCACCTGTAGTTTTAAACCTCCCCCCCTTAAAAAGAAAGAAAGAAGCACAAAGTTAAGATTGTGAAACGCTGCCCCCTGCTGGCGCAGCCTCAGAAGTAAGAGCCTCACTGTTAGCACTTGATTCAGGTATCGTTCCTCTCACCTTGCGTTTCTCCTTTGCTCCTTTCTTTTTGAAGCAGCTGCGCTTGAAATGCCTGTTTGTGATCTTTTTGTGACGCTCTCCTTTCTTTCTCTGGTGTTTTCTCTCCCGCAGGAAAAGCCTCATCCAACGATGACGACGTGCAGAAGTCAGACGTGTCTTCGACAGGTCAGGGGGTCATCGACAAGGACCACCTGGGGCCGCTCCTGCTGCAGGTGAGTCCGGCGCTCGAAGCCAGTCGCTGACGATCACTTCCGGAGATTTCGATGCCCTCTCGACTCTCCGGTTGTGACTCTGTGGTTTTTTGTGCCCTCAGGCTCTGGACGGCTTTCTGTTCGTGGTGAACCGAGAGGGCAGCATCGTGTTTGTGTCGGACAACGTGACGCAGTACCTGCAGTACAAACAGGAGGAGCTCATCAACACCAGTGTGTACAACATACTCCATGAGGACGACAGGGAGGAGTTCCACAAGAACCTGCCCAAGACCAACAGTGAGAAACACACACGCACACACACACACAGATACACACTCAAAGGGAAGCTGCACATCTGCTCGAAAGTAAACCCTGCTTGACAACTTCCAGAGGGCCGAGGTGTAAAGCAAACTTCAAGAGGTTGCAACAACTTTGCACACACATACCTACACACACACACATGCACGTAAACTCTGTTATTTATTCATGCTCCTCCTCATGCTTAACTTCTCTCCTGTTGTAATGAGGAGCTCCTGGGAGCCTGATCATGTGCATGAGAGGGTTTTGAGAAACACGCACACACCTGACAAAACACACATGTGCACAGGAGCACGCACCCACCCACCCACTCGGTGCTAAGCAGGCAGAGCGTAGCGCAGCTGTCAGTCACACTCAGTGGTCCAGACAGTGTAAAACAGGCCTGAGCTCTTTTCAGATCCCATGGCAGCCATCTGGAAACTACTTACTGCTGAATATTGCACCTCCTCTCTCTCCTCTGCCTCATCACTCGCTTTGCACGAGCATGTTTGTGTCTGATTATCTGTTATTTGTACGTCAGAAGTAGGGTTTTTTTTTTTTTTTTTTTTTTGGAAGGTGTTTCCTGTGTGTGTGTGTAAGTGCACGGAGCACTATTTATAAACCCGATTAATTATGCATACGTTTGCTCGACTGAACCCGCTACTCGATTAGCTCCCCGCTAATGTTTCTGAGCAGCGCGCGCTCCGACGTGTCACTGACACGTTCTCACTCCTTCCTCCCTTTCCCGCCCTCAGCACGCTCCTTTATCCATTCACTCTTTTTTTTTTTTTTTCTTTTAATCTTTAAAAACTCATCTTTATCTACTTTCCCTCCAGGCGTCCCCCGTGCCTCTCTCGACTCACTCTCACTGCGCCTCATTCATACTTAATACGGCTGCCGACTAAGACGAATATTGTGGCTGTCTGTTGCTTCTCGCCGCCGCTTCTCTCCCACCCTTTCATTGTGTCTCGCTCGGCTGCTCTGCCCCCTTCATTACCGTCCGGAACCGTGAATGAAATGCGCTCTCGCTGCACATTCCTGTGGGATGACCGCTGACCACGCCAGCTACTGTTAAATACACACACAGACACACACACATGCGCGCGCGCATGAGACACACTAATGAAAACAGACACACATTCATGCACTAAACATGAAGTAGGCTTTTGTTGGAGGGCAGTGGGTGTTTTTTGACCCCTCCGACTTGCCGTGGCTGTTGGTTAATTGTGTCTGAGGGGAGATGTCGGCCCCTGTGACTGAGCTGTGTTTTCTCTGTCGAGGCGAGAAACCTAAGGCCTTGTTAAATTACTTCTCACTACCAGTTAGTCGCCCCCGTTCCTCCCCTCCTTCACACACATCTCATCACCAGGTCTCGCTCTCCTGGGTCCTGTCTTGTATTCTCCCTGCACCTGCTAGACGGAAACCCCCAGCCAGCTCAAGGCCCTGATAAGGCTTCACACAGACCTTGGAGAACAGTTGGATTTCTCTCTGAAGTTTGCCTCCCCTTCCCTTCCCTTCCCTTCCTATCTCTCTTCCTCCCTCTCCCCCTTGCGTGAAGGTGACCCCATCTAAATGTGTGTGTGTGTGTGTGTGTGTGTGTGCTGGGATGAAAAGTCAGGGCCCAAATGAGGATAGATGGCTGAGTGTCCCTGGCCTCTGCCCGCTGCAGAGCAGACTGAGGGAGAGATATTGGAAATCGACACCTTGGCTACATTAATCCCATGCTCCATTTAGCCAGGGATCCGAACAGCAGGAGAGGCTTCTGCTCCTCCGTTTAGGAAGGGGGAAAAAACATGTTGCAGTGCGCGGTTTGTTTGTTTTGTTTGCCGATCCTCTGCAGGAAGGGGTGTGAGCTGTGATATTTCATTACAGGCGATCCATTCAAACGCTATATTTGGATTTCAATCCTCTGCCCGTTCTGTGTTACTCAAGAGTGTCATTTGGTTTTTATTTGTGCCACTTTTTTTTTTTTTTCCAGTAAATGGAGTCTCGTGGGGAAGCGAGGCCGCCCGACAGAAGAGTCACACCTTCACTTGCCGGATGCTGGTCAAGTTTGGCCACGCCCATGGCCCCATGGAGGAGGGGCCAGGAGGGCCGCGCTACGAGACCATGCAATGCTTTGCTCTCACTCAGCCCAAGGCCATGATTGAGGAGGGTGAAGGTATGAAGGCCGAGTTACAACCCCCTTCTGCTCAAATATGTGCTTTACTTGCAAGTCACACACGAGTATTTTGTGTACTGTTGGATCCGAAAGAAAGGAGTTCCCTTGTGCCTCTTGCTATCTAAATTCAAGGGTAATTTTTTTGAAATAAGCACAAAAAAATGGTGATTTGGACGTTTAAAACTAACTTATCCATAAATTGGAGAATTTGTTACGAGATAATTCCCCTTAGTGAGGAAATAAAAGACTCAGAGGGGATATTTGGAAGATTTTGAATATCTTAATGAGGGTTTTCACGACTTCTCGTTTTTCTTTTTACTAGTTTTACTTTTTAATGTTCAATGACAGTCAACTAGTCGTTATGTAATAATGAGAAACCATTGCTCAATGGAACATTAAAAGAAGTGTATTCTGTCATTCAAGCAGCTTAAGCATCCCACCGTGGCATGTAGAATACAATTTATGAGCATTTTATAATGTGGCAGCGCAGCCTTTCCAAACAAAAAAGCTTTTATTATTAAAGAGATGCAGCGGCGCGATGTTGGGCACCATGACAACGGAGGTAAACAGATAAACAGCAGCCTTCCGCTGCATATTTTGGTATCTTCTATCTATAGTTAAAGCTTAATTAAATATACAGGCCCGTACAGGCTACGATACCTACAAAACACGCCCACTTGTGTTACAGCAGCCGATCAGGAGGGCGTGTTTTATAGTGGCTGCGGCTGCAGCTAGACCCTTCTCAAAAAAAGGTGCTCGCTTGGGGTTCTGGTGGCTGTACACAACTAGTCGTCTTGTGGTTACAGCGCAGACTAGTTGCTGAAGTAGTTGGCTAGTCAGTGAAACCTCTAATCTTAATTCAAACGCAACTTGCAAAACAATCAGTTTGTTGTCTTCTTGTTAGCTTCTCACTCAGGATAACTTGAGCTCATAATTTGGAAGTTTAATCAGTTTTCCGCTCTCTTCACATTTTATGTCCAAAAACAAACTTTAACTCTGCTCACTGACTGAAACACTGGAAGATAATCGCAAATGTTATAAATTTCTTGAACATATTAAACTGATAAGAGAGGTGAAATCTTTTTAGCATAACTCTCTTTTTTCTAAAATCTTTCTGAGTGCAGTCCCTTTCTATCAGTCTCAGTCAAACAGACCTTGAGAGACACCAGATTGCCGGAGAATCAGTTTTAAAGTGTCTTTGAGGAGTTTTTTAACTGGTTACGAAACAGACTAAAATTAATTGCGATGCCTCTTTATGACCTGGAAAGCAAACGTGGAAATCTGCTAAAAATTTTGACATTTTCTTCATCCAGTTTGTTAATGCCAGTTCCTGCTGTGAGGAGGTAGGTGTCAGACAGGGTGATGAACAGCACGGTGATTAAAAAACCTTTCTGTCACTTCATCCACAGCACAAAAAAATCATGGTGGGTGCTACACGTGGCTGATAAAAGAAAGAAAAATTTGTCAGACATTCAGCTAACAAGTGTACAGGATCAGTTTGGCCACAGGGGGTGCCAAAGTAAAGTATTTACTCTTTACAAGTAGATGAAAGTGAAGCGTAAAGGTGACAATGTTGTATTTTAAACACTGCTTCCTGTCTGCTTCAGACCTCCAGTCATGTATGATCTGCGTCGCTCGTCGGGTAACAGCCATGGAGCGAACGGAGAGTTTCAACACCCGACATGAGCTCTCAGGTGAGAGGCTGCACTTCAGGCTCAAACTGGCCACGATGTTTATTCGAAAACAAATATCTGACGCGATTTAGACTCCTCTCTCATGATGTCTCCTTGTTTCCTTTCCCTTCTGCTCGTCCTCTCTCTGTCCTCCCTGGCAGGAAAACTGATCCAGATCGACCAGAACTCTCTGCGAGCGTCGATGCGTCCAGGCTGGGAGGATTTGTTGAGGCGTTGCATTCAAATGTTTCTCCAGCACAGTGACGGGCAGCCCTGGTCACACAAACGCCATTATCATGAGGGTGTGTACACACACCAAGACGCACATTATTTGGAATACTTCACTTCCTGTTGAGTGCCACTGAAACCAGCATGTTTCTGTCTTTGGTTACTCTCTGCTACAATGTTGTTATTGTTAACAACTGTTAAAGCGTGGACTGTATGATTGATTTGTTTGTTTTTCATGAAATTCTGACACCTATTAAGTAAAAGAATACAGTTACAGACCTCATGCATTAGTGTATCAATATTGATTTCATGAATACAAATGTTTCATCGCTCCCACACGACTACTTAGCGTAATCACAGGGTTCGTTTTAACACAAAGCTGTGAGAACCAACCCTTGTAGTCAGATAAGTGTTTCAGGGTGTTCATTTATTGTTTCATCTGTCTGTGCAGCCTTTCTGCAGGGTCATGCCGAAACACCTTTATACCGCTTCTCTCTGTCCGACGGCACTCCAGTCACAGCGCAGACCAAGAGCAAACTGTACCGGCACCCCATGAGCAACGAGCCACAAGGATTCATCTCCACTCACCTACTGCAGAGGTCAGAAAACTGAAAGTGCGCACACTCCATTCAGACAAAGCGGAGAATGCTTCTTGAACTGTATTGAAGAAAAGCACTTCCATGGTATCTGTGTGAGGCAGTCAAGGTATTCAGCAGCTGAAGTGGTTTTTATACACTGAAATCTATGAAGAGAAAAAATATTCACATAGGGAAAAAAAATATATTAGTTGCATAAATACAGAATATTTCAAGTACCAGAGCTCTTTTTGTGAGGAATTCAGTGTCAGGTAATGATATGATTAATTAGGTTAAGATGCAACACGATACGATAAGTAAGGCTACAAGCTAATACAATAGATCTGGCTATGATATGATATGACATAATAATGTAGGATAAGTTGCGATATAAACTGGACGATATGATACAACACGATACACCACTATAAGATACAATAAATTAAGGTACAACAACAATATCGTATGCTATAATATGATAAAACACGGTAAATAAGGGAATTGTACAGTATGATACAATACAATGAAATATGATACAAAACAATACAATACAATACATTACGATAAGATTCAATATGATACGTTACGATACACTACAGTATGATCAAATACGGTATATCAGGAAATGGTACCATGTGATACATTGAGATACAATAAGATACAATACAGTACAATAACTTGTGATACAATGTGATATGACACAACATATTATGATACAATGCAATACAATACAGTGCAATACAATACAATTCGTTACGTTACATTACGATGCGATACGATACGATACAACATATTAAGAAACAAAACCATACAATTAAGAAAAAAGAAAAAACAGTTAAACAAACTGAATTCATAATGTAAGCATTAGCAGAGAAGCACATACCAAACACAACCACCCTATTGTTACTATTGTTTACATAGTAAACAATAGTAATAAGTTATGAGATGTAAAAGTGAGTAAATGGAGCCATTGCATGTCCTCTACAGCCTCAGGACGGTATTTGAAAACGTATTTACTCAGACTCTTGTGCTCATATTGCTTTCCTTTCCGTACAGAGAACCCAACGGCTATCGCTCCTCACAAGGTGGAGGCATGATGCCAAACGCTATGAGACAACCCGGCATGGGAGGCCCCAACCCCAATGCCCAAATGAACATGAACAGCGGTGGGGGGATGGGGATGGGGGGCATGGGCGGCATGAACAGGGGTTTCGGTATGAACGAGCAGAGCCACATGGGTCACATGGGTCCCATGGGAGGTGGCTCTATGTACGGAGGAAATGGTGGAGGAGGAAGCGGTGGGATGGGCAGCCGCATGATGCAGATGAATCAAATGGGGCAGATGAGTCAGGTGGGGCACATGAATCAGATGAATCAGATGGGTCCTATGAATCACCCGGGCCAAGGCATGCAGCAGCAGCACCCACAGCAGCCCCCTTTTCAAAGCAGTGGAGGTTTTGGGCTGAGTGGCATGAACAGTCCTTCAGGAAGTCCCAGAATGGGTGGTCCCCAGCAGGGACTGCTGATGTCACCACGGAACCGAGGAAGCCCAAAGATGGGGGCCAACCAGTTTTCACCTGGAGGTACTAATCAATGGTTGTTGTTGTATTTTAGCATTACGCATCTTCGTACTGATGTACTTCTTTGTTTGATCTGATTGTTTTTTTGTGTTTCTTATTCCAGGCATACACTCTCCTATGAGCGGCATTGTAAGTGGTGGAGGAGGTGGAGGGAGCGGTACCAGCTTCTCCAGCAGCTCCTTAAATGCTTTACAAGCAATCAGTGAAGGTGTCGGAAGTTCCCTTCACTCAACCTTAACGTCCCCAACGCCAGCTCTCAAACCAGATAGCTCTCCCAGTGTCCACTCCTCCTCTTCCTCTCAGCCCAGTCAGCCAGCCAAAACAAGCCAGGATGGCTCCAAAAGCCCAGCAGGAAGCTTGGGACCAGGGCCCGGCGATCATCATCACCCCATGCATCATCACCACCATCATCAACATCCTCAGGCTGAGAGTTCTGGAGATCGTCCTGACAGTCAGGCAGCTACAGCAACTAAGGAGTCTGCAGAGGGAGGTAATGAGGCAGGAGCTGCAAGCTCAGAGCCTCCTCGGAGGGTGCCGGACAGTAAGGGGCATAAGAAGCTGCTGCAGTTGCTGACTTCTCCAACCGAGGAGCTGGGTATTGGTGGCAGTGGGCCAACAGGGCCTCCTGGACCTCCCCCACCACCTGGTGGCAGCACTCCTGCAGGCTCAGACAACAAAGACCCAACTGGAGGCATGACGAGCCCCTCGTCTACAGGGGTCTCCTCCTCCTCTTCTTCTTCAGCGAGTGCCAATCCAAGCCAGGCAGCTGGGCCGGGGGCTGCGTCAACATCACTTTCATCAGCCCACTACTCCGGCTCCCTGCAAGAAAAGCACAAGATCCTCCACAAGCTTCTTCAGAATGGCAACACCCCTGACGAAGTGGCTAAGATCACAGCTGAAGCGACAGGAAAGGTGTCACTGGGGGGCCAGGAAGGTGGGGAGGCTGGACCAGGAGGATCAGGAATCAGTACAGGGCCTGGGACTATCACAGAGCCCAAACAGGAGCAGCATAGCCCCAAGAAGGAGAAGACCCATGCCCTCCTTCACTACCTCCTCAATAAGGATGATTCCAAAGAGCCGGCGGACGTCAAGCCGAAACTAGAAGAGTTAGAAGGGAAGGGTGCTCCTGGGGCTGCTGGCGGCCCTGCACGGGGTGGTCCTGGATCTGGGACTGGTACTGCACCTGAACATCCTGAGAGCAAGATCAAGTCAGAGCCGCCTGATGACGTAAGATTTAACTTTGTTAAGATTTCATTGGAGAATTGTGCCCATATCATTGTTATTGGTGTTTAACTTGGCAGCTAGAGTCTGTTAAAGCTGGAAGGTTTGATCGGGTCTTTGGCTCGTGGCTGTGATAGGAAATAATCTGAATCTTTATAGACACTTACATTAACTGTTTTGGGGTTTTTACTTTTAAGTTGCACAACCTGGAGTCCATCCTTGGAGATCTGAGGGGTTCAAACTCTGACTTTTACCCGGAACAAGCTGGTGGGGCGAGTGATGCGGGAAGCAAACCACAGGGTTGCCTTGAAGACAGCCTGCAGGGTGAGTGGACTGAGAACCAAACTATCATCTACATCTGAGAAAGGTGTTGAAACGTCACATGTGATGGAGTTTGGAATCATAAACTGGCAGTAAAACTACACAAGACATCATCGCTCTCTGTTTTTATAAGCTTCGATAATTTCACATGTTAATACTACAAATAAAAGCCCCAGTTTGTCCAACCTGCCTTCTCATACTTTGAATTTCCAAATTTTTCATACAAAGCATCAAGCATCTATTGTTCTATATCTATTATTTAGGTCACTAACACTCCATAACCTAAAACTCATTGTCCCTGAAGAATCAAAGAAGAAGATATAATACCTTATAGTGTTTGCACTGATGTCACAATTAGGGAACAATATTGGAGGTACACAAATGTAAACATTTAAGTACTAGTTATTGGCTTGACTTACCTTTCAATCAAAGTAATATTCCATCATAATATATTTACTTTTACTTAGATTTTAAGATGCTTTGGACAGAATTTGACCTACCTGACAAGAAATGTTGTGAAGAGATTCAAAAGTTTTACAAATTATTAGCTTGGAAATCCTGGTGGCGTTTAGCGAGCCACAATCTCCTCCGTTCTTCGGTCAGTTGTTTGCACTCCTCACCCCCGATGTGCGATCAGTTTTAGTAGTCGAAAGTATTTGAGACATTTTTCTCGGTCCAACTGATCAGTGCAGCCAAAAATGTCAATAATTTACCTTTTTGTGCGACAGTATTCCAATATACCTGTGAGCTCAATTCCAATCTGTTGTAAGAGTGCCTCCAACATGGCTGATCTGGAGTTGATGACGACACGTGGAAACACTCACTAGACTGATATATATTTTTACTTTACATGTACAGGAAGTCCTGGAATGGGTCCTGGTCCAAGGGGTCCCTTCCAGAGAGCCATGTCCATGGATGGGAAGCCTCCAGGTGGGCCTGGAGGGGCAGGTAGACGCCCGATGCTCATCAAGCAGGAGAACATTATGGGCAGTCTGGATGGCTACCCAGGAAACATGGGTGTGTGTCAGAGCAGCCGACATTGTTACCTTACTCATATTTATCCGTATCTTTCTCACAGTGTTGTTACACAAATGAGCTCTTTGACTATGAATTTGATCAGAAAATCTCTAAACTCCCAACACAAACCCTGACACATGCACATCTGGTGTTTATGTATTTCCAGGACCAATGAACAGAGGCATGGTCCCTCAGAGGTCTCCTACGGGGAGTTCAGCTGACTGGGGCATGTCTCGCTCTAGTACCAGCCCTGTGGGCTCAGCAGGACACCCCTCCATGATGCGTCCAGGCATGGAGTACAACAACAGCAAGGGCATGATGTCGGGACCTATGGTCGGCCGCTCCAACAGCGTACCTGGCACCAGGTCAATGCTGCAGCAGCAGCTCATGGAGATGGGTACGTCTGTTGTTCTGTTATAAATGCAGCTAAAGACAAAACAATCATGGTTCAGTTTTCAGATTTTGATCGCAATTATAATATTTGTGTTATGTTTTTTTTATTTTAGGAGGCTCTGCTGACATGGGCATGGGAATGAGCCCCTTCAGCCAGCAAGGCCAGCCCAACCAATCACCATCCTGGCCAGACTCTATAATGGGCATGGAGAGTAACAGGTCAGTGCAACTTAGCCACAATTAGCCACAGTGAGTTTAAGATTTGGCTAGTACTGATCTGCATGATGAGCTTATATATATGTGTGTGTGTGTGTGTGTGTGTGCGCACCATGTAGACGCCAGTTTGGGAACACCTTAGATGATCTTCTGGTTCCTCCCACCACCAGTGAGGGTCAGAGTGATGAACGAGCGCTCCTCGATCAGCTGGACTCCCTGCTGAATAACACAGATGGCATCGCTCTGGAGGAGATAGACCGAGCCCTGGGCATCCCAGACCTCGTCAGCCAGGTAGAATACTTGAAAGATCTGATAAGATCCAGCTGAAAGGAAAAAATAAAACTTATTAGTTTTCACATCATGACTCATAAATGAGCCTTGCGCTCATCTTTGAATTAAATATTTCAGTCATGACTCACCATGTTCAGACTGTTCTTTCCTAAAGGAGGATAGATGAGCCTGGAGGGATCTGTCTGTGCTGCTGAAAAAGACAATTACAGAGTCAACCAGTTGGAAATTAATCAATTAGATGGAGCTGTTTAACAAACTTCTCTTTTGTCCTCTCGTCCTGTCTGCTCCAGAACCAGGGGGCT
The DNA here is from genome assembly GCA_030710495.1 of Labroides dimidiatus. Classification (NCBI taxonomy): domain Eukaryota; kingdom Metazoa; phylum Chordata; class Actinopteri; order Labriformes; family Labridae; genus Labroides; species Labroides dimidiatus. The sequence continues at coordinate 6,386,085 of CM061151.1, read as the reverse complement.
GAGCAGCAGCTGGAGTCTTTTCCAGGGCAGGATCCATCCATGGTTCTGGATCAGAAGCCTCACTATGGACAGGGCTATCCTGGACCCCCCTCTATGCCAATGCAGTCTGGCTATGGAGGGAACCCCATGCAGGGACAGACCCAGCAAGGAGGGTTTGGACCCATGCTCTCTCAGATGGGACAGGGTGGCAGTTTCCCTGGGATGGGTGGGATGGGTGGCATGGGACATCCCCGTGCCAACATGATGAGACCCAGGATGATGACCGCCAACAAGCCAATGAGGCTTCAGCTGCAACAGAGGCTGCAGGGACAGCAGGTATGACGGGAAACTCACTTTTTTTGTTGCAAAAAATGTAACTTGTGTTTTACCAAAATAAAAAAAGAAGCATCAATGTTTGCAGACTGTATGTTTAAATTATGATATGAATAAATAAAACTCTTTATTTTGAAAAGGTAGAGAAAAAGTGACAGGAAAGAAACTACAAACAAAAAGAAAGTCAAACATTTTAAATTTTAAAAAACAAAAAAAAAAAGAAAGCAAACCATTAAAATAATGATTTTCAGTTATATAATGGCTGATTGATCTTATTAATTGATGAATGAAAATACAGTCAGCTGGCATTTAATATAATAATATAATATATAGAAATATTATATTATATTATATTATATTATATTATATTATATTATATTATATTATATTATATTATATTATATTATATTATATTATATTATATAACTACATTAAAAATTCTAATATAAATGAACTAAAGATTATTTTTACTTATTCAATATCAACACTATAAATACTAATTAGCCATTATAAATATATAAACTCATTAATTAAATTTCTAATATACAAACTAAATACATACACTTGCCTATATCTGTATATCTTTATTAATATATCTATATATATCTATATATATATATCTATATCTATCTATCTATCTATCTATCTATATATCTATATATCTATATATATATATATATATATATATATATATATATATATATATATATATATTTTTTTTTTTTATTTGGTAGAAATATTTAAACACCTAACATGTACACACATGTACAAATTTAAAAATAAGGACAGCATACAAATATATATACACACAAGCAAGTAAATAAAATCCCATCTTTATATTTCCTTTTAAAATGCTACTGAGTGTTACATTTGCTCCTTCATCTTATGGTTAATTTTCATTTTCCCTTCCTCAGTTCATGAACCAAACGCGGCAGGGCATGGGCATGAAGATGGAGAACCCGGGAGGGAACCCTGGCATGAGACCCGGCATGCAGCCTGGCATGGGAGGACAGGTAGATGAAGGGAAACGTACACACAGCAAAAGTTTAAAATGAGACCTGATGTCACAGTTGTTTGCTTAAATTTTAACCCTGATCTTAGTTTGCCAAGTCTTCTCACATATCCTGCAATAAATCAAAGACAATCTGAAATGCAGCCTTATGCAGAATATTTGAGACGGTAATTATGAGATTATTCTGCACAAGCTCAGACTTAAAATCAGTGAACGTGGTTTGTTGTTCTTAAATAATCTAGAGCATATGCAAATGGTAGAAGATCAAATACATGTCAGCCCAGGTGTGAGTGTTCGGCCTCAGTGATCTCTTTGTACTGCTTCCTGTGCAAGGGTTTCTAAGTCCTTGTTAATAACTTAACTAATAAATGACTTACCTTTTAAAGCTGTTAATGAAACAACTTTGGTTTTATCCTCCTGCAGGAATCTTTCATTCCTCAGTCTCTAAATTCATCTCTGAGTCTCACTAAAAGGCAAACATTAACCAAAATCTGTGCGTTGGATTAGTGACTTTAAACATGATAGACTGCAGATTTCATGCTGTAGTCCTTGAGATATTCACGTAGCGCCAAATTTAATCTTATTTTAATCTAATTTTACTGCGCGTATCAGATTTTCTCATTAGCATAACAGCCAGAACTTTAAACCTCTGTCTTGTGAACTGTGGTTCTGATTATTTAGCGAGACCTTTGTAGTCTGCTCTTGTCCTGTGTGAGACAGTTTTAATTAGAAAGTGATGGATTCTAAGTTCAATGGCAGTGTCGCAGTGGTTCAACAGATCCTGTTGCACTTCCTGCTATTAAAGGAAAGTTCATCGTCTAGAGTTAACATTGCTGTCGAGATAGAATCCAACCAGCGCCCAGAGTTAGTTTTATAGAAGTCTTCAGGAGTTTTTCTGCACAGTTTTGAACTATATGTTGAGTTAAAGGTAATTCTGACCTTTGAGAGTTATCGTTTTTCAATAAAGCCAGAATCTCACAGATGTAGACTTTGATTTTACAGTCAAGGCCATGACAATAACAGGTAAACATATTTTGAATGTGTCTTAGATGCTCTTAATCCCGCGATCATATTCCATCATTGTATTTAATGCTCTTGGTGATTAATTGTCTAATCAATAACTAGAATTTGAGGTATATTATATTGTATAACCATATGGTAATAATATTATTTCTTTATAATTATTATTATAAAGAAATATAAAGAAGGTAATGGCAGGATCAGATAAGCATTGTGCTTCCACCTGTCCCTTCTTGAATGCTGTAGGAGCTCTTTTTCACTTTTTCTTTTCCATTCTTTCCTTTTTTTAAACATTTTCTTTTTTTTCATGGAGCAAGTATTTGCTATTGTCTTTTCATTTTTTATGTTTGTTTGTTTGAGATAAATAAATAAATCAAATCAATCTATACATAGTTCAGTAACACTAAAAAAGTAACTTTATCCATCACAGATTATACCCACAGGTATAGCTGGGAAATTTCTGAAACTTACTGGAAATTTGTGCCCCTACCAGTTTTTGCGTATATTCTTTAAAATAAAAAAATGTTATTAACGTAAGGTTTAAAACAAGTATCACAAACCTGTTTAATCCCAATGGCAACAAAAGTTGCCACATTTTATTTTTTTTACTTCTTGAAGTGTTGGTTTGACTTTGGGTAGCTAATTTAAGTTTTAAAAAATAAAATAACAACAACAACAACAACAACAACAATAATAATAAAATGTGAATAAAATCATATTATGTACTAGAAAGGTCTAAGGAATGAAATGCATGCACTTATTTTGCAGGGAAAAATTTGGGATTAATCAGGTCAAGTTTACATCAAGCCTTCTTATTATGTCTGTTGTGTTGAAGCAGGGCTTCCTGAATGCTCAGATGATGGCTCAGCGCAGCAGAGAGATGGTCAACATGCAGATGAGGAGGCAGCGCATGATGATGCTGATGCAGCAGCAGCAGCAGCAAGCAGCAGCGGCTGCCGCCGCGGCTGCAGGCGGATTCAGCCCCCCTCCAAACGTCACAGCTCCTGGTGGCATGGACAACCCCATGGGAGGGCCAAACATGGGCCAGCCAGGCCCCCAGCAGTTTGGCTACGGTGGGAACTATGGTGTGTTTACTAGGCCAACAGAATAATGCTGCTCCCTGCTGTCGAGTTTGAACACTGCAGGCCTGCAGACTTTTTTTTTTTTTTTTAAAAATCCCAGTTCCATGCTGAGAGATAGCTTCTGTTTTGTCTCTTCATGGATAAGATATGTGCATTTTTCTGGTTGTGTCTGAGGCTCTGTGATTCCCCACAGGGATGGGCCAACAGGGAGACCCTTCATTTGGCCCCTCAGGAGGCAGTCCTCCTAATGCTATGATGGCCAGCCGCCTGGGTCCTCAAAACCCCATGATGCAACAGCACCCACAAGGTGGCCCCATGTACCAGGGTGCAGACATGAAAGGCTGGTCGCAGGGAGGCATGGGACGCAATAGGTATGAAATCAAGCATGTGTCCAAGACATTTGGGATGTTTCTAGAGGCTTTGAAGGAGAAAATGTGGCTGTTTTAATGTGTAAGATTAAATATTTTTTCTTTCTGTCAACAGTTCGTACCCTCAGCAGCAGTTTGGGCAGCAGGGACCTCCAGGGCAGCAGCAGTTTGGGCAGCAGGGGAATCCAGGCCAGTATGGGGGCATGATGATGAACGGGGGCATGCCGGCCAGCGGAGGAGGAGGTCACATGGGGCAGATGGGGGGGCAGATGGGGATGAACCCTATGGTGATGGGGCGTATGCCTATGGGGCCTGATCAGGTAAGTTCAGTGGGTCTGAAGTGACATATTTCATTATATGCATGAAAAAGAGGTTAGTCTTGCGGCGTACTGGCCTTTTTATTTTTGCAAAATTCTCAAACTCCTTTTTTTGTGCATACTCATTTAAAGCTACAAAATTTGAGTATGTTAACGTGCGATTTATAAAGTTACACTGGCTGCTTTTCTTTGAGTGTATATCCAGACATGTTTACGTTGCTGAAAGATGAATTTGAAGACTTTGTGTACAACACCAATTCCACTGAAGTTAGGACGTTGTGTAAAACAAATAAGAATACAATGATTTGCAAATCCTGTTCAACCTATATTTATTTGAATACACTACAAAGACAAGATTTTTATTTTTCAAAATTATAAACTTTTTTTTTTTTTTGCAATTATTCACTCATTTTGAATTTGATGCCTGCAACATGTTCCAAAAAAGATGGGACAGGGGCAACAAAAGACTAGGGAAGGTTGAGGAACTCCAAAAACTCCTGTTTGGAACATTCCACAGGTGAACAGGTTCATTGGAAACAGGTGAGTGTCATTGTTTGAGTATAAGAGGAGCATTCTCGAAAGGCTCAGTCATTCATAAGCCAGGGTGGAGCTAGGTTCACCACTTTGTGAACAACTGCGTGAGCAAATTGTCCAACAGTTTAAGAACAATTGTTCTCGACGTACTGTTGCAAAGAATTTATGGATTTCATCATCTACAGTCCATAATATCATCAAAAGATTCTGAGAATCCGGAGATATCTCTGCACATAAGTAGCAAGGCCGAGAAACCAACCTTGAATGCCTGTGACCTTTGACCCCTCAGGTGGTATTACGTTAACAACTGATATCATTGTGTAAAGGATATTACCACATGGGCTCAGGAAGACTTCAGAAAACCATTGTCAGTTAACACAGTTCATCACTACATCTACAAGTGCAAGTTCAAACTCAACCATGCAAAGACAAAGACATATATCAACAACACCCAGAAACACCGCCGGCTTCTCTGGGCCCAAACTCATCTGAGATAGACTGACGCAAAGTGGAAAAGTGTGCTGTGGTCTGACTAGCCCACATTTCAAATTATTTCCGGAAACTGTGGGCCAAAGAGGAAAAGGACAATCTAGATTGTCATCAGTGCAAAGTTGAAAAGCCAGCATCTGCGATGGTATGGGGGTGTGTTAGTGCCCATGGCATGGCTAACTTGACCATCTGTGAAGGCTCCATTAATGCTGAAAGGTACATACAGGTTTTGGAGCAACATATGCTGCCATCCAAGCCACGTCTTTTTCAGGGACGTCCCTGCTTATTTTAGCAGTGTCTTCGTAGTAATAGAGTGCGGGTACTAGACTAGTCTGCCTGCAGTCGAGACCTGTCTCCCATTGAAAATGTGTGGCACATCATGAAGCGCAAATACAACAGTGGAGACCTCTGACTGTTGATCAATTGAATTTGTAGATCAAGCAAGAATGGGGAAGAATTCCACCTCCAAAGCTTCAACAATTCTGTTTTTATTTATGTTTTACACAGAGTCCCAACTTCATTGGAAATGGGGTTGTACTTCTAGTAAGATTTGATCTGTTGTAAACTGTCACACATCACCTATTTTTTTCTCTTCTTCTCCTTATTACAGAAATACTGCTGAGCGTGGTGACAGCAGCATTTGTCTCACTGTGATCTTCATCCAGAGACAGGATTCAGTTGCTGCTCTGGAGTGTGAGGAGAAGGACCAGACTGTGTGTGTTTGTGGGGGTGTGCCTGTTTGTAGTGCTACCCTCTTACCAGACGGGGGGGTTAGCCCCCTTTTGACTCGAGGCTGATGATGATGACAGTCTGGCATCCTGAGGAGAAGAAAGCAGTCTCAATCATTTATGAAGACACACAACATTCATTAGAATCAGGAACACTGTGACACAGTTACACACTTAGAAACAAACATTTACAGCTCTGTGATTCCTCTGTAAACTGTAGTTTTAATGTTCCTCTCTTACTTGTGTTGTGTGTGCCTCAGTAAACACTCACGCAACACTCCCTGGACCAAACATGGACAAACGTTTTAAGACATCCTCTCTGTGTTGTCGAATGTTTCACGGAGCTGTGGTCGGATTTAGAAACGTGGGATTCCTCTCTTTGCTTCTGAGCGTCGCCTCTCTGCTGCTCATGGATGACCTCTCTGCGTACGTAAAGTAACCCCCCCCCCCCCCCCCCCCCCCCTCGGCTCCAGAAGACACGCCGCCAGATTGTGACACTGACATGAATGTCATTCAGCAGTAGCACATTGTTTCGTCCTCGAGGACAACGCTGAGCTAAAGTACGACTGAATTACTCGTTGGCTGATTGCACTTTAAGGAAAGGCCAACAACAACAGGATTGTGGCAATATAGAGGCCTTTTACCCATGAGTTAATGTATAGCAGCAGACATTTACTGTTAAGTTTTGTGTGTTTGTTCTCCAACTTTTCCTCTGTAATTGATAACGGGGCTTTTGATTGGAAATGGGTAACGTTTGTGATCTTTGTTCTAAAGTGAGAACCAGTAGAAAGGCAGGAAGCACAGAATTTTTACAGCAGCAACAAGAGCGATTAACCTTTTTAAAGTCACTCTTGAAAATAACGTTCAAACCTACACTTATATTTATACAGTCATGGTGCAAAAGTTTTGATGTGCCAGTGGTAACTTGTAAATCCAAATGTTCCAGAAATTTGAATTACCTTGCATCACTTTATGGTATCACGAGCAAGGACCTTAGTCTCAGAGATGTAGGTTTCTGAAGCGATGTTGTGAAACCCAAAGATGGAGGTCACCATATTGGAAATGCTGACCCGGCTCAACTTCTACCTGAGCTTAAAAAAAACCCTGCAGAGGTGGAGATGAGTTTTTAGCCTCTCTGCTAAGCAAACAGCGTCAACACGCCAAGCAGTCACTTAAATCAGCCACACCTCTAATTTTGCATAACGACGATAACTCTAAGCCTTAATAAAATAAAAACGAGTTATTAAAGAAGTCACACCCTGCACAGTTGCTATGAATGACAAAAACTGAAGCTATTTTCTGTATGGGGTTGAAAATGTGTTTAATTCTGCTGTAAAATTGGGCATTTTGATACTGGCTTTAAAAGGTGGTCTATTGATTGTTTTTTTGTTTTTTTTTGTTCGGAGCCGGACTCAAGTGGACGCTCAAAGAATTCCAGTTTTTACACATCAGCATTGGCTTCACTTTTAGACATCAGAGTTTGCCACCTGGTTTTTAAGGGTGCAGAAATGAAGGTAAATGCCCCTTAGAGATTTTGCACTAAGCTCTCATTGTAAGAGGAAAGTGTATGTTAGATTTCAACGTGTGGATTTCTAGCAATAACCCTTCCTCCTGGTTTTCCTCCGAGGACAAAGCCCATTTTCTCAAGGTGATGGCACTGCAGTATTAGACATGATGTCTTGTTTGGAGCTTTTTTTTTTCCTTTTATCTGTGAATATGAATTGTAAATAAGCTTCAAATGTACTATATATAAATATATATATGCTTTTGTAGGTCACATACTGTTTTTGCACAGATTGTAAGGCTTGATATTTAAAAGTTTCTTAATCTGTCATGGGTCAGCTTTTATTTTGAAACATGTTGAAACAGGAATGGCCTCCTTTACATGTAGATGAACTTTCATACCTTCACATTCTGTCTCTCAGAAAGCATTTTCTTTACTGAAGAGGTGCTAGTGTGTCATTTTAAGTTGAATAAATTATTTTTCGTTTGACAGTAGAAGTAAACACAAAGTTTGCCTATACGAAAAGAGTTGACACATGATTGTGTTAGGCTTCAAGAGGCCCAAACATTGTACCAGTAATGTGGTGTTGATGTTTCTCAACCGAACCTCTTGCTTCCCATGTGTAACTTCAAGTTTCACATCTGAGATTTCTATGCTTTGGATTTTGCTGATTTGATTGTTCAGCCTCAGAAATGAAACTTTTCTCTCTCTGTATAACGATCTGCCTTTTCGGTTTGTTGCAGATGTTGAATCCTGATAGAAGCTACACATGAAGTCGTTTGAATTTCTTATTTCCTGTTGATCTCTCAAGAGAGGATATTTTTTTTCTTTTTCTTACTTTTGAATTTGCCTTTATTTTTTGTTCTATTTCCTGTGAAGCTTTTGTTGAAGAATCTACCTTTGAACACATGCTCAATCCAAAGATTTTTGTTTGTCATTCTGCAGTGCTTAGAAACAGTTCCTGACGTAGATCGTGCAAGTACTCATGTGTGCTTTAACTGTTGCACATAACCTATGATATTCATCGAAATAAATATGTTTAAATGCATATATTATACCCCATGATCCGTATGACATAGAGTAGACATGAGTCTGGTTCTGCTGAGGTGGTTTGAGATTTTTTTGTTTGTGATTGTTTTCTTACTTTCTGTAAATCTTAAGGCCAGTGGAATTGTGGTGCTGCAAATGGTTATTTCACAAACGAATGTTGAGATTTTTTCTAAGCTGGAAAGGAGGTTTCATGATTGATGTCTTTCTGTCTCAGAATAGTAGCTTGGAGTTTTTTTTAAACCCCAATCTTGACGAAGAATATGAGTTAAATCAACAAATATTACAAAAAAACAACAAAAAAAAGTTTTGCTGTAAAGATAGATACTCCTCTCAGTGCACCGCTGGCACTGATGAAATACAAAACACATCTGGGGAAACAGTCATTATTAAAGGATGTAAAATACTATTGCATTTTTTTTCTTACCTTGTTTCTTGATGTTAATATCAATGTAAATACAAATTTATATTTAAACATTACATTGTCTCTGTTATCATTTTGATATGCAAACTTCATTTTTCACCATGACTCCCCAATCCTCGAGCCACAGGTCAGTCCGTCACTGTGCAGCGCTCCAAACTGAAAGTGTTTCACTGAATTGTCAGGGCCATTCAAGAGCGGAAAGTCTCTTTTCAAGTTGAAGTTCTTCTTGTCAATTCAGAAGACTGAGGACTGGCAGACTGCATGGTGTGGGAGGTGAGTGTGTGTAGAGATAATTAGGAGTGTGAAGGACATCCGTGTGGCAACTCGTCAGACGCTGAAAAAGATGAGGGCTCCCTCTCAGACTGGCTTTGAATCGGTCACATTATCTCTGGAGCCTCGCTCCTATCTGCTGTTTGTTTCCTGCCACTGGTGACCCCCTCATTGAGAGCTATTGTCATTAATCATACCATTGTCTTGAAATGATTATGTATTCTATGAAAAGATCTGACACCTCCAGGCTGTCACAGCTCTGCTCAGCCCATTTAAAACTTTAGATAACTTTTTAGACATGTTTTCATTTTAAAGTACAGTCGCTGTCAGGTTAATTCCTACTGACTCACTCAACCCTTCAAGCTGTAACACTGTAGGTGGAGAAAAGATCTGACAGTATTCCTGATAACAAGTGGCTTTTTTGTCTCTCTGTTTTAATATAACTTCATGTAAAGACATAATACAACATTGATTCTTTTGGTATTTTTTAACATCTGATTTTTAAAGCATGTGATTACACTGAAGTGAAATGGTGTGGGCCTATTCACTCTCAAGTTTTCAAGCTCCTGACTTATTAGCACCTTTATGAGGTTAATATTTGTTGTTTGAAGTGAAATGTCTCAAGGATTCTGAGAAGTAAAGGTAGGGATGTCACAACACACTGTTTCATTAATAACAACCTTTAAAATTTGCCCCAGTTGTACCTAAATACAGCGCTAACTGTGTAAATTAATATGCTAATAAAACTATCGGCATGTTAGCATGCTATTATTAGCATTTAGCTTGAGTGTTTGTAGCCTAGCACTAAAACCTGAACAAATGTCCAACAGTTAGCGCATAAATCCTTATCTTTTCTACATTTTCTGGCACCGTTTGGACAAAATCTAAACAAAACATTGTATTAGACGCTCTTGACATGTTTAAATTGCTTTAAATAGTTTCCATTTGCACCGAAGTTCAGTGCTAACGGAGTAAATTAATATACTAAAAATGGAATGTCGGAATGTTAGCATGCTTATGTTAGCATTTAGCTAGAGTGCTCGTGGCCTAGCAGTATAACCAGAACAAGTACCGAAAAATTAACAGAAATATCTTTTTAAAACATTTTTTTTTTGGCACAGCTGGAGCAAATTATAAACAAAGCCTTTTAGTAGACATTAAATTACTTTCCATTATAACTCTTTGCTCTCTGGCTTTCCTGACAGATCTCGTTTCCCTCCCGACCTGCTGACACCCTTTTAGGAGGTTTAATGTTCAGCAGCCATGGGACTTAAGAGAATAACAAAATAATTATGCTTTCATTATGGCATAAATTAAAAATGACTTGTCTGTCGTCTGATTAAACATGCCCTTATTTGGTCGTGGAGCTAAACCACCTCTACAGTCCACATACAGTTTCTCACAGAAGCATGTAAATTATATAATGTATAGATTTCATAACCCTCCGCTGAACCCTTAAATGTCAAATTGCATTAAGCGCCCGCGCCTCACTGGTGTTAATCCATTTCCTCCCTTTTCACTGGCAGGGGTATTTCAGCTGTTAGAGTGAATTTGCGGGGGTTTCCTTTCTGCTTTTCTGTGTGTGTATGAGTGTGTGAGAATGTGTGTGTAGGGTGGAGCAGGAGGCGGGATACGCCGATGGAAGAGACGCACCGCTCGTCCATTGGAGCACACGCAGAGTGGTCGCCAGTCAGACTCGCCTACAGCTGCTTCAAGACAGTTTCTCTTTCTGGAGAAGAGGAGACATGCGGTGTGGAGACACCTGTCAGGAGGACTACACATCCAAGAGCTGAATGTGAAGCAACTGGAGGGTTTGGCCATGGACGCGCTGTTATCGCATTTATAGCCTCTCTGCAACCAAGTTATCCCGCTGCTTCCTCGTTTTTCTTTATTTTAACCTTTCTTTTTCCCCCGAAAGCCGCATGAGTTCGCAGCTGTTTCTAGGTCAACTGGTGGGGGTTCCGTTAGAAATAATGCACCCCACCATGGAGAAAGACACGACCTACACTAAGATCTTCGTCGGAGGGCTGCCTTATCACACCAACGACGCTTCACTTCGGAAATATTTCGAGACTTTTGGGGACATCGACGAGGCGGTGGTGATCACAGACAAACAGACGGGCAAATCCCGAGGATACGGCTTTGTGAGTAAATTAAAGTCACTACTTTATGGTGAAGGGTGAAATGGGGAGTCGATTAAGGTTTTAAACGGACACGTCTTCTGCATACTGCAATGACTGAGAAAAGTTACATGATAAGTTTTGTTTTCAGTATGTCCCGGTTGTCACCACCTTCTAGAGGTTTTGTTTTGGGTTTTAGGAAGCTACACACACCCATACACACTCACTCACAACCCCCCCCCCCCCCCCTCTCTGTCTCACACACACATACACACACACACACTGCCAGTGTGACTGGTGGCAGTCACATGCTTGGAGCATGAGAGGCAGATTATTTCGTATAAGTGTGTCATCAATTATCTCTGCTGCCCCAAACTACACACTCTCTCACACACACACACACACTTACTCCACTAGTGTACAGTAAAGAGGCACCATCTCCAGAGATTTGGACACACTTGAGTTGGTAATAAGCTGCTGCATCTGTGGACAGATGTTTTTTCTGCTCTGTTAGCGAGAGAGTGATAAAAAAAGAGAGCGAGAGAGAGAGAGAGAGGAGAAAGGGGGTAGGGTGGGGGGTTCCTGGTCACAGAGGTGTGACATGTCAGTTGGCTCTGAAAGATAAAGCTGCAGTAGTTTTATTCTGACTTCCTCCCATACACCCCCCCCCCCCCCCTACCCTTTCTCTCTCTGCCTGGTTTTCTTTGAGTGAGTGGATTCATGTGTTAGCCAATCAGCAGAGGCCTCCACTATGTGTGTATGTGTGTATGTGTGTGTGTGTTGTCTGCTCTGGGACAGCATGATCATGTCATCTCCCCTAGAGGTTTTAATTCCTCGCTGCAGCTTGCTGAACCCCGCTGATCTCGAATCTTGTGCTGCTGCCTCCGTCTGCACAAGAGTCCAGAGTCTGATGCTGCAAAACGAAAGCAAGCGTGGCAGTCTCTGCTTTCACTGTCACTTTTGTTTTTGATGGTGTTGTCTTAACCTCCATAAATCAAGTGTGGCTGCCCTGTGTGTGTGTGTGTGTTTCAAACCTTTCCCAACCTCCCTTCCCACTGCGCTCTGCCCACTCCTCACCTCACTCCCTCAAGGTAGATTCAAGCATCTCATCCTTGGCAGCCCAGTCTAGTGAAAAAGCCAAATCTGCCTCCTACATGAACTCCAACGGAAGCAGAGAACTCACTAATGGCTACGTGAAAAGACTGAATCATTCAAGGAGAGACAAGGACAGCAGCAACCTCCAAGGGTTGCCCGGCTCCAGGGTCTGCTGTTTCATCCGAGCACTCATGTTGGAATCACTCCATCGTCATTAAACAGAGAAGACTTCACATGCTGTTATGAGTTTGACGGAGTGATTTAAATGAGTCATGTTCTGATGTTGTCAACAGGTGACTATGGTGGACAGGGGGGCAGCAGAGCGGGCGTGCAAAGACGCAAACCCCATCATCGATGGCAGGAAGGCCAATGTAAACCTGGCGTACCTGGGAGCAAAGCCTCGGAACTCGCAGACAAGTAAGTACTAAAGATCATAACTGAAATTGATGCTATCATTTTTTTGGCAAGTATATCAAATCAGGAATATAAATTGTAGGAATGTTCTTGACAATAAATGCTCAAATTTGAAGGGTCAGATCTGATAATGTCAGTCACCCTTATTTCAGATATTTCTTCACAACACGAATAGTTTTTTAAAGAGGGGGTATTATGTTTATTTTAAGCTTTATACTGTACATCTGGTACCCCTGTAGTAACTTAACTTCATTTAGAGTAGAAAAAAATACCTATTTTTCTTTATATCAGCCTCTTCCTGAAATGCTTCATTTTAGCTGCTATCACTTTAAGGCTCCCCGCTCCACAAACCCCCTTCCTTTTGATTGGCCAGCCCTCATGAAACCTATTGTGGCGGAGCTATCGGTGGACCTTGGTGTTTGAGGCCTCTTGAGCCATCCTTTTGCGATGACCTCATCAATTTAGCAAGTCTTGTGAAGATCTTGCGAAGATATAATGCCATATTTACAGGATTTCTACAATATATGAATATGTAGAGGTTTGAAAGTCAGCATACATAAAGTTTGCACATCCAGCATTGTTACCTTATATCCATGTTTAAAATTTTAGAAAGCACAATACCCCCTCTTTAAACGTAGTACCCTCTCTTTAATGTGTATACTTACAGTAAGTTCCAGATAGCTAATTGCCTCCAAAATTGCTCCCCGAGTAACTGTAATGCACAGGATGAAATCCTCCGCTTTGATCTTTCTGTCTTTGATCCTTTTTGCTTGTAAACTGATGTTTGTTCTTTAGAAATTTCAGCCCACAGAAACCAAAACATGGACCTCATATCGCTGCAAATTCCCCCTCAGGATGAATTAAGAATAAATCAGTCTATTCATGATTAAGTGAAGGCATTCTCTGCTGCCTGTATTAAAATGAATAAAGCTTTGAATCAGCCTCTGTCACCACAAGTATCAAAGCAGGAGTTGCAGGACGACAAAAAGATGTCATCACATTATTAGCGTTGCTGCAGATTTGTTGACAATCTGCCAAAGGCAACTGTTTGGTTTGTTGGTGTATGTGAAATTTTGTTTTCATGCTTGAGGGAGATGAACAGTAACTCAGAGCAGCATGACAATCAATCTAGAAACCGTAAACATTTGAGCAAATTTGAGGTTTCTCGGATAAAACACCGCTGGTTTCAAGCAGCTGCTTGTTCCTCAACATACATCCACTCCTTGTGTACTCAATTTAACTCCCAGATTTAACGCCAGCTGCTTTTTTTTTTAAGCATTAAAAACCAGCACACACAATGCTTCATGCTCAACCTCTGACTTCTCTGTGCAAACTAAACCCTGACAGCAGCTCTGCCCTCTTCCCTCCACCCGAAGCTCGCTGGCTGAAATACCATCGAGTGTAGGTGTGATTGACAAACAGCATCGCCAACAACAACTGACTGTGTGTCCTTATTCCGGGCCAGCAACTGCGACGCAACTCTCCAAGCATGCGGCTGATGGGAGATGGCAGCGCTTGGTATTTTGTTATTGTGTGAGAGAGAATAAGAAGAGCAAAGAGGGGATGGGACTGCTGGAGCAAGAAATAACTGTGTCCTCTTTGTCCTGTCGTAGAAAGGAAATGTGCATTAAGATATACGTTTGCACGGGGAAAAAAAAAAAAGGAAGGCTTTTTACAGGCTGGAGGAATGTAGAAATGAAGTCAGAGGAGAGACAGAGAAGAGAGGGAGTCGTTTCTCCTGTCTTACTCAGCCTCAGCTGATTCCTGGTGAACTCTGGAGGCAGCGAGGTCACAGATGTTTGTGCGCAGTGGAGTGCATCACTATTTGTTATGGAGCTTGTGTGAGGGGAATAACATTTGGTGTCTGATACCCTTAAATTATATATGCTGACATCTGCCACAAAGAGACAGAGAGGAAGAACTTAAATGCCTCTTCTCACTGCTACCTCTCCGTCTCTGTCTGCAGGTCTCTCTGTTGGAGTTCAGCAAGTCCATCCTACGTGGGCTCAGAGGCAATACGGGTAAGACGGAGAACAATCAATACCTCTATTTCCACCTCTCTCTTTTTCTCTCACCTGCCTCCTCCTCAACACAATACATTTCACTCCTCCGCCCTTGACATTTCAGAGCCCTCGCTCCTGCTCTCAGCTTGGGTTGTGGTAGTTAGTGCCACTCTGGTGTGTGAAAGAAAGAAAGAAAGAAAAGGGAAAAAAAAAAGCCATCACAACACGTCTGACGGCTGTATTAACCGTGCTGCATTCAAACATGTTACGTCTGTGTCTCTACATTGTATTTTGATTCATCTTCTGTTGTCCCCCCCTCGCTCCATTTGGTCCATTAAACACATGAGGAGCTCAAATCTGGATTTCACTCACGCATGACTTGGGCTTCACTGAGGCAACAAGCCATTTAGTAAAACTTCCCTGCATCCTTTCCCTCTTTCCTCAACACACACACATACAGAAGCATGGCTGCTATTGTCTCTCGTTTCTTTCCAGAGAAATGTGCTTCATATTGCTTCAGTATCTCTGTTTATATATCAGGTGCACTTCATCAGCAGCACATCTGTAACCCATTAATGCACAACTATTTATACAGCATTCTGAGCCCATGTTGGTCACCGAACTGCTTCAAGGAAATGTTTAAAATTTATGTTACTTATGCAGCTCTAGATTCTTGCCGGTTGTCTGAATAATTTTTTTTTTTTTTTTTTTTACAGAAATAGTCGATATAGTAAAAGTGTGAATTGGATGAGTCAATACTGATGGCACTTCACTAAGTAAGCCTCTGCCATCAGTGTATGAATGTGGTGAATGTGACCTGTAATGTTGCATTTCGGCCTCTTGTTTACACGGAAACGCTGTTTTAGCCAACCTAAAACAACTTTTTAAAATGCCCTCCAGAGTGGAATTTTTCTGATACGCTGCAGCCTCCGTTGTCATGTAAACAGCAAGCCGGAGTTTTCAGTGGAAACACTGACGTCACGCTCCGTTTTGCGCATGCGCGTTCCGCTTAAGTTGGGGGAATTTTTTATTGCCATGCACGAACCGGACAACAACAACACCGGACACATTCAATATATACACCAGATGATCAGCCCACCTCTTCTTCGGCAGCGGGCTACCAAAAGACTCTACAGTTAAATCGCCACCTACAGGCCTGGTATGCATTCTACAGCATTTTCTGTCCCTTAAGGTTTCTGTGTAAACAGATTTTTTCCTTGGCGTTTTCGAGTGAAACATTGTCATATAAACGGGGCCTCAATCAGAGGAGTTGCTGGTTGTTTCTCAAAAAACAAAAAACAAAACACTGATTATCCACATGTAACAACTGTTACGCCTTCTCATGTTGCCTTTTTTGAGTTTCAGTTTGAGCATGAAAGAAAAAAAAAAAAAAACAAGTGACTCAGATCCTGATTGAAATGTGCAGGATGAATCATTGCCAGAGCTATGAGAGACAGTCAAGTGACAGAGCAGTTTCTTATTGAGTCTTAGGATGAGATTTATTTATTTATTTAGTCATTCATTCATTTATTTGTTTATTCATTCATTTTTTAAAGGGATTTAAGACAAGGCTGAGTAGTATCTGTAGAATATATAATATATTGATGTAGTTTCTGTGATGTAATTGATTTGTTTCTGATACATAGTTTTAGAATACAATACAACAGAGTACAATAGAATATACTTTATTAATCCCTGAAGGGAACGTCAGGAGTCACAACAGCAAACAAAGTGTGAAAAAAATGTCCATCAAGACGACAGCTTAGCCATAACTATCCTGTCAGCCTCCACCTCCGTAGGGCTCGTGGCTGAGCTGGCCTTCTTCACCACTTTGTTTAGTCTAGCTCTCCTGTATCCAGTCCATTCGCAGAGGGTGAAGTCCCTCTGATTTGGTGTTCAAGTCTGGTGTTAGGTCCATTAGCCTTGTTTGTGAATAGCATCATGCTACTCTTCTGGTATTCCCTCTGGTGCTGGGTTAACACTAGCTAGCTTGTCCATCTTATTTTAGATCGATCTTACGTTCCCCATAACGATAAATGAAAGGATAGGTCAATGTCGTCTCTTCCTACTAGCGTGTCATCCTCACCTCTTTTTCCTCAGCTCATGGGGAACATTGAGCCTAGCACCAGTTGGTATCAACATACTACAGGGTGCTAACAGCTGATCTTGTGTGTAAACAATGCGATCATGGTTAAATGTAACAAAAGAAATAATAATAATAAAAAAACCTGCAAACATAACCAGTTTGGTGTCAGTGGCCAACAAATGAGGCATAAAGGCGGCCTTTCGCCTCCTTCTCTGTCAGTTAAGTCGGTGCTGCCCTTAAATGGGCAAAAATTCAAAGTTTAACGACTTTTCAAAAAACAACAGAGTTTTAAAACACTTCATGATCCTAACACACAGATCTAAACAGAGAGAGATGAGCTGTTCAGACTCAAGCTGTTTATTGAACCAAGCTGTGAACGTTTGTTTTTTGGCTTGGTGTGTAAATGCAGCCAGCCTCAAGTGTAATCTTTAAGAACTACAGTTTTCAGCACTTATTTTTGGACAGAAGGTTGCCACTTGGTAAAATCGCAGCAGTCTTCCATTTAATTTAAACTGTGAAAGTGTCTAGTTTCCAGGTAAAATGAAAGTCTTTGAATAACAGAACAACTGTGTCTTCAATATTTTATGTGTATTTTTTAGGACTTTGCATGATAAAGTGTTTTGAGAAAGACCTCTTTCACACCGACTCTCTGCAGGATGACGAGCAGTGATCCCGCCGCAGCGGCAAAGTCCATTAAAAACCTCAACTGTTCTCAGTGCTATTAATATTGCAGCCCTCAATTTCTGAATGAGTGATGAGGGAATTGAGGGTGACCCAGATGAGTCCATGAATGAGTGATGACGGGTTGATTGAAAGTCTCTTCGTTGTAGGCGTTGGGAGTTGGCCCTACTTAAATCTCTGGTTCCAGGAAGAGCAGCAGGTTTGACACCTCGCAGGACTGAAACAAAAGAGGCAGAAACATGAAGTTACTTGTTGATTAACAAACAAACCCAAAGGCGAAAACACTCACTAAAGGTGGCAGATTTTTCTGACAGTGTAGAAACACAAATATTTAGTGAATAATGAATGTGTGTTCATGTCTGCGTCCATGTTTGTGTGGTCTCTTGTTGAAGATTATTTGTATTTCCATCAATGCATCCACTATCTATATCGCTTTTCCTGTTTGGGGTCATGGAAGAGTCTTCCATCCAATCATTGGGCTAAGACATAGACAAACAACCATTTACACCCCACCCACCCCCCTCACACACACATACTCACTCCTACAGGCAGTCTAGAGTTTCCAGTCAACCTATTAGCTAAGTTTTTGATCTTTGGGAGGAAGTTGGAGTAACCAGGGAGACCTGGCATTCAAACCGTAAACCTTCTGTGAGGCAACAGAGCTAACCACTACACCACTGTACAGCCCTTCAATCAATTTTCAGGCCAAAATTTTAAAGCCTTTCTTGAGACATTTTTTTGATTGCCACTTTGTGATAGGCTTCAGGCTTTCCAGCTGTGGAAAAGAAAAACAGAATAATAATATAAGGAATTTTTTTAATATAAGGAAAGCATAATAGTAAAACCTATTCTTGTTTGAAGCCCTATTCGCGTGGGATTAGTTTCACCTGGGGACCTCTGATAATTTGAAATAATTTCAGAGGATGTCTGTGTTTTCAATCCTGCGTGAATCGACCATGTCTGTAATCTGTAAACCAAAACTTCCAGGGCAAATCACCAACCATATTGGGTGGTAATAAATTTATTTTATGACTGTCTCTGCAACTTGTTGAAACTGCAGTTAGATGTATAAACTTTTAACTGACAGACGTGTTATAAAGAGAAAAGAAGCGTTCCTGTAATCAGTCTCTAACATATGTTGATGTATTTGACCATATTTGACTTTCTGAACCAGTGTGTTTAGGTTGATCTGTACCAGAAAATCCACTGAAATCTCAAGATATCTCATCATCCAAAGTTAAAAAACTTTGTGAAGGGCAGGATTTACAACTTGGGTTGACTGTTAAGTCAAGGAATTATTGATTCACTTTCCTTTTCACTAAAACTTTCCGCAATACAGATTTTGAACCAAACAAGCTGTTTATGATACGCCCCGTGAACCTTACCCAGTTTCACTGTTTGATTGCTTTCATAGAAAAAGAAGTGATACCAACCTCTGCATCACCTCCAACCTCAAGGGATCAAACAGCTGCAAGACAAGTTTTGCTCTGACTCAGAGACACATTCTCTTTTTCCTAAACAGGAAACTGTTGGTGTTAAATTAGTGTCACTGTCACATGTTGTTATCTGTCCCTCCACCTACAAGATAATTAAACCATCAGCAAATCACAGTTTCCTTTTTGTCTAAATGAGATCTGAGGAAATGCCGGCTCTTGAATGTAACTGTCAATCCCCTGATTGTTGTTCGGCTTCTTTCGATCAATAATTATTCACAAATAACATGTTTGGACTGTATGATTTCTGAACCCCAGCCTTTGAAATACTTATATTTTTTCAGTTTTGGTTTGTTTGCAAAGCACCCATCTGTTCAGTTCAGATTACTCTGCTCTAAGGCGAAACGTGTCTGTGACATGATCAGTATGACTGCAGTCAGTTTAAGACATCTCTTGGCAAAGTGAAGGACTTTTATTTTAGGAATTTCTTCAAGATACAGCCAAGATTCCTCACAGGCCGGTGCAGGCCAGATAGAGGAGAGGAGATATTTCCAATTCATCTCTTTTTTTTTTCTTTCACGACACTGATGATCTGATACAGGCACGGTTCAAACTGTTACATGCTGCAGGGAGGTCCTTTGAATGTTTTTTGTAAGTTGGCATATCAAGAAAAAATTTGTGTTATAAGAGCGTTTTTTTTGATTGATGTGGGATAATATGTTACACAAGGAGAGCACAATGAGGAAAAATTGGTAACATAACTTAATAAAACATGCATACTCAAAATCTACCACCAGATCATTTTTTTACCAAGATTTTTGGATAAAAAAAAAGAATTGAACAAGTAATGATTTCAAATTTCATTTCCAGTCTTGCCAACTAACACTCAGATATAAGGTTTTAAAGAGGTTGATCAACCACTTGTTCGTCTTTTATTTAGGCTATTTTAATACGAAATATTGCCCTGAAATAAATCTCAAATCCCTCCATTTTAAATATCACCTAAATGAGAAAAAAACACCTTAAAATATCTATAGTGCTCTAATTACTGATAAATGTTGTGTCCCCAGTGTGAGTCATCAATATGTTTTATTCAGTGAACCAGGCAACTGGTGAGTTTTGGCCATAGGCTGTATCATTGACGTCCTTCATTGGTTTCTGAAGAGATGTTATCAGCTCAACAACAAACGCTATTTTGGAAAAGGTTAAAGTCCTTGTGAGGACTTTCTAAGCGATCTTGAAAAAGTCTCACTCCTATGTGTGCCCGATCGTAATCCACAATTTAAAATGAGATTATCAGCGTGAAAATAGGTTGTTTCTAAATGCCTTTTCTCAGTATCTGTAGTGGGATCGTCCAGGGCTGTATTGATTTAGAGTCTCTATGACAACACCACTCCAGCTGACAAAGTTTATCAGTGAGAAGAGAAATCTGTGTTTTTCTCTGCTGAAAATGATTTCTTGGATTTGTTTTGTGGTAATGTAGGACACTGGAGCTGAAGTAGAAGAGCAGAAGAAAGCTAAACAGGAGAGTGATAGAGCACCGACGAAAAACAAGAAGTCAAAGCTGTTTTTGAATATGTTCATTCCAACTCAAATACAGCAGTTATGCTACAGTGATCTGATCAAACTTGAGAGTCTATCAATAAAATGAAGAGCGAGGTTAGCTCTGCTTGGTGAGGTTGGAGTTGGTAGATGAGCACTGGTAAGACATAACCAGGATTAACCTGCGCTAAGTATAGCTGACTATTGAACTACAGTAAAGAACGGACAAAGTTTCCTTGTTGTCACATTTCAAACAAAAAAGCTACGTAAAGGTCTTTGCACACCGAGTCCGTTTTTTTCGTTTGAAATTGACGCACGTTAGAAAAGAAATTAAATCCCATGTTATGTCAATTATGTCTGTGCACTGACGCCTGAACTTTCGCTAGTCATAATTTATAGGAACAGGTCCCATTTTCTGTGTTTTTTCGGGGTCCACCCAGGTCATTTCGAAGGTTGTTTGACAATTCAGAGACGCCGTAGGCTACTTGCAACGTCATCATCTAATTTAGCAGGCAAATTAATTGATCAGTGACAAAAATGTCCACTGAAATGAGCATTTTAGGCTATGTTTAAATGATGATTGAAGACTTGTGTATGTGTCTGTGTGCCTGTGTATGTGAGTGTGTGGGTGTGTGCACACCTACCTCAAATATACTGACAGCCGCTGCTCAAGATCACTGCTTGATTATTCCATTTTATCGTACTGCAAATTTTCACAATTAATAGAAAGAAACGTGTCGGATTCAGTGCAAAGTGCAAAGACCTGTCAATACATCACCTCATTGCTTTGTATCCAGTAAACTGTTGTCTTGAACAGAGAAAAGTGGTGTTAAAAGAAGATCTACTCTCCGTTCACTTGCTTCAGAACAAATGCATGTCTTGGCAAAAATGACGTCCTCAAGACAGTGGGTGCTAGTGCTCATGGGAAATGGAGTCTTTACCCCTGAAAACACTAGCTTTTCCAGAGGCGAAGGCCCCGTTTATACAACCGCGCTTCACAGCGTTTCACTCGAAAACGCAGAGAAAAAAATCTGCGTTCACACGGAAACGCTGAGGGACTCAAAACGCTGTAGTATGCATACAAGGCCTGGCGATGTAACTGTAGTCTTTTGGTAGTTTGCCGCCAAAGAAGAGGTGAATATATATAATGTGTCTTATCTGAGTGCAGAAGTGGAGGGCGTTTTAAAAAAGTTGCGTTTAAGGTCGGCTGAAACGGTGTTTCTATATAAACCAGAGGCCAAAACACAACAAAACTTTTGCATATTTCATCCTAATACCGTTGTTGTATAAACGGGGCCAAAGAGATGGAGTTGAAGTCGCTTGGCAAACACTCACACTGAGACCAAATATCACTTCAGGAATTAGCACCAAACTTTTTCTTTTTTTCCTTTGCTTTTCCAGATTGTCTGTTGAAAAGTTGAACTGTTTGTCTAAGTTGAACTTCACCAGCCTGTTGCTGACTGTAGCTCAATACACGGTCAGTTCAGTGGATTTTTCTCCAATTTTATTGGAAGCCTGTTGAATGGGAAAGAACAATAACCAACTTGTCAACAACAGTTGTGATTTTAATGTATTTTGGGGGTAGTTTTTTTGTTGCTCTTTGGGGGCTTCAGAGTTTAACTCACTCGCTAACTCCAAGCACCAACTCAAAGAAGAGCTCTGAGGTTATTTGCTCTGTGTGCTGCTTGGGAGTGTTTGCTTTAAGCTTTTAGAGAACAGAGGACGGGCTGATGCCAAACGTGGCTTTGAGGTACAGCTGAGTCTGGGTAGGGGGAGGAAAGAGGGACGTTCACATTCAAGGGAGGGGGGGCATCTGTCGCCCATGGCTGCCTGCTGTCTGCTTTTAGCACCTAATGTTAGAGCTTGGCAGGAGTAAAAATTCATTTTGTTCTTGTGTTTATTTTCTGAGAAAGAGAGAAAGGAGAGGAAGGAGTGGGGCAGTAGAGGAGGGAGGGAACTTCCTGTTAGAGCAGTGGAACAGAGACGGAAGAGAAGGAGGGGGTCACAGAGACTAAGAGCACACCTGTGGCTGCGAGTAGTCGTGGCTGGGTTCAGTGAAGCTTTAGAGCTGGCAGTGTGTTTGAAGCTGGAGCTGGTTTCTGTGTTTGAAATGCATCTAAGAGTGAGAAATGTTCCTGCTGTGAAACATCAGAGAAATGTGGGCAGCTACTTGTTGAGATCTTTAATACGTCTAACTTTTCTCACCACATCATTTTTCTTGTCTCTCTTCCATTTTATTCTGCCCTCCTCTTTTTGTTTCTGTAAATTATCTTTCCTTTTTCTCCTTTCTCAGCCTGCAGTTTTTGTTCTCTGTCTGTTGAGGAGTTTAGGCAGATGAGGAGCCCTCAGGTGTTAATTTTCTCACCCCAGGACCCAATTAGGAGGAACCATTGCACTGGAATTTAAACAAATTAAAAAAAAAAAAGCTCTGATATCTAATCTGCATTAATATACTTTCTTCAGCAGCAGCATTAAAGCCTCACATCGACACTTGAAACTAATATCACAGTTTAATGTTGCTTCAATTATGTCTAAGAATTAATGTTTTAGTAAAGTTTATCTCTGCAAACTAGGGATGCACTGAAATTTTCGGCCACTGAAAATTTTCAGCCGAAAATAGCCCAAAAGTGCATTATCGGTTTCCAGCTGAAAGACTTGTATCACCAAAACAACATGGCTGAAACAGTGAGTTGTGATGACGCAAGCGAAAACCACAGCTACCACGCTCTTGTCTGGATAAGGATTTATTTTAATATATCTAAGAAAGGCCCACAGATAGGCGATTTGTAAAGTGTTTAATGCGGGCATGAGAAATGATCCAGGCCGTGATGGATCCAGAGAACCTGCTTGGAGACGAGAGGGCAGAAAAAGGCCTCGTCCCTCTGAATCAGATAAGAGGCATACCTCTCTCTTCTTTTATTTAACAGATTAAAAAAGTCTTATGTTATTTGTCTTTTTTATATGATGAGATGGTCACAAGCTCACAACTCTCCCCTGCTCTCTGTGTCGTTCCACCCCAAGCATTAATATTAATTTATGCAGTGGTACTAATAATCGGCATAATTCTATTTCTTTTGGTGTTTATGGTTTCTTCATTTTTGGTATTTGATTTTGGCCAAGAACTTTTATTTCGGTGCATCCCTACTGCAAACCCAAGTATCGGATCAGGACTCAGTATTGGCAGATATTAAATATCAAAAAATCAGATTGGTATGGGAAAGCAAACAATGCTGATTGGGACATCCCTTGTTATCATGTGTGTGTGTGTCTCTCTCTCTCTCTCTCTCTCTCTCTTTCTCTTTCTCTAATCCCAACACAGTCTCCTCAGATGTCTGTCTAACATGAGTCTGGTTCTGTCCGAGGCTTCTGCCCTTTAAAGTGAAGTTTTTCCTCTCTATTGTAACTTGCTAAATCCTGCAAAGGTCTGTACTCATGGTGGATTAAGATGAGATCAGACTCCTTATCTTGTCTTGATGTTGGGTCTCTGTTAATAAAATTTATTATTATTAACAGGACTAAACCTGTTAACAATTTTGGAAAGCGTCTTGAATTGGCGCCAAATTAAAAAAAAGATTGATTGATTGATTTAATGACTGGCTATACTTTGGTTTTGCTTGTCCACTTGAAAGAAAATGAGATCGTACTCATGAATTAGAATGCCATGACTGATAGACTGTGAAACAAAAGCTGGGGGCCGGATGAAAATGGACCTCAGACCATGTCTGGCCCCTATGCCTGAGTCTGAACATGCCTGAAGATGGGGGTAAATGAGCAGGTGGTCATGGTGGATTGGTGTAAGACTGCTCCAGGTTTCATTTAAGGGATGATGTATCGTAAAGTATAATGAGCAGGTAGTTATGTGAAATAGAATCCCCGGCCTGCTGCTGCAAACTGAAAATACAAACAAATAGAAACTAAATAGTGATTTAAAGATGATTATATTGAATTATAAATTATTTATTCATGCAACAAAGCTAGCAAAGGTCCCTAAGATTCAGTGATTGGTAGGACTTCAATGGCGACAGTATTTATGTAAGCGGTCCAAATAAATATTAAATGTTTTCAGGGCAGCGTCAGCCTCGCGGTTTATGCATAAGCCCTGTTTGCAGCAGTTACAGTCCTCGTCTCAGTGGTTCCTCGTCTGACTCCCAGACCCTCCATTTGTCTTCCCCCTCTTTAGCTGTCCAGTCCGAAAAACTCGTCAATGCTCAAAAATATAACTGAAAAAATAAGCTTTCTTATTTTCATTCATTTAAAAGTCTCTTCAATGCAGCAGGAGAAATTAACATGTGATTCACATGACGTTGAAGTGCAAGAATCTTCTCTTTCCACGCTTTATACTCTTGGTCATGCAAACTGCAACAAATTGAAATGTTAATCACTCAAGCTTCTGTGAAAGCATCCAATGAACAGATCACTGAATGCATGTTGTCTCTCTGTGTCACACAGCTGTATTTATATTCATGTATTCATTTAAATGTCTTTCTTGTCTGCTGACATTAGAGCTGAGTGTCCAGTGCTGATGCTGGCCTTTCTATCCCTCACCCTCCCTCAAGCTGTGTGTGTGTCTGTGTGCTTATCAAGCGATGGGGGGCGGAGGGTCATGTATGTGGGTTCTCCACAAACATGTGTGTTCGTCTCTTTTGACTGACTCACCCTCCTCGCATCCCCGACCCGAACTATTAAAAGCATGTTCGTCCTGAGGCGAGGGTGATATGATGGCTGATCTCTCTCCTTCCTGCCCCCTCCTCGCCCAAGGAGTCCTGACCTTGACCCGAAAAGAAAAGAGAGAGAGAAATCCAGATGTTTTTTTCATTCTCTTCTTATTTAGTCCATCATATTGCTTTAATCCGCGTGCCTGGCTTTGAGGAAGGACAGTGAGGGGGAGTGCAGAGGAAGCTGTCTGTAAGGGAGTAAACCCAGAGAGAGGAGGGAGTCGGCAGAGGTTATTCTGCTCTCATGGGTCTGTTAGTGAGAGTACACCCATGCAGCTGCACCAATTAGCCCCCACTAACCACACGCACACACACACACACACTGACACACTTCCTCTTTTAAGCTTCTTAACTGAGTACACACAACCTGTTCAGTGTGTCTTTTAATACCAACCCCTCAGACTTGCATGCTCACTTGTTCAACGTGTGTATTTTACATCACTGTTAGAGTGTGTTCCTGCATGCTTGTTTACGCCCCATGAGTGTGTCTGTGTAGGAGCGTGTTTTAGTGTGTGTATCAATGTGTGTTTGACAGTCAGAAATTATGCCAACCACAGTGAGGAGAGAGGCGAGGCGCAGCCCCCCCGTCTCGTACGATGCCGCTGTCACATTGGATCAGTCAGGCGGGTGCACGGGCTGGCAGGCCGAGCAGGCAGCGGCACACAGCCGTGGGAATGACACTGCACTTCTGCTCTGGGAGATACCGAGGGAGTGCGAGCAAGGAGGGACGAGATACGCAAGAGATTATTAGCTTCAGCTGTGCTTTGACGTTATATGTTGTTGAATATCATGAAGCAGAAGGTTTTTATCTTTCTCGTTGGGTTGTTTTCATAACTGGGCCTCCTCCGAAGGCCCCAAATACCCATTGGTCAGTAAGCAGCTTTCTATCTCTGGTGAGGTCCGACATCATCCTTCAAACCAGGGGTCTCAAACTCAAATGACCTGAGGGCCACTGAGCATCCACTTCAGGTGTTCCACAAAGAAAGGAAAAAAAACCATCAGCTGTTCAAACATCTGTCTTTCTCAACATCAATTATTTTACAGTCATATTTGGGCCACATTTTACTCTGAGGGAGGTGGCATTGAAACCCTCGGTTTGGCTTGAAAATGGACGTCACGAAGTCTGGACCTTTTCGTTGATTTTCCTCCTTTCTTGCGCTCTGGGACACATTTTGCCGAGTTGACTGTGCAGGTTGTTGTGTCTACTTGTGAGGTTAAACTGCTTAAGAGCGGATATTTTCACTTTGCATATGAGACAGGTGTGATTCCCCTTAAACCGAACCAGCAAATCATTGACGGGTAGGGCTGAACGATTTTGGAAAATAGTCTAATTGGACCAATATTGCGATTTTTTTTATGTTTATCTTCTGGTCTATTCACTAAAGCAATAAATCATTTTATAGTTTGACCAACAGGACAAAGGATCCTGGCAATATATAAACAGTTCTTTCCTTGGTGGTCGGGGTTTTAGCCATGTAGTTGTCATACATGACCTCGTGGTGCTTTCTTAAATGCTGGAGCAGGTTTGTAGTGTTGCCCCTTGTTGTAGCTATGGTAGCCAGACATGTTTTGCACAATAACCTTACACTGTGCCGCATCTTCTGTCCTAAATCCAAAATAGGTCCAGACAACTGATGTGCTATTCCTCTTTGACATCACTATCGGTTCTTCTGTTGAGGCCATTTTTAAAGATGTCAACAACAACACAAGAAATCAAACCTTAGCAGCCTTTGCGATCTGAAAATTGCATTCTATTACATTGCGATGTCAGTTCAAATTCGATTAATCATTCAGCCCCAGACAAGGGCTGTATTGGAAATGGGGTGTGCTTTGAGCCTCCTTTCTAACAGCTATCCACCTTTTACCTGGCTACTCATAGTTCATCATGGTTGCCGGTTTTGCTGGTTTAGCGCTCTTAGTTTGACAATGTTTTAATGTTGTTAATCTTAACATGCAGGTGGTTGTGGTATTGTGGTGTATCTTTTCGATTTAATGTAATTCTTTTTAGCTTTTTCATGTTTAGTGCTGTTGCTGTTTTGACAGGTGCTGTGTTTGGTCAGTTTGACATGTCTATTCAGGGCAGGCAGGGAGGTGAATGCAAGGCCATCAGCTGGTGCGTGTGATGTGGTTTCCTGGTAATACTAACCCCTGCCTGAATTAATTTACAATTATATAAAAAATGTTTGTGTGGTACAATAGTTATAATATATATATATATATGTAGAGAGAGATATAATAAGTTCACCCTCTGATCGATATAGTGCATTTGATATGATCCTTGGTATGTGTAAAATATGAATCAATAGGCTTTAGTGGGAAAACGAAGGTCATCTCAGCTGCGTCAAAGCCTGATGCCTCAAATCAGGTATGTTGCAAATTTGCGATTACAGGCATCAAAGGGTTAAATAACAAATTACGATTTCTCCTCTTCGTTTGGTTTTCATTTTTCACACTATAATCTCTCATAACACTGTCCTTCGATTTTCCAGCTGCCAAAATCCAAATGTGAGAAAAGAGGTGTTTGAATCCCCTCATCAACATCAAAAAAAAAAAAAAAAAGAGTTGTGAAATCTTCCAAATTTTGACCTCTGTCAGCATGACTGCTGCTTTTTTTCCTTTATTTAGAATCTATTGGAAACAGCAAACAAATCCCCTTATCTCTCTAATATATATATATATATATATATATATATATATATATATATATATATATATATATATATATATATATATATATATATATATATATATATATTTGGTGATGAACTATGGGTCATCAGGAAAAAGGTGGAAAAAAAACAACAAGAAAACAAAATACTTTTAATCACATATAAATAAACTCAAATTGCAAATCAGCCATCGCATCATACTCAAACTTTTCCTTTGAGTAATACTTGGAGTTGTTACTCTGAGTCAGTGACATAAATACCAATACTGACACCTCTGAACAAATTCCACAAGTGTTCCTTTACTATGAAGCCAGAATGGTTCAGTTAGACCTTGTAGAAGCAAAGATACTCTTTTCAGTTTGGGTCTGTCATTTTTCAAACACAGACCTCAAAAAGGACGAGCTGAAAGGGTTAAAGATGTCTTCAGTGGCACATATAGCTGATTTTATTTCATGTATTACTTCTACACAAAGATGCTTTAGAGTTTTAGGGTAGCCAATTACGTTTTTTTTTCCATTGGGATCCATTCTGTGGATCTGACCCCGTTAGCGTCTGTTACCTGTGGTTTTAAATTTAGCACCCACACATTAAAATGCTATCAGTCTTATCTATTTTGGTAAGAAAATTAATGAGTTATTTTTAATTATCAAATCCAATTGAAGACTTAGCTAGTGGAAGATCTAAAGACATTACTTGTCTCAAAGCGTGTGCTCTCACACACACGAATGGTGATCCTCAGCTTACTGATAATACTTCTTGTGACAGTGAAATGTGTTGACTATGATGCACACCTATATACATCTATATATGCAGCTATAAAGACTTGATATTATATAATCTATGCTACTTCTTTTGAAATAAGCTTTTGATAACCTTTGATTCAAATGGAAACAAGCTGTTGCAATCAAAGCTGTTTTCAGGCTTTAAAACAGGTTTGTGAAGAGGAATGTGAAACTCTGTTTTCTGATCGTCAAACAAGTTGAAAACTAACTCTTGAGCATCAGAGTAAATTATTTTTCGGACATTGTGTACATGCTGGCCTGTATCTGTGTGTTGTGTATACATCAGAGTGGGTGTGAACAGGCCTGGTCCCTGTGTTTGTTGTGTAAGCTCACCTGATCCCGGCTCCGGCAATGTTTAGAGGTAAGCAGCGGCAGCAGAAGCCGGACTCCGATCACCTGTTCGGAGTCAGTGACAAGGTTACCACCAGGTTAATGGTTTGACTACAGGCTGGGTCACCACAGCGTACGTGTTAAATACTGCCATGTTGTGTTTGTTTCTGCTAAAGTGCGGCAGTGTAACCCAGTTCTTTTGATTTGATTGCTGTTGCTGTTTCCAGATGTAGCAGAGGCTGTTCAGGTTAAGTGGGCGGCCTCAGGCAAGGGCATGACTGAATACAGGAGGACAGAGGAGCCCTTTTTCCTCTCATTATTACTGTTGCTCCGAGAATCAACAGTCTTATAAGCGGCATCTGTTGTGGCAGGTTGTGCCTGTGTGTGTATTTGTGTGTGTGTGAGAGAGACACACATATAACCTGATTCAAAGGCACAGGAATGCAATTCAGAGACTACACTTTGGAGCAAAAACATGCTTTGAAGCCATGCTTTTATTTCTTTTGCATGATTCTCAGATATCGTGTGCTAATTGAACTTCAACACGAGGGAATAACCTATTTTAAGGGTGCTGGGATGATAATTGCTCTTAAAGGAGGAGTTGGATGATGCCTTCAGGTGTCTGTTTGTTTCTTACATGAGCACCTACATTATGGCCTGAAGTTTAGTAGAAAACAAACAAGCTTTGTTCCCTCAACATTAATCATTGAAATTTATGAAGTACTTTGTTGCTTTGATTCATAAATAATGATCAGAAAAAATTGAAGAATTCAATACAACTGGCTAACAGTAACAGTATCACACTTATTACCTGGTTACTAACTTGTTAATTCAATCAATCAATATCAATCTTTATTGATATAGCGCCAATTCATAACAAATGTTATCTCAAGAAACTTTCCAAAAGCGTTAACAGACCTAGACCTGTTAATGATAATGAATTTTATTAACAGAGACCCAACATCAAGACAAGATAAGAAGTCTGATCTTAACCCACCATGAGTACAGCACTTTGCAATATCTAGCAAGTTACGATGGAGAGGAAAAACTTCCCTTTAACAGGCAGAAACCTCGGACAGAACCAGACTCATGTTAGACAGACATCTGAGGAGACTGTTGGGATTAGAGAAAGAGAGGGGGAAAAAGAGAGAGAGACAGGCACAAACACAGAGTCCATAGTTCTGTGTTGTAGTGACGATCATGGAGAAACTGTAAGAAGCCGTAGCAGCTGGAGTCTGGCAGGTCCATGGCAGCCGGCCGTCCACAGCAACAATCCAAAGGAACCTAACAGAGAAACTCAGAGACTCCCAGAGAGATCCATGGTTAACAACTTTAATGAGACATTTGGATTAGAAGTTAGACTGACAGATACAGGAGAGAGGGAAACAGGAGCCTCCCCAACAGTCTAAACCTATAGCAGCATAACTAAGGGCTGGTTCAGACCTGATCCAGCTCTAACTATAAGCTTTATCAAAAAGGAAAGTTTGAAGTCTACTCCTAAAAGTAGAGAGGGTGTCTTTCCCCCGAACCTCAACTTGTAAATGATTCCAGAGAAGAGGAGCCTGATGACTAAAGGCTCGACCTCCCAGACTACTTTTAGAGACCCTAGGTACGACAAGCAGGCCTGCATGCTGAGTACGCAGCGATCTAGATGAATAATACCCGTTATTTTAAAGAGCACAATGAGCTCTTTCAGATAGGATGGCACAATACCATTCGATATTCTTCTCCCTGCTCCTTTCCGTATGTGAGAAAAAGTATGAATCATTTGGGTTTTTTTATACGGAACAAATAAATGAAATGAAATGTAAATGAAACCATTTGGAGCTTTGTAAGTCAGAAGAAGAATTTTAAATTCTATTCTAGTATTTATAGGTAGAGTGTAGAGACGCTAACACTGGGGAGATATGCTACCTCCTCCTGGTCCCACATTTTCCGCTGCAGAATAAGAGCATGCCTTTCATTCCTTTCATTTGACATATTATTATTATTATTATTATTATTATTATTATTATTATTATTATTATTATTATTATTATTATTATTTCATTTTAAAACTCATATTAGCTTCCAAAAGTAAAAAAAAAAAAAAACATTTCAAGAGACTCCAGAAGTTAAAAAGAGTCAACAATTGTTGCCAGCGGAATTAAAGTGGTTAAAAATAGTCTTTGAGTTTCAACACTTGGTGCACTTTCATGGCACCAGTATTTTTGTCAGCTTGCTTACAGGTTGAAGTGACATTAAAATTATTATTTTTATGAAATCTTTGACATGAAAACCTAAACATTATCCAGCTGTGCTGTTGTAAAACACACTACATTTGACGTTTATGATTTACCCCTTAAAGTTGAATCCAAACATTAACATTTTTCAGTGACAGAAAGAAAGTAACAGCAGCGTCTGCATCGCTTCCTCTCCCTGCAAGTTTTCAGTTGGCGTTTTCTCCAGCCCACACTGTGGTGCAGTTTGCGGTTGCTCTGTGTCTGTTTTCTTCCATTTACTTTGACTCAGCTCTTTGTGTGTTAATCTCTGCGCCGTTTTAACGCTTCTTGTCTCCTTCGTTTTTTTTTTGTTGTTTTTTTTTAAAAACTTTTTTAAAAACTTTTTTTTTATTACTTTCACGCTTTCCATTTGTCATACTCACAGGTTCTTTTCAACAAAAATAATACCACAACATTTAGCTAAATTTACACTTTCAAGAGTGAAATCAGGATCATATGAGATATCAATCTTTATATTCCAACAAACATCAGAAAACAAACAAAAAAAGATTTATCCATAGTTAAATAAATATAGAGACATGTACATTAATGTCCTGTTCATTCGCTTCTTGTCTACTTTTCTCCACTTTTGAGCCATGACCTCAAGTTTTGTTCTCTAAAAATAACTTGAAAAAATAATATGAACCATTTATTTATTTATGTATTATTTTATTTATTTATTTACATGTTCTCTATCAACGATTTTGTTTGGTTGTCAAGAGGAAGAGGTGAATTCATAAACCCTGCATGGGATGTCGTGTAACATTTTTCCAGTGAGATTGGGGTTATCAGTTGCTTCACCTTTGCTGTTCCAAAATTAAAACCTGTTGTGAACATTTTTTACCAATCATTATCAAATATTTAACCTAGCCAGATGATCGGTCAAACTGTAGCACACCTTTCACAACATAATTGTTACAGAAAACTGTACAAGATTAAGCGCTGTGAGGGTAAAATCAAGGATTCATCTCAAAGTAGTTACTAAATAATGAGAGGAGTGATTTGGATAAATATTCATTCAAACACAGGGAGAATACTGCCAAGTTTTTGTTCTCTATCTACAGTCTTGCATTTTTTTGGCGTAGAATTTATTTTCATATATTGTCAGAAATGGAGTGCACAGATTAATATATTTCTCTTTGTTTTGAATGAGACTGGTCCATAAAAGACAGTGCATAAATTAAAATATTCTTCACTGATTTCACGTCCAAGTTGGCACGTATCGATCACTTGTGTTTTCAACCGACAGTCCCAAAAATGCAAAGTGAATTTGCAATCAGACGACGCCAATATCTGAGAAGCTTGACTAGTATTTTTATTATTCTAACTTCTTCCTCCTCCGTCTGTCCATGCAGGTTTTCCCAGCAGTACGTCTACCCTCAAGCCTTCCTGCAGCCCAGCCTGGTGCTGCAGTCCCAGCTCAGCCCCACAGCAGCAGCAGCACTTACCTCCCCGTACCTGGACTACAGCTCTGCATACAGCCACTATGCCCCTACAGGACTGGAGCAGTACCCTTACACCCCTTCGCCATCGCCCTCGGCTGGCTACCTCAGCTATAGTTTCTCCCCGGGCAATTCGGCGCCCACCCTCAACACATCTCCGACCCCTCCGGCCGCCATCCACCCATCTCTGGCTGCGCTCACCACCATGTCTGCTGCCCCTCAGGCTTTCCTCCACTACCCCCTGCATCAACCCGACCGCATGCAGTGAGCTGCCCTGCGTGGAGATAGAGCCGCCAAACTGATGATTCAAAGCAGTGTGACCAGTGACATCATCATGATGAGACTGGATAACTGGGAGGAGAGTGCATTGTAATCAAAAGGGCTTTTATAAAGTACTCTCATTCCTGTTTTTATAAATATATATATATTGTTATATTATTGTTGTAATAGTTAATGAAAATGTTCTATTGCCACAGTCATCAGCATACAACCTGAATGTTTCTTATAAACGTCAGAAATCGGGGACCAGAACGACACAATATTCTACTGGACGTGTTCTCGACCCCTGACTCCGGCGCTGCAGGTCGTGGCAGACTTACTGCTGGAAAGCAGTTCAGTAAAGACAATAAAAAACGTGTGTTCGACATGATGCTGCGGCTGCAGTTTCTCCAAAGGTTCTAGGCTGGATATCAGCCAAGCTGAGAGCTAGTTACTTTTTAGGAAACGCCGGGCCAATAACCTCATCTTCAAGGTTATCGTTCTGTCTTGGCTCTTAAGATGTCTCACTCTCTTTGTTCCTTGTTCAGTTTGTGTTCTTGAATTCTCTTATCTCAAAATAAGTTCATTTTCATTACACTCCCTGTATTCTGTTTATCTACAGCTGGCAAGACATCACAGAGTGATAATCACAGTTTAAATTAATATGCAATTATGATAATAAAATGTGACCATGAAGAAGGTAGACAATGCTGTTTTGTTGTTTTTGTGCACAACTGGAAGGCGAACAGTATTGCAAGAAATGCTTTGAGGATAATAAAAAACACAAGTCATGACATGAAATTCCTACAGCTACATGTTTGGCTTTTTTGACCAGCTACCCTTAGGTATGGTACTGGGGACTTTTTTAGTGTGATAAATAATAAATCACCAATTTGTCAGTGCATATCAGATAAATGTGACTGTAGGTGTCTAAATGTACGTTGTCACTGAAAGTGGGTGAGTGCATTTGGTGTCTGTTTCTGTGTGATTGAGTGAGTGAGAATAATAGAGCAATGCAGTGTACCCCAGTGTCAGGACCGGGTTTCTCTCCAGCCCATTGTACCAGTCAAAGTTGTTTCTTTGTCTCTTTTTCCCAGCAGCAGAATACTGAACGACACTTCAGTAAAAATGACTGAGTCTTTGGCACTGCTTGGTAGTCATCAACCATGCCGTACATGATATTTAAAAGAAATATGCAAATAAAAGTAACATTTCTAAAATAAATACATATAAAAGACATGAAATCGTTTTCTCTGAGTGTGATCGGTATCCGTGTTCAAACATCATGGTAACCCATGGAGCCTTCTTAACCCTTTTTTCAGGAAGTCATCCACAACTCAAGCTACTTTTTTTTCTGCCTTTTTCAAGGGGTCATGTTATGAGAAATGTAAATTTTTACTGGAAATAGCTTGGATTTTTTATTTATTTTTTTAATCTGAATATTACGGCATATAAAGGGGAATTTTAAACTTTTCTTCCAAAAGTTTTTGCTGCCTTAAACAGAAAAATTAAAGTTATAATTATAATGAATGTGTAAAATGAAAGCGTAATGTCTCTTTAATGAAATATTTCAACAGCCTATAACGTGCTTGAAATGTAAATTTATAACTAAATGTCAGAATACACTATTTTGTCGACCATGCTTATATAAGCTGTTTTATTATATATTATATTTTATTACACAACTGGTCAATTTTTTTATATTTTTTTCATCTGGGACACCTTAGTGTGATTGGCTTGATGTTAAGCTTAACCACTCAAAAAAAAAAAAAAAAAAAAAAAAAGGTTAAAGTCGCAAATTGTACAACATATTGGAAGTCAACCTTGATCGGTGTCAGTTACATTATATCTAACCGAATTATGTTACCTCCGAAAGCCTTAAAGGTGCGTGCATTTTATGCCAGCCGGCATAGAGCTAAAAATCCGAATGCACGTATAAGAACAACGCGCACGGATGCAGAAAAGCGGCGCGCGCGCGTCAAACATTTGCGCGAGCACATTACTTTCCTCACGCGCAGAATACCTCTCTCCACGAGAGCAATATTGTGGCAAGAGAGATGAAAGTCATGCCATCAACGCACCCAGAATCTAAGAGAGCAAACAACTTTCACCTGCTCGCGTGCAGATATTCCCTGGTAGTGAGCGAGCGGACCCGGTCATCATGTTTATATTCTCCATAAGACAACGTGTTCAAAACTTTATGCTAGTGTAGCTCGTCTGATTTATTCTGTTCGAGCATGCTCTCAGTTGTGTACGCCACACACTGCATCCGCCCACTCAGCTCTTAATCTGTACCATGCAACACTACCACCAAGTGGTCATTCGCTGTAACTGTACCTATCATGACGTCCCCTTTTCTAACGTCTCAGTATGACATGTCGAACCCATCGTAGATCACTTAAACTTGTAGCGAATAAACAGTTGTAACATGTCAAATGTTTTTAGAAAGTAAATTCTTTCTGTAAACAAACTTACAAATTGTCTTGTCTCAAAATTTCTTTCCTTAAAAAAAACAAACAAACAAACAAAAAAAAAAAACTTCAAACCACAACTCTGTGACTGTTGCTTATTGTTTAATGAGTCTGTCAGGTAGTTTTCTAAAAGTTAAATGCTAAAGTGGGCTGTGAGGCAGCAAATAATAAAATAAAGCTAGTTGTATTTCAAATGTAAGGGATAACCAGTTTGTTTTAGATGAACCCAAGCCAAGATGTTACCCGGATGTTTAAATGTGTAGAGTAAATAAGTGAAAAAGCACTCATACTCCACAACAAACGAGTCGCATGTGTTTTTTTTTAAATCGCGCGAGTGTGTCTGCCCTATTGTTTACATTTATCCTTTAAGTAGGCCATTTCTAAAAGTAATTTACGATTAAGAAATAACACCAACGTTGAAAGCCAACCGTGCTCCTTGAGTCAGAGCTTCACTGTGCTAAGGCAGGCTACAGTATACTTAACTGGTATAAAACAAAGTGCGGTATGGATGTACTCCACTAGAGCGCAGTGTGTTTAAGACTGTGTGCTATCCTTTGAGCAAAGATATTCAAAACACAAGTGATAGCCAACTCCAGAGCAACGTGATAAGAAACCAAAGTAGAGCTTAATCTTTAAGATTAAATGCAAAAAAAAAAAAAAATGTGAAGGGAAAGTGTGTTTGTCTATTTTAGTCGTATTTGAAGTCTGATAAAAACGAAGATATATCGTCTTGGAATGATTTTAACAGCGTCGTCTTAAGACAAATATACGCCAGAGTTGTTTTCTCACTCACACTTTGACATCTTTGTGGCGTGTATAGGATAAACACTTGTAGTTCTGCCTGTTAGCTAAAAGAAATCCTAATTCTGTTTTCTTGGGGTGTGTTTGCTGTACAGGACACACAAACTCTCTGTTACTGACATATTTCTAGACCTAGTTGTGCTCACAGTAGCATCAGGTGTCTCAGCCGAGGAGACTTTGTTGCTTTTCCTGTTATCAGGGATATTGGTTACATAATGTGTCGGCGTCGGTAAGCTGTTAGCCGAGAACTACTTCTTGTCTATTTTTATATGAGGTCTTATCTCTTAACGTCTGTACTTCAAATAGAGAAGCATCATTAAACAATGGCATTCAGTAGAGTCTACATTAGCATAGGATATGCTACATTTGGTACCCTGGTTGGACTTTCGGCTTTCCTGGTCTGGAATATTGCCTACAAACAGCCATGGACAGCAGCCATGGGAGGCCTGTCAGGTAAGTAAACACACCTTCATAGTGTCAGGTCCAGCTCTGAAATGTTACCGTGATGTCTTCTTCACCTTTGATTTAGAATTTAGGACGTCAAGTCCCTTTAAACGTGGCCTCCAGCGCAGGCATCCTATCAGGAAAAGATAACCACTTATTTTAACCTGTGTTTTTTGTCTCTTCCTGTCATTTAAATCTCATTAACACAATATCATCTGCTCTATTTATTCCAGTTGTTTATTGTTCTGTGTTCACGAGATTAATAATCTAATGAAAGTCACATTTTTTTGCATATGACAGGATTTGGGGCTTATCCCCGCCTTCGGCATGAATAAATGGCTTTCTTTCTGTCATAGAGTATTATGATTTTAATGAATGTGATTAAATATGTCATGTGGACCGCCTTATGAATCATACTATGACTCAAATATGTTATTCTAAGGCAGATATCGATAGTTCAGAGTGTTTATTTGATGTTTTTCAAAATGTATCATACTATAGAAAACAACACTCTTGTTTTGGATCCATCACATTATTGTAAGATATTATTACCAAGATATTATATTATAATTTAATTACAGATCAATATGTCCAGAGGTAGATCAGACTAGTTTTTTTTCTTCTGTTTTATAATATTAATAATAATAATATTAATAAAAACAAAACCACATTTTAAATCAAATATTTAAGTGTTACAGGACAGAGCAGGGTAGCAAGCAATATTAAAAACAACACTATAAGAATATTTGTTGGATGTTAAAAAATATTATTGAGTAAAAAAGTCCATGAAGATTCAGTGGTCTGTGGTGCCCTCAGATGGTCAGGATAGGAATTCCATAGCCCTGATCCTGAATGGTGTAAAGCAGGGGTCAGCTACTACGTTTGTCTGAAAGCCAATTATTTTTTATTTTATTTATTCATTTATTTTTCCTGATCAACTCAATGGTGGGACAAAATTATGTCTGCATCAGACAAACTACTGAAAAACTTTTTTTTTTCTCATCTATATTATTATATCTTGTTCAAAAATGTAATTTTGTAAAGTTTTATGTTGAAAATCAATTGAATTTGCTACGGAGTGATATTGCTGTGTTAGTGCTTTGGCCCCACAGTCTGCATTAACAAACAGACAGTAACCTGGTGATAATAAGGTTGCTGTCTTTAATCTTTAATCACACACACGCGCTCGCTCGCGCACACTTATCAGTTCAATAATGACCATTTTAAATACTCAACACTTCTCTGAGCCTAACTTATTTATTCATCATTTTAAAGACATTTACTGAAAGGAAGGGTGTCTATCTGTTGTTAACCCAGCCCATTCTAACATGACATCCTGATGCTGTTATTGTTTTTATGCTGAGGTAACGTGTGAGACATTGGTAGGAGATCGCCAACTGGCAAGACAAAATTTCACCGTCCAAAGCAATGAGAAGTAAAGACGACAGCGAAGCTAGGACGTACAAAGAAAGTGGAAAGAAAAGTATGCGTTCATCCCACCTGATTTTATAAATATGAAGCCAGTCTGTCTCAACTGCAATGAGGTTGTTTGTTAGCAAGAAATACAATATCCAAAGACTCCACGAAACGAAGCACCTTCAGAGAAACATATCCACTTCAGACGGATGGAAACTTAGGACATTGATGGCTGAATGTGAGCAAGTGTGCATATCAAACCAGTGTGTCCAAAGTCAAACAGAGGCTGTCTTATTTATTTCAACATATTTTGTATGTTCCCAACTTTTGAATAAGTATTCTAAAAGCTGCTTCCCATTAAATTAAAGTTCATCTTGAGTTTCTTTCTAAAACGTCCTCAGGAGGAGTGTGTTTGTGTGTTTGTCTTCCCTCAGGAGTTTTGGCGCTCTGGGCTCTCGTCACTCACATCATGTACGTGCAGGACTTCTGGCGCACGTGGCTCAAAGGCCTCAAGTTCTTCATCGCCGTCGGTATTCTCTTCTCAGTGGTGGCTGTGGCCGCCCTCATCACCTTCTTAGCTCTCGCCATCACGCACGAGCAGTGTAATAATCTCTCTCTCTTTTCCTTCATGTTGAGTTGAAACAGTTGATTTATCGTAAATGTATCGTGTGTTACAGTCACGCCTTTCTGTCTTGCAGCTCCTACCGACCCCAAGAGCCTGTACCTGGCCTGTGTGTGGAGCTTCCTCACTCTCAAATGGGCCTTCCTCTTGGCTCTGTACTCTCACAGATACCGCCAGGAGTTCGCAGACATCAGCATCCTCAGCGACTTCTAGCCGGCGCTGATTTTATAGGCCATAACGGACTCTGAGGGTTTGAATCTGCCGACTGGAGCTGGTTGGTAACAAAGAGGGGGAGAAGCAGATACGACTAGATTTTTCCAGTCATCTGACTTTTACCACATGGAGTTGCACTTGTTTAACAAGCTCTGTATTTGTATTGTTTCCTGTTCCACTACTTTGTATGACCCACATTATACTCCTGTAAGCCTAAACCTCTGCTGCTTTAGAAGGAAGTGCTCAAAGCGATCATGGGGGAAGTTTTCAGACGGGTTCTAACTCGGGTTCGATTGTTTATATAACTCTTTCAAGGAAATCGCTGCTGCAGCAGCCTTTAAATCTAATAATAGGTTTTTAAAGCGAAAGTAAAAATGCTCTCATAGCTGAAATCTTTAGAACCAAAATTAACGCCTCTTTCCTTAAACCTCCTAGTTATGCTAGATAAACTTAGATTATTGAGGTGCTTGAATGTTTCTAAATGGGTTTTTCCGTAAACTCAAACTCGTCATGTCTCACTGTCCAGTTAATCCATCTCTTAGATACTTTTTAATGTCTTGAAGCACTTTGAAGATAATTATTTGTTTCTCTTTCTTTGTACTCTCCATGTTTTATTTTGATTTTTATTTGGTCCTGTAGAAATTGTGCTGTTCACCCTTCCTTCCACCAGAGGGAGACGTACTGCTTGTTTCTGTCAGTTTGAAATTTCTCACATTCCTCCCAGTGAGAAACAGATGGATTTGATTGATAATTGCACTTTAGTCTTTGATAATGACGCCCTTGTTTTGCACACAAATCCTGTTACAAAGGGGAGGATGGGGTGGAGGGGTCAATTCCCTTTTTACACATTTTCATCCTGTTTTCGCCCTTTTTAATGACAAAATATGCTTTATATATATGTTAGTAAGTCTGTAAGAGTCAGCTCGGTGATGTTATACTCATGTCTACCATCAAACGTGTCAAATTGATTTGCGTCAATGAGGACAGAATGATTGATTGAATGAATGAGTGAATGCAACATGTACAAAAGAAACTGATCCCATTAAAGTTCAACTGATTACTTACTTTACTTTATTCTTCATTCTGGACCCATTGGTCCATATCTGTATACATTAAAACATACAATAATCAGCAACTATTAAACAACAAACAATGTATAAAATAACGGTTCATAGATTGTAAGAAATTAAAACAGAGAGACATTCATACCAAAGTTTCCAGTAACAAGATAAGAACCTTATTTCACTCATTGTGAGTTATTTCATTTTCTGAATCAACTTATCGACCCAGAAATCCGTACGTAAAATTTCTCCGTACAGCGTGAAATGTGGACACATCATTAGAAACCAAACATGTGACTAGCGCTCGTCCATAGAGACCGTTTCTGCAACTTTTTCAGTTTTGCTTTCTGCAGTTGCTCCATAAATGAGCAGTGTACAGGGACTCTAAAAAGCTCAGTTTTAACGTTGTCGTTACAAATTTGCATGCTAGCATATTAGCTTGTGCACACACTGTAAAAATGAAAACTTATTACTTGCTTTTTTTTTAATTGAACAAAGAAATGTTCTATTGGGTTGCAAACTAACTCAGAGTAGTTATCTCAACCACTAATATTATTTCTGTTGTGTAAAGTTGGTCTCATTTCACAAGTTTAAAAGTTAGAGGCTAGAGCTAAATCCTTCAGCAAAGAACGGGGTCTCCAACTCAAATCTACAGGGGTCTTCATTGACTCATGTCATTTCTTCTTCATGTGCCACCATCTCCCCTGTTCTCCTTTCCTGTGTGGACTTCTTTGCCATAAAGGTGAGTTTATTTATTTCGAGTAATTTATTGAAACTACAGTTGGTTGACTGATCTTGAGCTGGTTAATTTGTGGGGTGGCTATGGAGCAGTGCCAGAGTTGTTTTCTCCCAAACGGAAGATTGGGGTTTGACTCCTGCTCCTGCGGTCACATGAGAACAATCACATGTGAGTGTGATGGCTAAAACTGATGGTCCCCTTCCATTGCAGTCTGCACTGAAAAAAATAAATCTGGGTAAAAGTAAATACTACGCAAAATATATATTGATACCAGCATGAAAATTTTAAGTTTGCATGTTTACTTAAATCTATCAAGTTGTGAGTTACCTTTTATTTGTCAAGAATGTGAGGAATCTAACTTTTTTTCCCAAACATAAATATTCAGTGTAAAGCAAACTTATATTCTTAAGTTCATAATCACAACAAAAAATGACCTTGTTATGTTAACTCGTTTCCGTTTGGTATTGAATAAGCGCCAATCACTACATTACCCATGAGCTACTGCGCCCCCTGTGGTGGATTGTGGGAGACAATTTGTGGGGACAAGCCCAAACTGGTTTGAACAACGCGAAGGTGAACGCCATTAACGAGCTCAAGCAAGCCAAGGTTGGGATTTTACACGTGGACAGGAGTAAAGGTAAGAGTAAAGTTTTATATATATTCACTGATGATGTTTTTTCAGTTCGGGTGTTTTGTTCCATAAACTTTTGCAAGCTTTAGCCCCATAAAGACCTTAAGTTACAAGATATAAGAGCTAGCAAGAACTAATGTAAGCTGCGTGCCATGGATGTAAGGGCGCGGTCACACTGGCCAAACGTTCCGTGCCGAGGCACGGTTCAGCCCTAAAGTCCAGTTCGTTTGGCCAGTGTGACCGCAAGCGTTCCGTGCCCGAGCGCGGAACGCTTTTCTTTTTCTTTATTTTTTGGCACGCTTCGGAGAGGTGTGCCTCAGCACGGAACGCTTCGTGCACGTGCGCGAGCACGCGGACACGATCGCCGCGACTGCTCCTCTTAATAATAACGCCGGTGTTAAAGAGCTGCGTCGAAAAAAGCCACAAATTCACTAAAATTATAATCCTGTTCTCTGTGACTCATTGTGAGACCGCGCTGCATGTAAAAAGACGCTTCACTGTGACGTAGGCGGGCCGTGCGTTTGCCTAAAGTCTGGAGTAATGTGACCGCGGGCCATGCTGGCCAGCTGAGGAGCAGCGCTGCGGGGGGGCAATCGTGCCTGAGCCCGGCACGGAACATTTGGCCAGTGTGACCGCGCTCTTAGACCCCCAAAGCAAGTCTGTAAGTCGGTTGGTGGCCAGCTTGGTCTGTTGGTTAAACTTTGCTAGATATGGCGCCGTTTCTCGCCAATACAGGCAGAAACAGTCACGTAGCTGGACCGCCATGCTGCATTTTCTATTGCAGTTTTAACTTTTCAGCAGAGGATCGATGTTTTTTTTCCCACAGTAAAGATGTAATTCGCCTTGTAATATATAATTTAAATAAGGAAAAGTTGCTTCAAAAGTAAAGCACTTAACTGCAATGTTTATTTCATTGGGCTTTCATTATGAAGTCCTACTTAAATGCTTTTTGTAATGTGTTTAATGAGAGATATACTTACATTGACATTACTAATAAGGCAGTTATGCTAGTCATTATCACCCTAAAACTAGCAAGATACTTCCAACAGTAAAAAGAAATGTAGACGAAAGTAGGTTTTTTATTTATTTATTTTTGTCAGTTGTTTTGACTGTACATTTCGGCCATATGTCTTTATTACACCTAAAGGAACAAGAGAGACCCAGAAACCATAGAAAATAATTTTTCTTTTGGAATCAAGTGTTTATGAAATCAGTCATGGAGGCATGTAAGAACTCACATCAGCAATAATTTTTGTTTGTATTATTGCCAAGATACTTATTGAGACACTTGCCTTTTACAGGTTGATCGACGATCTTCACAGACTGCACTGAACGAAGGTATGTTCAATTACTTGGTTGGTATTAGTGGTTAAAGTATGCCAGCAATTAGATTCACTAAACTTAAAGGCCCCAAATGTGTCAGATTGTCAAATGTCAAGAAAGTCTGCACAATGACAATACTAGTATTAACATAGTACTAATAATGGTTGAAATGATCATAATAAATACAAGTTTAAGTGCTTAAGTTGGTTTCAATTTCACTAGACATACGTTTTAAACATATCAGTTTAGATTTATAAAATATTTGTGCAGATGTACAATAAGAGAATTTTGCAAGTAAATCTGTTTTAAATGCATATATTGTTGCATTCTACACATAGGGTTGGGTGATATGGCCTAGAAATAAAGTCTCAGATTTTTTTCCACAACACTAGATTTACGATTTCAATCGATTTTTCTCTCCCTGAAAGAAACAAAAATCCCAGTGACTTAAAAATGAAACAAATCAAGTTTTGCTTTTATGTTGTCTAAATGTTTCCCCCTTAAAGTCAAAGTCTGGGTCATAAAAGGTTGATTATGTAGTATAAATGTAGGCAGGTTTGTCTACATAAACACTAAAAGGCTGAGGTGTTTTTACAGTATTAGCATGAAACTCAATATTTAATCTACTTAAATATCAAATACAAGCCTATTAAAGTGCTTGTGCAAAAACTACATGGCAGACTCTTGAAAATTGTAACTTTCTTAAAAAATTGCAACTACTTACCAAAAATCTTGATTTTTAATTTTTTAAATCTTCTGCAGAAGATAATTTCAATTACTTGATTTAAACAATTTCTTTGCCCAGCTCTAACTCCACATTAGGTTGTCATTTTTACTTTGTTGATTAAACATTTTAACACACATTTTGCTCACAAAATACTTGTTTCACTCTGACATCAGTTGATGTTGATAATGGCTCATGGTCCATAAAAAAATGTTCTCACCTAAATAAATTAAAATCTTGAGTTGTAACTGTAACTTGTGGTGAAACTGATGGCACAAGTCTATCATAAAAAATGGTTTTGCCAATGTTAATAATTCATATAAATGAATATGTTTTGAGCCACTCCTTTTTTTTTCCACAATTTAGGTCAGATGAACCATCATATGGAGAGGTTAACTCTGCTGAACAGAAGCCATGGTCCTTGAATGCAACTGGATTTCACTCATATCTGACATACATGGACAGTCGGTCAACTAATCTCCACCAGAGAATCCACCAAATGACTCCCGGATGGCCTTTGATACAGCATCTAGAAATTGTTTTCTTTGATTTTTTTATGGGATGGATTTGCAAGGTTTGTAACTTTGTTGCACCTGAAGTGTCACACCAACCACCATGTGACACTTCTGAAGAAGGCGGAAGTTTCTGCTGAAACATGTCAAGGTATGTTAAAAACAGATGTCCTAGAAAATGTCTCTCCCACCGGACCTCCGTAACTCCTCCACCCTGCCCATTTTCAAATCCAAACTCAAAACTCATCTGTTCAGACTTTCTTACTCCCTTTAAACTGTTTCCCATGTACCTCCTTCCCCATTTTTACTTTTATTTTTTATTGTACTGTTCGTTGTCTTTTATCTATATCTGCATTTTTTTTAACTTTCTGTACAGCGACCTTGGGTGTCCTGAAAGGCGCTTCTAAATAAAATGTATTATTATTATTATTATTAAAAAGAAAGAAAAAAATCTATTTATGTAATCTCAGTTGATGTTTAACTTGCCTTGTCTGGTTCTCATCCCTCTTTAATTCAGGCTGACACACATTGTGGGTCTTGATAATAGACAGTCAAAATGTTTAAAAATGCTTGCAGTTTTCATTATGAGTTTGAATCACATCTAGTAAATGAATCTCAGGCCAAGGCAGGAGGGCAGGCAGTTTTTCATTTTAGAAAGGCGGTTTTCTGATATTGTCAAGATTTTACATCTTTGTCTATGTATTGTAGTTTGTCAATAAAACAGACATGGTACAAGACTTTGAAAGAATCTTTGTCATGATTTTTCCCCTTTTGATTTTGGGTAGTGGCTTTGTTTTTTCTCAAAGGCATTGCTAATGGACTTTTAATTTTACATATTTGTATCAAAGTTGCTGTTTTGCAATATTTTAAGGAACAAA
Organism: Labroides dimidiatus; assembly: GCA_030710495.1. Taxonomy (NCBI): domain Eukaryota; kingdom Metazoa; phylum Chordata; class Actinopteri; order Labriformes; family Labridae; genus Labroides; species Labroides dimidiatus. Next base: position 6,341,312 of record CM061151.1, on the reverse strand, counting down.
CATTTAAATTTTGCATTTTACTTTGATGTAACACTAGAACATATGAAAATCAATAGTCATGAATGAATATATAAATAGCATTTAGTAAAGTTTATGTAATAATTTATGTCCAGTCAACTTAATAACATTAAGTAGACTTTCCTGGATAAAATTATCAAAAATATTGAAAAAAATAAGTAATTGCTACTATAATTATTGTGCTTGATGTACTAGTAAAATTAAGTTGCATTTAAAGGAAAAGTCTAATATTAATATCAAAAAAATCATGTACCAAATACAAAATCAAGTTTTGTTTTGATGACTGACTAAAATCAAGTTGGCTTTACTTAAAAATATTATTTATTGTTTTGAAAATATAAGTTATATGTACAAAGTCTAGTTTTGTTAGATTTAATTAACAAAATTAAGTTTGAATTACTTGAATTTTCTTTTTCGTGTACAAACATAATCAAGTATTCTTAACAAAGAAAACTTTAGTTTTTGAAACATAAATAAATTATGCAAAAAGTTGCGTCAATTTTTTTAAGTAGATTGGGCAGGAAATTTTTATCAGTGTGTGCCATCAGTGTGTGGATGAGTGAAAGGAACTAGAAGTGAAAAGTACATTTTCTTTACTTTTCAACCACAAAATTTTAAGTTATCCCAACAAAAACTTATTAGTTGGTTCAAGATGTAAAAGTTTGAGTTGGCCTCGAAAATCCAGTGCAGACAGTTGCTCTGAAATTATGAGTGTTCACAGCTTTTTGTTCTTACAGTGCACAGTTTACAGCACTGATGCTGAACATCCTCATCGTCGCACAAATCAAGTATCCCCGGAAGGCTCAGTCGTTCATGTGCCCCAAATGTCTGACTCTCTCCAGCACACCCAGGACTAGATCAGAGATAAAGAAGGATGAAATAAGTAGAACAGATTCTAAGAAGATGCTGTGGGCCAGCACTGTCAGGTGACAGGATGATCAAGTCATCAGCATACATCAGATGGTAAAAAGGTCTGTGGTCTGATGCAAGTACCAGGTGGTAAGTACCATGTTGTCAGTTAAATAAAACTGATGGTCTGTTCTTGTAATGCACTCTCATAGGCGATCCGGAAGAATGAGTTCTAACACTTTAGACCAAAAACTAGTGAGAGCAATAGGCCTGTAGTTCTCTGTTGTTGTTGTTGTTATTGCAAATTTCCTTGTGTCCTTTCTTATGAATCAACAATAAGTCAGTCAGATGTTCCTGACAGGCAGTGTGTGATGAAGTTCTTCAGAGTTTTGAAGCGAAGCTCCACCCTAAAGGTGTAGAGGACACTGAGTTTAACCTTAGAAAGGAGTCAAGCAGCAGCGTGATGCTTAAATCTTGGTCAAATGCTGGCAGAGGTGCTTCAAGGACGAGGTCAGTGATTTTTTTTTCAAATGTCAATACGAACAACAATCAAAATTAGTAAATGTTTTAATTTGGATGTTTTTTTAATAAAAGCAGTTTCTTAAAGATCAGTTCCTGAAAATACTGAGCAAAGACTTTCCTCAAACCTGGTCTTTAGTGGATCATTTCTGCTTGAATTTTAGGCGTCTTGAGTGCAGACTGTTCAAAGCAACCTAAACTTTCAGCCTGAAATAAATTGAAAGCCAGTCACTAAATGTCCTCAAACATACTTAAAAAAAAACAAACCTCACCTGTCCTTCAATCGTCTCTTGATACCAGATGATAGGTGGTCAGTTTTCTGCAGATCTATGTGCTTCTGACCAAGGTAATTGTTCTCCATTAGGGGGCGATATGGGGAAAATAGGTCAGGATTTTTTTTTTTTTTATGGCAGGATCAGGATCTGGATTTTATCAGGATTGTTTTGTTTGTTTGTTTGTTTGTTTGTTTTAATCTTTTTAGCTGCAAACAACAAACAATGCCTTAAATTGGGTGGTTGATTTCAGCAAATGATTTAAATACAGTCCTGTCCATAGAGGCAAAACATGACTTAAAAAAATAACTTGAAAACAAATTTCCAAATGATTTAGAAATTAAATACTGATATGCCCTTGTTTTTTTAATTGTATATCTTATTTTATTTATTTTCCTTTATATTAAGTCCAAACCTAATGGATTGCACTTTAAGATAGTATCATTTCCTTTCAGTATTTTAGACTGCTGTTCTGTTAATTATATATATATTCTGTGCTTGTCTTTAACATTTGTACTTTTACAAGAAATTTTTAATTAAAAAAAAGGGCCAAAGGCCTGTAAATGAGTTAATTATTGCTTAAGATTTGGGGTTGGCCAATCCAACTTCAAGGACCAGCCCGCTGAAAACACCACTGCTGTAGATAAAAATTAGAATTAGATTTAGTTTTTCCTTGTGTGAAATCAGAACCTCTGGCAAAGAAAACCCCCTCCTGCTCTGTTTTTGGTCACATGCATCACTCATTGAAAATCTTTGCCATTAAATGTGTAATAAAGATGTGCCAACAGAGTGCCATCACTCCCTTGCTGTGACACCTGTGACCTGCCAGACATTAACATACCTTTTCTCTTCTTCTTGATGTTTTTGTTTGTTTTATTTGGGTCACAGGAAGACATAACTACAGCCTGGCTCATAACCAGCTCACAAATTCCTCATTAGTTCCAAGAAAAACGATCTTGATGATACACGAAGAAAATAAATTTTCTGTCTTAGTCTTTAAACTCTTGCACAACTTGGGACCTAAACATCAAAGTGAGTTTTCTGTTGTGTATTCTTCTTCATGTTATAGCCATGATTGACAGACCAGCTTATAACCTCTCAGTCTTGACAGAGAGTTTGACAAGAAGACTTGACAATTCCCTGTCGGTGAGAGAGTGAGGAAGCACTTCAGGTACAGAATCACAATCGCTCCACACAGTCAGCATGAACTACTTCATATCACACGTTCTCCGCCTCAGAGAAGCTTTGATCATATCGAGAGCTGCCCTGTAGCTGTGGCTCCATGTGACGTTCAGACATGTTAGAGACAAACAGAAAAACCAAAGAGATTTCTTCTGTTCTCTCTCTTCTTGTTCGTCGTGCGTCAGATGCTCCGTGAGGAGACTCAAAGCCTTCTTATTCAGACATCTGCCTGTTCTGAGCTTGCTCCCTGAGTACAAAGTAAAAGAAAACCTCCTGTATGATGTCATCGGCGGGGTCAGCGCAGGAACCATTCAGGTCCCACAAGGTCGGTCCAAACCCCGTTGCAGCGTCAGCTCCTCTAACAAAGCAGTATCTATTGATGCAGTATGATGGTTTATGTGATGGTATAAAGAGGTCTCTGATTTTTCAGGCATGGCATTCGCCCTGCTGGCAAATCTCCCTCCTGTCAACGGGCTCTATTCCTCTTTGTTCCCCCTCATCCCATTTTTCTTCATGGGCACCGCTCCCCAGATGGTCCCAGGTAAATCAGAGTGATTTATCTACAGCCGTTTTATATGATGACAGTGATAAGTTGCCGGAGCTGCACAGCGTAGATCAGCTGCCCCGACTCTGCAGTAAAAGAAAAAGATGTGACACATTTCTTTCCATGCCTAGGTACATTTGCTGTCCTCAGCATTATGGTTGGAGCTGTGTGTCTGCGGCTGGCCCCAGAGTCAGACTTCAGTCATTTTAATGCCACTCAAAATGCAACAATAGTGGACACTGACAGGATGAATGAAGTTCGATTGGGGATATCTGGAACTCTGGCTTGCCTAACAGCGATCATACAGGTACACATAGCTCTGAATCCTACTGAAATTGTACAAAGACAAGATATTTATTGTTCAAACTCATAAACTTGATTGTTTTTTTGTAAATGTTCACCCGCTTTGAATTTGATGCCTGCAAAAAAAAAAAACTGAACAGGTTCATTGGAAACAGGTGAGTGTCATGACTGGGTATAAAAGAAGCATCCCCAAAAGGCTCAGTCGTTCATAAGCAAGGATGGGGCAAAGGTTCACCACACCACTTTGTGAACAACTACATGAGCAAATAGTCCAACAGTTTAAGAACAATGTTTCTCAACATACAATTGCAAAGACTTGATGGATTTCATCATCTACAGTCCATAATATCATAAAAAGATTCAGGCAACAGTCCTAACCACTACACCACAAGGTTAGACCCATATCAGGATTTGAACCCAGAACCATTGGAATGAACTAAATTTGGAAGACACCAAAACCCTCCAGACAAAAAAACTTTGGCTTGAAACCATAAACCTTTCCACTTAATGGTGAAACAATAAAACATCTGAGCTTCCCAATATCTATCTCAAATTTAAGGAGAAATGACTGACATGTAAATAATGTTGTATTTTAAAGTTGAGATGTATCAATATTTTGTCTTTACTGGTCAGATTCCCAGCACCAGTCCTACCAACAGTGAGTCAATGGGAGGACATGCTGAGCTCAGCTTTCTCTTTGGCGATTGTAGGTAACATCATCAATTTGGCTGTTGCTAGGACACTAGCAGCCAAGCATGGATACAATGTGGACACTAACCAGGTAGAAAAACGGTTTTGCCATATTTATTCAGAACTTTTATATTGTTTTTTTTTTTTTTGAATAAGAAAAGGTTTGCATTTTTCTGTTACAGGAAATGTTGGCTCTTGGCTGCAGCAACTTCTTTGGGTCCTTCTGTAAAATCCACGTGATCTGCTGCGCCCTGAGTGTCACCATGGCTGTAGACAGCGCAGGTGGAAAATCACAGGTGAGGGATTTGCTAATTGTTGAAGTTTTTGAAAAATGGAAGGTATCAACGTGTCTGTGTTGTCTTACAGTTTGCCAGTCTCAGTGTGTCGATGGTTGTAATGGTTATGCTGCTTGCATTGGGAGTCTACCTGGGACCGCTTCCAAAAGTAGGTACAGAAAGGAGAACGATACCTGACAATAAGATGAACCATCGAAGAAAAGAGATGAGATAAGACAAATACGTTGTTTCTTACTTCTGTTATCATTGTGTCGGCAGTCAGTGCTCAGAGCCTTGATCGCAGTCAACCTGAAGAACCCACTCCTGCAGCTCTCTGATCCATATTACTTATGGAAAAAGAGCAGACTGGACTGTGTAAACCTTGCATGCCACATTTCAGCACAATCCTTTTTAATTTAGTATTTACACATAATTCATCAAAGTCTGTTGTTCTTTTATTTCTAGTGTGTGTGGGTTGTCACATTCTTGGCCACATTCTTACTTGGCTTGCCTTATGGCGTGGCTGTTGGAGTTGGCTTTTCCATCCTGGTTGTCATATTCAGGACTCAGCTGTGAGTAAACTCCATAAAAGACGATGCTGCAGAGTATGAAGTGTCCTGTTTTTATTCTTGTATTAACGATGCTTTCTTTGCAGTCGTAACGGTTCAGAATTGGTTCAGATTGAGGTGACAGAGATTTATAAAAACCCAAAGATGTACAGCAAGGTATTCAATCAAGTATTTATTGAAATCTTCCACATAATATGAGGAGAATTCAAGCTCATTTTCTTCTCTCTCCTTTGCAGGTCAAGTCTATTCAAGGAGTGAAAATACTGAACTACTGCTCACCACTTTATTTTGCCAATGCTGAAATTTTTCGCCAAAGGGTCATCAAGAAGGTGAGAGAAGTTTCTGTCACTTTCATCTGTGGAAAAAAATGCTCCTGACCATCTTTATGGATGTGAACCAGCTTTTCTACACTGCGTAACTCATCAGAGGCAGCACATTTACAGCTGCTTTAACGTTGGCCAGTTTTGAGTGAATAAATTCATGGTGTGTACGGTTTTAACTGAAGTATTCTCAACTTTAGACGGGGTTGGATCCTGGTAAACTCAACCTCACCAGACGGAAGTTGTTGGAGAAAGAAATGAAAGAAAAAGCAAATCAAGAGAAGACGAACAAAGAAAAAAGAAAGAAGAAACCAAGCTCTATGCTTGAGGTGAAAGTTCAGGTACGCTCAAAGCTCGATCATGGGTCTAATGCCATTATTGATATTTACTGTTAAAAACTGTGAAAAGAATATGAATACAACCCTTTTTCTCTTCATATCTCCAAACCTAGACCATATCTCAACTTGAACTGCACAAGGACTTTGATATGAGAGACGGCAGTACAGACAAACCAGCGCCTGTTATCGGCTACGACAACTTTGGTTGAGAAGAAAGTGCCTGACCCAGAGTTACCCTTCCACACTCTCATCCTGGACTTGGCAGGAGTCTGCTTCGTAGACCTGACTGGCATCAAAGTGTTGATGAAGGTTTGAACAAAAATTTTCCGTTTGATTAATTAAGAAGCATATTTAGATATTTAACAATTCTGTTTCATAAGACAGGCACAAAACTTTTGCCTGATGGAAGTCTTGTTCCAAAACACTACTAATTTATGTTAAAGAGAGACAACTGGTAACCATAAAGGAGGTCAGGCCGTGTTTATTATGTTCATGAGAGGAGACCATAAGAATGCCGCAACTCAAATAGTATTTATGAAATTGTAAGTTGAATTTTTCTGAAAGCTTGGAGTTAAGAAATTGTGCCCAATGATGATGGAGCCCATGGAACCCAGTTTTATTTACATTTCAAACTAAAATCCCACAATCCACTGCTGTTAGCTTAACTTTGATCTGTCATTGTCAGTTTCTGAATCTCAGTCGGTTATACAATGTTGCCAACTTGGTGACTTTTAGACCCCTTTAGTGACGTTTTTTTTCCCACAAAAAAGCAAATATGGACAAATCTATTGAAGTTTTCTGGAGTTTGGAGACTGGAGTTTGCTGCCATGGGCCCCTCCCCCATTCAAAATCACTCACAGATGGACAAGTACTGCTGGCGCAGAAGTCCCTCCCAGCAGCAGCCAGAGCGGGTGACTTTTTGCGGGTACCAAGCCGGATAGAAGAGGAGAGTTGTTGATTTGACATAATGGTCAGATGGTCAATGGTCATTTGGCAACTTCTAGGACAGCCGATACAGCCTTTCCTTTGAAGGCACCAAGTTAGCCAGAGCTTTACCATTTGGATTCACTTATGATTACAGACATACTTACAGTAAATACTGTTATATATAAATACACATTATGCTATTACCTTGACTAGCTTTATGCTGGCATCAAGTAAAATGACATATTACCTTCAAATCATGCTGTTTTATTGACCTACTGTTACAGCTAATGTTAGCTAGCTAGCTAACACCTATTTACTAAAACCTGAGTAAAATTCATAAAGCTGCTCTGCTAAAAGTAGCCTAAACTTCACCGTGCATGACCTTCATTTTTAAGATATGGAGAGTAGAGATCTTGGTTGATGGTTACTTTTAGCTAGAACTAGCTAGCTAATAGTTAGCTTCAGTTAACATTGAAACAATGTCCTAGCTAACTTTTATAAGCACTAACAGAGCTAAAATAAGTTTCACTACTTCACTTTTCCTGAAACAGAGATGTGCTAGAGAATCATCTAAATTATGGAAAAGCAACCATGTTTTATATAAAATCTAAAATGAACTCTTTTCTTCATGAATAGCTGTTTGCTCAAAACCCTGACCTATTTTCCTGAACCCTCTTAAAGAGTAGCCTCTGTGTATAAGATCATTGTTAATCCTCTGTCTGTACACACCCTTTCTTCCTTTTCCTCCCACACAGATGAACTCAAACTACTCGATGCTGGGGGTTAAACTATACCTGGCAAACATTCAAGGTAAAATATAGTTGTTATGGAAACAGAGACCAAGTAATTTACTCAACATGAAGTCTTTGAGACGTAAGGACACTGCCAGAAACAAACTACAATTTAAGGATTTAATTCTTTAACATTATCATTTTGATTTCCCTGTGAGGTGATGTTATTATTTAGAGTATTTGTTTTTTTGTGATGATCATTCTCAAGCAGGATTTTTCTCTGACAAAGCTCAAACCTTTAGCCTCTTTATTCTTTTGAGACATCACAGAAATGTCAAGTTCAAATCCCTTGCTTCATGATCGACTCCCTGTGTGGTGCTTGTTGTCCCGCCTGCAGCCCAAGTGTACGAGGAACTGAAGGCCGGAGGAGCGTTTGATGACGGGAATATTCCCACCAGTAATCTCTTCGTCTCTGTCCATGATGCCTTTTTATTTGCCAAACAAAACTCCAGAGAGAAGCGACACTTCCTAAAGGTATCAAATCCTTTTCCTGAAATACCAAACAAACACCGACTGAATCTCTGAAAGGATTAAGAGGAGTAGAAGGGCAAGGTCTTGGTCGTCATACATTCCTTTCTTAGCTTCTGTCACCTTATCTGGTTCATCAAGAATGATATGACACGTGAAACGCTTTGACACAAAGTTACGAGTTCAATAAAACAGCTCCTGCTGCAGAGCAGATGCTCTGGATGAAGTGCGCTGAAATAATGTTCACAGCAGCTTCACACCAAACAGCATTGAATTAATCGTATTAATTGACCCAAAAGACAAAGAAGAATTTGTTATATTTTGTAACACAAGAAGCTTCGTCCAGGGGTGTATATCACAGCTTGCATGCTAATTTCCAGTCTGTTTCTCCATGAAGGGCCTCTCCAACATTTCCTGGAGGTATTATGCTACTATTTCAAGAACCTCATACAGCCAGTTTTAAAAACAACAAAAATGTGTTATGCCTTTAATACTTTAATACACTTTGACTGACAGGTTGCTTTCCCAGCCTGCCAATCAGAAATAAAGGTGCATTGTTCTTTTATCCACATAAGATGCAAATATGCCAGACTTGAAGTTTAAAATCTGTATTGGTCCACCAACTTGTGGCCAATGTGGCGACATCCACCTTTTACAGTCTGTGCATGTGTGTTCATTTTTAAATCTGTTATAAATCCAGAGTGTAATTTGAAGTGCATACCTGTGAGTTTTCTAAGGATAGGAACCTACTAAAGGAATTGTTGTGACAATAAATTGGCTTTTACAGCATCAAGAGTTGCTGAATAAAAAAAATGTTGAGATGGAAAAACAGTTAGCCAGCTAGCTTCCAGGTATTGTGTTAGTGTTTCCCTTTGAAAGCAGGGTGCGACATCAATATTTGATCTTTGTTTTTTTCCCTACAAATTACAAATTAAAACATCATCACAATACCCATAATTCAGTGGGGTTTTTGTCTTTTGTTATCCACCTTTTTCCTGACTACCTGTAGTTCATAGCAGTTGCTGGTTTTGCTCTTCTGGCTAAACGTTTTGTTTACGTCACCATGGAGACCACATAGCTGATGATGTTAGCCTAGCTGTCATACTCGCTCTGATAACCAGCTTCTAAAAGACAAAATTAACAAAAATTGGGGGTGGAGTCATAGTGGGGATGTTTCAAGAAGTTTACACTGAGCTCTGTCTAGCATTAATGATTTCACGCAAGTTGTTTTGAGCTAGCTTGCCGGCGGTGGTCAGCCATATCGTTGCAAGGCAACCAGTAGTCGATAACTGCTGGTGGCTGCAGCGGCATTGACAGGCAGAGGGAGAGATGTGAGATTTTCCCAGTTTAAATAGACCGCTGAATTGAGAGGCAGAGGACATGACATCACGTGAACTTTCACCTTTGTTTTTGACTGCAGACAGAGAAAGAAACAGAGGAGCTTGCGCTCCGCATTGAAGAAGACAAGGATCTGGAGCAGGTATGTCTGTTTGCAAATGAAAGTGATAAAAAAATAAAAATCTTACCTGCTTATTTTATGTCACCATGAAATTGATTTCAAAGATCATTTTTACTTTTACGGGACATTTTTTGATTGCTGGATGTCGCAGTGGAGACGCACAAAAGCAAACGTGCACGAGAAACAAATATTTAATCTTCAATCCCACTCTGATTTATGGAAATTTGTGGTTTCTGATGAGCTTTCTGTGATTTGTCTTCCGTCTTTAAGTTGAGTCTTACTCACCTGAAGATTTTTTTTTATTTTACTTTGCAGTCGAGAACAGTATTCAGTTTTTGATTTCAGATAATGAGGGAGAACTTTGAGGCTCAGTTAACCCCACCCCTCACAGCCACCGTGGAGTGAACCTGCTGAGTGCGCAGTCACACGGAAGAAACAGGCTTGTAATTAACTGAGAGTGAGCATGGCCACAGCTGTGAAGTTTAGCCAGCTGAGCAGTCTGGTTCAGTCCCACAAGACCCTGAGAAAGCAAACACAAATGAAAGAAGGAATAAGACCTGTCAGCAGTTTCATGACTTCGTTATCTTGTAAACTTGAGTGAAAGGAAATCACTAAAACAAACCAAAACAAAGCGCCTAAATATTGGCACCAGTAGAGTGATTCTAACAAAGAAATGTGTAGGTGAAACATCTTGTATTTGCTTGGCAGGTGCCCAAAGACCTGTGTTGTGGCGTGCTGACAGCATGTTGGTATGCACATGTTTTATAAATGGATTCATCAAGCTATTAAGAAATCAACCTAAGGTATTCTGGCACACATCTGCTTCTCTGCTCCGCCTTCCTCCCCTCTGCTGCAAATTGGCACCACACGTGATTACAAGGTTTCTCTGGCCATCAGCTTTAATTTGGCGCTTTGGGAAAGTCTCTCATCGCTTAATGTGCGCGTGTGTGTTTAATTTCATCACCTGCAGCTCAACCCTTCTGTCTCGTTTCCTTCTCATTGTTTTCAGCGTGTGAGAAAAAAGCCCTGAGCTTGAGTGTGATTAAATTAATTTGAAACCTGAAGGTTGGAAGAAGAATAAGAGTGTCCTTTGTTGCATGTTTATGAGACCTGCCCCTCTTGACATTCTTTTTTTCTTTAAAATTTGAATGAAACTTTTAAAACATTTTAAATGTAAGCTGGTACCTGGACTAACCGAGCTAAAAGACAGTGAATGTGGTCTGAAGTGGTCCTGGATTCTGGTTATAATCTCTGATTTTATCAGTTTATTTTTGGTGGTTGCTCAATTTTGTTATCATTTATTTTATATCTGACTTGGACAGAGTTGTGTCCAATATTTTGTGTGCAATTCCTACATGAAACACCGGGTGGAGCCTTTGCTTGGTGTGCAGTCAAGGCTCCTGGTGGTGAGAACTGTGTATGAATAAATGAACATTTTAATTTGACCATCAGTTTCCAAAGAACAAGAGTCTACAGGATCAGTGAGTAGTCGTCTTACATAATACAGCTGACATAATTATACAAATTAACAAAACAAGAACAAACAAAGAATTCTGTAAAAAAAAAAAAAAAAAAGGAGGATGCAGAGGCCCCTGGCTTATTTCTGCATTTCATGTACAATCCACCTTATTATACTACCAAGAACGTAAGCAGTACGAAAAAAAGGAAGGAAAATGACAAATTAAGATTTTCTCGGTTTTATTCCCTGATTCATAGTCATCTTATGGCTTTTTTTTAAATAAAAGAACTGTACAGAACTTAACTTACTGAGTAATTTCGACTCATCACTGAGGCTGTTCTATATCCAAACTCCCAAAACCGCTCATACCGTGTCTTCACTTCCGGTTTCCCTGATTACCCCTAACGAGCCTCACCTGGGTGTCGTTATCCCCGCTCCTTACGTGTGTGTAACAGGCCGGTCTTTCTAACCTTTTTTATGACTTTATGACGGAATACCAGCACTCCCTCGTGCTTATTTTCGTAAGTTTTTCCACAGGTATTGATGGATTTGTTGGACGTTGATTCAGCCTGCTGATTTTGGATTCGTCTTCCTGAACTGCTCCATCACCTGTGACGTCAAACTTCTTCGCCTGGTGAGTTTTCCAATTTTAGTCACATTTTTGTTTCGGTTTGACGGCATGTCTTGATACACATAACTTACAAACAACTGCATTATTCGAGGACATAGGCCATTCAATGATATGCTAGGCTGTAGTACAATTTTAAACTGCTCCACATAAATCAATCCCCATCACTGTCTGTTTTTAAGACTCGTCTTAAAACCCATTTTTATTCCCTGGCCGTTAACCCAGCTTGAGAATCGTCTCCTAGTTTCAGTGTTTATTTTGGTTGTTTTTAATTACTTTTTAAAATTGTTTTTAATTGTTTTAAAAACAATGAAAAAATCATTTTAGTGCTATTGATTTTATTTTAATTTTATATTTTATGTCTTTATGTGCGGCACTTTGTTTCAGCTGTGCTTGTTTTTAAAGTGCTCTATAAAGTTGAGTTGAGCTATCAGATAGGCTTGCTTAATAATAAACTTTAAAGTGAGGCCCCATATTTCTGTTTTGTTTTGTTTTTTTTCTTCTTTTTTTTCTCTTTTAAATTATAATTATCCGTTGTGCTGTTTTTGTGGCAGAGTAGTTGAAAAAGTAGTTGAAAACATTAATTCATTTATGGTTTAAGGTTAAATCCTTGTTTGTGGTATATGCTCGGGGGCAGATTGATGTGTTTCTGGTTGTTTTGTGCTTTTGAAACTCTACATTTCCATTAATCCTTTGTAACTGCTCAGCCTCTCCACCTCTAGCTCACCTCATTACATTTACATTTATTAAGGCCTTGTTTCTTCTCATTCGTCTAATTCTCATTAATCTTTATCCCCGTTTTTTTAATTTGACCTTCATAAAATTGTGCCAAATAATGAACCCTTATCAGTGACGTTGTAGGAAGAAAAACGCTATTGTTTCTAAAGGTCACATTATTAAACTATGAAATACTTTAAGTTACTGTTTGAATGCACTACCATCTCCATCCCTGTGGTTGTGAGTTCACATTTAAATTAATTTTACACATCTTGCGCATTCATCCAGCATGATGGTTTAATTAACAGGGCTCCCTTTTAGAAATATGCGATGGGAATGATTAATGTATTGAATGTGTTTATATGCCCACTGGTTTAATTCTATTGAGGGTAATTGTATGGTGTCAGTGGGTATCTGCAGGTTTAGCCATGGGACCTTGTCATTTAACACTCACCTGCTTAAGCTCTGACCTTTCAGAATAAAAGATTTAGATATAGGAGGTGCAGTTTTATCTATAAGAATTTGGACTGTGCAGAAATGTTCTAAGGAAATGAGGCTGAGCAACCAAACTAGCTCTGGAAATATGAATAGCTGTTTGACATTGATCAAGCTATAGCAGTTACATTTCTTTACCTTTTTCTTGTCTATTGTGCTTCATTAACGAACCGCTTTGCAGGCGAATCATAAATCTTGATCGTGCCATGTCAATGAATTGTCTTCAGACAGGGTTTGTTTACATAGATGCTGATGGTGAACCTGACCACCGATAGCTTGTATTAATTAATGCTGCATATTGTCTCATTGCAGTTGTCCAACAGCAATTAAACGCACCAACAATGAAGCAGTCTCTTGTAATTAATTCTGGCATAAAATTATTGAGTCTGCGTGTCTGACTCCAGGATGGTTAATTATTTATTGTTAAATTAAGTCACAACCCTGTGTCTGATGGAAAATGGCGCTCAACCTGCTCAACGTTTTTTTTTTTTTCTGGTTTCTCTTTAGCAGCTTCGAAATGGAACAAGTTCTTTCATTTCATGGTACTGTTGTTTCATTCAAATTAATCACTTTGTTAATTTCATCCAAAGATTTTGACCTTTGTGATGCAACACAGGCTGGGTGCAGAGTTTGTTTTTTTAACTGAAGCTGTAATAAAACTCAAAGATCATTACATCTATAACTCACAGCACTATCCAGCTCTGGCTGGAAACTGTTTGCATGTCTGACTGTCCAGCTCTTGTTGTGAACGCTATATATAATTTTACATTCGTCACAGCTTTCATGTCAAGTTATGTTTAAGGGTTGAGATGAGATGATTAAGATAAGATGATCAGGCTAAATGTTTGCCAGCGAGGTCAAGGTCACTTGTTGACGTGGTTGGGAGGGTAACTTAAAAAAAATGTATTTTGAGTTACTAGGTACCTGTTAAAAAAAATTGTAATCTTAACGTAATCCAAGTACCATAATATTAAAGTAATGTAACTTGATTACTTTCATTTACTTTTGGATTATTCCAATACAAAAACTGCTAATAAAGACAAAAAAAGAAAAAACTAAATATCAAAATTTCAAGTCCTGACCATATAGTACAATTTTTAGCAAAAGTTAAAGTGTTTTTTTTTTTACATGGCAGACACAATATGCTCTGTTTTAGTTCACAGTATGGATTAAGAGCACCCATAATACTGATAGGAAAGAGGCCCACGGCAGCACCCGCTGCCCGTTGAGAAGAGAAATATCTATACACACACGTACAAAAGTTGCTAGATTTGTTGCTAGTCCCTTTTTTTTTTAAGTGTCGCTAGAGGGGTCTGAGAAGTTAAGTATCACAACAAAGTCGTTAAGTTGGCGACTCTGCAAGGTGCGTGTGCCATCTCTCCCGTCTTAATGAAAAAAATGTATAATAACATAAAATAAATAAAAAATTGTCATCCTAAAAATAATCCTAATTTTAACTAAATTTATTTGGAAATGATTACATGTTTTTTTCTGTAGCTGTTGCGGAATACAGTCATTTTTGCCTTTTTTTTTTCCCCTAATCACATAATGTCGTTACATGTACTCCGTTACTCCCCAAGCCTACTTGTTGGTAGCACAAGGTCACACGTCAGTGGCTCTCTGTGGCAATTTTTTGTCTTCACTGGCTCACAGAGGGCAGAGATGAAGTGACATTGTTCAGAGGGGAGACAAATAACTACAGGATGGTTATTTTAAATGTTTTGGATTATTTACTGTTAAAGCGGAAAAGAAGAAGCTTGTTTTAAGTTCATGTACATTGGTATATTGGAGTGGGAGCGAGGAAAGGCAGAAACAACACGTCTGACCTCCATCTGTACCAAGACAAAGATAGACGTGCAGCTTTTGTTTTTGACAGAAATGCAAATGATTGCCATCAGCGAGCTGTTTTTTTTTCTTTATTTTTTTAATCATCCCATCAACTCATTAAACAGAGCGGCAGGTACTGTTTGCTCTCCTGTCCTCTTATTAGATGAAAATGGCAGCGTGATGACTGCAGATAGCAGCTCCTCACTGAGCCGTTCAGTATCAGCGGGGAAATTAGACGAGACAATGCAAAACAACGCAGTGTGGTGCAACGCTCGGGGAACTCATTAGAATGGTACAGCATGGGGGGAAGCTGCATGACGCTGTGCAACATGTCATCAGGGGTGTTGTGAGTGTTATTACACAATCATAATTTGATAGCTCACTCACAATTACTTCATTAATTTTTTGAGGCTTGCATGATAAGCCCAGGAGTGGAAAAAGACATAAGTGAGGAAAGTATTCAATGCAGTATGTGGAGTCAATATGTGGAATCCCGCTCACACTGTCGTGATGACATGACTCTCTACAAGGCGTGCGTTTGTTTTGGAAATGAATGGAGATCAGATCTTTTTCACAGTACTTTTCTTTGTTCAAGACTTTTTAACGGATACAACGCGACGAGGTAAGGTATAAACTTGACAACATGCAAACTTCCTCAGTTTGTAACATAGTTTAATTGCTGGATATTATACTGCTACTCGCAGCCCGGTGCTGTGAGACGTATCCGTAGACTAACGTGCAATGTTAGCTAACCCTTATGGCCTGCTCATCTGCCAAGCAGAGCTAACATAGCCTCACTCTTCATTTTATTAACAGACTCTCAAGTTTGATCTGATCACTGCAGAATGACTGCTGCATGTGGGTTGGAGTGAACATTATTATAAACGGTTTATCTTGTGTTTTAGCCTTAAGCTTGTGTTTTAGCCTTTAGCTTGTGGTTCAGCCTTAGCTTGTGTTTTAGCCTTTAGCATGTGTTTTAGCCTTCAGATTATGTTTTAGCCTCTGGCTTGTGGTTCGGCCTTAGCATGTGTTTTAGCCTTTAGCTCCTGTTTTAGCCTTTAGCTTGTGGTTCAGTCTTAGCTTGTGCTCTATTACTCTCCCGTTTAGCTTTCATCTGCTCTTCTGTCCTTTTTCTGTCTGACAGTTCAGCTCCAGTGTTCACCATCACTACTAAATAAATCACATAAATTGTTTTCAGCAGAGAAAAACACAGATCTCTCTCCTCACTACTAAACTTTTGTCAGCCGGCAGGTGTTGTCATAGACTTCAACGCGCTGTAAATCAATCTGGTTTTGTCCGACCCAATTGGGAAGCTTAAAAATAACATTCAGAAACAACCTATATTGTTTTCTTCAGAGCACCAGACTTGAACAAAAGGAAGAGCCTGGATGGCCTGATTGGAATATTGCATTCATGACACAAAAGGTGGCACTGTTGAGGAGAAAAAGCATCAGAAATTCAGTCTTAAAAGAGTTGATTTTGGTTACATGTCATGTTAGTGGTAGTGAACAGGTAATGATGCACATTAGAATCCAGACATGGTGAGTGGAGGTGTCTTGTCTCATGCTGATGGGATTCAAAGTTGCACCATGCACCAGGCACATTGTCCTGTTTATTATCTGCTGACCAACTAAATGTTTAAACAAGATATAAAAGATTGATTTCAGACAGTTTTATTCAATCCGTTTACATGGAGTTGAGTAATGTGGTGTAGATTGTTGTTATTGTTTGTACGTGGACACACCGTATCCTAATTTAGGAAACTGGGATCAGCCTTTTGTTGTAGCTTTAAGACAAGATTTCACTATTTGGAGAACTCTGAAAGAAAATGGGTCAATGTGACATACTATATCTATGCTTTACAGCAGCGGAATAGCTGCACAGGACAGGAGCAGCCTCAGCCAAGTAAAGTTAGTAAAGTTTGCCAAGTGTGATGAGGTTATATCTGGCATCATTTTTGCGAACAAGAGTAAATCAAGGTTGAACCGACCTCCATGGCCATTGTATTTTTTGCATCTCTCAAGATCTCCATTTAAACAGACTGGATGCCAAGACAAACAATGGTCAGAGCTACAGTCACCTCAGTATGTAAACATGTTTTTGCTGCAGACACGGTTATTTGGAAGGATGCTGGAGTTATGGAGAACCGCCAAAAGACCCATCAGTTCCACTTCAGCTGCATCTTAACAGGTTGACACACTTTATTAACGTCAGGCTTGAAGAATTGACCTGTCAGGAGTGGGATTCAGCCGACACTGGAATCAGACTTTAGAGACGTGTAGCAGCCGCGTCTGAGCGCCTACAAACGTCTGTCTGACAGAGCAGGCTGAGGCCATTAACCACACACGCATTAGTGAGATTGCCCCCTGCTTCAGCTGCGTAATGCATCAGAATCATTAACACAAACATTTGCAAATTAGCTTTCCGGTGAGCTCCACATGAAAACACTCCATACAGTTCGCCATATCATACTCATTAACCTCAAAAACCAAAGATGACAGATGGAAATCGAGAGAAAGCAGAACAGGGAGAACAAATGGGTTCGAATTTCAGTGTTTTTGGTTCAGCCTGGATTGGGTTTGTCGTATCCCGCGGGAGCAGATGAGCCGTGCGTGTCTGAAGCTTAAAAGCTAAAAATCGTGGGCTTGTATCTCAATAAACAGACACACCACGCAGCCATTATCCAAAGCTCTTTGTTTACCTCTTCTTCACATCTCACCTGTCAGTGAGGCAATTCAGCTATGATGATGATTTATTAATACTTTTACACCCAACAGATGACAGAATGATCGAAGACATGAGGCTTATTGCCTGTACAAGATGCGATAATATTAAACATATGGATTGCAAATATTACAATACACAGTAGTGATGGATTGATCAATCTTTAATTACTTTCATGACCTCATATCAAAATATACTGCAGCATTTAATGACTCTAAACTTCAACACGTTGCTATACGTCATGCAGGAGAAACACCAGACCAACCATTTGTTTTTCTTTTCATGATAAAACTCTGAACAAGTGCGTATTTAAATACATGCAGTTATTATATCCAAGATTTTTCATTCATAGTCAACATTTTCAAGCTTGCAAAGCATTTTGATGTTACGAGGGCTGGTTGATAAGTTGTGAGCCTCATATTTAAGAGTTTGAGTTTTTGCGGACATATTCCCATTATTTTTTAACATCATCCCCTTCAGTATCTGCATACTTTATCCAGAGATGTTTAGGGGCCTCAGTGCCACTTTTAAAGAAGTCCTTTTCTTGACTGTTCAGAAAGTCCTCCACTGCATGTATGATGTCATCATCTGGGTACCAGAAATGGCCTTTTTCAATTTTAGAAACTGATGAAAGTCTGATGAAGCGAGATCAGGCCAATAAGGTGGATGCTCAGTCATTAATGGCAGCCATGGCATTGATAGACTTGTGAACAGGAGCATTGTCCTGGTGGAACAACACACCTTTACTGAGTTTTCTGCAGTGCTTGAGTTTAATATTTTCTCTTAACTGCCTAAGAAGTGATGCATAATATGTGCCATTGATTGTTTGTCCCTTCAGCCAGAACAACATGGACTTTATTGACCATTTCTGGGGTTGTAGCAGTGACAGGTCTTCCAGGACGGGCGTCATCCCCAAGGCTCTGCCTGCCACGCTTAAATTCCACCATCCACCTTTTTATTGTAACATATGAAGGGGCATCATTCCCTAGTGCTGCTACCATATCAGTATGGATATCCTTAGGTGATCCTTCTTATGCAAATACTGAATCACTGCTCTTACAGCAAAATTAGTTGCCTTGTTTACTTTAGAGAGCTACCTCTTCAACATAAACTGACCAAATGACACCAGTCTGCAGGTACACAGCCTTAAATAGTCAGGGAATAGTAGAGCTGCTTGACTTCTTCAATACAAGGCTCACAACTTATCAATCAGCCCTCTTAGTTTAACCAGAGATACACTCATCACAGCTACAGCATTATGACGGTGAAGTGTTGCACACCAAATTTTCAAGCTTTTACTGCTTCCTTAGAGCTAAAGTGAAGCATTAAAGACCTAAACATGGTGTCATGGAGAACTTGCACTCAAAAATCTGTCCCAGTATTTGGGTAATCAAAGCAGAACTGATCATGTACTTGAGGAACTGTTGAACATACAGAAGTAATAAAACTGCAACTCCATGCTCCAGTTTTAACTCCTTGTTGATCATGTTGCTGTAATGACCAGTCTTAACCACAGGATGGCACTGTGGCTTTGTCCATGAACCCCACAGAGCTGCTTCTGTCTGATCAGCAGGAAAAAAAAAAACTTTGAAGAAGTCTCAGATTCCCCGAAGGAAACCATGAAAGACAAAGTTGTGAGAGCCGGAGCCGAGGCGATTAAACAGAAAGCCTGACTGTAAAAAGAGCTGGAGTTGTGATCTCGTTTCCCTGTGATCCATATATATTGAGCAAAGGCAGACTGATGGCTGAGCGGGGACTTTCTGCACCTCAGTGGACCTGCAGATGAATGAAGATGCAAATAGAGGGAGGAGGAAGTTAAAGCCTTTAGTGACACTAAGCGCACCCCAGAGGCCAGAGCACCAGAACGCTCAGCCTCAGCACATCAAGGACTGAGCCCCTCTGTCTGAGCGTCCCCCTGGCACGCATCACATCCCGTCCATCAACATTTTCATCCAGACAAACACTCGACTCCGTATGCTACGCCGAGCCAATGACAAGAGACAGATGTGCCCTCCTCAGAGAATCCACTTTGATAAGCTGCTGCTCCACAAACTATTAAATAACCCGAAGAAACCAGCAGAATAAAACCTGAAAAGGACCTATTTTACATGAGAATGGAGATGCCTGGAAACCGTATCCTCACACGTTGGCTTTGCCTTGGCTGTAAATGTCAATTTCATGTCAGATCCATTCTCTATTCAAGCGTGACGCCTGTGATTGCTTCATCCTTTTGCATGAGAATGGCTTGAAATGAACGTCTGCGCTATTCTGGTGCTCATTGACAGAAGACAGTGAATGCATCTTAAAGGCCGGGGATGGAGACAATCCCGTGATCGAGTCCAGATTTATGGGAAATGATTTGTGCACTGTGCTGTGTACTTTTAAAGCTCCGTGCGTCATGTTTAGTGTTTTCTTTATCCCACTTCCAGGTGGGACCTTGGCTATGCTAAGCAGTGTCACAACCACGATGCAGGCCCCGTGTGGCACGCCGTTCCTGTGAGTCACTCAGGCGTACAGTACTCCAGCTTTCCCCTCCACTGGTTACAGAAACACAGGTGAGCCCACAGCAGGTGAACCTGTCACAGTCAGCACCTGCAGGATCCCGACAGCCAGCAGGGGAAAACTGAAGGACAGAGGAAGTTTAGTTGGGAAGAGTTGTGCTGAGCCACCTGGGAAGTGATGAAGGTGAAACACAGTGTAGTCCTAAAGACTCACAGAGGGACTGACTAACTGTGAACAAAATGTCAGGACGAGAGCTGCTCTGGACTCAGTTCGGTCGAATGAATTGAACTTTCGCTGCGGCACCACACCAAACCTCTAAATTAGCTTTCATGAGTTTCATATTCCTGCGTGCCGTCCTTAAGCTTGACATTTAAATTTTTCTCTGCATTTCGAGTCGCATCCCTGTCTTGTTCAGCTGTATCATTTCACCAAATGAAGGATTCTGAGTAGCTATCATATTTAAGTAAATTACCACTCTGCTCTCAGCTCCAAAACCACCAAAGAGTGTCAGAGAAAATTAGATTTTTAGGTTGAAACTGCTCTCCTTAGTGACTTGGCTGGTTGTAATAACTTAGTCCATGTGTTTGGAAATAATTTGGCTTGAATGGAAACCAATAGACCTCCAAACACATGAGGGATCCTCACCTTAGATCTGGACTGATACTTATGTTTAGAATACCAAATATACCGACAGCTGATTCCACTCCATACATTTTTGCATTACTCTGAATCATTTTCGTCTTCTTTTAAATAAATGAGCTCTGACATTTGATGTATTTAAATTAGAAAAGTCCCTCCTTAAAAATCTATCTTAAAATGTCACTGGAGCATGGTGTACGATCTACACGTCACTGATCTTTCTCAGAGACGGTGTCTTACTCCCACACTGCAGACATTTTTTTCTCACATTAGACAATAAAAATGCATCACCACTTCTTCTGCCTCATCAAAATCTCTTCTCTTGAAAAGTAGTTGCCCCCAGCGATAAATAAATGTGATAAAGAGAAGGATAAGGTGCAATGAGATAAGTCTGCAATAAATCTGCCAACAGATAAAATGTTAACCAAAAAGATAGCTCCAGAGAAAGTTTAGTCAGGAAACTATATTTGCATTCACAATTGTCTCTTTCCACTCATTTACACTGGCTTCCAGGAAGTACATGGTTCCTGCGCATTGTTCGCGTGTCTACCAGAGAATAAAAACCTGGTTTGATTATGTAAATCAGGCTAGTGACATAAGGAGGAAAATAAAGGTAATTGCAACAAACCACCAGACCAGGAGAGGGCAGTGAAATAACAACAGAAGCCATTAAAAAATGACATCATGGAAGGAGACAAAAGCTGGCATCTTTATATACAGCTCTGCAGTTAGCCTATTAGCACTGCAGTTAGCCTGTTAGCATGAAGGATATTCTGCACGAGCTGATTTTGATCGTAATTTATTTCTCTGCTGATTGATTTGTTGAGAGTTGAAAGGCGACAAGCGCTAGTGGCAAAGTTGTTGGAGGGTGAAATAAAATACTTGCGGGTTCTCCACCAATCAGAAGTGTTTGGCCTGCTTGCTTCGTCCACCCCATAGATCCCGGATATCTGTCAACCTGGAAAGTACTACCCCATCAGCAGGGCTGTTTTTAAGGGGCAAATTTATTATCCCAGATCTTAATTTCAACCCAAGTTCCTGCGATTGAAAAACATCTCTTGCATGGGCCTGACACTGGTTAATCAGCTGTATAACCTGACGTTTACCTCCTCAAAGACCCGTCAAAATGATGCAAACTGCAACCTCAGGAAATTCTGTGACAGTCTACTGTCCTTTGCCTACACCTCAGGCGTCTCATCTCTTTTCTTCTTTGCAATGATTGTTAAAGAATCAACTGCTGCTTAACATTCATCAACCCCAACATAGACTCTGATTCTGTGGCCACCGTTTCTGAAAGAGTACAGAATCAATGGGCCACAGAAACTTTTAGTAGTGCCCATGTATGCTACAACTGTAGAAAGTCAATACAGGAGAATAAACCCAGTTTTAGCTAGTCCTGGATCAGACATCCTGAAATCCCAAAAGTGCCTTGTAGAGTTCAGAGACCAAAGACCCTCTGTAGTGTCACATTATTTTGATGTGTTACAATGAAAAGCCTTTCACTTTTTGACCTGTCTTCTGATAGAACTGATGATCTAGAACATTAATTTTTTTAAAATTGGGGCATGTAGCAGTAATAAACACTTAGTACCTTAGCTAATGGAATCTCCAGTAGCTCCATGAGAACTTATTTTTTTCCCCTCCAACATGAAATGGCTTTGTTTTAGATCACCAGTTTTGTTTGTTTTGGAAAGGTCGAGACTTTGACGGATGAGAATCCTGGTAAAACCTGATAAACTGACAACTGAAGAGTCTCTTTTGCACTCTTTGTACACAGAGCACTGCAGGAGCAACAGCACCGCAGGGTGTAAGCCTCAAAGATATGACGAAAGTTGAAATACAGAAACCTTTCTCAGGTAAAATGCAGGTCAAATTGAGGCCTTGCTGGCAGATGAGTCAAATCATCAACCTTTCTGCGGCAGCTCTTGTCATAGCTTCAAGGAATCTGGTTAGCTGTACCTGGTAAAATCCTCTTAATTTAAGCTTGGTATACATTGGTATATGAAGTTAAAGCATGGTATACATGGGTTTTCAAAGTGGAGTCTGGGGACACTGATGGGTCCTTTGGGCAACTTTCCGAGGTAACTGGGGAATTTCTATTCCCTATGATTTGGAGACTTTCTTTGAGAGGATTTTGTGATCACTATTAATTCTTGACAACGGTTCTAATCTGGTAAAGAGAACTTTGCCATTATACATAAACAGAACAAATATATATTTCTTATTTAATAATATATTTCTTACATCTGTCGCCTATACTTAAATATTGCCCTTTTGGCCTCTCGTAGCTTTCCTACCACACCTCTGCTCGGCACTTTAATTTGTTGAAATGCTGAATTATGAACTAATTGTCAGTAATTGCTGCTTAGCGCCACCGTTAATCCAAGCTGTCTGCCTCCTGAAGCACATTAGGCCAGATTTGTATAATGGACTAATTAGCTTAATTATGAAGAAGAAAGTAGGGGTAGCATTAAAAAAAAAAAAAAACTATGAACAAGGAGCTGGAAAGTAGTCCCGGGCCACAGAGTTTGTTTGCTGTCTTGATATTATGAAGCACACTCAACAGACTGCATGTGAATAGCTTTGTTGTGAGCAAATAACTCCCTTTATTAAAACCTGCAGATGTCAGAGTTAATATGAATCTTTCATTTTGTCTCTGATGGCAGATTCTGAGTTAATGTACCTGCTGCATCTCATATATTGAGTTAGGTAAGCTTCTTAAAAAAAAAAAAAAAAAAAAGTGAGACATATCTCCGTTTCCAATCTGGCTCCACTCGCCCACAAAAAGTGTCTCATCGTCTACTAGCGTTGTCATTGTTATTTGTCTTTTTGGATTGCCTGTGGAGGTATCGGCAGGCTCCAAGGCAGTGAGTGCCAGGCTGGATAATTAGTCGTTCCTCAATGCCAGGCGGGCACATTGCCGTCACTTGGAGGGGAAATGGAAAGTGGCATCACTATCACAGTAACACCGGAACAACCTTTGGTGTGAGGGCTGGGATCCAACGCATCTGTCACACCACCACTGATCTACCGGCTGACATGACAGTACTGAGACAGAACTCGTCTCGAGATACACAGCGTGGATAATTACTGTATCTAAAACGGAATTATTATCTTGTCATGTTTTTTTATAATTAGTCGTTGTATACTGGAATCAATACTGAGTTTCTGTATTGGTCCCACTGATCATTGCAGACGAGAATCAGGAAGACTTTCATTTTGAATCTGTCTTAAACCCTCTCAACTCTGCTATAGCTCTGATGTGCTTTTGTCATCAAGGAGAGGATGCTATGCTCATTTTCAGGCTTCATATTATCCTTCTGGTAGCTTTGCAGCAGATAACTTTGTAACTTTCCAGATTGGTGTCTTTGTAAACCTCCGTTTCAGCCTCTGTTTGAAATGTTTTTTAGAATGGCAAAGCATGAAAAGGCCATATGTTTTGGACTCCTGAAACTTTTGAAGGGACAAATAAAAAAAAAAAAAAGATCCCCAGCGAGAAAGAACAGAGTAGGATATATCTGATGTTCATGCACTTTCCCGGTGATAAAGCAAATCTTTTGAAGGTCTTGTTAAATCCTCATGTGACTTTATAGCAAGCTGTTCAGAGCAGCCTACAGTTTTATCC
This sequence comes from Labroides dimidiatus, assembly GCA_030710495.1. Taxonomy (NCBI): domain Eukaryota; kingdom Metazoa; phylum Chordata; class Actinopteri; order Labriformes; family Labridae; genus Labroides; species Labroides dimidiatus. Next base: position 6,317,172 of record CM061151.1, on the reverse strand, counting down.
AGGGATCACTCTGACACACGATTACCTCACATTTTGAATCTTTGTTCATGTTATGTATAGACATCCAACATTTGAACATCACAGTTCTGTAGAATCTCTGTTATAGAAATGTAAAGCTTATGGAGCTACAAACTACAAAAACAACTACAAAAATACTTAAAGTTCTAGAATCATTCTTTCAAAATAAACTAAAACCTGACAGATCTTCCATTACTTAAAACAAACTGCTGTAGACACTTTTACTGATTATCTTTTATTTACTACCTCCCTTTTGTTTGTCTTAGCTTGCTATTTTGATTTTCTAACATTTTATTTAACCTTCCTCATAAACACCTAATGATAGTTCCTCAGATTGGGTATTGTTATATCAAATCTTTTGTTATCTGATTGGGACCTTAGAAGGAGGCTTTGAACACTCTCTGCTGGTGATCTTTCATCACATTTTATCATATCCACCTTTTCCCTGACTACTCATAGTTCATCGCCATTGCCGGTTTTGCTCGTCCGGTTGAACGTTCTGTTTACGTCGCCATGGAAACCACAAAGCTAATGATGTTAGCCTAGCTGTCATACTCGCGCTAATAACTGGCTTTAAAAAGCAAGAAAGTGACAAAATGAACAAAAATCAGAGGTGCAGTCATGGTGCGGATGTTTTAAAAAAAGTTCACACTGAGCCCTGTCTAGCATTAATGATTTCCCGTGAGTTGTTTTGAGCTAGCTTGCCGGCAGTGGCAACCGGAAGTCGATAACTGCAGGCGGAAGTCAACACCCATAGGCTTCTGAAGAAAAAGTTAGTAACACAATAACATCATCAACAAAAGTGTTAAAAAAACATCAGCATTTGAGCGTTTAACACGTTTAAGTGTATTTTGGGGTTTTTATTAAACATGGCCAATCCTTACATATGAAACCGATCTTATCCACCAATTGTATCTACCTTATCAAGACCTTTATTCATAAAAGCAAAATACTGCAGTGCACTTTATTTTTGGTAAGAGGCTCAAAACAGACCAGCAGTGTAACCTTTTGCGCAAGTATTGTTTATTTTTAAAATGTGGAAAATGAAAGACTAAAGGAACTGATCAAATTTATTAGTTTGGACAATAATATTCTTAACTTTTCATTTAAATTTGAGAAAACTACCTCATGTGCAGTTAAAACAGTTTTAGTTATCATAATCGGCCAGAAAACTGTGATTGGTGCACCCCTACCTTTTATGCTTTTATTAAGATGGTAAGACAGTGGGGTGGAGTTGGAAACTGGGATGAGAGAGGTGGATAGCATGCAGCAAAGGGAATCAAACAGAGGCTGCCAACTTGGAAGACTACTTCCTCTGTTCATGAGGAACATGATTAAGCCTTGAGGCCAAACTGGAGCCCATCTGTCGCGTTTCTTCAGGACAAATGGTCGAAGAGATCTGTCATGAAAACAAAAATATGTACAGTTCTGTACTTTTCTTTTGTCTTTTATTTATGACTGCATGTTGTTGTAGCTCCAATTTAATGGCGTAAACTACTTATACCATCAAATTGCCTTTGATGTGGCCCCTGTCCCCCACTAAGCTCCCATCCTTCAACGATTGATTCCTTATCGTGAGCTTACGGCTGCAGTGGCTGTTGACCCAGAGTTTACGGCTGTTCAGTCTCCGACTGGAGGAGATTCGGTCGATGACCAAAAGTGTAGCAACACCTATGAGCAAGGTGCCTCCAAAACCAAGCAGAAAGCCATGAAAGAGTGGCAGCGCTACATACAAAGGTCCATTTTGGTACACTGGCACAGGAGCTCGCTCTACAACCAGATCCAGCTCACGCCATGTCAGATCCCTCACTATAACACACACACACACACACACACACACACACACACACACACACACACACACACACACACACACACACACACACACACATGAATACACACACACACACACATGAATACACACATTAATAAACGGCACGAACTGGATAAACACTGACCATTCCCAAGGACTGTGTGAGCATTTTTGTTAAAGCTTTGGCTTAAATGAAATACCCCAGAGTATTTGAAAGAAGGAAAAAAAAGACAGGTGATAATTACATTTTTGAATTTTTGAGGCATCCTGGGAAATACTCCTCATAGAGTTAGAAGGCTGATGTTGAGAAGTAATGAGTTGGAAGCATGCCCACGGCCACCAAATCTAATCCGGCATCTCATCTAAACACTTAATAGATTCAGGGCTCAGTGAAACATATCATTTGTCATTCAGACAGTCTCCAGAGAGGGGGAGACCAAAAATCTCCTCATGACATCAATAGCCAGAGATATTTATGGCCACACATGCTAAAACTGATTCTAGTTTATAGTGAACAAAATTATGGGACACTTCTGAGATGATTTTTTTCCTACTGACCTCTAATATTTCCTGAACTATTAAGTGCCACTGGAGCTTAATTGTTACATTCATTTATTTGTCCACTGAAATTCTACTGGTATCTGGTTTATTATCAGAATTAGCTGCTATAAAAACACCCAGAAAAACTGGAGGGTACAAGGAGATTTAACATTTCTCAGAGCTTTAAAAATGTCAAGTTTTATGAAGATGTAATTTCTTGCACTTGTTTAGAAGTCTTCTGTGTCCGCCAAAGGTGTTATTGACCGCAGGAACATTTTCCCAGAACTAAGTGACCAGGAACTTTTGGAGGCGAGGCCGGTAAGCTAAATGTTTCTGATTGGTGGACCACTATTACACCCTCCATCCACAATAAGATCACACACAACTGTGACTGACTTGGTTTAATAACTCCTAAACAATCTTCTTTGAGCCTGATAGCGTGAATGTGTCTCCGTCAGCTCCAAGTGTAACAGTTTAAAGAGTGACCCAGTAAACTGGAGACCTTTTAGAGGATATTGAGTTTGCAGTAAAATCACAGAATATTTTCTAGGGATTTTTTTGGGCCCAACTTGAACCTGGGCTGCCTTCTCATGGGCATTTTGCCATATGGAGCGCAACCTAAACCCCTAGACCACCTGGGTGATTCTCACGAACATGGTCCAACTCATAGCCAAAATTAAAGATTATTGCATTTACAAATTTAATTGTCAGTTGTAAGAAAAAGGATCTTATGTCACCTCTCAATTTAAAATTTTATATATTTATACATTTTTTCAGGTATTTAAAGACATTTTTAGTGCCACTTGGAGGAAATAAATTCATTACCGTAACACATTTTTGATTACAAATATTGAACACAATTTTTTTATTTTTTTTTTAAACTCAACAGCAAACCATTCAGTATGCTCAAGGGTTGTGGTAATCACCAAAAAATTGTTTTAATAATTTTTACACTTTTTTAAAAACAAACAATTACTTCATTACCGTAATACTATAACAGTTTTTGTATGTCATTTTCAGCATAATTTTTTTTTAAAGCTTTTTTCTGGAAAAAAACTTTTGAAACAGTATAAATTATCTGAAAAACTGTATCAAGAGACTAAAACATCATGAGTAATTTGGGTGTGTTCCTTTAGTAAATGGTCATTTATTGTAAATTGCGGTAATGAAAACAGCATATCGGTAATGATTTTCAATGTTTCGGTAATGAACTCTTCAATAACTGCTCACATACAGATACCGGTTTTCCTTAAAAAAAGGTTTGCATTTTTCAGCAGAACAATGCAAAGATTTGTGTTCAAATCTGAATCTGATAAGTCCCGATACTGATAATGATCTGATTCAGTATCAGTATTAATTAGACATTTGTTATTCCATAATGTGGGAACAAGACTAAGAATTATGCTCAGGTAACTTCAGACTTAGTAAAAAGAAAATTAAATCGGAATATAATGAAACTGATTGTATTAATGTTCTCTGGGCTTAGTATTGGAAATTTACTCATTACACATTTTCTAACAGGAATTACAAGTTAACTGTATCCGTCACCAGTGCATAATTGAGGAATTAAACCTGTACATATTGAAAGTTGTCATCAGAGTTGTGGCTAAAACAAGTTTAACATGCCTCTAAAATGTTGAGCTGCTATAGTTATCTTCCTTCATGCTGTTTAAGCTCTGTTGACCAAAAATGTCAGTTCCCCCTCATCAGTTTAAACCTATAGCAGACTAACTTAGAGCTGGTTCAGACCTGATCCAGCTCTAACTATAAGCTTTATCAAAAAGGAAAGTTTGAAGTCTACTCCTAAAAGTAGAGAGGGTGTCTGCCCCCCGAACCTCAACCAGTAAATGATTCCAGAGAAGAGGAGCCTGATAACTAAAGGCTCGACCTCCCAGACTACTTTTAGAGACCCTAGGTACAACGAGCAGGCCTGCATGCTGGGAATGCAGTGAGCGCTTCAGGATAGAATGGTTAAATATACCATTAAGAGCCTTTTAATTTAGAATAAGTATTTTAAATTCCGTTCTAGATTTTATAGGCAGCCAGTGTAGAGACACTAAGATGTGCTGTCTTCTCTTGGTCCCAGTCAGAACCCAGGCTGCAGCGTTCTGAACTAGCTGAAGAGTCCTAGTAGACTGATAGGACAGCCAGATAAAAGAGAGATGCAGTAATCCAACCTTAAGGAAACGAAAGCATTGGCTAGTTTCTCTGCGATGAGATGTGTCTGATTTTTCCTGAAATTACAAAGATGAAAGAACGCTGTCCTGGAAACCTGTTGAATGTGAGCGTTTAAGGACAGGTCCTGATTGAAAAGAACTCTCAGGGTGTTGGATGCTAGGCTGATGCCATCTAACGACCAGCATGTTGATTAGTAATAAAAAGTATCTGGTCATCCAGGTTTTCATATCTTTCAGGCATGCTTGCAGTTCAGTTAACCGATTGGTTTAATCTGGATAGATACAACTGAGTGTCGTCTGCATAACATTAAAAATTCATCGGGTGTTTCCTCATAACAGAGCCAAGAGGAAGCATATATAATATGAAATAATTGGTCCAAGCACTGAGACTTGTGGAACTCCATAACTAACCCTGGTGTAAACAGGGGCTTTATTTTTATCATACGCAAACAAAGATTATTCAGACAGATAGGATTGTAGCCAGTCTAAAGTAGGCCAATCTAAAGTAGATTCTCCAATCTATGACACCAAGATCATATGCAAAAAAAAAGCCATATTAGTAGGAATGTCCCCACCTTATATTCTAGTCATTGAAACATATTACAGTATGTCTATGCCGGCTGAGGACCAGCCAAAAAGTAAGCAAATTCTTAGACAGCTGTCCAAATTAAGCACAGCTAACACAGCTTCCTAACTAATTTCCTACCGTTTTCAAACTTCAATTTTTGAAATCCATACATGACCAAGCAGTCTAAAGGGGAGAAAACCAAAGACTATAATTAATGGACATAGTCTCCGTGATGTCACCCGTCTTTTTCTGAAACAGATTTTCAAAGCAAAATGGCCGGCACAGCCATATTGGAAATGAGGCATGCTTTGAGTCTCCACAGTAACAGCCATAGGGCGCCCAGCAGTCATGTGAGCTGAGCTGTGCCTCTGATTGGACAAACTGGTGATATTAATATTGTCTGAACTGCTGAGTTAGAAAAGAATTCACCCCCCATGCAGTGCGTGCGTTAGTGAAATCAGCGATTCAGACAGGAGACATTCTTTGTACCAGGCTGTAAATGTGCTTATTTTGGCAATGAAAACTTCTTTTTTTGGCTTGGTGTGTGACTTCCGGTACTTCCAGAGCCAGCCTCAAGGGGTTACTCAACGAACTACAGATTTTAGCACTTCCGCATTGTCTCAAATTTTCAGACCGGAGGTTGCAGTATCCCTCTATCCTTCAGTCCTGAGGTTAATGTCCAGGTTGAATTCCACTGAAAATTAGTTGGCATTAGATAATACATAAAAAGCACCTGTAAACATGTCAAATTGGCCATTATTAAACAATTTTATTTTTTTATTTTTAGTGTAACATTGAAGTTTGTATGCTATTTTCACCTCCGTAATATTACCTTTCATTACCGCAACAGCCATTAACACCACGCGGTAATGAAAGCTATGCATTGCGGTAATGAAAGACATTTAGATAAACTGGCTTATTATGGCAGAAGCCAGGATGACTCGGCTAAAAATAATAACACAACAGTTTGGGGCCATTAACACCTTCCTCACATCTGACTATCAGATTTATAACTTTTCGAGAACATGATATATCAGACATTACGGTAATGAAAACTAGTGGTGGGGCTCTAGGGGTTTGTAAAGACAAAATCAACCATTAAACAACTCAAAATGTAACAAAGAAGCAAACTTTGTTGCCATTCTTTGTCTTCTTTCCTTGTGGTTCATTATAAATGAACGAAACTTTATTTAAAAAAACACTGTGATTTAAACAGGAATGATAACATCCTGCAACGGTAATGAAAACTTCATGCTTGGACACTCAGTTTTTCTTAAATATTTTTTTACAAATTGATTGAATCCATTTTATTTGATTATAACCTGATAGATTATAAAATTTTGAACAAATCTGGAGGATTTTTTATTTAATTGCTTGAGAATTTACAATGCTTATGGTAGAAAAATCTATAGTATTTTTTTCTGGACGCGTTACGGTAATGAATTTATGAAGCAAAAATCAGTTAAAAAACATTTTAAATATTATTTTGGTACCTAACAATGCACTTGGCCTCATAAAATACATTGTGTGCTTTCATATGAAGTTAAATTCTGAGGGTTTTTTCAAAATTTGTCCCAAAAAACTTCATAGACATGGCTTTGGTTGGCTTCATGAGAATCACCCACCTGCGCTCCAACACACAGAATCAGTTTTAAGCCAGAACACCAGATGATCTTGTCCTTCTTCATACTTTAGCAACAAAAGCAGTACGGTCTTTCACTGGTTGAAGTTGTTTTAGGCTTTCTGAAACAGCTTCAACCAGCGAAAGACCGTATTTTTCAACCGCTTTGCCTCATCTTTGGCTCATCTACTTTCAAGTGTCAGCAAAAATCCATCTGCAGCACAATCAAAGATCAAAACCAGCGCAGGCAGATCATCCTTCATGCTAACAGGTTAACTGCAGTGCTTTTCTGTCTCTTTTTATGGTGTAATAAATGGCCTTTGTTGTTGTCTTACTGCCCTCTACTGGTTTGGTGGTGTACTACATCTACTTTTATTTATTTTTTCTTCATACTGGTGGTTTTACATAATCCACCCTAGTTTTTGGCACTTGGTGAAAACACGAACAAAAAAATGGGCCACGGGACCATGTAGTTCTGGGGAATCTTTTACCAGAAACTAAAAGTTTCTGGACCTTCTGCTTGAAGAACAGCTCAAATTTTGGTCACCTTTGAAAAGATGTTGTTAGATTTAAAGTAATGTGGATAACAATATCTGAATTGGCTGATACAGAAACCAAATTAGCATGATTTGTTCTGCTTTAGACTGCACTAACCTGAGGGAGTTTTTGTTGGTGAGATAAATGTGTGTTTTGGTTAGTGTTGCAGTAGGATGCAACGTTAACATTATGTGTACTGAATAAACAGATTGTAAACAACATGTGCCAAAATACTTAGTAACAGGGAATTATCAAATCTTGGTCCAAGATGATTGGGGGAAAAAAATCCTAACATGTCTTTAATTCTGAAATATAACACCTTACCTTTTCTCTTTTTGACACTCCTTCCCTTATGTTTTCCATTCTTTGGTTTTACAGGAGAGGCATTTAAAGAGGTGACATATTTGTGATAGTCCTCTACGTAGCGTTTCAGGCTCAAGACTTTATCCTGGTTGATGTTTTTCCCAATTTCTGTGAAAACATGAGCAAAGACACCATCTGTAAGAACTTCCCTGTCATTTCAGAGCTCAGAAGGTCTCTCCTATGAAACAATGTAAATTAGAGTTTAATTGTTGTTTTCTTGCTGGGAACTTAATTAGTTCTGGCAGGAGAGCAGCGGCCATCCTTCGGTTCAGAATAAAAGAAGCAAATCTCTACATATGAGTACATCTTGTCAGAACTGCAATCAAGTGTGTGATAATTGCAGCATTCAGCATCCACAAAGTAAGCCCCCCCCCATGCTTTATAACTCATCTCTTCCCATCCTCTCCTTGTCTTTTTTCCTCCAAAGCTGCTGATGAAAGGAACAGATGGTTTGTTCTGTGGCTCGTGTCAGCTCCACTGAGTCCTCTGTCAGATCATTTACACCTTCTTCCATCCAACGCCGCTCCGCTGTGGAATTGTGCACACACTGGACAGCAACACATGCCAGAGACTGGCAGCGTGCGAAAATATGCCACTTGTGAAGTTCCAATTAAAAAGAATTTGAAAGTAATGAAGCAATTACGTGCTGTTGTTGAAGTCGTGAGGAGGCCTTTTTGACCGAAATAAACCAGTTTTTGAAAGTTCACTTCCATCGACCCAAATGAGGCTTTGTTCCAATTTTCTTTTGTCAAGGGACATGCTGAGATCTCAACAACACCACGCTGTCCATAAAAAGTGAACCACTTTCATTTTTAGGTCTAATAGATTCACACAAAGTTGTTCTGAGCTAACAGAAAACGCGTGTTATTTCTGTCTCCATCTGCATCTCACCGATGGCGATGTCTGTCCTGCCGATGTGCTGTAAGGCGCGGGAAAGCCTGTCATAGTAGGTCTGCTCTCCATACCTCAGCAGCCAGTCTGTCAGGGCCGTCCGGCACTGTGCCTCGCTATCTAGTAAACACAAAACATATGGCCGTCAGACAGACAGGTCTTTGGCTGTCAACATGCTGCCAGGAAGTCCCCGAGCTGAGCTGAACGCATGGGAAACGGACAGCTCTCAGGGTGGACTTCAATCTCATGAAAGCTCATAGTGTTTTAAGAAGAGGTCACATTTCTCCATGTCATCTTTTTGTCCAGACTCAAGTCCATATAGTGAAAGATTTATGATCTGTGTCTTAACGCTTTCCTTAAAGACATATGGCTTTTGTCCACAATCTTCAAAATATTATATTTACTAGTATCATGTGACAAACCATGAACCAGCTGTGCAGTTTAGAACCAACGGGAAAAAAAATGAAAGGAAGGTCTCAGGAGAGGGCATGGCTAGGAAGCTGGAGAGACAAAAGTAGGGAGGCAAGTCATGAGCCCTGAGGTATGCCATTTTTTACTTAAGTGTTTTCATGTAACGTTGTGATTGGAAGGGCAAGATGTGAATTGTCCTGAAGGTGCACTATGACCAGGTGGCACTGCTTGAGTGATGAACTGTGAATGACGTACTGATATTCAAGCTGAGGTTCAGAGATTTCAGAGGTGTGGTTTCTAAATAACGTTATATTTTTAAATGTGGACATGAATACGTATTCTATATGGGCTTACACAGACTTTTGAGTAACCCATTAACTGACTCATTATGAATTTTTTATTTAACATGTGCAAATATAATTATGACAACTCCTAAGCCTCAGATCAGTCAAAGTCCTGCACACCCCTTGTGAGCTCTCTGACAGATGACAGATCTCTTCTCTGCTCTCTTCAGGGTCAGTATTGACAGAATAATCGTTATAGTGGCTAATAAGCCTTATCATGTATTTAGAGGCCTTTAGTGTGGGTAAAAAGACCTTAACGCAAGTATTAGATATTTTCATTTCTGTGAGCTAAAGAGGAAACGTCTCAGGTGAGAAGTGTTTCAGGTGATGATGAGTACTAACCCCCTGCAGACGAGGTGTCTCTCTTTGCACGGGGTTTGAGATCTAGTTGATTTCTCTCTGGTGAGAGGCGTTCAAGGTGCTTGAAAATATTCTCCTCTGGATGTGAGAGCGTGAACAGGAGGTCCTCACACTCACTAGACGTCAGCAACTCCACTAAACGCTCTAGCTGATGGGCGCCGATGTCTTCTGACACTTTAAAAGAAGAACATACTTCAAAGTAATCCAGGAGAGAGACCTTTTTTTTTTGTAATTATGCAATGGAACTGTAGCGTGTGCTGAACTGTCATGATGAGGCATGATTTCAGTTCGCTGTTTATTCCAGTTAATGAAGCGTGATGCTGACACTGAACACAACATTTCGGCATCATGCTTGTGCTCTCAATTAGCACGAGCTGCCTGTGTGGTGTGAAGCTGTCATTTTCCACTCTTCAGCTGCACAGAATAGAAACTGAATAATGAACATTTCACAACAGAAGAAAGACCCATCAGTTGATTCAGCCTCACTGTGAGGTTGTTTTTTTTTTTTCCAGCACAATAACTGCACCTGCAGCAGGAACTTTTGCCCTCACCTGTGTCCTCCCCAAGCGCTGAACCCAGAAGCAGAAAGATGAAGAAGACTGGACATAATCTCCAGACTGTCATGACTGCTTAAGTTGTACAGACTTGATATTGTTGTGCTACTACCAATGCTGAAAGTTTATTTTCAAACAACGGTATTCTATCTCTCTGTGCCTTTTTTGCAACTGTCAACACCTGTTAAAAGATGCTTTTCAAAATATGCAACAGGATGCGTAACCTTTTACATTTAATACATTGAATGCCCACATAATTTCACAGGCTGTCTATTTTTACATCCATTTTTTCCCCATTTCCTCTGTGACTGTGGTCACTGAGCCTGTACTTTGGTCAGAGTTGATTTGTTACTGTCAGGGGATACTAGCATGCTAGTCTGAGGTTGAACAGTACAGGATGACATCTAACGGAGAGCCTCAGGAAAAACTGATGGCAAAATAGCATTAGCCTAACACAAGCATCATTAAAAACCTAACTTTAGCCCGGTCAAACAAGTACAAGCTAAAGCAAGCTAACATTACAACAAGCTATTAACATTAGCTAAAAAGATAATTCTCCTTACCCCACTAGAGCATGCGAACAATAGTATACAATTCCCTGTCTGAATAAGAGCATGCCAATATGAGCTCACATTTGCTAACACAGAAACAAGCTAAAATTTGCCATCATTAGCTTGCTAAAACTAAAACCAATCTTGTGCATTCACAAGAGCAAACTTACATGAGCTAACAAAAGCTACCTCAATGTAAAGCCAACAGTGGCTACCCTGCTTACTTGAGGGTATCATTAACCTGCATAAACTAAACCAAGTTAATGTAATATTTTGTATTTACCAGACAAGACTAACAAGAGCTAACATTAGCCTTACACTAGCAATTTTTGAAAAAATAACATTAACCCAGTCAAACAAGTGTTGGCTAACACCAGCAAGCAGATACCTGCATTACAGCAGGCTATTACTGGAAGCAAAAAGAAGCTATCAGAGCATGCTAGCAATAGCAAACACTACCTTACTTACATTTGTCATATGCTAACATGAGTTTACATATGCCTGCTATCACAAAAAGGCTAAAGTTGGCTGTCATATTAGCCTGCTAACTAAAACGAGCTAAAATGATTTTATGTATTGACTAAAGCAGACTAACAAGAGCTAATATTAAGCTTAAGCTAGCAATATTAAAAACCGTCATTAGCCCAGTGAAACTGGTATGAGCAGTACTGGCTAAATGGTGTCTGAACTACAGCAGTCTATTACCATTAGCTAAAAAATGTCTCCTTACATTACTAAAGCATGCTAGCAATAGCAAATACAACCACTGCTTTCATTAGAACATGCTAACTTGAGCTCACATATTCCTGCCAATATAAAAACAGACTAAATTAGCTATTTTTAGCGTGCTTAAACTAAATTAAGCCAAATTTATCTTATTCACTCCCAGGAGCAGGCTAAAAAGAGCTAACATTAGCCTTCTTACTGCAGAGCAGTGTGTAGTTAGCCAACATTCGTGTTCAGTGTAGAGTTTTTACTTGATAGAGGAGTTAAACAGTATCTTTAGTATTAAAATTACTATGAAATTATTTTTGACAACTGGAATCACACTTTATGGATAAAAAACAAACAAACAAAAATCACAAACGTAGCATTACCGTTATAAAATATTTACAAAATGAAGAGTTTACTAATTTTTGATACAACTTCCTCATCTGGTCTGAGTCAACCAAGCCACACAACATGACTACAAAATATTCTGAGCATCACTGCCTGGTCACAGTCTGTTGTTATGTTGTCTGGGAGACTAGCATGGCTAGTAGCTCTGCACTTTAAAGCATGTCGTGTAACTAAGAGCTCAAGCACACAAAACCACTGGATATAAATCCATTTTGTTTAACTGAGACTTTGAAGGTTCACATTTATCTGGAGGAGTAACCACATGTATAACCACGGAGTATGAATGTGTGGTTTTGCTTTGAGGTGGGTTTTTTATTCTTGCTTTTAAACAGTCTCTAGAGAGGGATTGTAGAAACTACAGAGCATATATTTCATGTACAGAATCTGTGTTATTAACAAAGAGCGAAAAATAATTAAAGAATAATGTTTGAGGTATGGAAACAGAAGAGATTATTATTGACAGTTGTGTTTGTGTCTGCCTTTGATGTTCACTTCTCGAGAAAAACAGCGTAGTTCAGCCTCATTTATTGCAAGGAGAAACGTGTTTAATGACATGATTGTGTGGGCTACAGTGAGGGCATGTTTTAAATTGTTAATAAGCTTCATTTGCCAAACAGTAAAGGTTGTTTGTGTGGGCTGAATCTCCAACTCTCCATAATGAAAAAAAACCAACAACAACAAAAAACCATCCTGCTCTGGGGCTGAAAAGCACCGAAATTTGGGCGTGGGTGGTATAATGGCTATGTGATGATTCGAGATGTTGCACTTGTAGGAAAAAAGAAACACTGGGCACAAGGTTGAGGAATTTATTCATGTTTCTGACGTGCTGGGTACGGTATCCTGATGAAAAAAAAATCTACATACATAACACATTTTGTAGGATATTGAAAGAAAAAAAACACAAAACATCACAAACGGCAACATCTTAAAAGTTCACACTCATCATATTTTCATGCATTCATAACAGAACTACACAAGTTACCACTTTCTTCTGTTGCCTCCTGGTTTTGGGGAGTGTTAGCTTGAGTAGCTTTATCCCCATGTCTCTTACACTTCACACCACTGAAATCTGGTTAAATACAGACACAGACTCCGGTGGAATGAAGGATAGAACACATGGAATAGTCTTGTAGACAGTGTCTGAAATACAACGAAAAAGAAAAAAAGATTTGTTGTAGCTTTAAGTTTGCTGCACCTCAAACTGTTCACAGCAGAAGTTTTAAGACTTATTTTAAATGTTAAGCTTTAGGGAGAAGGCCAACTCCAGCACCTGGTGCAGTGAGCGATTGAACTGCTTGATTTACGAGGACGCCTCCGAGGTTGAGGGGGAGGCGGTGGGTGCAGCAGGGATGGGATCTTGGCCTCTCCCTTTATCTCCGGGCTGAGGTTTGAGCCCGAGACTGAGCGAGACCAGGCCTGCCCCTGTTCTCTGTGGCTGCAGGGTTTCAGGCTTCTTCTGTTGAAATCCTCTGCTCTGGCACGTTATCACAGGCCTGAGCTGAATGACTGTTTAGTCATCAGTGATGCAACCCCCCCCCCCCCCCCTTTTCCCCCCAGAAAACCCCCATCCTCAATCCCACCGCTGCTGCCACCAGACACCACACAGCCTGCCCCGAAATCCTGCTCTGAGGGAGACACAACCAGACTGCACTCGCTCCAAACACCTGAAGCTTTCTGAGAATCAGACCTTCTCTTCTTTTATGCACTTACTCCACACTTTCATTCAGCTGCTGCCCTCCTTTGCCTTTAGATCTCTGTTGGCTCAGATTGAATCATGACAAAAAAAAGCCTTCCCTTGATCTCATCCTGTTAGAAATTCCTCATTTTAGTGCATTATTGGTTATACTTGAAGCCCCAAACAAATCTGCCCTCTAAAGTATTTGCAAGATTAGACTTTTGTCTCCCTCTGTGCATAGATCAACACCTTACCTGCCCTAAAATGCATTACTCACCTTATTTGCTCCAGTAGTTCCCGGGTGATTCTGTAAATGCAAAACAAATTGCAAGAAGATTCAAAGCAGTCCTCGTGGGGGGACTGAGCACGCAGCTCTCGATGTGCTGGCTCTCTTCTCTCTGACTTTTTTCTCTACCTGATTCAGGTATTGTCTTTTTTAGAGAACTGCACCAACCAATAAGATGCTAGCACCTGAGGAGGACCGCCCATGTGACAGCCTTTAGAGGCCGCCACACCCTGCCATGTGGCGAGGTTCTACTCCCAGGAAGAAAAAGAGTCCATAGAGGCAGAAATTAAAGTGAATACAATCCCAAATCTGCTGTAAACAAACTCACACTCGAATATAAACATGCTTTTTAAATGTGTTACTAAAACATGTTGCATCCTCCTCTCTTCAAAGGCTTTGAGAGAAAAAAGCTACGGCAACCAAGCATGATCTTACAAATGAAATTTAATGTAATATTTCTCTAATAGGGGCCTCGTGTTCATTATTTGATGAGTCTCAGCTGTAATTTGCTCATTTTTGTCTCACTCTCCAGAGTAAACCACATTCTTCATTAGGCCTGAGCATCTCTGAAGCATTTCAGGAGCTCTTCAGGCCCATTTACATGGAAATATTTGAATAATAATTTGCAGCTGTTTCACGAAAAAAAAAAGCCTTTGCAGGGAGATAAATAGCAAACATTCTTCCTTCTGAGCACCATTCAGCTTCAAAATCCACATCCTAACAATGCAATTAACAGAGCAGCCATCTGCACAATAATTACTGTACTTTCTCGGGGCAGAATTAAACCCAAAACACGTTCATTAGAGCGTTTTATTAATAAGAAACTTTGCAGCTCTCTTCCCTCGCTGCAAGCAAACCCTCCTTTCAGCCCTGAATGAAAAATGGGGCGACACCCGACATCCCTCAGTGTGAAAGGACCGACACTCTGAAAAGCATTCCTTCCCCTCACAATGGCAGGATTCTAGGGGGGGGGGGTTAACGATGTGTGTGTGTGTGTGTGTGTGTGGGGGGGTGTTGAAGAGAAACAGCGGTGACACATTCCTTAGGTAGAGAAGCTGCAGCAGCTCTCACCTGACAAGAGATTTCTCAGGAGAGCACATTCATTTGAGCCCAATCTTCTTTATAAGTGATTTTATTGACAAGGACACCAATATCTGTGAGTTATGAGCTGTTGTTCTCCAGAGACAGACGAAGCTTTACCTCTGTGTCTCCATGTGGGGCCAGATAGCTGTGGACAGTGCTGCTTGTTTGAGGTAATCTTTTGGACCTCTGGAAGGTGACAGCTGAAAAACGAGCCTCTAAAAACACTCCGCTCGAAGGCAGCCGCACGCATGCTTTACTAACCACACTGACAGAGATGTTACAGGAGGGGTTACTTTAGCTCCATGGGGCATGTTTCTGCACACTGTGTACCATCTGATCACATGATTGACCAGCAACTATCAGTCATACCTTTATGCTATTTTCAACTGTATCCCATTGATTCTTCAAACGAAGAAAAGGTACATTCAGCAGAACAGACGAATTGGTTTATAAAATTTAGAAGTATGTATACAACAGTGTTGAATCAGCCTTTAATGTCAACATAAGAAGTGGGCATCTGTGGATCAGTGGTAGAATCATAGCCTCTCAATCGGAAGGTTAAGGGTTTGAGTCCAGCTCCTGCAGTCGTACATGTTAAAGTATCCAGGACGAGCAAGACACTGAACCCCAAAATTGCTCCCACTGTTGGTCAGTGGTGTGTAGATGAGTGTAAATGTATTAGATAGAAACTGATGGCACCTATATATACAGAAGTCTCAGCCATCAGTGTGTGAATGTGGTGTGGATGGGTGAAAGAGATCAGCGAAGTGCTTTGAGTGGTCGGACAGACTAGATTGGCCATATATAAGTACTGATCCATTTA
Organism: Labroides dimidiatus; assembly: GCA_030710495.1. Classification (NCBI taxonomy): domain Eukaryota; kingdom Metazoa; phylum Chordata; class Actinopteri; order Labriformes; family Labridae; genus Labroides; species Labroides dimidiatus. The sequence continues at coordinate 6,301,438 of CM061151.1, read as the reverse complement.
CCATTTACCAAGTGGATCCTCTTCCATGGAGGCTGCCATCTTGTACCGCCATGTTTCTACAGTAGCAAAAAGCGGACAAACTTGTTGCGGCCATTCGTGTTTTTGCATTTAGTGAGTGCTGGAAATGTGTCACTTGGAAGAGGAAGAGACGTTATTGTGTGCAAAACAAAATGTACTAACAGACATTTAACAGTAATAAAAAGACAAATGGAAGCTCATATCTTTCCTGCATGAAGCCTGGTTCATAATTTAGCATTGACCAAAAGATTAAGTGACCTTTGCAGACCTGAACACAACAGACTTGGGTGTTTGTAAATGGTAAATGGACCAGTACTTATATAGCGCTTTTCTAGTCTTTCTGACCACTCAAAGCGCTATACACTGCTAGCCTCTTTCACCCATCCACACCACACGCACACACTGATGGGGGAGAGTTCTATATAGGAACAATCAGTTTTATTCTAACCCATTCATATCCATCCACACACCGCTGACTAACAGCAGGAACAATTTGGGGCTCGGACGGAGCAGAGCTGGACTGGAGACGCATCTGGCGTATTTTAGCCGTAAAATGCAGGAAAACAATCATTTTATTTATTTATTTAGAAGTTGCATGAAGTATTTCCTTTTTAAAAATGTTAATGATTACTGGAATGTTAAAAAATCATTCCCCATCCCTACTTCAATCCATGAATTATTGCAGATATGACTAATAAAATGCCTCTTTCTCCTCAAAAAATACAAAAAGTAGTAAACAAAAGCACAAAGAAGCGCCCACGAAAAATACAAAACTTTCATATGTCTAAGTTTAAGTCAAAATGGAAATTGTTTTTTTTACAAAAAGCTGTTGCTGCCACGCCAGAAATAAACACCCAAACATATCAGTATTACATTATAAAGTGATAGGTTTCAGGTTACTATGTGATACTGAATTATGATGTTATTGCACGATAAGTTTTTGGCTGCTGTATACTGGTGCAGCTTGTATCCAGTGCGTCTTCTGTGCCCTTTTAGCTTGTCGCTGATAAATGAAGCCACCTCCAGAAGGTCGCAGTGATATTTCCTTCTGTAGAGCCCCATGCATTTCAATATCCATGTAAGTGTATGCATTCTTACCATTATATCATCTACAGTGCCGTCTAAAACCAAGCTTCAAGTAGATTTAATTGAATCATAAATAAATGAGCCGTATCGAGCGAGTTCGCTGCACAGTTTCCCCATTCAAACGTGAGTTTAGCAACATAGGTAATCATGTTATAATGTGATAATTTAGTATACTGTCATAACTTTAACAAAAATTCAGTATCATGTTTAAACTCATCAAGAAAGCTGGAGCTTGCAGCTTTTCAACATTCCTGGTATTCAAATTACTAGAACGCTAAAACAAGTGAAAGATTTGTTTTAGCGTTTTAGTAATGTTTGAAATTTGTCTTTAAATAAACAATTTAAAACATTACTTTTCCTCTCTGTCGGACTTTGTAACCCCATCGGCAGATATTGGTGTACATCAAATGCATTAACCTTTGTCTCCCTTCAGTCTCCAACAGAGTGTATGTGCTATTTTTCAAACAGCAGCTCTTATCCCCATAAACACATTGAGTTAAAACATTTTTACAGAATTTACTGAAGCAACGTTTCACAATTTAAACATCAAACGCTGAGAAACAACAGACAGTTCACAAAGTGCGCTCAGCTGTTTCAACGGCTCTGCTGGGTAGTTTTGATGCTGCTGTTTTATGACTCTGCCTCGGATCAGATTTGTTCTTACATGGTTTTAGTTTTATATTTTTAATGCACTTCATATCCGTGAGGGTTTTTGCAAAACAGACTCTTTAATGTTTCCCTTCTTGCTTAATGTTTTAAAACCAAGTAAGCCTGGAGGGTTTGAAACACAAATAAACCACAAGAAAACGGCTGTTCCAACTTCATTTTGATGCAGAAGAAGACAAATCTTTAACACTTTTATCCACATAAAAATCTACACCCTCCATTTATTACTCTGCTGGGGAAATGTTTCTGCTGAGGGAAACCAGTCTCTGAGACGTGTGGGTGTGGGGGGGGGACTGCAGACCCTCACATGTAGACGTGATGAATGAAGAGGTGCCGTATTTCAGCAGGACACTCCCTGAAGGCAGCACGTAGAGAGAAGGCTGCGTTCAAACACGTCACTGTGAGGAATGTGGGCTTGGACACACTGTTCACATAAGAGGGGGAGTGTGTGTGGAGTACATGCACATCTTAGTGTGAAAACCTTTAGTACAGGGATACTTCACAGAAACCTGACCTGTCTCATGCTCCTCAATCTCACTTAGTCATTTATTTACTATTTACAAGGCACATAATTAAATTACTCAATAACAAGTCCATGGCTACAATATTTATTGGAATATTTTTTGAAAAAGATGACTTGGAAAATACAGTTTATGAAACTCTAAGTAACTTGTGATGTCCGTTTTGTCCTAAATCCTTCGTAGTTGACCACCAAACATTAATGTAGGTTGCTGAATGTAAATGCTTCCTTTTAACCTGGCTGGATTTTGACCAAGAGGCAACATCTGGTTTAGAAAATTAAGCATATGTGGAAATGATAAAAGCTGTTGTTCATCAGAATCTGCTAGAGGCTGGCTGCAGAAAGACCAGACACCACATGCATACCACCCCCCCCCCCCCCCCCCCCCCCCCCCCCGGCACTAAAAAACATATTTACAGCAAAAAATCAAAAAATGACCTGGGACTGAGTTGCTAATTTCACTATCAGCACACACTGTATGAGGGGTTAATTTTTTTTAAACTCAGCAGTTTAGAAGATATTAAGATCACAAGTTTGTCCAATCAGAGGCAAAGCTCAGATCATGTGACTGACAGGTGGCCTGTAGCTCTGAGAAAAAAAGCTCAAAGCCTGTGTCATATCCAATATGGAAGAGACGACTGACGTAGCAAAGACTACGTCCATATTTTATACAGTCTATGATTTTGACATGTTGCATCTACTCAAATCTTTTTGGAACAATGATTTACTGAGCGGCTAGTTACATTCCTCATAATCCCCGATGTGCGGATCACAGCAGTCTGACAGCATCTGCATTAGTTGTCAAACAAAAATTCTTCCACACAGCAGATTTTAAAGCCACTGGAATTGTCAGATATCGAAATTGTCCTGTTCTTGTTATCAGCTCATGGTATAAAACACAGATGTATTCTCATTGACTACAAGCCTATAAATGGTGGTCACCAGCAGAGCTGTCAATCACTTTGCCTGTACTGGAGTTTCAAAACCTGAACTGTTAGGTGACCAACTGTTTGGAAAATTAAGGAGAAAACGAGGGTGAAGAAATTTGTGTTAAGTTGAAATTAATTTGATACGTAAGTTGTATGAAGTTAGTGCTACCTTAAGTAAGTTTTTGGCAAATAAACGGTTATGTTTATCATACCTTAGCTCACTGTTTTTATTGCGATCTATGTATAGCATTTAACCCTTTAAACTCTAAGGTCCCCCAATTGGGGGAGTTGGTCATGCTGCAACGAAAGGCATAAAACAAAGCACTCATCATATATAAATATAGTCATAGTGCACATCAGATTAAACAGAGGAAACTCGGCTACAAACACCATCATGTCTTACTACAACCAAAGTTTCTGTTCGTCTGAGTAATACTTGAGTTATTGCTCTGAGCCATTGACATAAATGCCAATCCTGACACTTTTGAACAAATTTCACAAGTGATCCCTTTATGACACCAGAATGACTCAAATAGACCTTGTAGATGCAGAGATATAGTCTTTTTAATTAGCAGAAACCCAAAAAAGAGGCCAGAGCTTAAAGGGTTAAAAAGTCTGTGCCCCGACCTGCCTCTAAGAAAAAAAAATCTAGACACGCCCCTGACCTTGATACTTTCACTTGCACGACTTTAACCCCCCCCCCAAAACATTCAACCTCCATGTAAGGTGTGAGGCAATAGAAAAGAGTAATCCTGACCGGGATTGTCTTTCGAACCTTTTGATGTCAACATGTTTATTTTTGCTGTAAAGGTCTTTTAGCACCAGCCTCAAGTGGACACTTGAGGAACTGCAGTTTTAAGCACTACTGCATTGGTTTAATTACCAAAAACCCAAGGGTTGCCAATTGGCTTCTCGAATCAATCATGATGAAATTCTTGAGTAAATATGAAATTATATTTTTAGCTTAAAACTAAATTTATAAGATATTTAACAGAAGTGCAGGGAGTGTTAATGTTTAGAGCCAGGACAGGAAGAAAAAATGCTTTGTTATTATTACTATTTGGACAGTAGCTGTGCCTGTTTAAATATTACTAAAAGATTCTCAATAAAAAGAAAAAGAATCACCTAAAGTATCTTTGTGAAAAACAAGATATCAGATAAACTCCCCAAATCAAAGAGTAACAAACTAATCAGGGATTAGGATTATAGTGTTAAATTCTACCCCTTGGAGACTCATTACTTAGCTTTCCATTCAGCCACATTAATAAACTGACTGATTTTAACTCAGACTATCAGTTTCATTTGTCAAATCTAGTCTTTAAAATAAATGTTGGAGCTCTTTATGATGAGGGTGTATGTGATAAATTCAGACATTTACATTAATCTGCATTAAAATGCAAATGACAGTATGTTAGGCTATAACACTAATTCAGAAACGTGTACACTAATGAGATACTTAATGTTACAGCAACATCTCACAGCTGCTACAGACGCTCATTGTTTATTCATGTATATAGCATAAAGCATAACACATTAAGCACACACATTACTGTATATGTCATCTTCAACTCCTCGCTTTGATACATGATGTAACCCAGAACAAATGTTCATCATATTCCCGCCTTTGAATAATGAAACAAAGGCGTCTTTCATGTTTAAATGATGTGATTGACTCCAGAGGCTTTTGACATTTATTGCAGTTTGAATGTTTTTATGTGAAGATCCTGGGTGTCGGCCCCTCTGTCTGCAGGCGCCGTTGCCCGAGGCCGCCCAGAGGTTGTGTCTCCACCTTGATATTCCCATCAGCCCTTTCTCTCTCCCTCCCTCTGCTGCCTCATTGGCTGATTCTGTTCTGACTTGCCCGAGCAGGAATGCACCTACCTACTAATGCACTTTTATGTTCAGGCAATTTGACAATGAAGAGTGCCATCGTTTTTGCAGCATAAATGTTTCATTCCTCATTTGGATGCAGATTCGAGGCGTCACACCTGGAATACAAATGGGCTTTCTCTCTCTCTCTCTCTCTCTCCCTCTCTCTCTCTCTCTCTCTCGCTCTCTCTCTCTCTCTCTCTCTCTCCCCACTGGAACATAACTCAGGCCCTGTGTGAATATGATTTGTATGAGTGCTAGACAAATATGGTGAGATGTGATCAGGTTTTATTGAGAATCACTGTCACTGTAAAAAACAAACAAAGTAAAAAATAACAAAGCTTGAGTTATAATCTAATTCTAAAGTATTGCCAGCAGCAAGAAGATGCAATCAGACTCAAATGTCCAACACTTTTTAAAAATCACTTTAGCATTTTATGCCGTTCCCTCAAGCTTTATTAAATTTGATTGGAGAACAGCAAATAAAGGGACTTTGAAAGTGCTGAAAATTAAATCATTTACATACACGGTTAACTCTTTATTTCTCCAGGAATGATTTCACAAAAACTGAATTTTCTTGTCATTGTTTTTAAATGCAGAAAACTGTCGAGGAAAACTGCAAGCTATCTTCATTCAGAACAAAGGTGAACGAAGAACATTTTAGAGCTGCAACAATTAATTGAATAATCGATTATTAATCAATTACTAAATTAATTATCAACTATTTTGATAATGGATTAACCGGTTTATGTAATTATTTAAGAAAAAGAAGTCCAAATTCTCTGATTTCAGCTTCATACATGTGAATATTTTCTGATTTCTTTGCTTCTCTGTGACAGTCCTGAAAAACTTTGGTTTGCACACAAGACATCTGATGATGTCATCTTGGACTCCAAGAAATATTGACATTTTTCACCATTTTCTGACATTTTATGGAACAAACGACCACTCTATTAATGGAGAGAATAATCGATAGATTAATTGATTATGAAAATAATCATTAGTTGTAGCCGTAGAACTTACTTTGAGACTTATTTCTGACTGTAGTTTTTACTCCCTTTACAAGTTACAATGAGCATTATTACTGTTTGTGCAAAACGCAGGATTTATGTCACCTTAACCACACACTTAGAAATTAGACTTTTTGTTTCCCAGCTCAACACAGATTTTCTACCACGCAAACATGTCTTTCTTTTGAAAGTCTAATCTCTTCTTGGCTCTCCTTCCTCAAGTGACTCACTGTTCCTGAAAGAACTACAAAAGAATAGCAGCCGTCAGTCCTCGTAAAATGTGACGTAAAACCCCATTTTTAACATCTAATAACTAATAAAAAAAACAACTTTAAAAGGGATACTTGAACACAATGCAGCCCAATAATCCCTTCATATTACCAAAGCCTACAGATATGAGAAACATTTCTATGAGGTGTATTTAATTTTTAAAGTTTGACCAAAGCTCCATGAGATTGAACAGGGAGACGGTTTTTGACCGTTTCTGTGGCCAGTCACCAGAGGGAGCAGTTTTTGTGGCGACCTCACTCTGTAAAAAAAATGGAGGTCGTCTTATTCAGCTCAGTCTATGGTTTAGAGCCAATTTTCACTTGTTCTGTATCATGTTTTTTTGACAGTTGGAAAAAAGTTCTACAATTACCCATCTAAACAACCAGCAGAGATGTAGAAAAAAGCACTCTTACAGAGTGATTTCCCACTTTTTGCTCAGTTTTTGGCCCCTACCACCCCTGGAGGGACATTTCTGGCCCTTGATTCATTTATAATTCATAACGAACTAGTGCAGTTTTTCATTGAACACTGCTGCACAGGTAAATACTATTTTCCTTCATCGATTTAACAACATCAAAAAGAGGCGGAGCTTCCAATTATCAACTTTTCAACAATAACAGAAAAAAAACAGATGTGGTTAGTTTCTATATGTAGATTCATCATCATGATAAAACATCCGACCAGTTGTGGTTATGAGAATACTGATTACAAACACGAAATGTAAAGTTTGATGATAAAGGAGGATTAATGCCCACCCCCCCCCCAAAAAATGAATAAATCAATAAATAAATAAATAAATAAATAAAATAAAATATAATATAATTAAAAAATGCAATTACAATATTGGTCCAAAAAAATCGCAATTATATTTTTTTCCAAAATCATTCATCCCTATATTTCATCCTGCTGTACTAGCAGGTAAAATAGAATATTGTTTATAATGGAACATATTTGCAGAGCTCATATCACCCAACATCCAAAGCTTTGGATCCTGCTCTTCTTTGTATCCTATTATCTGTAAAGTCAGTGTTATGGTATGCTTCCAAAAGTCTAACACAGGACAACTCCAAAACATGTGAAGAAGATCACTTTTGGTTGTTTTACATCTCTGTTTTGTCCATTTTATTTAATCTGTGGGGTGTATAATTTGCCATATATCCCAGAAACTCCCAACGACCCTCTGGTGGTCAGTTTTGATTGATTGTGGTGCTTTAAAATAATTCAGAAACATCCCCTAAATGATTCACTGTGTGTGTCTTGACAAAAGCTCCATCTCAAAATATATGTATGAGGACTGGAGGGGGCAGGATGATTCGCCCATTCATGAGAGAGACAGGGGGTCTGTCAGTACCCTGTGTTTATACACTTCTCTCGCTGACATGGGGTAATGGAACATGCTGTAATAACAGTGGAGGGACGGCATCGCAGTAGGGATCGTTGGAAACGCTCATTTTCGCTCCAACATTGTGCTTTATCTGAATATTAGTGGAGCGTGAATGGCTAGTCGGTTCCATCACAGCTCCGCAGACACCAGATCAGCTCTTTCCTTGAGTCCAGACCATCAAGAAAACACATCATCCCTGTTGCCATGGGGATTAAACAGATTAAGGTGCAATAAAAGGCGTTGTTTCATTATGTTTGGCTGCATTAGTAGTCACATTTAGCCGAATGAACGTTTCCTCTGCCAAGTGTGCTCTCAGAGTGAGATTATAAACAAAAAAAGTTCCCAAAACACACTCCCTTTTTCTGTGAGAGTGCACCGCAGCCTCATCAGAGAACGAGTCTGGGCTTGTTTCTGAGCTGAATACCTGTCTGCCGTCTCACTAAGCCTCTACTTCTTTTGGAAGCGGGGACATTCCAGCTGGCTCGGGGTGCTTATTACTGCTGGATTTGAATAGGAGTGCATGAGGATTATGTGTGTGTGTTAGGGGAGGAGACTGCGGGCAGGCATAGTTGAGAGGTCAACACTTGTCTGTTGACAAAGGTGAGACAGACATGAGCTACACTCTTTGATTAACCTGTCCATTAGTTGACCCAGGCGCACAGGAGAACAAAGACAGAGCGCTGGGGTCGGATATCATTCTTTCGAGGTGGTATGTGGTGATTTAAGGATGTAAATAAATCCCATTTATGCCTATTCCTACCATAGACTGTAAAAAAAATGGACGTCATCTCACTTGGCTCGCCACAAAAACTGTTCCCCCTGGTGGCTGGCTGCAGTATAGGTCAAAAACTCGGTCTCCTTTTTTATTCCAGATGGGCTGTGGTCAAACTTTAAAAAATGGATACACCTCATAGAGGTGGTTATATTTAAATATTATTAAGCTACACAGTGTTCAAGTTTCTTTTTGTTGAGTTATTACATGTTATAAATAACGTTTTACGTCTTGTTTAATGATTGACAGCTGCCGTTCTTGTGTAGTTTTTTTCAGCAGTGTTAGGAAGTAGAGTTAAGAAGAGATTAGACTTTAGAAAAATATATATTTTTGCCACCTGCTTCCACTTAGATTTTCTCAGTGTCCCTCATAGTCTCTACTGCACAGACTCTGGTTGCACAAAGGTGGTGCCCGTAACAGATTTTTTGGCTTCAAAATCAAGCAATGGTAAAAGGTGGAGCCACACTGTCCATTCTATATACAGTCTATGATCCAAACATAAATATTCAGAACGTATGAAAATTTTGCCTAATCTTCTCTGCCAATGCGAAACTATCACAAGTGGTTTCTAGGCACTCATACTTTTTCTTTTCTTTCTGTCTTTTTTTTTTTTTAAATGATGTGCTTCTACTGGAGGCAGATAAGTCTGGCAGCTCTCAATGATTACTCTGTTTTTGCTGTATATATTTTTCTATTTTTTTTTTAATATTATTTATATGGATATGTCTGTGGGGAGAAGAGTTTCTTCAAGAGAGGATCTTCTTGCATTAATGGAGCAAATCTGGAGGATATCACCCTATTTCAGCTGAGATAAAGCAGCGTTTCCGGGGATGCTGTGCTGGTGCAGAGAGAGAATGGAACACTTGATCTGCTGTATGTCAGTGTCGGGGGGAGCTACTCCCTTGCCACCACTGGGCGGGTCATATCGCAGTCTAAATTTTCTGCAGACCTGTTGCTGACCCTGTGTGCTGAAGCAGCCTGCAACTACCCTCACAGTCAGGACATGAACATCTGAGGCTAGGGCTGCACAATGTGTTGTTACAGTATCGTCATCGCGATGTGCACGTGTGACAGACACATCAGGAGTTATACAATGTTGTTAAGAAAAAAAAGTCCATCTTGAGCCAAAAAATATTTTTTAGCCTTTCAGTGAAGTTTATGTATCCTGTCTACACTCAATCACATTACAAATAGATCTAAATGAGCATCTGTTTATATATTTTACCTCATTACATGCAAAAACTCGCACAGCTAGCGCGACAAGCGACAGAGAAAGAGCAGTGAATGTGAGCGGAGCATAGCAGGGGGTTTTGACAATCTTTTTTTTCTTTTTCTCTTAAAATCATGGTGCTTTATTTTACACTTTCAGGGTGAAAGGATGCTTTGTTTTTGAGGTCTAAGTTTTAATCTTCTGATAGATCATGAAACAAAATCAGAAGGCTTGAAATAAGCAATAAAATGGGTTGTCATAAAACTTGAAACAGTCGTAGTTTAATGTCAGAGTAATCCGTTGTTTAAAGTTTGCTTTGCTTCCTGCAGAATTCCCCCTTTTTCTCCTTCCAAGGTGGACCATCTTTTCATTGATCACATTTCTGAAAAAGCTTAGCCAAGCCTACAAAAAAAGGCAAAATGCAGGAGGACAAACTGTGAGCCACTGAGCGTCCATTCAGCCTGTACGTATTTGCGTGCTCTTGCTTTGTGTGTGTGTGTGTGTGTGTCCAGTTCTCTCATGCAGGCAGGAGCTGTGCAGTACGTTACTATAGTTCATAAATATCCCCGTAATTTATTTGGTTGCGAAATCAATAATTGACAGATATCAATGTGATTGAGACTCGCTGCATACATACATACATACAAATAGTGTTCAGTTAGGTGAGAGTCTGTTATCATCATTTCAGGGAGAGTCGGGGAGAAAACAGCGGAACAGTGTGAAGCAGAAAACTTAAAAACATATCGCAACATATTTCACAGGAAACAAAAATATTGGGATGTCATTTTGTCCTAATATTGTGCAGCCCTACCTGAGATGGACCGCTTACCCCTGATTCACACATGCTCCATGAGTGCTGCGGTTTTCGATGTTGCCAATTCACACTGGATCCATCTCAGGAGCAGAGCGCAGCTCAGCGTACTCCATAGCAGCTGGATACGCGAGATCACAAGATCACAGGAGGACCTGATGATAATTAATTAGTGTGTGAAACTCACCTGGCTCTCCCAGAACTTTAGCAATGCAGTCCGTCCCTTTTAGTTTCTGTTGGTGTCCTTATATAAAGGATGTGTTGTATCATATGTAATTATAAGGTTTTCCGCCTCCAAGTTAAACTTTTCCTCCTTCATGGCATCGGATTTCCTCTGGGTCTGACCTGCTGGTGACTGCTAGCCCTGTGCCAGTGACGTAATTTTGATATACGAGGATAATTTTACAATCTGAACATGGTGCTTTATTTTAAAAAGACCGGAAACTCTGATTGTTTTTCGTGTCTGTTTTCCTGTTTGGTATGATCTGCTCTGCGGACATTGATGCGTCTCTGCAGCGTACTCCGACAAAAATAGACTCACAGTGAAACAACCGCCAGCAGCCATTGGTAGCACGGGTCGGAGATGGACCGCAGTGCAGGCTGTGTGAATGCACTGATTGACGAGGGTGGCAGCGAAGTACAGTGTAGTGCGCGGCGCTCACGCTGTATATGAATTAGGGGTTAGAATGCAAATATTGGAGTGCACTTCTGGAAACGGATGGACATCGACCAACCTTATTTTATGGTTTTTATGTTTGTTTGATGCAACTTTTATAATTTCATCTGCCAGATACCCGAATTTCCCTTTAGGGATTAATCAAGTACAATTTTTCCTTTCCTATACTGTTCTATTTTACTTTGAAATCTAGGTTCACTTATTTGGCTCCTGAATGAAAAATGTTTGATTAAAAAGGTTGTGAATGTCTTGAACTATGACACTGGAATCCGTCGTACATCCATGTGCAGCCTTACTCTGAATTCCCTGCTCATAAAAAAAACCAGAGCACCGTTTTTTTCCCCCTCTGGTGTATTCCTGAATCTTTGTTTTGAAAAACAGATTCTCAGCTGGATCGATTCTCCTTCTTTCTTTTCTAACCTCAGAGCGCAGGGTCTGGGTACCTGGATGTGGGAAGTCAATAGATTGTCTGAGGGGACTGAAAGGGGTCAGCAAGAGGTAATTTAGATTCTTCTGCCCCCAAAGTCAAAAGTTAATCCAGAGACAAAACAAGCTGCAGAAAAAGTGAGCAAGGTGTGACTGGGTGCACGCTGGGCTGGTTTGTCTCTTCTGTAAAAGGCAGCATGCAAGAAACCATCCAGAGAATACAACAATAGCCTTTCTTAAGAATCTATGGAGGTAGAAGCTAAGAAACTGGTCTGTCAAAAAGCTCTGGCTCTGAATACAGGATAATATAACGTCTGCGAGGATTCATTTTTGATGTGCTAACTGCAGCTCTGACAGACTTGAGCATAAATTTATGCTAGAAGCAAAAATAGAATTATTAGAAGTTGTATATGCTTTGCTGTAGATGCAGTGGTACCTTTCATTTTCCTAATTAAATAAACACATACCGCTTCTGTGAAATTGTGTAGGAGGTGTGATTGTGACGCTATGCAGAACCAACAATTCAGCAGCAAGATTCAGAGAGACTGTAAATGGTGCCCGACTCTCTTCAAACACACTATTATCTCACCTGGAGGAACACAAAGCTTCTTCATAGAGCAGGGAGGGAAATAACATACATGGAAGTGTGACTGCGTGCTGATTATATGTATTATATGAAAGCCAAGGTGTGAAAATTCTTGTAGTACTCTACACAATGTCATAATGTTTTAAACTTATAATCTTCTTAAAGAAACGTCCTCTGAAATTACAGTGAGGACACTGAAGAAAAAAAAGTTAGCTTTCTAGCAGATGTGCACAAAGTTAAATCAAAATTTAACTCCGTTAATTGTTGATCCACAAACAAAGATGTTAACTTTTGATAACATGTCCATTCTGTTTAAAAACAATGGAAACATTATCTACTATCGACACAAAGATCTCTAAATCTACCAGGGCTATGTGCTCTTGTTCAAGCACGTAGTCTGTGATCCATTAAACCATGAAAGCGTAAGAATCCTTTCTTTTTAGGGTAAATGACTGCGTTAATGCTCCGGATGATGGGAATTCCATTCTTTTTTTAGGGATTCAGATCTTTTGGCTCAGAAAAAATGGGTCTTTCAGCTCCCAAATGGTTCTCCATAGTATCATTGACTTACAATATCTGGCTTTTTGAGCCAAGTTGTTCGCATAATTTATTAATCTATTGATTGTTCACTAGATTAATCAAGTTGTTGTTTGGTCCATAAAATGTCAGAAAATGGTGAAAAATGTCACTTGTTTCCTGGAGTCCATGATGACATCATAGAATGTCTTGTTTGCAAACCAAATATATTCAGGACTGTCACAGAGAAGCAAAGAAATCAGAAAATATTTACATTTATGAAGCTGAATAGAGAGAATTTGGGAGTTCTTTTTCTTTAAAAAAAATTGCTTAAACCAAATTGATTATCAAAATAGTTAAGGATAAATTTAGCAAACAATTAATAAGTGATTATTGGATTAATTGTTGGAGCTTTACATGTAACAAAGATTAAAAAAATATACATCTGTTATTAAAAATAAAAATAAACCAATGCATGTTGTTTTCACAACAGTGGGTTAGAAAAGTTGTCCCATAGCATTTCCACTTCCCTTATTGATGGAAATTAGGTCTAGTCCAAAAAGGTTCATTTTGTACTAAACGTATTTAACATGGTATGAAACTGATTTATTTTTCTTTTTCCTCGACATTTTTTAACTACAAATGTTATGCAGCCTTGTATTGTGACTTGTCTGTTAGCTGATTTATAGAGGTTTGGGATCCCAGCTTAAGCTACAGGTCTACAATGATCCCTGTTGTCTGACACACTGTTAAAAAAAATTTGATGGAAATCTTGTCAAAGCACAAGCTATAGACCTGGACATTGAACCTCAAAAAAATGAACCTTGTGACTTTTCTCTCTGACATTGCTGTTGACAGAGCTAAAGAAAATGCTGAATTGCTCTTGGTTTGAATGAACAATAAGTGCTGCCAGGGCAAAAAAACCTGCATCAGTTCACTAAGCGGACTTAATATTCTGATGCTAATGCCAAAAAGCTACATGTCCTACAGTATCACTGCCATTTAACATTTGCTCAGGAATCATTGCACGATTGCTACCCTGTTCGAGGTTTTAGTGAAAGATAAGTAACTGTAAGAGTGACAAAAAGAGAGAACTTCAGGTATCAACAGTCTAAAGAAAAGGTCAGCCACAGCTCGAAACTTGTAACTAAACGCATCCCTGCTGTCACTCTGGAGCTCATAATCCCTCAAAGGATCATGGGTAGACCTGTGCAGCTTCTGGGGTGTCGAGAATAAAACCAGCTCGTATGAAGCTGTTTTCCTCAAAGTCTCCACATTTCAGGTTTATATGGAGTTACAGGATTATCGGAGCTAAGCCAGAAAGAGCACATTAGAGGTGACACCAAGTTTTTTTTTCAGTGAGCTGGTAAAGAGCAGATGATCCTACATCAGAGAAGAGAACGGGTACACAAAGGATGTGGACTGCAGTTTCTATTACCCTGGAAACACGGCAGCAATTCCTTCTTCCGTATAGGAGTTATTATGTGACTTAACAGGATTTAATTAGTTCATTAATGATTAATTCAGGGATTTAATGATCTTCGCTGGAGAAAACTGAAACTGTTCAGACTTGTTAAACATGCTGGTAACTGAAAATTATCTTTCCTTATAAAATTATGATTCTCATTTTTTTATAATTAGCATAGTTGTGAAATGCATTCATTGATTTAAACATTTTTTAAAGAGGGGGTATTAAGCTTTCCCATTTTTTTAAACATGTTCATACTTTAACAATGCTGGATGTTAAAACTAAATATATGCAGATTTTCAAACACCTTGATACTCATACATTGTATAAATCCCAGAATCTGTCTGTAAACTGATTAAAACCGTTTGTTTAAGAAAGAAAAAAACTAGCATGAGACCTACATGACATCTTCATGAAACTTGCTGTAATGATGAGGTCATCACACAAGGATGTCCGAAATGGTTCACAACATATCGGATCACTGGGCATCATGTACCAGGGTCTCACCGTAGCTCTGCCCCCAAATAGGCCTCCAAAGGGCTGGCCAATCAGAGGGAAGGGGGTATGTGGAGCACGGAGCCTTAAAGAGACAGTGGCTAAAATAAACAAGAGTTTTCTCAAGCACCAGTGTGAGACAATATGGATCTTTTTTTTAACCTACTACAGAGGTATCAAGGCGATAGTTTAAAGCCAAGTACCCGGCTTTAAAGATTATATTCCAATATATGGAAATTCCAACCGTCACAGGCTCTCTAAAGCAGTTATAGTAAAAACATGTAATTCAAGTTTGATTCCCTAAAGAAAAACTTTTATCTCTATCCACAGCTGTGTTTGATTACTTCTTGGTCGTAAAACATCCAGCTTTTATGCCAATACTCAGCTGGAGCTTTATTTCACACCTACAGTAATACAGTCATTAACCCTAAGATTATTTGATCAGCAGTTCTGCTGCTAATTAGCAGAAGTGGCAGTGTTGTTTTCCTGGCTTCAGTGCATTTTATCCACCTTGAACTTTTTGTTTTGGTTTGTCTAGTGATTTCATAAGGTTTGTTTTTAGCCACAGTAATCCCTAAAATATTATTGTGTTTCATGAAAAGATATTTAATGTAATGGAACATTTAATTAAAGTTTCCAAAGGTACCTCAATGTATCACAAGTGATGTTGGCAACATGTCTAAACAGATTAGAGAAGACGGGAGAATTTTATCAACATCACTTTGATTCTCACGCCTTCCTTTAAAATTTGCAGCAAATAAACTGTTTGCTGTAGATAAATTCTGTGAAAAACAGAAAATTCTATGGTGCTTGCTGCTTACGGCAAGCCCAGAGTAATCAACATACACCCTGGATTTATGCTTCAGAAATTCTTTAATTTTTTCTTCCCATGGCGTTGTCTTGCAGGCATGAAATTTGTGCTCAGAGCTGCTCAGCACTCTGTCTCATTATTGACAGAAACTTCTCTGCAGATCAACATGATGCCTCTGCAGTGTAGACTGTAAACTGTGCAAACAGTAGTGACAGCACTTACTTTAGTTTGTAAAGAGTAAATATCTTTAAATAATGTTGTAATAATTATTGCATTCTGATGATGTTCTACTGCTCAGGGGACATTGTTGAGAGGAGCACGACTTCATATTGCAGTGAAAAAATGAGAGTCAGGAAGAAACATTTTACAAACATCAAAATTTGTAGATTCTTTGAATGTAGCGCCACCATAATTTTTTCCTCTGTTCCTTTGGCATGAGGCTACCTGAAAATGTGTTGTGAACACCAATTCCTTGGTTTTTCAAGTTTTAATCAGAGAAATTCCATTTCTGTTTTTCTTTTTTTCTAATGGTTTACAGCTTTTAAATTGTGTCACACTGCATGAAGACATGATTGAGTTACATCAGTCTATAGCCATTGTTGTTCTGAATCTATAGAGGTGCAGGACTTCACTTAGCTGAAAAAATGAGACCACAGAGAGTTAAAATGTTACAGAAGCAAAACATGACCAGAAACTGTTTGGAATCCTGAGGGTTAAAATAGTATAAATGTGTATCTATATTTATAATTGGGATACCAGAATGACAGTGTTTTGTTTCCACCATTGAGCAATGTCATAAAGTGGCCAGTAAAAACAGCTGTTCTCCAAGTTGACGTTTATATCCATTTATAGCTGCTATGTTATTATAAAACCACGTGTTTTCCTGACACACATCGTTAACATGCAGGAGCATCAGCCAGCACCGTTTCCCCGCCGGTGTTTCATCTGAATTAAAAGGCTCTATTTTCTCAAACGCTTTTTCAGTTCCGATGTCTTCACCGATGATCGAAATGTGATCACATGCTTCATTGACGTTCTGTCACTCGCTCATGTTGAACAACCACAGACAGACACCAGGGCACTAAAAGCCTTATTTATAGATCCAAGTTACGTTGACTGATCGGGTGATAATAACGTGTTTGTGCCCATGACTATCAAGGGGGGGTGTTTGGTTCACATGGAACAAGGTGTGAATTGTGTGAACATGTGAATGTCTTACAGGATATAGGAGTGTTGAGTGGGTTTTCCCTGCCGGAGGTAAAAGTAGAGGAAGAGATGTACACATGGCTGGGACACATTTATGTAATCATAATCATGTAATCAAAATCTGACACTGGTGATTGGCTGTAATGCTCCATGTGGTTGCAGTCAGGACAGTGTTGCTAACTTAGTGACTCTGTTGCTGTCTTGCAACTTTTCTGGAGTTTGGGGACGAAGTGAAAGCATGTATTGATTCTTAATGAGCAGCGGGCACTGAGGCCCCCTCCCAATCCAAAACTAGGGGTGTCCAATCCAATATTAATAACAGATATCAGTCCGATATCAGCAAAAAAACTAATATCGGATTATATCAGCCTGCATCTAAAATCTTCGACCTAAGCACTTCGATACAGGCAGTCCATTCCATACTCTGCTCCAGCACTTCTATCCAGCAGCACCCGGATCCAGCACACAGAGCCCACCTGTGCTAAGGTGAAAACAAAGGATCAAAGAGTAGGAGTGATGTCTGCTGTGTAGCAGTATTTTTACTTAAAGTCCAGAAAAACATTACAGCTGAATGCAAACCTTGACCCATGGTGGCACAAAACCGGGGAAGTTTAGTGCATTTAACCTTTAAACATTCCCCCAAGGCTTAGTCGAGCTTTGAAGACCTACAAATAGAGCTGGACTTCACAGCATTTGTGCTGATATCAGATCGGATCGATATTGGCCAATACTCAAGGCTGCGATATTGGTATTGTATCGGAAGGGAAAAAGTTCTATCGGGACACCCCTATCCAAAACACACAGGCAGACTCCTCTGCTCGCATTGGTCCCTTCAAGCTGCAGCCAGAGCAGACGACTGTAAATGAATTACGCCGATGTTTGTCTCTTTTGGGTCACTTTTGCCAGTCAAAAGTCTGGATAAACAAGGAGGATTTTTGTTTTGATATTAAAAAGACCCACTTTCTTTTTGTTAGAATTGATATTGCAAAATTGGTATAGAAAAAAAGTATTGTTCTGGAACTGGTATCAAAGTGAAGGTATCTGTACAGGTATGGAAAATTGTTTGATTGATACTCAGCCCTTTACATCACATTCAGACGGTACTGTTTTCAAAGCTTTGACCTCACAAGGTGCCTTTTCTGCCAACTTTATATTTCAGAAACATTAAATCATCTCAACATGAGAAAAATGTTTCTTCTCTGATCCTGAATGTCAAACCGCAGCCATATTTGCTCCACAGGCGTCCCCTCCTTCGTTACATTTCCAGAAGTCATTGCTGCTAAATTGAGAGTTTGTAATCTGGCGCTGGTTATTTTCAGGCCTCTGCTTATCTGAATAGAACATGAGCAGCAAAATGAGTTTCTGACTTTTGGAAATAAGAGTCCCGGCCGTCCGTTTTACATATTTATTTGGTAGCAAAGGTTGGAAAACGCAGCTGGGAAACTAAATTATGTATCAACATCTAATGCTGATTCCTCTTCAGAGGCCGTGCTCTCTGTTAGAGGAGAGGGCAGCACTGAAGGCAGATGTATAGCTCAGCAAGTGCCTATTTATCCTTCTGGAGTACGCGGAGGCAGAATAAATACTTCCTGCTTTACATGTGGATGAGCAGAGTGCTCAGGATTTGATTGAAAGTGCTGCTATCTAAGCTTTGATAAATATTCATCCCGTGGCCTTTTTTATTCAGTTCTTGTGGAGCGAAGAATTAATGGGAGTTTATCTGGTCAGCCCGGAGATGCTCTGTAGATTCATGACATCTGGGAGTCTCCTCTGTGGAGACGGTTTGTGACCTGCAGAGTCAAAAACTCCACAGACTGAATAAAGCTCGTGTTAATTCAAGACTTACTTGAACATCTTCCTTTTAAATCCTCCACTCTTCTTTTTTCTTTTGCATATTTTCTCAGGTAGGAATTTTCCAGAAGTGTTCCTGCAGAGCTGTGGAATGCAGGCAGGACGGAGCATGTCACCCTTTCTGGCACAATATACACACAGTATGTCCTCGAGTGTCTGTGCAAACGTGCTCAGACATATAGACACAACTTGGATAAAGTTCAATCTCTACTTGGTGAACAAGCTGTGCGTGATAGTAGCGCAGGCAAAGCACTGATTCTTTCATGAATTCAGGGTAGAAGTCTTGGCTCGACGGAAAAAATGAAGAGTTGAGGCTCTGATAGCACTTTCTGAGTGCCTTTCGATCAGCTGTTTCTGCTCACTGAACCTCAGCTCACCTGAACCGATCTCACTCCAAAAACAAAACAATAGAAGATGAATCTGCTTCATTCTGCAGATCAGTTTAATGGGGATTGACTTAAATGTGCTCTGTTATCCTCTGTGATCATACATGTTCTTGTAAGTCGTGCACGTCATTCAACAAGTCTCTCTGCAGTTAAGGGATCCTGTGTGATCAGCATGACTGGCGTCATCGTAACCCTCTGGCACATAGTGGTCACTGTTTAAAAGTCATTTTGTCCTCCATACAATGATTTCTGATGGAACGGCATGTCCCTTTTAAGAGGTTTTTGTTTCTCTTTTTAAGGCATGAAAAAAAATTCAATTTTTTTATAGTTGATAAACTTTTTAACCCTCTAAAGAATGTCTCTAACTTTTTGGAAAATGAAATATTTGAAAAAAAAGTATAAAATTATGTTAGTAATTTGTTATTAATTACGTTTTGCAAAGCATAAAAATATCATAATTCATGGAAATGCCAAAAAGCACAGTTTAATTTAATTTTACGTGGAAATATTCATTGATTTCTGAAAAAATCAAATATTTGATAAAATAAAGAAAGCTTTTTTCAAGTCCTTAGAAAATGAAAAAACACCTAAAGAAAAGTCATGACACAGGCTTTCATGTTTCATGCATCAGAGGGTTAATATTCAGCAGCTTTTGGTCAAAACTGTATGTTGTTAAGATAGCTTAAAACCACTCATATGAAATCATTAATGCTAGACAGGGCTCAGTGTAAACCTTTGTTCAAACATGAGAGTCTGTCAATAAAATGAAGAGTGAGGTTACGTTAGCTGTGCTTGGTGAGGTTGGAGTTGGTAGATGAGCACTGGTAGGACATAACCAGGATTCACTAATGTTACTGACACGTCCCAGAGCACCAGGCTGTGAGTGGTGCTGAAACTAGTCAGGTTTTCAACTACCCACTGCAAACTGAGTTTACAAAGTTTGCTCGATGTCACGTTTCAAACAGTAGCACTACGTAACTACAAATAAATACCTACAACTCATAGACTGTATAATTAATGGACGTCTGCGACTTCAACCATCCGTTTCTGAAATGGATTTTTGAAGCCATATTGGAAATGAGGTGGCCTCTGAGTCTCCACAGTAACAGCCATAGGGCGCTAAGCTGTGCCTCTGATTGGACGACCTGGCAATCTTAATGTTGTCTAAACTGCAGAGTTGGAAAAAAATTCAACCCCCGTAGCGAAATTAGCAAATCAGACAGGAGACACTTTTTTGTACCAGGCTGTAAATGTGTTTATTTCAGCTGTGAAAAAAGGCTTTTTTGGCTTGGTGTGTTTGTGAATTCTGGTATTTCTGGACCCAGCCTCAAGCGGACACTCAACGAACTGCAGATTTTAGCACTTCCCCATTGTCTCAAATTTCAGAGCGAACGTTGCCGCTTGCTAACAAATAAATAACTACCTTGTCACCTTGCAGTTTGGGAAAAGTCTTAAATAAAGACATGCAGTGCTAAAAAGGATTGCCTCAAAACAAACGCACACCTTGATAAAGGTCTCATCCTCATGACTGTATGTGCAAGTGCTCATGGGAAACGTAGTCTTTATTAACGAGCTGTGAAGAATCTTGAAAAGCTTGTGGTTTTTTTAGGTATAAAGTTAAATTTTGAGGCTTTTTCTGCCTTTCTTGAAGAGAACAGGACGGTGGAGCCAAATTATGAATTCAAATCAAATCTTCAGTGAAACACTATCACCTGCTCTCTACATAGAGCTTAAAGCAACTGGAATGCGTCTGACTCTCCACAGATGGTTGGTTTTTGTGAGCCGCTCAGAGCTATATCACAATCACAGTGTCATTTTTTCAGCTGTTACTGTATTTGTCTCTCTTTTTTTTGATACTGAACATTTTGTGAATATCTGCCTCAGATCACTTATAGAAGATGTAGCAGCTGTAAAGTCTCCTTACATAAATGAGCTCCTCATTATCTCTGATGGTTCTCTGTAAATCAGAAGAAAATAAGTTCCTGACTTCAGAAGAGAGCTCAATGAGAGCTTCAGGCTGACTCAAAAACACTCGGTTCTCCTCCATCTTCATTCCTCTCAAGCTGAAGTCTCCTCCTGAGGTTACTGCAGGAATTCAACAGCGCTGCATGATGCCTTTATTGTCCCCCTGAAACGATGCTGACACAGGAGCAACCTGAGCTGCAGCTTTGTGCAGCAGCTTTGTGCAGCTTCTGCTCGTCTCTGATGACTCTCGGTTAAGTCTGTAGACCTCCCCGCCTCTGAAAACTGATCCAGTCCTGAGGTTCTCTTTGAAACAGAAAGGTAATACAGTTTACCTGCCTCCAGCGGAGATGACCGTCAGCTGCTTTTTGACTCTCTATTACGTGGGAGGATAGTCAGAGTGCATCAGTGCAACACATCTCTGCGGAGGTAATGGGATCCACTTTGAAAGCTCATTTTAGCCGCGCTGCTTTAATACCAGCATCTCCTTGCCATTATCGTCCAGGATGCTGATAAAGATTAGTGAAGAGATTTCAGAGTTCGACAAACATTACTGCAGTGTCCTTTAATGAGTAAAATGCTGGGCGACGACGACTCCTGGATTCACCTCATTTACTCTTATAGAGGAAACAAAGTGAGTTAGAAGAGCACAAAAACAATCTCAGCTGCAGAGCTTCACTGATGACCTGTAGGAGGATCACTCAGGGACTGACGTGTGCGCCATCTACTGAACAAAGAGGGAAGTGTAAGGGGGCAAGAGGGCAATAAAAAGAAACCCATACTTTAGATGTTCTGCCATCACTTTCATTTCTGCATTTACCTTTAATCCATGAGCAGTGATGGAGCCTAGACGCCAAACACAGACAGTGCTATGCAAGATAACTGAGGTCCTCTTCCTCAAGTCTCCATCATAAACGCAGTCTGGAGATCTTAGTTTGTTTTTTTCAAGCTGGGGAATTTTCTGAGCTCTCTGTGTTATTACGAGAAAACTTAAGATCTACTTTTTTTTAATGTTGTTTTTATACTGGAATAATTACTTTTTAGCCCTGGGCTGCATATAAACAACCAATAATTTAATCACTACCGTCTTAATTAATTTTTTATTTTAATTAATTTCAATTATTTTTTTAAATATTTTCCTAATTTGAATTAATCTAATTTGATTCATTAAGTTTTTTTATTTATTTTATTGTTTATTTTTTTTATATTAATCTAAATTCATTATTGTCTTGAATATGATATGATAAATTATTAAAGTAACTAAAAATTTACTTATTATATACTCATTATATTTCCATTAAAGTCATTTGAGTCATTTGTTTTAATTTTTTGAATAAATTCTATTTCAATTATTTTTTATTTTCATTTCATTTAATTAAACTGAAATTCTAAAAATTTAATTTATTTTATTTACTTTTTATTTTTTAAAATTGTTTCATTTTGATTTTAAATTCATTTTATTTTAGTCATTTTCTTTTTTAATGTGTTTTAATTTTATTCATTTAGTTCTGTTGTATGTCATTAAATTTTGCTCAAATATTAATTTCATTCATTTTAATTTTTTTTATTTAATAGTAAATCTTTTTATTCACTTTTATTAATTTCATCATACTTTATTTGATTTAATTTTACTTAAATCAATTTTATCATTTTTATTTATTTTACTGTTATTTGATTAATTTAATTTTCATTAAATTTAATGTTTGATTTCATGGCAGTAATCATATTTACTTATTTTTATGAATTTTAGTGTCACTTCCTACGTTTTGCAGTTATTTTCTTTCTCTCTTTTTACATCCAAACAGGCAGCTTAAAGAGCTTTAACAGTGAACAATGTGGCATAAAATAAAGAGACGTTTAAGTTGGATCTGGAGAGGAACCTCAGTGTGTGAATGTTCAGCAGCACATTCACCTCAAAGCTGAGCTTAAGTTCTTGTGTGAAGTGTGCTTTGCATCACTGTGATTCTTTCTGAATGACGTATCTGAACCGATGATATCTGAAAGTTCTACTTTCAGACCTTTCTTACCACGACTGTCTGAGGTCTCGCTTTAACTTTAGAGCTAAAGTTTTAGAGGACTGAAGTGTCAGTGTTTCTGTCTTGTGCGCCTGCAGAGCTGTGAAATGAGCAGCCTATGCTGCCCTTGTTTAATAGAAACCATGTATTTCTCCCGTTTTTTGACACCTAAATTAATTTTGCTCTTCAAATACAAACTTAGCATGGAGTGACTCTCTGAATATCCTCTCCTGGAGGAAGAGGAATGAACAATATTTCATCAACCCCAGCACAGTGAGTTTGAATCATAAGCTGTAATGTATACGGACTACAGAAAGTTTCCTGGATGTGTGTGTAATTATTAAAGCCGAGAGGATATACTGAATCTGACTCTCCCTCTATCTGCCTCCCTCAGAGTTTCTTCCTTCTTCCCCCGTGAAATGTTCTTTCCTGGTTTTCAAAACTCAGATATGGATTTTTTTTTTTCTCAACCAGAAGTGCAGAAACGAGATTTTTGAAACTTTTGAAACTTACAAATGGTTTTGTGCAATCTCTCACCTCCATGTGAGAGTGGGTGAGCCATGCTGAGGTATTTTCTCCAGCCCAAGGAGGCGCACGAAATAAAATAAATAAATAAATAAATAAAAAAGGAAAAGGAATGTCGGCAATATTATTTCTGAAAAGCGAGCTGACGTTATTGCAGTTTTATGTGTCATGGGAAATCATTGTGTCCTGGGCTGCAGCAAATGATTATTGAGAGCTAATAGTGTGCGATGTTTAATATAAGGGAAAGAGGAGACAAAATCACTCATAGCACCTCGGGGAATAAATTAGGGCTGAGGGAGAGTGAGGGTGTGAGCTATCTGTGCACAGAGAGGATCTTTATTACCACCTGCCTGGCTTTGTGTTGGGTCATTACTGGGGCACAACAAATTTCATACAGTACAGCTGCTTAAGATCTCAATCCCCACACTCTGCTGTGCTTACTGAAGCCAATACATCCAGCAAATATTGACCTGTGAAATGCAGGGGGACGCCATCGTGCCGGCAAACTCCTTGAGGCAATCTGCAGCATTGCTTCCATTTCTTCTGCCATATGTTTGACTTAACAAGTCCACACTCCTTTCATCACCCCCTCCCCCCCGCATGTTCTCCTGAGTAAGACGCCAAACAAAGATGAATTTGCTGTCTGCAAACTGGATCTTACATAATTTACTTCTTTAACTCGTAGGACTCGTGTGTCACCTCAGCAGGTCACAAAGTCTCCTCTGCATCACGGTCGGTCCCAAAGCAGGTTTCTCTCTCTCATTGACCTTCTGCACGGCACCGTAGCGCTCGTGTGTTTGCAGCGTGGTCTCGGGAGGCTCGTCCGCGCCCGGGTGTGCTTATCAGAGAGTGGAAAAAGAGGAGCTACTCCCCCCTCCCATCCTTCACTGAAGGGCACCTGGAGAGGCTGCAGCACAGGTATGACGGGCTGTGAAGCACATGTGAATACTAAACTGCAGAGAGAAAGAATTCATTATCACATCTTATTTTTTAATGCTTTAACATTAAAGCTCCTGTAAGGAACTTTCATTTCACTTTGATTTTGGCGCCCCCTCTGTAGGGATCTTGAAATAGTCTCACCTTCACATATTTGCCTTTTCATGATCCACAATTTAAAATCAGATTATCAGGTACTGAGAAATAGTATTTAAAAATAACAATTTTTGTTGCTGTGATTGACATGGAAACTATTTACAGCATGAAGACCAGTGCTGTGTCTCAAATCGTATACTTTTGTACTTACACTTACTCTTTTAAAAGCATAAGTGCGTTGACACTGACAGTATGGAAAAGCACAGTACACTTTGATTTCTCATATGGCGCACTCAAAACAGGCAAAAAGTTGAGTGTGGAATGGTAGACACTTCTCACACTCAATGGTCGCCATATTGACTATGTAGAGAAATGGGCGGGAACAAATCAAACAATGGTTGATGTATGTAATCAATGAATAACAGAAGAACGGTTGTAAAATGGGATCATAGTTTCTGGTAAGTGGGAAGCCGCAGTGTTTGATTTGGGACAACACTATCTGGTCAGATTTAGTCCACTGTTCCAGTTTGTGCAGAATGTCTGCAGTGCACTTTGTGTAAGTGCACTTATGAGTGTACACGATTTGGGACACAGCACAAGAGTCCCTTCGATGACACTATGCTAGTTTAGCAGTGAAGAACGAGATTAATGGTTTCTTAGATTTATTTTGTAGTAATGTTGGAAACTGGAGCTGGACTGACAAAATAAGAACAGAAGAGCAGAAGAAAGCTAAACTGGAGAGTGATGGAGCACTGGCTAAAACACTGGAAGAGTGAGGTTACATTTGCTCTACTTGGTGAGGTTGGAGTTGGTAGATGAGCACATATCAAGGATTCACTAGCGTTACATGTTATGGACATGTCTCGGAGCACCGGACTGTGAGTAACGCTAAACAGATAGTCTGCTCACCCTCTGGACACTAAACTGCACTACAAATAAATACATTGTTATTAAAATTACCTTGTCCCTTTGCATCCTGGGAAAAGTTGTCTTGAACAAAGAAAAGTAGTGTTAAAAAGAAGATCTGCTGGCAAGAGTCGCATCTTTCGTACAGTAGGGGCTCAAAAAAAAAAAGTCTTCAGCCCTGAAAAAGCTTTTTTTTTTTGTGATAGTGTCTTCACGGTGCCTTTGAAAAACATCTAAACCTCCATACAGCGCCTGGGGCAACAGAAATGAGCAGCCCTGACCAGAACTGTCTTTTGAACCAGGATGTAGTTGTACAATTTTTGCTGTAAATATCGGCTCGTAGGAGTGTGTGTGTGTGTGTGTGTGTTTGTGGCTTCTGGGGCAGAACTGCAGTATTTAGCAGGACTGCTTCGGCTTAATTTCTCTCTTTTGATTCTAGCATCCAAAAAATTCATTTGCTTCCAAAACAAACGCACACCTTGGCTTAAGTCATGTCTTTATGAAAGTGGGTGATGGTGCTCATGGGAAACGGAGTCTTCATACCTTTACAGTAGAAGTTGTTAATCTTGTCCCGGACGTTCTCCTCACAGAAGCTTTAAAATAGTTTCCTACATGTGAAAATAAAATGTTCTGTATCATTTTCTGCTCTGAACTGAAGCCAAGGTTTCCTAAGGATTCTTTTTTTTTTGTTGCTTTTGATCTAAAATACCTGTGAGAAAACGTAGAAAGTGCCAGCGACTCCTTGTTCTCAGGGGCTGATGTTCTCCTGAGCTGCTCTGATCCTAACAGAGGTC
Source organism: Labroides dimidiatus (assembly GCA_030710495.1). Classification (NCBI taxonomy): domain Eukaryota; kingdom Metazoa; phylum Chordata; class Actinopteri; order Labriformes; family Labridae; genus Labroides; species Labroides dimidiatus. The sequence goes on along the minus strand of CM061151.1, from coordinate 6,275,238 downwards.
CGTGTACCTCAGAAAACTACAGTAACAGTGTCAAATGAGGCCACAGCTCTGGACCTCACTCTGCCCTGACCTCTGTGTGCTACGCATTACCTCCGCCGACACCGACAGGCTCCATACAAGTCTTCTACCTGACTGAACAACCGAACATTATCAACCAGGATAATGTTTATAAAAGCTCATTGTTCTGGATTAACGTAAACTTTCTTTCCTTTTGTGTCGATTTTAAGACACAAGCCGTACAGAGTTTTTACTGCGGAGAAATTAACCTCCCACTCTGCTTTTATAATGACTTATAAAACATAATGATATCACTTCATGTAATATGAAGTACATTTTAAAGTCATTCCTATTAGGCTGAACACCGTATTACGTTGTTTTCCATTAGAAACTGTAAATTAGAAGTTTTAAAAAACTCTAATAAAACCAACTCACTGCTCCTCTCTCTTTTGGCTTGTATACATTTTATACTGACTTGCACTTGACGAGCTCGTAACATCATTTTCAAGATATTGCTAATTAATGGAGCAGTGAGCTTTAACTGCTGTTACTTTTTAATAAACCTAAAAGAAGAACTCAGAAACGCAACAAGATGGTTTAAATCTCACTGCAGTGTTTGTCAACCATGGAAGAAAAATCAGACGTGAAAAAATGATGGACTTTATGGTGATTTTCATCTATCTACTCTACTATAATGATGGGAAAATTGGATCATCGGGTTTAATCACTTGAGACGAGCTGACGGTGAAGGTGATGGTTGGAGGCGGATGTCTCCACATTTCGAGCAACAACAAACGTCTGACGTAATGATTTTAAACGGAAAAGAGACACCATGACTGAGTGAATGTGAGAGACGAAGATGTGAGAGAACTGATTTAGATGCTGGACGTCTGAATAAATAAGGGATCACGGCAAGAACACAGAAATAAAACATGGGATAAACAATGTGAACATCGAAAAACATCTTTGTCTGAATAAGACAAACCATGTCTAAAGTGGTTAATTGACAAATTATAAAACAATGTTTCCAACAAATGAATCAAAACTGATTAATCTGAAATTACCATAAGAAAAGATTTAGAAGCTTATTGTAGCAACTGTGTGAAAGTGAAATGAAGCAAAGGCAACTAAGTGCTTTGTGAATACTTATCTATAATCTATGGCACAGTGATGGGTTGTTTTGGGCTAGAAACCAGAAGTCCAGGATTCGCTCAAGGAGAAAGTGGGCAGGAGACTGAGGGTTGTTTTGATGGTACCATATATAATGCAAAACAGTATATTATGGGTGTAAACCAAGTGCATACCACAATACAACAACAATAAAGTTTAAAAGGTTTTGCTCAACATTGAAACAGCTGTTATACATGATGCGCAAAGTCTGACGGATGAAACACAGGTCAATAGGAACCCACGTCTAAGTTCAAGTTAGAGTCCAAAAGGGGGAATATCAGTTTAGACGGTTTGTGGGGAAATGTGTCATGAATAGTAGAGTGGACGGAAGTTTGTTGGCTACAAAGACCCCCTACTGGCCCGGCAGGATAGATGCGCTTTCCTCAGAAATTGTCAGTCCTTAGGCTCTAGACCTGCTTGTCTAGCTCCCCATCAGAGTAACTGGCCAGTTGTCACGATATTCAAAAACGACTCGATCTACGTATTGCTTCCGGCACAGAAGAAGGCGGCTACAAGTTAACATATATAAGTATTCAATGTCGTTCACGATTACGGAATAAAGTTTCGACCAACCTGTAGCTTGTTTCTCATGTCTCCCCACTCAGTAGCAGTACTGACACTGCACCACATCCACATAATAAACACATGACCACATGACATCACACGATCAACTAAAATGATTGGCCAACTGGAATCCTTTTGAAGATGTTTGAATCCTTTAGGATTTTTTAGGAAAAAATCTGAAATCTGAAAAAAAAAAAAACATTTCCCATTACTGATACGTCACGCGCAGAGGGATCTGACCTGTTAAAACCACATTCTGACAATGCAATAGTTAAACGAAAGAATGAAACAATCCTTATAAAGATCTCCTCCCCATCAATAAAAACAGATAAGTCTATGCGTGTGAAAAACCTGTATTTATTCATCTTATTTTGATGAATTGCAGTTGCTGCACCTTTGCGTTGGACAATAGCAGCTGATAGCAATTTGTTCTGAGATTGCAATACTTTTTGAAATTATAGGAAATTTTAAAAAAGTCAAACTTAGAAAGAAAATGAGGGAAAATTCCAAAATATATTTATAGAAGATTAACAATAAGGTAGAGGGGATTTTCTGTACGTGAATTTGCTCTGGTGTTGACATTCAGACATAACGGCTTCATCAGTACTTGTCATGATAATGAATACATCTCTTCAGTAATGAAGCATGCACATTGAGTAACTCCATTAGTGAGGTATTCCAGGCTTGTCTCCTAAATGCTAAACTAGCTCTTGCTGTCTTTGAGTGACTTGATGACTTGGACGTTGCTCTCGTAAAGATTCAGAGATGCTTACTGTAGCTGTCTGCGGTGACTTGTGGCCCACCGCAGGCCTCGCCCTCTGCTTCCTCTCACAGTGCTGCGGGTCTCCACAGAGCGGCGGTGGAGCGAGCAGTGATTAAGTTGGAAGGTCAAGTAGAATTGATTCCGTCCCCCCTCGTGGTGCGTCCTCACCGCCCTCAGACTGGAGACCAGGGCCAATTTGTTTAGGGGACATAAAGGTTCAGTTTGGAGACATTTCACTCCTCCTTTTTTCCTTTCTATCCCTCCCACTCTCTCATCTTCTGCACCTCTCGTTGGGTTTATTTCTGTCTGCTCTTCCTGCTCCACTGGTGCTCTTGCCTCCCCTGCAGGACGACTTCAGCTGGAGGTCAGACAGGCGGTGGTCAGAGCAAGGCGAGCCCTGCAGAGATCGGCTTAATTGAGCTCAATTACTTCTTGAGATGCATTCTCTAACCTGCAATGATCCCTGCTAATGATTCATTAGTGCATTAATCACCCATTTAGCTAATGGGAATTGCCCTCTCTGTTGAAATAGCTGCTACCAACAGAAATCATTTGCCTTTGGTGTGTAAGGTTTTTCTAATCTGTGTTCATTATGAGAACACCTCACAACTTCTGAAAAACAGATTAGCAGCAGCAGCTTTTTTTAAGCATTGAGCATCAAAAATTGTCTTTTATGATGTTTTTGTACCAAGATGTGTGGCCTGTTTTGTGCTAAACACAGGAATGAAAGGCAGGCGTCGTGTATTTCATGTCATGTAGACAATATCAGAGCAGCAGGAGCTTCAATCTGACAACTCGTTCTGTTGTCTCAATGCTTCATCAAACAGTGACGGCGAGCTGTAATTGAGGGCCGAGCGTTTTTGTTTTGATCGTGCTGAGTGACACAAAGCTGACAGCACAAATAAAGCTGCCATCAGTTTTGAAGACGCCAACATTGTCTTCGTGTTTATTTGGAAGAGCCGACTCAAAGACACCTGAGTGATTTAACAAAAGCAGAGGGAAGAAGGGCGTTTATAAGCGTGGATGTTTTTAAGAGGGTTAGAGAAGCACAAAAACTGAGCACAAAAAGCAGGGAGGTGATGATAAATCTCGTCAGTTTGGACCAATAAGCAGTTTGGGAAGTCGAACAACAGTCCATGAGAAGACTTTTAAAAAGAGGTGAGGGGTTAGCCTTTGGTGTCTTAAGTGTCAAAGTGAAAATTTGTTGCATTCTTTTCAGTGGCCAGCAGGGGGAGACTCTGCAATGTATTGGTATTCTAAAAATATGAGAAAATTAACCATCCAAATCGACTCATTGTTTCAATAAAAATATGAAAAAAAAAAACCATTCATTGGCTTTGGTCTCAATCCAAGTACATGGAGCATGCACATAATTCCAGTGACATCACTTGATAGCTGCAGAGGTATAACTATATATAAGGCCTGGAGAGTGCAGATGGCCTAGTGGTTAAGGTCGTGCTCCATATAGGCCAAAAGCCCTTGAGCAGGCAGCCCGGGTTCAAGTCCGACCTGTGGCGACTTTCCCACATGTCACTCCTCACCCTATTTCTTCCTCTGTCCTTTCCTCTCAAAATAAAGGCATAAAAAGACCAAAAAAAATTAAATTGTTAGAAAAAAAAAAGAGAAAACTAGATACGTCAGTGTGCTGCTGCTAACAGCGTGCCTACGAGGCGGCCACCTTGGTGGGGGCAACATTCCCATTACAAGCTAATGCACTTGTGCTTTTATTTTGAAAAGCATGACATTTACATTATTTCCTTATGGACGCCTCTACACCTGTGATTCCTGCGCGTGAAAAGGGATGGGATGAAATTCAACAAATCCAAATACAGACCTTCCATACCTTCTGGATGAAATTTGCTAGCACTTAATGCCGAGGCTTACCGAGACATGCCGAATCCTGTCAAATCCAACTGTAGTCCTATAGCAATCGCATCATCTAAGTGTCAGTCAAGCTATGCCCACTTCACACTCCATCTGTATAAGCTGTTCCTTTGCATTTTAATAGAACAATCTTGTGCTGACTAAGCTCACAGTCCAATTTCTCAAGCTGCATGTGAATGTTTTGACTGATGATCACTTCTCAGCTGCCCTTAGCATAGCCTCTGTTCTCAAGTTACCATGGCTCTTAAAGCCTCTAGTGGACATTTTAGGAACTGCAGATGTCTGCACCTGACACTTGCATGTTTGAACACTTCATGTTGGTGCTCGTCTCCATTACTTTTTGTACGTATTGCAGTTTTGTAGTATTGCGGTGTTAAATATGGACCAATCTAGACGCTGAAAACAAAGCTGTGTTTGAAAGATTGAAAGATTGGATTCCTGAGAGTGACGGGACACTTGAAGACTTGTTAAGCAGGGTCCAGACTCGGAAATGCATGTTCATCTAAAATATTGTCACTTAACTGGTTCCTTGCAGAGGTTTTGACAGTCCGAGATGGTCTAAGGAGTGTGTGTCTCTGCATTTTTTTTCCCTGAGTGTGTTCTGGAGATGTGTTTATATAAAGGAGAGAGAGATGAGGTCCACTGGGGCTGGAGGTTTTATTTCCTTCTCTTTCTCAGCTACTCATCCTTTTCCACCTACAGATTGCTGTACTATAGCTGCAAGTTCCACCCCCTACACACACACACACACACACACACACACACACACACACACACACAGACTCTCACACACTATAGTGGGTGTTGGACGGAGGCTCTGGATGTAAAGAACAGGTGTGAAATGTGCTGCTGTTGAGGGCCTCTCCACTCTAATCCCAGAGGACACACAGACACTGAGCGCTCCCTCAGCCCAGCTCGGTTACAGCCGAAGAATATAGGAGCTGAGGGGAGGCAGCGGTTTAGCGGTGGGTGGGTTTGTTGGTTGTTTGGGCGGAGGGCTGGCAGACCAACAAATGCAATCATGACGCAGGTAGCGGCGGCATGGAATGGTAATGCTATTATAATGATTTTGAGGGAATGTCTTCATAAATGTCTGCTCTCTGGGGAGTCAGAGGAGGGGGAGACGTGGGGGCCGCGGGGGCCGTTTTCGCGCAGCCGGGCACCATGAATAAATTCATGTCCACTCCTGTGTGCCGCTGCAGCCTCTGTTTGCTCATCTAGTATGCAGCCGCTTCTGCGTCCCGTCCCAAGAGACCAAAGTTTGTAAACATGAATAATAATTAGGAACAGGTCGACGGGCAGGTAATCTGCATGTGTGTTCCAGACTCCACTCGCCCAGTGTGCAATGTTCGGGTGGCCCTCCATTAGCATTTTGTTTGCATAGAGATGCAGGTAACGTTTGATCTTTTATCTGGGCAAACAGACGAGATGTAATTTTCTAATTGCTTTTAAAACAGATGAAACTTTTTATAAAGAGGAGAGTGACTGACTAATAGATTCTACGACTTCCAGCAATCCATGGATTTCTACTCGACCATGTTAAACATTTACAATTGACATTGATTTGCACTGAGTTAGAAAAAAAGACAGTACAACATAGTATCAGCAAGTAAATATTGGTTTTATAGCTTTTTCAATAATAAAGCTAAAGGAACTTTGAGAAAGTCAAATTAGAATCCTTTTTCAGAAATGATTAAAAGTAGCTTTTTTCAGTCTGTCTGAGGAATTGAAGAGGGTACCATTAACGTGAACCAAAGAATGCAGTTGAAACATTTAACAAGTGTTATACCCAACATATATACATAATTGAAAAAAGATTTGGTCCCTTATTTATCCATAAAACCAGAAAAAACAAACAATAAATGGTCGATCTTCTATTCACAAAGACACAAAGATGACAGTGACTTCTCCAGCTGCATAAAATGTATTTGAAGAAAAGCATCAAACTGCAAAAATTGAAAAAGGAAAAAAAAAGTGGAACACCAATCATACATTTCTTTTTATCAAAGAAAACAAGAGAGAGCAGAGAAATGCTGTGTTTGAAAGGTCTGCAAAGTAATCCAGTTCTTCACAGATAGTAGCATCTGAGCTGGATATGTAGACTGTACATATACAGTCAGTGGAATGCAACACTCAAGGTATTTTTAAATGACTGATAAAATGACTTGGAGTTGTCTGATAAGACCAAAAAAAAAACTTTTTCAAACTGATATAACATAAGTACATTAAGATTTTTAAGCTTGTGACCACAGTTTGATATCTGGCTCTTGGCCATGAAGCCAAAAGATGTTGGCCAGAAAAAAAAAAAGGTAAACACATAATCAAATAGTATCACAGCTTTCAAAATGTGAACAATGCAATGTAATAATTTGGAACTCACCCAAAGTGTTGTGATAGTATTGGTTGAGGTAAAATACCACAATGATCATTGTGATATTGTATTTGACTCAAGTATCATTATATCATTATAACAAGTACCAATGACGACGCTACGAAGAAAGCTAAACGGAAGAATGATAGCATGGGCTAAAGGCTAAAACACGGACTAAAGGCTAAAACATGAGCCAAACTGTTTGTGATGTTTATTTTAACCCACATGCAGCAGTTATACTGCAGTGATCTGATCAAACTTGAGTCTGTCAATAAAATGAAGGGTGAGGTTACGTTAGCTCTGTTTGGTGAGGTTGGAGTTGGTAGATGAGCAGTGGTAGGACATAACTGGGATTCATTAACGTTCCAGACACGTCTCAGAGCACCGGGTTGTGAGTAGCGCTAAATATAGCCGGCTACTAAACTTTGCTACAAATTGAGTTGACAGAGTTTGCAAATAAATACATTACCTCATCACTTTGCATCCTGGGAAAAAAATGTCTTGAACTAAGAAACGTAGTGTTAAAAGAAGATCTGCTCTCCATTTATTTGCTTCAAAACAATTGACGCCTTGGTAAGAGTCATGTCCTCACGACAATGTGTGCAAGTGCTCATGGGAAACCCTAGCTTTTCCAGACAGTTTAAGCATCACAACAGCCTTGAATTGTGACTGAAATATCTTCATGGTTTGATGACAGTTGTATGGTGATATTGTGATTGAAGTGTTTTTTAATGGTGGATCTTGAAAGATGTATTCTAACACCACATCACTGAAAGTATGGTGACAATATTGTCAGTAATTTTAAGTCTCATCATGGGACTCCAGATATTCGGAACATTTTTGTCAGTCTTTTCATTAGGTTGACATAACCAGTGTTACTGTAGAAAATACAGTGTATAACATCCCCTGGTGTTTGTGTTGAATTTGTGAATTGCCCAAACCCAGACCGGCACAAGCAGGCAAACATCTGGGGGATGACCAAATGAGAGCTCTGGGGTTTTAAAGACTTGAAGCAGACCTCTGTGGTGTCACCAGGTTCCTTGGACTTGTTAATAAAATGCCAGGATGCTAATGATTAATTAAAAGCCTGATTTTCATTATGACTGTGACAGAGGAGAGGTTTGATCTTGAGGTGACTTTGGAGGAGGGTGGAAAAATCGAGGACTTTTTGCTATTCTGCAGACGTACACCTTCTCCTGGCACTAACAAGCCCCTGACAGCAAACAAATCTTTGACAAGTTCCCCCCTCATTGCCCAACCCCCTTTTATAGATAGTCTTAAGACTTTAATCCGGATCCAGTGACAGGCTCATCCTCGGTCAATAGGGTAAAGAGAAGCTCAGGCGAGGGATGTGTGCACTTGTCCAAAGGCTGGTTCAAGTGTACATGCTCAGAATCTTAAACGCGGGCTCACCTTAAGTGAAGGGTGTTGGAGAAAGGATTGACATATGTTTTATAAATTAGCCCAGCTTTGATGTATTATGAAATAACTTACAATTTAAGCTCCTTGAATTTTAAACATTTAAAAAGACCACCTAACCTACTGTGACAGAAGCAAAAAGAGTTAGATAAGAAGTTTCCGCTCAGTTGATAACTCACTCTCCGTGCTCGCCTTCGGCCCTCTAACTCCTTTCTTTGTAACCTTTCTGAACTCGTAGAGAAGCACATCGCCTGCTGTATATCTCCTCTTGTTTTATCCGTGCAGTGTCTTCTTCCTTTTCTCAGTGATCCATGCACAGTCACATTTCAGAGCCGTAATCTGCAGTGTGTGAGAGGATCTCCTGGTTACAGCGATGTGCCCTGCAGGTCCCAATCTGTCTTTGTTAGGCCTGCTGCGCGGCGCATCGCACCTGCCTCGCCTAAGACTGATCACCACCGTCTCCACCCGCCTGTGCAGCTGCAGCTAATATAACAATTCACATGCACTTTGTAATTGTCACAAGTGGCACTTTAACTCGGTCTCCTCGGTACTGAGACGACCCCCGCCTTCACAAGATTCACTGAAACCCAGCCTATAAAGGAGATGAAAGGTGTTTATGGGTAATAAGTCGTATAAACACAGGTGGGTGAGTTATAAAGCACATTTAATCAGGGGCTCGACGTAAGAACTGGCAATTCATGTGACTATCTTAAATTTGCAACACTTTATTTCTCAACTACACAGGAAAAGACAGCACAGGTGTTTCTGTGACCATTACTTGTATCGCTCTTCTCCACAAATGTCCCACTGTGGATGTGAGCCGGAGTGTAAAACTGAGAGACACTGAAACTTAATGAAATCCAGCTGTTACTGTCTTAATCACGCATTTACTTTTCCTATTGTGGAGTCAACAGATGCTTTATATTAGGGAAAACAAAACAAAACAAAACAGGAATAAAAATATTCAGCTGGAAAAAAAGTGTCAAAAAGTGTTGAAACTGTCCTTAACTTGACATCCTAAAGACGTTTGGCCTCAAGTTTCAGGAGATTCATGTCAGCTGGAAGTCAAAGCGTCTTTCAGATAACTTTCCTGTTCTGACAGAAACTTTACGCCATAAAATAAGTCTCAGTGTTCCAATTAGCACAATTACCATCATTAGCACAATTAGCATCATTAGCAGCAACATGTAGCTGAGAGGGCAGTTCAGAAGAACCTCAGAAACCATAGTTACTATGTCTGACCTCGTTAGCACAAATGACAGATGGATTAGGTTGAGTGTTTACAAGTGGTTAGGATATCTTCCTGGGAGACTAAAAATAACTTGCATGTCCAGAGGGTGGAGCTAAGGGTGCTTAAGCACCTGACCTTGGCCTCAAACATAAAAAACACCCTTTCTTTGTTTCTTTTTCTTCCATTATATAACATTTTACATTGAAGATGAATGCTTGTTTTTGCCTCTATCAAGAAAAACAAAAGTAGTAATGCTATAGAAAAAAAAACAAGCTGTTAGCTAATAGTTCACATCACATGATAACCTGTAATCTGAGGTCACAAAAGATGCAGATAAGAGGCAGAAGAATGAGGGATCAATAATATTTAACACTGTTGGTAAGTTTTATCAAATATAACACCTTTTTTTGTCCAACTCAAAATGAAACTTAAAGTCTCGTGCCCTTTTGCCTCTTCACAATTGAGACACAAATCTCGTACACTTACTCTGTGCACTCTGCACTTACTGTTTGATTTCTCCCCACCTATTCTATAGATATACATCCTCTATGTAGCAAATATGGCGACCATTGAGTGTGAGAGGCGTCCACCCTTCCAAACTCAACTTTTTGACCGTCTTGAGTGCACCAAATCAAAGTGCCCTGTATTTTTACCATACTGTCAGTGTGAACGCACTTATGCAGTCAAAATAGTAAGAGTAAGTGTAGAAGTACTCTATTTGGGGCACAGCAAATTATTTTAAGGTCTAACCAAATGTTATGAATCCTTATTTGATGCTCCAGAGTTAAAATGAAGAATGTCTGCAGATTTCTCCACCCTCCTCCAAAGTCACCTCAAGATCAAACCTCTCCTCTGTCACAGTCATAATGAAAATCAGGCTTTTAATTAATCATTAGCATCCTGTCATTTTATTAACAAGTCCAAGGAACCTGGTGACACCACAGAGGTCTGCTTCAAGTCTTTAAAACCCCGGAGCTCTCATTTGGTCATCCCCCAGATGTTTGCCTGCTTGTGCCGGTCTGGGTTTGGGCAATTCACAAATTCAACACAACACCAGGGGATGTTTTCAGGAAAGAAAACATTTTATAACCAGTGTGTTACTGTAGAAAATACAGTGTATATCAACCTAATGAAAAGACAGACAAAAATGTTCAGAATATCTGGAGTCACATAACGAGACTTCAGATTACAGACAATATTGTCACCATACTTTCAGTGTTGTGGTGTTAGAATACATCTTTCAAGATCCACCATTAAGAAACACTTCAATCACAATACAATAGTCATCAAACTATGAAGATATTTCAGTCACAATTCAAGGCTGTTGTGATGCTTAAACTATCTGGAAAATCTAGGGTTTCCCATGAGCACTTGCACCCATTGTCGTGAGGACATGACTCTTACCGAGGCGTGCGTTTGTTTTGAAGCAAATAAATGGAGTGCAGATCTTCTTTTAACACTACGTTTCTTAGTTCAAGACAATTTTTTTTCCCAGGATGCAAAGCAAAGAGGTAATGTATTTATTTACAAACTCTGTAAACTCAATTTGTAGCGAAGTTTAGTAGCTGGCTATATTTAGTGCTACTCACAGCCCGGTGCTCTGAGACGTGTCTGTAATGGTAGTGAATCCCAGTTATGTCCTACTAGGGCTCATCTACCAACTCCAACCTCGCCAAACAGAGCTAACATAACCTCACTCTTCATTTTATTGACAGACTCTCAAGTTTGATCAGATCAATGCAGTATAACTGCTGCATGTGGGTTAAAATAAACATCACAAACAGTTTGGCTCATGTTTTGGCCTTTAGCCCGTGTTTTAGCCTTTAGCCCATGCTATCATTCTTCCGTTTAGCTTTCTTCTGCTCTGATGTCCTTTTTCTGTCTGACAGTTCAGGTCCAGTGTCCAATATCGCTACAAAATTAATCACAGAAATCGTTTTCAGCAGAGAGAAACACAGATCTTTCTTCTCACTAAGATAAGAAATAGCATTTGGAAATAATCTATATTGGCGCTGATAGTCTTGTTTTAAATTATGAATTATGATCAGGTATAAATCTAGAAGTGAGACTTTTTCAAGATAACTTAGAAAGTGCTAAGAGTCCGTTTAAAATGAATGATTATATCTGTGTGTATCATACACCAGCTGCCCCTCATTGTTTAAACATAAAGCACCTCTTTATTGACTAGTTGTTAACTTTATCAGGATGCCAATACTCATTCTTGTCTTGATTATCCTTTAAGCTGTTAAATCAATTAAGCATAATCCAATCCTATTAATGGGGTCAAAAGTTCACCCTGTATGATGATTTAATGTACACAGTTATCCCTCTTATGAACACATCTCTCTCATACATGTTCCCCGTCTTAAGAACGAGCCGCGGTTATTCAATTTACCGAGCACAGCGAGAACAACTCTGTGCTTAAATAATGGCATCACTTCACCTGCTTCTCAGTGGGAGAGTACAGGTCACCAAATGCTAATCATGAGGCTAATAATGTTAGATGCAGTTGTAAGAAGGAGCTACACAGAATGGCAATGATCAATACAGATGAGCCAGTGTGAGCAGAGCGGTTAGAAGATATTCAGAGCAGAGCGTGCAGGTGAAAGGTGGACTGCTTGACCGGGCTCATGTGGGATAATTGTAAATTTCCATATCCAAGGGCAGACTGATCCACACACACACACACACACACACGGTACAATCTTCAGGAGACATCTTCAGCTTATTACCCTGTAAGCTCTCTGAATGACTCCATCTTTCCTTGCCTGGTTGCATGATCAAATACAAAAGTAGCAAAAAGCAGTGTATGAAAACAGAACACTGGTGTAGTAATAATCCCCTTATTTCCCCCCAGCAAATCCAATTTGAACAGCATATTGTGTCTGGATAGGTGTTCATCCTTGACTGGATTTGATGGGAAGCAGCAATAACATGTGGACACGGGTGAGATAATGCAAAGTGACATTGCCATGAGTGGCTTTGTTTTCCGCATTTTCCTCCTGATGTAATTGAATCATCTACTGCGGACTGAGAAATGAACGCGTTCATGACAAAAGCGACATATAAACTTTACAGGTTGAGGTAATTATATGAATGAATCTGTGAATCAGTGAGATGCTTCTTTTGTTGTCAACACAGAGTGTCAGCAGAGGTATGGAGAGCAGCTTTAACACTGATCAAAGTTTGGAAAGGGCCAGTCAATGCATGGATCCTTTTCTGAAGTTTATATTAAAAGGGGTGTGGTCTGGGACATGGCGTCTTGAAATCTGATTGGCCAAGCTGTTATCGCCTTAATGCCTTGTTAGAAGTGGGACTTCATTTACTTTTTCAACTGTTGCAACAGGCTGCTATGTGATTGGCAGTTGTGTAGTGGAGGAATCACTGCATCAAAAGCTTTTTTTTGTTGTTTTTTAAATGGTGACACGAAAAAAAATATTGTCATAAGATCAATATTTTGTTATTTAACTATGGTCACTTTAGAGATCTTTTTGAGGCCCTAAAGATTTAAGCTTATAAGATAAACATGTTGACATTCTGCCAAATCAATGCCTAGGAGCGCAGATGGCCTTAGTGGTTAAGGTCGCGCTCCATATGGGCAAAACAGCCCTTGAGCAGGCAGCCTGGGTTCAAGTCCGACCTGTAGTGACTTTCCTGCCCGTCACTCCCCACTCTCACCCTGTTTCATCCTCTATCCACTGTCCTGTCCTCTCAAAATAAAGGCATAAAAAGCCCCAAAAAATACTTAAGAAAAAAACAAAGTCTATGCATCAAAATATCTGTATGATACCAGAAAAATGCCCTGGATGAAGTTTTGGGCTGGAACCACAGACTGAACAATAAATGGATGTAGTTTCCCTGACGTCACCCGTGTACCTGTTTTGAGTTTTGAAGTAAATTGTCAGCAGCAGCCATATTGGAAATGGGGTGGGCTTGAGCCTCCATACTGGCTTCTTTTATTTTTTTGACTGGAAGTTGCCACTTGGCTGAAACACATATGTGTATGTTAGCTGCTTTCTATTTTTGTTAATGTTTAGCTTTGTTGCCAATGTTGACGTTTTTCTGCTTCAATTATCTGTATGATAGCTTCATGTTAGCATGTGCTAACATTTGTAAGTCTGGCACCCCGTCAATAACGCCTTGTTATGGCATCACTGAAAGTTGACTTTTTTTTCATTTTGTGTCTTTAAAATTATAGTATACAGAGAATGAATATAAAGCATCTCTTCTAAGAGTAACTTAATTTTGTAGAAGTTCCTCCAAAAATAGAAGTTTTTTGATATTTAACAACAATAAGAAAGCTTTTCAGATACCCTGCAAACACTGTCTGGTGGTTATATCACATTACTACCAGGAGCTGGTAAAATATAAATAATAACAATAATAACAATAATAACAATAATAACAATAATAACAACAACAACAACAACAACAACAACAATAACAATAACAATAATAATAACAATAATAACAATAATAACAATAGTGTGTAGTGAGCCAGCTTCACAGTAAGGACATCGATCAGGACACATCCATACCGGCTGAGTATTATAGACTGCAACGGTTAATTTATCATGATATGGATTTGTATGCCTCTCAAATTGGTTCTTGCTGTTGGTCAGTGCTCAGTCCCAGATATTAGAATCTGTCTGAAAGGATTAAAATGGTTTTGCAACACCCCTTTTGCATGTCTCTTATTTGAATAATCAACAATCTGCAGCTTTTGCGTGGTGCTAAAAAGCTGCGGGTTACTGAGGAATTGTCCCCGCTGCAGCCCTGGCCTAAGCCCTCTACGTCTCTGGATCAGAGTACACTAATTTGATTTCACGGCATGCCGTTGAAGATGCATTAATCTTTCCCAGACCATCGCATGCCCCTGAGCAGCTGGGGAAAGAGGGGGGAGAGTGAGAGACACAGAGGAAAGGTGGGGGGGGGGGGGGGGGGGGGGGTAGAGGGGTTAGAGCGACGTGCCTCCCATGCTAACAATGTTCTCCTGCTAGCAGAGGCGCATCCCTCCAGGCAGGCCGTGTAAACAGTGCACACCATCTCTAAATCACATTCGCACCCTGCGAGGGTTTGTCTGCGTTCCGTCCCTCCCTGTCTGAGGACACTGACAGCGTGGTCAGTTCAGTCTTTATGGACAACAAGTGCTTTTTTTTTTATTCATACTTAACTTGAAGATTTTAGCTTTCTTTCTTTATTGTTGGTCAAAGTTGTTTAACAGCATTTCAGATTTTTCTACCTTATCTCTGACTGTGACAGAGGCATCATATGAAGCGTAGAGGTGGTGACTGTGGCGGTTAATAAGCAACAAAACAGATAAATAAATAAATAAACATGTTCAATTAAATAAATAAATAACTAGATTAAATAACTAGATAAATAAAGTATGAAAAGCAGAGGTTTTTGTTTTTACTGATTTATTTATCGTGGTAATATCGGGGACATTTCTATATCCCGACTTGTGTTCGGTGGGTTAAAGGAATATTACAAAGATTAGCAAATTTTAATGAAACAACAAAATATAATGGTAAAATGGCAAATCCATTTGCCATGAAAGCCATTGGTTTGACTAATAAGAATAGAGGCCTTAATGTGATTTAAAAAAAAAAATGAATACATGAAAATTATATGAGTACATAAGCAATAAAGTACAGAAAGCTATGTTAAAGATGGCGTGTGAGTGACACAAAATGATGCCAAATGTATCTAAAATAACAGTTGAAATACATTTTACACAAATGGAGGAAGAAAACATAAAATACACAACAGACTCACAGAAGAAGCCACCAGTACGGAGATTGAGTCAAGCAGGGAAGGTGAAACAGAGCAGTTTTTTTTTATGTTAATGAGGATGCTGACTTTGCTTGCAGCCACCACAGTCTGGTTTGGCCGTGGTCCCGGGGAGGCTGGGGGGGTCGTTCAATCTCTGAGTCTGCAAGGAAAAGCAGAAGAGAAATTCTAGTTGGCTTTGACAACCTTTTTGCACTAGCTGTGTGTAAGTTCAAACTTTGTTAATTACAGTATTCCAAAGCGTTACAGCCATGGCTACAATTTATGCACAAAGAAATGAAAAAGGTTCCAACAGTGGAATTTATATTCAGCATTACTCCAGCTGACAACAACCTTTTCTGGGAATTATGGTGTCCTTGCAAGAGTGTGTGCGTGTACACACCTGCTGCTCTGCCAAAGAATAATGACAAAAAATTACTAAAGCAGAGAAATGTTGCCCTCTCAATTTTTATTTAATTCACTTAAAATTTCAGTGTACATACAATGATTATATTTTAATCATTCATTTAAATCATTTTCCTTGTGGGAATATGGTAGCAAAGGGGTGGAAAATATCTGAGTAAATTCAGGAAAGTTTCTTGCAAATTTCAAGGAATTTTGGAAATTTTCAGGGTTTTGTAGCCGTCGACTCAAATTTGTCAAAATTTGGGATATTTTTTTCTTAGCAATTTGATTTCAGAAATATTTCATTAGTATTGTTTGCAGGTAAGGTTGCAAACAAAATGTAACAAACCAAAATGTTTAATATTTATACATGTATATGACCAGGTAAATGCAGTTGATATAAACTTCTGAAAAATCCCCCCAAAATTCTCCCTAATTCCTGTTAATTTCTGAAAATTCCCAAGGAAAGTTTCCAACTTTGAAAATTCAAGGAATTTCGCAACCCTTTGTGGAATTATGACCCATAATTTCCCCCATCTTTGTATAACATGCAACTCTAACAGAGTACATAGTTAGAATTTGGGCACACAACATATTCAGGAGCTGAAATTTAAAATCAGTGAAGAATCTGACATTTAAATTTTAAAACTCCTGAAATTGTTCTCTTCAGTTTCTAAACATTTAAAGAGGGTCGTTAGGTGTGGCCAGGTATGGCTGATCAGTTCTTTTTTCTGGTCCCCCTCCTCCTTCTTCTCTTTCCTTTTCTTTCCCCACAGGTTTTCTTTTACTTCATGACCAACATGTTTCATTGTTGGTCTTTGTTGTTTTAGTTTATTTTAGTCTGGGCTGGAGACCTTGGATGTCTAGTTTTAACTTTTTTTCTTTATTCTAGTTTTTATGGTAATTTCGTTTGGGAAGAGGTGCTGGCGTGACGGCCCGTTGCGTGGCTGGGTCAGCACCTTTGTGTTTCATTCAGCTGGGGTTTCTAGCTCTTGTTGGTTTGATAATTTATGTTGACCTCTTCATTATTAATAAAGCCTGCAGGTTATTTTGCATTCATTTTCTTGTGGCGTCCTTCTTTCACGTGTTGTGGTTTCGAGATTTGGTTTATTCATTTAAGTTGAGGAGGTCGTAACATATTTGGGGGCTCGTCCAAACTTTGTTTTTCTCTGGCACTGGTTTATTTTTTTCTAAACTTTGATTTGGCAACAGTGTTTGAGATGCTTTGGGCTGAATTTTCACCTTGTTTTGTGGCTGAGTCTTGTTAATCACTTGGTTTGGTAAACCATGTCATAGAAGCTCTTGTTTGACCCATGCTTTGGGTCAAAATGTCTGTAACAAGGATTGATGATGCCAAATGATGCCAACTTCTGTTTTTTTATGGTACCATTAAATATTTGGGTTTTTATTAACATTCTATACAACAATCCTACTTTTACGTATGTGGAGCTGTGTTGCCTTTATTGTTATCTAGAAATATGATTGTCTCATGTGCTCCAAACTTCCACCAGTTGCGCCTGATTGAGAAAGCAGTGAAATGATAACTTTGTCCGTTTATACAGCTTGCATCCTGGAGCACAGTAGATCAACAAATTTACAACAGAACTGAGCTTCTCTTGGCGCCAGAGGAAAGTGGCCACGCTGTGAACCCTGTGTCTGATATCTGAACTGTACAAAGTGGGGTTTTTAATGCTTTGGTCCAAACAGAGCTGATACATTAGTATTCCATGCAGTTATGTTCCTTATACAGAGTCTGGAGCTTATAGTTTGGCCTCCAGACACTGCACTGTTTCACTGATAACTTCTGAAACATAATCAAAGCTAATCCACGGCTCTGAGGCGACTCCTCGTATCTTACTTTAGAGCAGAGTGGAAAGAAAAAGATCCATCAGCCGGCAAATGTCCCCGAGTCCATTCTGGTCGGCAGAAATCAAAGCGAGAGGAGAAGAAGAAGAGAGGGAGGAGATAAAGGGGGGGCAACCACAGATTCTCTCTCGCTGTTAACCCCCACCCACCTCCTGTCCCATTGGCCCACCCAGCTGTCACCTCACTCTGGGGGTACAGCCCGGCTCTGCCAACGGCTTTCTTGTTCCGTTCCATTGATCCATTCGAACACACAGTGGTGGAGGCATCAAACGCTGCGTGCCATGCAGGATCCATACCCCTCCCTGCACGCTTTTTCAAAGGAAACGATGAAGGCATGAAAATATGAAAATGCTCTTCACAGGGGTCTGTGAAGGAGGCAATTTCCATCATGCCCGTGTCTATTTCCTGTGTAGGGGAAAATAAGACATTTCTCTGATGTTCCTCCACACTGAGCAGCTCTGCTTCTACTTCTGCTGGAGCTTACAGGGAGGGGAGAACAGATTGGGGGAGTATTAAATTACCGAGGAGGCTGACATTTTTTGAAACTCTTTATTTGGTTTACACCCCCCCGGGTATGTAATCACAGCCACAGCAAATCCTAGGATTGGCTTATTAGCATATTCATATATCCTGAGTTATTTGCTCACATAAAACTTTGTGGTTGTCCCTGATAAGCATTTTAAACTTGTTGTTTGATAACAACACAGTAAAATATACTCTACAATACACCGGGGAGAGGCAACAATACAGAGGAAGAGTAAGCATGAGTCATTTATCTATTTTTACCACAGGATTTAAAATTTTGTCCTTGAAATAAAAGAATATTTTGGAGGCAGCTAATATGGATTTTTGTTCTGAAGATTATTTATATGGTACGATTAAAAAAGTGATATTTTTTTTAGTTCATAAAATTAAAAAAAAAAGAAAAATTAAAAATGCTTCTGACAGTTTCTCAAGCCCAGGATTCAGACTCTTAATCTCTCAACAGTCCCAAACCCAAAGAGCTTTTATTTTACAAATGACATTAATGAAAAGAGGACTGGTAGACAAAATTTAGAGTTTTTTTTCCATTGAAAAAATAAAACCCTCAGAAAATGCAACACTATTTGGCATTTAATGCTCCTTTGAAATGATTAATATATTAGATGTTTAAACAAAGCCACGTGCTCAAAAATATTTCAAATTGAGATTTACAACATACTGTTCTCCCAATTCTGCAAAGATTTATTCATTAATTGATCAGTTGATGATATTTATCATACATCAAGTCATATTCCTTGAAAAATATGAACATTTACTGGTTCCAGATTTTGAAATTTGAGAATGTAGTGTTTTTTTGTGTTTTGAACTGTTGAGTAACACATCATTTTGGACTCTTTCATCATCATTTTTCTCTTTTTTGTGTGAAGGTGGGGGACTTACACATGCCTTTGACATATACATATGATCAATCAAGTCATTTGGAGTGTTTAACATTTAATTTGTGATGAACGGCTGAATTCCCAGTGCTAAATACTGTGAACCACATTTTCGTTCAGGTTTAAACTTCTCCTATTTTGCTATTTACGTCATTTTTTGGCTGTACAGTAACATTGTAAAGCCTTTACTTTTTTATTCCACTTGTTAATCAGATTGGGGAAAGATGCATGAACTGCTGCTTCACTGAAAATACAAAGAAGATTGCATGCATGCAGATATCTAGTGGTGGCTAATTTACAACCTCTGTATCTTTTAATGACAATTTGCAATGTCTGCAATATTCTATTTGACGGTTAGGTTAGGTTAGGTTAGGTTAGGTTAGGTTAGGTTAGGTTAGGTTAGGTTAGGTTAGGTTAGGTTAGGTTAGGTTGGGTTGGGTTGGGTTGGGGTATGATATGCAAGGAAAATGCACATGTACAGCAGCGGCCAAAATTGTTAAACGTCTGACTGATCTGAAAATGTCTGTCTGTCTATCCGTCCATCCATCCTCTCTCTCTCTCCCTCTCTCCCTCTCCAAAGCATGATCATGAAACATGCAGATGGTTGCTTTAAGCACTACAAATATCAGATGAGGCGAGTCCTTCTCTTTGTTTCTACTTTTAACTTTACCATTTGGTTTCTCCACCCTTTGCAAGATCCACAGCAGCTCATGTCTCTGGCATAGTGTCAGTATATTTCCTGAGGACTTCAACGCTAATGTTATCCCATGTCTTCTGCAACTCAAGCCAAAGGCCTCCCTTTCAACTTTCAACAGATCCGTCCACTTTATTTTCCAACTCGCCCAAATGTTCTGGATGGGGTCGAGGGCTGGACATGAGGAGGCCAGTCCATCATTTTCAGTGTTCCTTTCCTATCAGGAAAATGGCTTCAATCTGCTCATGATGGCTCCATTCGACAGTATATAGAGCATAAAAATGACTGTCTAGATATTTAAATCTGAAGTTAAACTTTGGAGCACACTGACAGCTGCTGAAATATTAGACATGCTGACGTAGCAGCAAGGGTCACTTTAATGCCCTCTGAACTGTTGAGTTATAAACAATCGGCCTCCTGTTCAGTGTTTGTGAATACAGGAAGTAGATTTTAGGACCCAAAACCGTTACTGTACGGAGCTGTAAACATGTTTATTTTGGTTATAGAGATAATATCGTTTAAGAATGAGTTAGTATGTTGCTTCAGTTGTTTCTGGAACCGACCCCTAGTGGTAACATGAGGAACTGTAGCATTTTTTTTTTTTTTAAAGTCACCTTTTTTGGCCTTTTAAGTGAAACGTGCCTTTTAAAATTGGTGTTGATAAATTAAAAAAGTGGCTCAACTATGGCATTCCGAAAAAGGACAAATGGCACGTTGTTAAAAATAGTGACACTGTAGTTTTAGACCTTGATCACATTCTAATTAACATGTTTATGCCAACAGCTCTCATTTAACTAGAAACAACCTGCAGCTCAATCAATACCGAATATAATCTTCAGCTGCAGCCCTGCTGCTCTGCGATGTCCGACTTCAAGCAGCGATTACTCCCTCCATGATTAGTCCCTTTGAACAAACACAGGGCCAAAGCGGGATCACGGTATCACACGGTTAAGTAAGCTATAGTTGCAGTGATGATCCATTTGCATGAAGCAGACATGACGGTATCAGAGGTTGATGAGCTGCACTTGCTCAGTAAATAAATGAACTAATCCCGTCTATTGTCCTTGAAATGTATTCAGCTGCCGTCCTCACAGGAGAGGAGAAGTTAATTAAGATCATGGGGAGGATGTGCTTCTGTTTGAGTCCTCGGAAAGATATCAAGCTCGAGTGGAGCGGCAGTCCTTGGGCAGCGTACACAATACACTTTTTGGATTTAGCGGAAGTATCCTTTATGAAGATTTATCTATAAGTACGATACCGATCAGTCGTATCTGATCTGGTGGTAAACAAACTGTTTTTCGATGAGTTTTTGCTCAACTATAGCTCCTAGAAACTGACATTTCCAGTGTTTTTCAAGACTTTATTCTCCTGCATAAGTTTGTTTGATGATTTGACTGTTCAAACTTTGGTAAATGGAGGTTTTAAAGGTTAAAACTAAAACCACTGGTGGTAAGTGAGGAGATAAAACTCTCCACGACTGGAGTCTTTCTGTTTGCCAATATTTATTGTCTGCTCAGTGTTAATATTTGTTCAGTTTGATAAGAAGACGTCCGCTGTTTGAGGCAGTAAAATGACTTCATTTCAAGCATTACTGAATTGGTATTTTATTGGCCTCAAACTGTGCTACTACTTCCCAAGAGCAGGAATTGTAAGGCAAGAGGAGTGGAAGATTCTGTGTTGTCCTTGACATTTTTAAAACAAACCTCATTTTAAAAAAATGGTTTTCCCATTTACTGCAAAAAAAAAAATACTGTTTCAGTTTCTGAAGAAAAGAAAAAAAAGACCTTGTAAGTCTTCTAAACACTCACTCATGCTGCATTTTCTTGGTATTTTCTCCCGTTAGTCTTTCGTGTTTGTGTGCTGAGCTTTTATGACAGACTGTGAAATCAACACCTCAAGCAAAGCGTCAAATGTCAGAGGTTTCCACAAGCACTTGAATGAAGCAAGGAGAGAAAACTGAAAGCAGAGGAAATCATTGTGTCAAGCATGTATTCCGAAAACTGAAACAGAGCGGCAGTAAATATGACATCTTTAAAAAAAAAAAGAAGGTGACATCCTGTTAACTGGAATTCTTCCTTTGGATCAGTGTTTAGAAAATCACTCTATAACTTAAATGAGCCAACAGTGAGAGGATAAACATACTTGATACTCAAAAATAACCCATTAATGAGACAAAGCAGTAGGTTCATGTGACTTTATCTGGACATAAAACCACAAAAAAAACATCCAGAAAGAAAGGAAAAGTATGAGACGTGCAGGGAATCGACAGTGCATCTGAAACCATCAGTATATCCTCTAAATCCTCCTCAGACTTCAGACCCACTCCGTCCCTTTCAGCAGCAGAAGGAGAGTAAAGTCTGAAACCTGCCAAACAGTGAAACTGAGACTCGAGGGAGCTGACGCCTCGATATGTCAGCAGCATTATCACACTCTGCAGCACACACACACTCTCTCAATCAGCTTTATCCTGATCCCACTGACAAATACTTCACTACTCAGCAACTGAGGGTCCACTTTACACTTCTGAAACATTTAAACAGGCTGTCATAAATATTGATCAACTAAGACAAGTGCTAAGAGAGGTTAAAGGCACTGTGAGGACTATCTGGAAAAGCTTGAGTTTCTAAAGACTCCATTTCCCATGAGCATCAGCACCAGGGCTGAACAATTAATCAAATTTAAACCAACATTGCATTGGAGTAGAATGCAATTTTCAAATCGCAAAGGCTGCAGTTAAAAAAAACAAATTAATGTACACAGACGCAACCTCATGTGACATACATGCAGTAGGTGGCGGTAATGCACTTTTTTTTCCCTTCCCTTGTCTGTATTTGTCCTTCCAGTTGAGCACTGTGTCCGATGTTAACATTGAAAGGCCGATGTTTTTTTTTTTTTTTTATTGAAGCGAAACATAAATAGTTATGAGGTAACGCACCTTTCAGCTATTTGCCTATGGCCAAAAATCTCTGAAGCATAACAAAATATGCAAGCGAGGGATAACGAAAACAACTTTGGCTGTGCTAAGTTTCGATTTGTTGTGCTGTTGTTGACATCTTTGAAAATGGCTTCAGCAGAAGAGCCGAGAGAGGACGCAGAAGAGGCGACTTTGGTGCCAAAGAGGAATAGCACGTCTATTGTCTGGACCGATTTTGTTTTGTTGACAGTATCCTTTGTCCTATTGGTCATACTACAAAATGATTTATTGCTTATGTTTAATGAATAATACATAGGATAAATGCCCCCCCACCAAAAAAAATAAAATAATAAACTTTAAAAATTGCAATCGCAATATTTGTCCAATCGTTCAGCCCTGATAAGCACCCACTGTTGTGAGGACCTGACTCTTACCAAGGTGTGTTTGTTTTGAAAAATGGATGGAGAGCAGATCTTCTGTTGAACACTACTTTTCTTTGTTCAAGAAAACTTTTTTACTGGATACAAAGTGACAGGGTTATGTTTTTATTAACAGTTACGTAGTGCTGTTGTTTGAAACGTGACGACAACCAAATTCAGTGAACTCAATTTGTGCCGAATTTTAGTAGGCGGCTATATTTAGTGCCACTCACAGCCTGGTGCTCTGTGACGTGTCCGTAAGTTAATGAATCCTGGTCATATCCTACCAGAGCTCGTCTACCAACTCCAACCTCACCAAGCAAAGCTAACAACAAGAGTGAGTTTGTTCAAACTTGAGGTTCAAAAAAGAATCAGTCTACAGGTGGCACCTAAATCATCACAAACCAAAGTTTCTGGAGCTTTAAATCAGCAACTGACTTTTCCAAATGTTCTCAACTTATGAACAAACTGAAAGTGGCTTTTGGAGGTCAAATGGAACAAATAAAAAAATCTGAGGTTTTACATCCAAATGAAGTTCAGGCTGTATAAAACGCTGACATACAGGAGAGAACAAAAGAAATCCCTTCTATCCTAACACCTCGTACGGACGTGTTAATGCTGTCGTGTCTGACACATTATCTAATCAAATAACCTGACAGACATTAATGCATATCATTGGCTTCATTAAATCTGCATAAAACTCATTCTGCTGTAAACCAACAACACTTCCTGGCAGATTTAGAGTAATCCTGATACAATATTTGAATTAGCATATATCATAAAGCTTTGTTTACGTTTTCCACCCACTGAGATGTGATTACTGTCAAACTGCGGTGAGACTTCTGTAACTTTAAATTGATGCCACTTAGTGAATCTTGAAACCTAAAGCCGTACACTCCCACAGGTCCTCATTACTGATTTTTCATTTTTTTTTACTTCCTCGAAGCTCGGAACAAGATGTCCCTCCAGACGTTTTGTGAACATTAGTGCATATTTAAATCATTTTTATATTTTCCATTACAGATATGTGTTGGGACCACTGTCAGCTATGGCGCCTCCAGCAGCTATTTATGTGACCTAATAGCCCGGCACTGTAGCTATACTTCACATTAGATTTGCTCTCTGTGTATGTATAGAGGCATGCAGTGGAGGCGCAGCAGTGATTGAAGTGAAGCCCTTAGCGCTGACAGTCGCAGCCGTGATATTAATGGAAACCCACATAATTGCGTTTGCCATTAAGGAAGTACAGATGCTATCAGGGAGCGCACACGTCGTTATTTCTCAGCGTAACACCTCATTAATATTTGTTGTTTTTTAATGTTTCCGCAACTTCCCTCCCACTTTGTCAGGAGGAGGAGGAGGAGGAGGCCTCCACATGTGGGATAGAAAATGACAGAGAGATGAAACTTCCTGACTCCAGCAGACGTTTCCTGCTCAGCATTCAAATTACAACACACACACACAAGAGAAGCAACAGCACAGTTACCGGGAAAAGAGAAACATTTCTGGAGACAATGAAGTACATTTAGACACCTCTGTCGCACGCTGGAAACTTCCCCGAGTATTTAAAGGTCAGATGGCTGAGAGCGAGGTGTGATCTATTCAGTGAGGTGAACGGAAGCTGCTGCGTCCCTCTGTAACCTTTCGCTGTGCCGGTCCTCGCTGCGTTTGCTGTGACCTGCGGTTGTCACGGACTGTGGGAGAGTTTTTAGACATGAAGAGGGGGAGCGACTGTGAAACAGGGTTATTCCATCATTACAATCACAGGAAGGAACAACTCTGAGTCGTGCTCTTTATTTTGGATTTGATGACGCCAACTCATTTCATTCGTCGCTATAAAAGAATGCATAGACAATCTTTTTCTTCTAAGCCGCTCTTATCTGGAGCACAAAGTGAGTCAGGTTTGGCCTCATCATGCTGAGTCAAACCAGCATAAGATTTGTTCCCCTCACCTTTTATACCTCTAAAAGTGTCATCAGGTAAATGCAGTTCTACACAAAGTTAAAAGTATTTTTTTTTCTTTTCTTTTTAAGGCCTGATTCAAACCTTTGGCTTTTTTTTAACAACTCTGATTCCTTCAGACTTTGGACCCTGTGTGAACTTAAGTATTGTGTAAAAACACACTGTACATTATCAGGACAATATTCAAAGAATCTATGGAATCTTTGTATAGAAGTCTAAGGCCCCATTATACGACAACGCTTCACAGGGTTTCACTCAAAAATGTAAAAAACGCAAAAAAAAAAAAAAAAAAAAAAATCTGAGTCCACACGGAAACGCTGAGAGACTCAAAACGCTGTAGTATGCATACATGGCCAAAGAAGAGGCGGGCTGATCGTCTGGTGTATACAATAAATGCGACTTATCTGAGTGCAGAAGTGTAACAACAGATGCGCATTTTGTTGACAGGCAGTCAGCAGATTTAGCAGCACAAGCAAAACCCGGTAAGTCCGCCACTGAACCATTGTTGTTGTCCGGTTTGCAAAAGTTCCCACAACGAATGTGGAATGCGCACGCGCAAAATGGAGAGTGATGTCAGTGTGTTCACTGAAAACTCCGGCTTGCCGCTCACATGGCAACGGAGGCTGCAGCGTTTCAGAAAAACTCCACTCTGGAGGGCGTTTTAAAAATGTTGCATTTTTGTCATGAAAAACGGCGTTTATGTATAAACGAGAGGCCAAAACGCAACAAAACTTGTGTTTCATCCTAACAACGTTGTCGTAGAAACGGGGCCTGAAAACCAAGACGCCTGTGATCTCAAGGCCTTCAGGCAGCACCAAAAAAATTATAACTTCTGTTTCAATATCCACAAATGCAGAATGCTCCATTTTTTAAACTATTTCTTCGTAATTTCTGTATAAATCTGTTACTAAATGTGGTGATACTCGGGAAATGTCTCAGGATGTTTAAGAGGCAAGATCAAGATCTGGATTTGTTTAGGATTGTTTTCCATATTCAGACTTTTTTGGCCTGCAAACAAGATTTTTAGCTTCAAATATCCTGCATTCTCAACGATTTTTATGCACCAGTTTTTGTTTTTTTTGCACCATTTCATAACTTTAATCTTGTCTTGACGTATCTGTAAGAGTTGTAGGGTTTCAGCAGAATGTACAGACCTTTAGCTTTATACAAGTAGCCTGTGTACAGTCTAAATGTAGTTTAGTGAGCTGTTACTTGATATACTTTTGATATCAGTGCTTTGATTAATACAGAGAAAAAAAAAGGCTGCAAATATGTCGACAGAAGCACCCCAGACCTAAAGAGGGCGCTAAGTTGATAACTGCAACGGTCTTGAGCCCAATTTCCACCAATTGGTTCAGTTTGCTTTGACTCGGTATGGCACACATTTTGTGGCATTAGCTTTGACTAAAACTGGTCCAAGTCCTCTAATTACCGACCCATACCGTCCCACATTTTGGTACCCTTCTATTGGGATGCCAGACATATTGATCTGACCCCAGAAGGTGGAGCTAGAAACACGAAAAAATCGTCACTTCCAATGCGACAGGGGTCATCACCCTGCCATGTTTAATCTCTAGTCAACTTCATGAAGATGAATTCCTTTTTGTTTGGAAAATGGTGTCACGAAACACTTTACTGTGTCAGGTTTTTCTTCTTTGTTGGATTTATTAGCGGGGTACTCTGTGTTGCACTGTTATGTCATCAGGCTATCACGTAGCTGAAGCAGCTATCGGCATCTAGCTTTCACGCCGCCCACCAAAAATGGCACGGTTGGCTGTGGAAATGCAAACAGGATCAGGCTTTACCGATCCGACCCGTACCAAACTGTACTGATCCATACCGGACCACTTGGTGGTCCACAGAGTGGATGTATCTTTTTACATTCTAATAACCTGTAAAGCTCTGCTTTCACCTGTCCTGAACACAGTGTCGTATTAAACTCTTTCATATTTCCTGTACTCTATGCCCAAGCTTTGAAATGATTTTTTTTCCTTGAGAAACCTCTTCAGTACTTCCTTCCCCTCATCCTTTCCTCTCTTCAGCTTAAGAGATAAAACAAACTTCTGAGAAGCAGGAGTGTGGATATTGTCTCGATCCCTGTCAGCCATGATTCGATGATCTCTTCATTATTCTGTCATGAAGCGCCCGTGAAAAAGAAGAGATCCTGGTAAATGTTCTTTATTACGGAACGAGTCTCGTGCTCAGCCACGCTCGACTTTCTTTCAAGGATGTGAATAAGATTCATTTTCCCCTTAACTGAAAAAGCAACGGCAATACAGACCAGCATGTGACATGTTTGACAAAGACTTTGTAGTCCAACTTTGTAGGGGTATTTCAGTCCAAAGCACCTTCCTCGGTTTGCTCTGGCATTTGGGAACAATGCAGCTGCTGAAATAAAAAGCGACCGTAAAAGTCACTGGAAGCCCGAATTCACCAGAATGACCGGGCAGCTCTCTGTGTCAGGGTTACAGCTGCTTTGATCGCACAGTTTATCTTTTCACAGGGAGAAATAAAAAGCTGCATACAGTTGTTACTTTTAAGTTATTGTCAGTTTTTTAGTGCATTTTAAAAAAACTCCTGAAATGCAAACTGCTTAACAATGAGCTGAAATGCTGTGTTCATAAAATCTGCTTCTTTTCCCGACTGTTTGTAAATGCTACCTTTACACTGATTCTGACTGAGATGGCACATTTTATCTGTGCCCTTCGCCCCATAAACAAACAGCTGTAAAGTTGTTGAGGCTGAAAATACTAGCTATTTTAAAAAAGGTTAGGAGCTGTAGATTTTGCCTGCGACAACAAAAGCATAGTAGCAGAGTAGTGCAGGTATCTTTTCCACGGCCATGTTAGTGATGATAGATTTACCCTGAATCTCAAAGGACATTAACAAAAAAAATCAAATTTGTGAACAAAACTCAATGAATGTAATATTTTACATAAAATAAAAAACTTTTTTAAAATCTGTTTTAATATTACGCTCACCGGCCACTTTATTAGGCACACCTGTCCAACTGCTCTTTAACGCCAAAATTGATGAATAGATTAAAGTTAACCATATTCCTGCTGACAAAATGCAGAATATCTAAGATTGGAGCCTCAAATACCTCTTAGTGACTTCACTGAAATCTCATGGATGAAATTTCCCAGGTGGTCTAGGAGTTAGGATTCGGTGCTCTCACCGTCATTGCCTGGGTGTGGTTCCCGGTCAGCGTGTTTACCAGTTTCCTTCTGGATAAATAAAGTGAATCTTATCTAATTAAAATCATTTAATTCATAACCACATGGTGCTGATGTCCTTAAGGACTGGGCATTGAAACCTGCGAAGTTCAGCTTAATGCTCCACGATTTTAATTTTACTTAAAAGGGTTGAAAATTTGACTTGTTCACTTGTTAATTTCTAATTTATCACCTAAATTTTTCAACTTGTTGATGTGTGATGTTACATAAAACCTATAAATAGCTGCACGAAAACCCTGACTTCTTAACTTCCATCAGGGTCATTTTGCAGATGATTTAAACGTTCTTCTTTTTAACATCACTTGCTATTCCATTAAGTGTGAATCAGTAATGTTACTGATATTTGAAGTTCTATTACTTGCTTTTATAGCTCTACACAGCCTTGCTCCTCCATAAATTGCAGACCTTATTTCATTTTACATTCCGACTCGTTCATTAAGGTCCTTGAATGTTTCCCTTTTAAAAGTTCCTCATGTCTCCCAAGCAAGCGCCGGCTAGATAGCGGTCTGTTCTTATGCCCCCAAACTTTGGAACTCCCTGCCCCTGGACATTAGAACAGCTCAGAGCTCTCTGGGTGTTTTTAATGGCAAACTCAAAAAAATAACTTTTTAACCGAGCTTTTAATTTAGAATAACTTCATTTTAGACTGTAGTCTTGTCCTTATCAGCACTATTATTTTTTATCATAACTGTTAATGTATTTTTTTTTATCATTTATTCATTCATTCATTCATTCATTTATTATTTAATATTTTATCCTATTTTAATTTTATCTTATTTTATTATTTATTTATTTTATGTATTTTACTGATTCTATTGTATTTATTACAAGTTATATTGATTTTATTGCACTGATTTTACTTTTACTATTTTTAGAACTCTTCTCATGTACTGATGACTATCCAGTGTTTTGTTGTTCTGTAAAGAACTTTGGGCTGCATACTCAAATGTATGAAAGGTGCTGTATAAATAAAGTTGAGTTGAGTGAGTTCATCATTTTGTTGAATTGGTGCTCAAAGAATCACAGGATTTTCTGGATTACATCCTTTGGGGCCCAGGGAGGCGACACATGGAGGAACCTTTCAAATGGTACCACCAATCACAATGGGTGCGTGAAAACAAAAGAAATCGTGCTATATTCGCAAAAGCCAATTGGTAGCCAAAAGCTACAGCCAACAGCCAATCACAGTTTAGGATTACGAGATGACAAAACAAATTTCAGGTATTGATTTTTTTTAGCACCACTTTCTCAAAAGAACAAATCGAGCGTCTGTGTCCTTAACCAAAGACATCACTGTTGACAGAAAAACATCAACCAGTAAAATACAGCTTGTAGTTTAAATGCTGCGTTAATTGTTCACTAAACAATCACTAATGACTGAGAGCTGAGTCAGAGTCGGAGTGTTCACCCTTTAATAACCTCACTTTGGGTGTTCTTAGTTCTTGTGTGGCAGTCCTATACAGCAACATTACTGTAATATATGACTTTGTTTACACTTAGAACCCTGAGTGCCACTCCAGTTATTCATCTCCACCACCTTATTACTGTTATTTGCAATAAGGTAACAATTTCAAGCCAATTTCCCTGCATCTAACTAGACCAGCTGGGAATATGTGTGAAGAGAATGATATGACTGGGACACATCACCATCACTCCTCCCTGTATTACTGTCATGTTAAGGCGGTCCAATATAATTACTGTATATGAATAATACCACGCAATATCTCTCTCTAAATGAGGCAGGCCCCAAATCGGCCCCAGAAGGAAATCTAAGACCTTCAGATTGAGAAAGTATTTGATGAAGTGGTTGAAGTTTTATATTATTTCCACTCAGAGATTCAGTTTCTGTTTATTCTCCTTGACAACAATTCATCTCAGTCCACACTGTTGTGCTGCGTGTGTGATTGACTGTAAACACTATGAACTGCCAAAATCAGATTAGAATGAATCAATACCTTGATGCCTAATCCTTTAATATGACTTCAGAGGAATATTTTAACCCTCCATTTTTCATTCAAGTCACATCTACCCAGCGTTCACAGTGATAGCATTTCTCTTATTTTTCTCCTTGCTACCCTTACCTGCATCTTTTATTTGATTTTCTGAACAGCATTAAGAGAATTGAAATGTCAGTAATGATGGCAAGACGATTGATTTTTCAGGTCAAGGTAGAAGAAAGGACAAAGGATGAATGAAATAAGAGAAATAAAATAGAGTGGTGGAAAGTTCCTCTGAATGACGGCCAGTTCCTCTGTAGTTATTCCATGATGCTACCAGTATCAGAGATGCCTCTGAAACAGCCTAAAATGAGGAATCGGGTCACAGGAAACCAATTCTTTCTCACTGCTCTATAACAGTATCCCATCAACAAGTTTTAGTGTTAGTTCCTGAAGCTTTGATCGAAAAATCAGCTTTTCAAAGCACTCAGCACTATTAGTTCCTGATAAAGCATTTACAGGACTAACATGGCTCTTGTGGTCTATTGTTTGTCTGTTTTTCCACCAAGAGCTGAAGACCTGGATAGATTACACAAATCAGGCCAATGATGTGTGGAGAAAGAAATCTAACCAACCAACCAATTTTATTTTAAAGCACTTTAAAAGCAACAGCTGAAAATAAAGTGCTGCACAGAGAGTTAAAGTAAAAAATATAAAGAAAAACAGACACATAAAAGAAAACATATTAAAGCAAATAAAAGCTTACTACAGTGCCACACCAGCAGAGGGCAGTAATGGAACGATTAAGGCTTTTCAGCAAAAATTGCACCATCAAAGTAGAAAACAGACCAACATCTTCATGTGTAACACCTCAGAGGAGATTCAACCTGTGCTTATTTTGATCGCCCAACTGCTCTGCAGTCGCAAGCATGAAGACGACAGAAATCAACCAGTGTTTCAACTTATTAAAAACAAGCCCGTTGATTGGCGACTTTCAGCAGGATATATCCTTTGCAAACGGTTGACTATTATCAGTAGTTCCTGAACTGTTGAGGATATTTTGACACGTCTTCCATTTTTCAACTGCCGTTGTCAACTTGATATCCACTCACACATTTAGCTAAAAGTCTCCAGTTTACAGGGTCACTTTTTAAACTGGAACACCGGGAGCTGACAGAAACACATTCATACTATCAGGCTCCGAGATGACAGTTGTTTCGTAGTTGTTAAACCAAGCCAGTCACAGCTGTGTGTGATCTTATTGTGGAAGATGGATGATATAAAAACAGTGTAGATGCGTCACCAATCAGAAATGTTCAGCTTGCATGCCTAAACCTCCAAAGTTCCTGGACTAAATTTAAATTCTAGGTCCTGCACTTGATAAGCACCTTTTAGAGAGGCAATGAAGAATTGACCCATGATGGTTTATCCCATTGCAACTAGCAAATAACATAGCTAGAAAGCAATGCTAAGCTGAATAAGCTCTTTCCATCAGTGTTTCTTCAACATTTGGCCGGACACAGTAACTGGGAACACAGGAAAAAATGTCCCCAAGGATTTACTCGACTGGCCTTGTGGTGACTTTATAGTAATTATTGGTTTAACTACCCTTGCCAAAATATTTAAATTGTGTTGGTTTAGAACTCGCTACTCCCTGAGGAGCCCACACCACCTGTGCCTCCTCCCCATGGCTCAGTCCCCTGTGGGACCGAAGCCTTCTCCAAACACAGGACGGCCAAATGCAAACACACTAATGAGGGATTTATCTACTTCCATTTCCTTTTGACTCACACGTCCTGGCTCCACTTCTGCCCTGTATTAGCATAGTTTTTGTCCACACTGAGATCATAATCCATTCATACGTCCTTGAATGCAGCACAAGTCTTTAATTTTCCGTCAACAGCCCTGAAATCATCCCAGTGTTCAGTAATCCAATTAAAATATTCCTCTGTCTGATTTAAATCGAGGTCCTTCCTGCAGCAGCATCAGATCAGCGGTGTGGGGGGTTGTTAAGCATGTATTACTCACTCTGAGTGGTGTGCCACAAAGAGACAGCAAGACCCCATCAGAGGAAATATTATCCTGTTCCTTCATTACCCTCTGGACCTGAAAATGTTCCCACAGCTATTAACAGAAATATTTTTGGTTTGGCTCAAATTTGTTTTTGCTGGTGGTGACACGTTCTTCCTGTAGTTTACATGGTTTCTTTTCACCGCCGTCCTAAAATATTACTGCTGTCACAACCTCAGCCCAAGTTAATTTCTCAAGCAAACATCAATTAGGATCCATAATGAAAAACCCACATGAGCATCCTGAGAGGGGACGCAGAACTCTCTCCACAATCATCCTAAATATCTTTGCACTATTTATCCGCTCCCATTTCCTCCTTATTTTGTTCATCTTCTCAGAGATCCGCTCTTTCTAATTGGAGCTGATGAGGATTGGGACTTCATTACCAGCTTGCTATGAATTATTATGTGGTGTAATTGGCCCTCCAGTCCCATAGGAGGTGCCCTGCTCCAGCTGGTCTAACTGGAGGAGACTCTTCTGGCCCATGTGGGGGCTGTTTTTCATGGCTGAATTTTGATTTGGCTCTGTCCCGAATTCGGCACAATTTCCATTGGTTTCCATATCGCTGTAGTGCCTCCTACTGGTAGTGGCATCAACAGGTGCTGAAATTCTTAACTAGAAAATAAGAGTTGTTATTGATGTAACTCCAACTCCAAAAAAGTGGGGACACTGCAAAATGTTGATAAAATTTGTTTGAAATTCGATGATTTTAAAATCATGTAAAGCCTTTATTTAATTATAGAGGGTGCAAATGAACATGAACTGATTTGTTTTATTCATTAAAAACATCTCATGCTCATTCTAAACTAGATGCCATTAACACATTTCTGAACACCTTTTTTTTCCCACCAGGCTGTCAGTACAGTTATCAGAGCTGTAAAGAAAGATTGGCATTTTAACATACATTTAAATGGAGACTCCTTGGCTTTAGGAGCCAGCCCCAAGTGGACACTCATGGAACTGCAGATTTTTATTCTTCTGTTTTTCCTTCATCTTTTTCTTCTCTTTTGTCATTTTCTTGACACAGTAAATTAGCCACTAAATCCACTTTACTTCTTAATGCCAGTTATATCTTTTTGTTTGGACATATTTTTTTATCCATACTGTCGAAAGAAAGGAGCAGTGTTTCGATCTTTCTGTATGTCCACATACAGACAGATCTTGTAATTGAACTAGTGGCCTGTTCAAATGTATGTTGTTATTTTTGGAAATGGCGAGCTACCGATTTGTTTATTTCTACTCTGTAACGTAAGGTGTAATCGCATGTTTAAAAAGACAGCTAGCATTTCATATTACTACACCACGGCTTAGGAAAGAATAAATATGTTACACTTCTTATTTTTTAATACACCCCTACATACACAGTTTAAAGATCATATATTTAGAAGTTTGACTCACTAAACGGGAATCTAAGTGTACATGCTCACAATGCTCCTTTATGGTGTTTTCATTGTTTGCAGGAGCCATATTGAAAATGCTGAACTCAAGAGGCAGGCTAAGAGCCTCCACACTAGCAGCTACAGTTTTTTACACTTCGTAGCATAGTCTTCATTTCTCGCAGGAAACGGTTGCTACTTGTGTTTCCCATGACAGAAAAACACTGTCGCTGCCTACTTGTTTATGTGAGAGGTTCCACCATTTCTCAATTGTTGTGTGGACAGAGATACCTTCCTAATATCTCCTCTATATCTCCTTATCATCTGTCATCGGAACTATGTCTGCTATGAGTTTGGTTTAAGAAGCAATGGTCTGTTATGCAGGAAATAACAGACTACTAAATGCCAGCATTGACCAGTAACTTAAAAAGTGTGAAATGCAAAGATATTCCAAGAATTCTGAAATCATGCATGTTTAGCTCTAGTAGAAATGTTCCTTAACACTGCATCATTAGACCTGTTCACAACCTGTGGTCAATTGTCAGAAATGATACTATACCATGGACCTCCATTGAGTTCTGAACGTTACAGAGCAACCGGTGTTTTGGAGTTGAGCGTGATCGTGCTAACTGGTGACTCTCAGACGAACGTGCCAGTGATGGTTGGCTGAGAGTCACCAGTCAGTAGGGTCACACTCTACACTGAAACATCAACGACGTCTGCAGCTGTTATTAAATGTCTCCTTTATTCAACCTCAGTTAACCAAGTTTGGCCACAAATAAGCAACATAAACTGCTGATATTTTAAATCCAGTTTTACTTTGAGTGTTAACTGAAAAAGTTGTTTTCTGGCCGAGGTTATGACCAGATATGGACTCCATATGGAGAGTAAATAATGATGAACAAAAATGGATGTTAAGTTAAATGTATAACTACAGTATATTATCAAACTATTAGTCTCATTAATAGTCTTAAAATACAAAACCATTGGCATTCTAATGTATTTGGAGCAGTTCTGTATCTGGATGTAGTTTTCTAAATCCTTTGTCATGACCCAGCTCTCAGACTCAGTTGGCTGTGTGCTTGCCTTTGGTTTGCAAAGGTTTCTGGTTTATTGAGACAAGTTCATGTCTTTATATATCCCTGTTGTACACACTGTCCACTGAATGTCTGTCCACTTGTTGATATTTTCCATCCACTCACTTTTTTCTCATGAACCTAAGAGTCGTTAACCTTCCGACAAATGGTTGGTTAACATCCTCACGCCGCTTGACCCAACCATTGTACTCCGCAGCACTTTTTACAAACTCTGAACGGGTCTATAGGAACACATAAATTGGAATGCATGCTATACGTTGTTGATAGGGGGCGTCAAAAACACACAAATTTGTGCAGTTGTTTTTTTCCTGCATCATTTTCTATGTTTTACTCTGGGATTTCTCTCCTGGTTTGAAGGATGTATTTGATAAAAGCGTTTCCAGGGCATATGAAGGCTAGATGACCACTACCTCTTAATACCTGAGAGACACAGAACCCTATATTCTCTATAGAGGAGAAGGACAGACTAAAGGATGAATTAGCAACAGCCGATCTGCTTATCTGCTGGAATTATCGAATTCTGTGCATTTTAGTTCATACGACTTCAAACAGATGCTTTAGAACTGCTGGTGTTTACAGCCCCTCTCATAAAGCTGATGTTGATTGAAATCTTTCTCTTCCATAATCATGAGTTAATTAACATGTGTTAATGACTGCTGAGATGCTAATTGAGAGCCAGTGTTTACAGCACAATAAGCGATGCATTCAGGCTGCACAGGAGAGTTCATGACTGATGTGTGGCTGGCTAGCACTGCACGGCCCGTCGCTTTCTGAGTCCTCCATTTAATAAATCATGTTGTCCCGTCGCAGTGACTGATAATTACCCCAAAGATCTCACGATGAAACATTTCTAAAGCGCTCTCCAATGTTTTCCTCTTTCACTCGTTCCAGTTATGCCGTCTCCTCTCTCATTCCAGCAGATTAGCAAGTCTGACTGTGATGTGGTCTCAGAAATAATCTAATGTTGATTGCTAATTGAAAAATTAGAAAGTCAATTAGAGACTGGAGATCTAATTAAACCGGAATTGAATGGGATCCTAGCTCCAGACTCAATTGCTCTTCCCAACGTGTAATCTCCTGAAGGCTCTGATTTGTGTGGTGAGTGAATGCAGCGCTCCTCTGTGTGTTCGTGGAATGCAATTGGCTTTTCTAGCATTCGCATCTGACAGATTGATTTGGATTCAATCACAGTCCCTTCCCTGGCTGTGAGAGAGATGAAAATAATAATGTAAAGTCATTATGTGGATGGGA
Organism: Labroides dimidiatus; assembly: GCA_030710495.1. Taxonomy (NCBI): domain Eukaryota; kingdom Metazoa; phylum Chordata; class Actinopteri; order Labriformes; family Labridae; genus Labroides; species Labroides dimidiatus. The sequence goes on along the minus strand of CM061151.1, from coordinate 6,239,422 downwards.
AGTCTCTAAACAAAGACAGACCTGTGTATCTGCCCCTCCCCCCCGAGACGCCCCTCCTGGAGTCGTTTTCTAATCCAGGCCTGAAGCTAACGCAACAGAGAAACAGAGGGATCTGCTTTGAGCTGCATGCTCGAGCAGAGCTTCAAACATCTCATTTCGGGACATGGCTGTTATTCTTTAAGGAATTGACGGCAAAATGAAGATGTCACTCATGACAAACTGGTCTGTGTGCACACACTCACTGCTCATCAGTTATGTTGTCAGACTCTGGGGCTAGCTGTGTCTCTGACTTAGATCCATCACACCCCACCAACACTGTAGCCTCCACTCACATCATTGTTCACCTCTCAGGTAGTCCACTTCATGGAAGTGTGTGGGCAAGAATGGTTAATTATAAATAACAACAGCCTGGGGAATCTCAGGGTAAAATATTGATATGTCCAGATTGTGATACATGAGAGCAAAACAACAGTTTGCGGCCTCACAGCAGGACATTTTTTGACAAACAGCTGTGTGAAAAATGAAATCTGTGCTGCTAACTGTAATCTATACTTTTCTTCTGCTTCAATGTGTGTTTTAACCTAATATTTCATGAGACTTTATGGCTCCTGCTGATGGCTGCATTTTTCCCCCTCTGCTCTAAACATTTTTCCTGGCTCTTGGCGACGTCCGTAGAGATGTATTCAAATGATTGATGGTGCTGTGCGGTAGATTTCTGAATAGATGAAAAGCTGGACACTTATCAGACTGAAACATGCTGCACCTGGATGCAGATTCTTTGAAGTATTTGACTCATAAACATGAAGCTGTTGTTAGCTGGAAAAAGGGATGTTCATGCTTAAGTTAAACAAGAATTACTGGTAATTCAAACAAATTAACATTTATATTTTGTCAGGCCTGACGTGCTGATACATCCAGTATGGCTAGCCAACACTAGCTGCGGCTCTAGCTTAGGCTACTGGTGAATGCCATCATGCTAATATGATCTACTATCAGGATAAAAACAAGCAAAGGTTTCTGATGGCATCTTGTAGCAAAGCTCAGTTTGGCAGTATTGTGATCTAGAAATGTAGATAAAGTTTATTTAGGTTGTTTGTGGTTAACTATGCACAGCCTACATTATATATACTTATGGAGGTGGAAACGCTAATGAAAGCCTCTGGCTGAAATTTGTTCGTTTTGTTTGCTGCATGTTTTTTCTTGAATAAAAAAATGTAAAATTTTATGATGAATGCCGATTGGTTGGTTTTTAGCCTTAATTATATAAACAGCTCAGATGTGGATGTTAACCTCTGGAGAGGACCAAAGGCTAGTGGTGCTAGCTCTGCAAGTGTTAGCCACAAATTTGACATTGCCAACACACCAACTCTGTGATCCTGTGTTAAGCCCACGCTAAATAAATAACGTAAGTAATAAGCTCTTTCAGTTTTATATCCCATAACTACCTGCTAACCCCTTTGCACAGGGGTGCAAAGGGGTGGAAAATTTCCAGTAAATTTAAGAAGTTTCTTGAAAGTATCCGTGGGAATTTTGGTTGAAGAATACTTGAAATTTTCAGGGTTTTGTTGCCATTAACTTGAATAAATGAAAAAATATCCTGGAAAATTTTGACTCCGAAATTTCAAAAAATGTCCATTAATTTGAATGAGGTTTCCAAAAATGACATTGGTCAAAACAACATGATTGAATGCAAATTCAACTGTGTACCATGAATCACATGTGTAAACCATTCCAGGCACATTTGATCACCATCAGTCACGACTTCATGAGCCTACAGCATTTCCACTGAGACCACATTTCTGGATTTGGAGTCTAGAAGTCCTGTATCAAACATATTTGCATGTTATCATGAATTTTGATAAGATAGAAACCATCCTCTCTTTTACATTTATTCATTGGCTGTTTTTTTTTAATACCAGAAATTGTCACTTGAGTATGACCCCCATACACTGGCTTTATTTGGAATTCAAAACAAGACTCAACAACTCAATGTTGTTTAATGTTGGCATTTTCATTACAAATATGAAACAATTGTTCAATTTAACATTTATAAGCACCAATCTGTAAGAAAAAGAAAAAACAAGGCACAGAGTGACTTTCTCGTTGTCCGTCATTGAAGAACCCATCCTCTACTTTGAAAAATCACCACACTGACAGTGATATACACTTTGCATCTAATTGGCTAGAAAAAACACAGAGGTTTGGGATATTATGAGCTGATATCATAAGGTTGAGTAATATTATTCAGATAGTATCTAATCCCCAAATGGAGCTCGTATCTCTCTGTGCTTTATTATGTTAAAAGCTCTCTGCAAACAAACTGAACAGCCATTTGTTCACTTTGGGTTTGGCTCCACTAAGCCATTTATCCCCCTCTCATTATCTCAGGCATCCTCTCTCACTGACGGGGAAGGCAAGGACAAACGTTCACCTTCGCTCCTCGGCTTGATCTACTTTTCTCTTAGGTTGACAGAGACTGCTGAAGCAGGACGGGCTGGATTTTCTCTGCAGTAATCTCAGTTTGAAACTTCTATGGTGATGAGTTGGACGCGTCTTTGAAAACAGGGCACAGGTTTCAGTTTGAGTCATGGGTTTAAAATTATACATTTGTGTATTATATATATATATATATATATATATATATATATATATATATATATATATATATATATATATATATATATATATATATATATATATATATATAATTTATTTATTTTTTCCCTGGTCTGAGTAGCTCCTCAGGATGGCTGGTTTACTAAGAGATTCTTGACATTAAATGTAGACGAGAACATAGTTAACTCCCTTTAAATCAATGAACTGTTTGATAACAGAAACGTGTGATTATACTTCTAATAAAACTAATTTCTTGGGGAGTGATACAGAAAGAGAATAATGCAGAGGACACCTTTAAAACCCATTAAAATTGCAAGATACATACTCTCCCCCATCTCTCCTCTCTGTATGCATGTGAGTGTGGGTGTGTGTGTGTTGGTGCTTACTTTGTCTTATTAAGCTGTTCTGACCGCACTGGTCTTTTATCTTTCTCCTTACAGAAACTGAGTCCTAAATGGACTTCCAAAAATATTTCATATTCGGCACCACAGCCTCTTTAAGCAGATTGGCTCGTGGCCGTTATAGAAAAAGAATAGCGCGGTCTCTCTGTAATAGTCCTTTAAGAAGCCATTAGGGAGTCAACAGTCGTAAATTATGAACAATACTGTAATGAGCTTGCAAGAGACGGAGCCCCATAGAACTTATTAATGATGACTGGTCACAGACACTTAATTCAAAGCACCGAGTCTGATTCATTTGTTAATATTTATCAGAACGGGGCTGTTTGAGAAATGACTTCGAGGAGTTGAATGTTATTAGGCTGAGAGCTGAAATTACTTCTGCTGCCTTTTCAGGGCGCAGACGTCTCAAAGTCCACAAATGAACTCCTTTCCTCTCGTCGAGTGCTGTACCTCTTAGCTGAGTACGTGTGCCACCTTTTGAGGTTTAAGCTCCTTTGACACGTGAACTTCAGGTGCTGAGAAAGTTGAATCTGAATCAAAGTTGTGCACATTTGGGAAATTCGCTTTCTCTTCTGATTGCCATGAAATGAGAGTACATACAACATAAACTGTCCACATGGGGCATTGGACTACATTAGAGGTGCTGATGTTTATGTTGCATGACTTTTTTTACACCATGCCTTTCTCAGCTGTCTCTGGGTGAGAGGCAGGATACACCCTGAACAGGGTCACTGGTCTATCACAGGGCTCACACAGAGGAACTGACAACCATTCACATGCACACACGCACCCATGGGCAGTTTAGAGTGACCAATCAACCTGCTGAGCATGTTTTTGGACTGTAGGAGGAAGTGTGAGTGCATAGGCCTGTACATGTCTGGTCGGGGAATCAAACCAGGAACCAGGAACCTCACTGTGGTGAAGCAACAGCCCTAACCACTGCACCACTGACTGCAGCCCAGACTATTTCATATGTCCTTTCCAGCATCATACATGTTGTCATTGATGCTCCTTCTGTTCTGTACCACGAGGGTCTTTGCTGATGCTCTACCTGCCTTGAGTTTTCATGCATGCACATGAAAAAGAGGGAAGGCACATGGAAGGGCAGGGAGCTCCCAAAAAAGAGTCAACTAACTAATTTTATTCAAATTATTAAAGTGGTCCTGACTGAGCTGATTCTCTGATTATTTGAGCAACTGAGCCCTGACATTTTCCAGACAGTTTCAGCAGATATTAGTCCTGACATCCTCCAAAGATGCTTTTAACACAAAGACCCCACCGCCGCAGACTGTCAATGTTGGATGCACTCTCATAACTCAAAACGCTGAGTTCTGTTTGCATGTGGAGGGGCGGCTGAGTTGGGCAAATCTGCAGTTATGGTGCCTGTATTTTTAATATTGATACAAAATGCTCAAAGAAGTGACTACAGTGCAAATATTTTTGTGAAGGGAAACTGATGAAGTCTGCACAAAGTCAGAGCAAACAGGTAGATTTTTAGTTTTGCATTTCTTGCATGAGAGGAAGCCTTAGAGAGGAAATTTGAGCAAAAAAAGAGTGTTAAGTAGAACAAAAACTCCCCCAAGGGTGCAAGCGTGACTACTACAACCTTGGCAAAGGGGCAGGAGGCCACAGAGGCGACCCTGAGGAAGAGCAGACACTCTGACACCCCCGAGCACATTTCCAGCACCTCAACATTCAAATTACTTCCAGGAAAGGGAGCAGGGCAGAGACGGGTGATGGAGACAAACAGTCAGTTGGGGGGGTCAGAGTCTGATGGCCCTCTCTGGTGGCTCCACGTCAGTGTGTCCTGTGGGTTGACCAGCCTGCCGCTCTCCTACCCCCCCACTTCCATCCCTGCTGCTCAGTCCCTGCAGCTGTTGGTGACAGGCCCTGCAGAGAAGGGCATGGGGGTAAAAGTCACTCCCATCTGGTGCAGTTGGATCAGCGGGGTCTGAGATGGGGGCAGGGGGGGTCATGTGTCCCTCTGCATCAGCGACATGACTGCTCTGCCAGGGATGACTCTCTATCCACCAGGGGGACGATTTTCCATGCTTGATCTGTTGTTTCTATACAGCAAAACACTTCCTCTGTTAGTTCAGAGACTCAGCTGAGCCTTTATAGCGACTCCTTTTGCCCCTGCAGCGATACTGAGTTCAAGTCCCAGAGATCAGTTGGTTATGTTGATGTTTACATGTCATTTAAGAATCATTACTTGAGCTTTACAAGTATCTTAATGTTCAAATATATTTTCCCCCCTGAGAGTTTTAATGAGAAATGATCACTCATAACTTCAGGTGTTGAAGCAAGAAAATAGTCTTTGGTTTTAATCTCCTCTGACAATCCACTTCAGGACATAAACTCTTAAAGGTCAGAGCTGCATATTTTTGTACACCTTGTTTTTTTTCCCACATAACAGAGAATTTCCTTTGTTGCTGAAGTTGTGAGGTTCGGGCTGCATTTGTGTGCAAACTGACACAGCGACAGTGTTATTCTAACAATAAACAAACTTAAAGGCAGGGTTGGTAATCCCGGAAAACTGGCATGAATTTGAATGTAGCATCTCCTCAGGACACTGTTTAGCCCCCGTCCTCCAAGACAACGCACCCGCTCACGTGCCACGAGCGCCACTGATTCGCGACCATATGATCAGGACTGATTCAAAACCACAGACTCAAACCGGTGCTCAGGACACTGTTTTATTTGCACTACGTTAACAGTAATCGGGGTATAGGTAGTTTTTCTGCCGTTCTCCAGCGTAATTGGATCCCTCTTGGTCATGCCCATTGACTCAGGGCTAGTATCTACCTGTTTCTTCAGAAGCCTATGGGTGTTGACTTCCGCCTGCGGTTATCGACTTCCAGTTGCCGCTGCTGGCAAGCTAGCTCAAAATAACTTGCGTGAATTTATTAATGCTAGACAGGGCACAGTGTACACTTTTTAAAACATCTGCACAATGAATCCACCTCCGATTTTTGATAATTTTGCCACTTCCTTGCTTTTAAAAGCTGGTTATTAGAGTTAGTATGACAGGCTTGGCTAACATCATCAGCTTTGTGATTTCCATGCCGACATAAACAAAACGTTCAACCGGACATGCAAAACCGGCAATCGCGATGAACTATGGGTAGTCAGGAAAAAGGTGGATACACTGGCGAAACATACGCACAGAAGGCAGGCAGAACAGCAGGATAGGATTTGATTGGTTTAATAAAGTGGATTCCAAACACAAGGATTGGTTGGTGTTTTCCCAGGTTTACTCCTGCTGTAGACAGTAGATATTTTTCCCTGTATTTTAAGAGCACATCATGCATTGATTGCCATCAGGACAGTAAGATAATTTCAACCAGAATAATGAAAAGTGTGTCTAAATCTGATTACCAACCCTGCCTTTAAGTACTTTGTATTTATTGTACAGTTAGGTTCCAAGATGGATGGGTTTCATGCTCTTTAAAGTGTAAAAAATCAATGTCTCTTGCTGGACTGACTCTGACTCTTTATTTCAAGTCCAGCTCAGACGCTCAGTAAATTTACAGACTCTGTTCACTTGTTAAACCAGCCACAGACACACAGACAGGCACTCTGCCTCGTATTTCTGATAATCGTTGCTTTCTGAGATTGTTGTGGTCATTTTGCATCAGCTGCTCATCCATCTGAATGTGCTGTCTTTGGTCCTGCAAGCGTCTACTTTTTTTTTTTTTTTTTCTTACCCACACATAAATAATAATCTGCAGGCTATGCATTCTGCCAGGAAGATTCTGCTGCCCACTTTTGGAGATAATGGATGGGATGTGTTTGCTTTCTTGAAAAGTACAATAATCAGACCATATAGAAACTCTTTTAAAAGCACTTTAGATGGTGAAGCGGGGAGGGGAACTAATGGAGTGGCATCAATGTGTCAGTTATTATACTCTAAGTATAACAGTGCCCTCGAGCACACATGAAAAATATTCTTTGCATATAATTTTACATATGCCATTACCCACTAAGTAGACTCAAAATAAAGTCGAACTCTTTTATTTAAAGTCTATATTTAATCTGTCTGAAAGCGTTTGCCTTGGTTTTATCAACTGCGATCCTCAGTGACTCTGTGGGTTCAAGTCCAATTACTGCAAAGCCAAAGCCAAAGATTTCTGCTGCTCCTTGGACTCTAATACAACTTGAACACATGTTCGAGGTCATCTTCCTTTCTGGATTCTCCTCTGAGTTTGTGGATGTTCCTACTTCTTTAATCAATAATTCCTAAAGGGGAGATTTCCTTCCTTCCTTCCAGGGAGCCAAAGTTTACTGTGTCATATCGTATCAGTTTGTATGTTTGTATTCCATCTTTATTATTTAATATACAATCAAGTTTTCCTGTCGTATCCTACCACAACGTATTGTATTGTTTCCTAATCAACCGTATTTCATCTTATGGAGTTGTATTCCATTGATTTAGCTAGAAATGCACTGATATCATATTGTACTGTAATTAATTGTATCACATTTTTTCATTTTGTGACTTATATTTTATTGTATTAAGAGTGGCGTATTATATCATACTTCACTGTATTATTTCCTTTTTAAGCAGAATTTACTATTATAATGTTAGGGTATGGCTCAGTGTGTTATGCTCTAGTGTTGTATCTAATTGTACCAAATTGGGTCATAATTTATGTATGTTGGTATCGTATTGCAACAAATTATATTGTTGTATTGCATTAAATGGCGTCGTATTGTATAGGTTTGTGTTGCATCATATCGTTTTGAATCGAATTGAATAGAATCACCTCCATTTTTTTTTTATTTATTATTTTGGAAAAACAGTCATATAACAATCATGAAATGTCACAAAACTTATTTAGCTGTTAGTGGAATCACACAACATACATGTTATCAGATAATAGATAAAAAAAATCAATCAAAACATATTTGGAGATCACTTTACAGTAGAGTTTTACAGTTTTACAGTAGTTTTATTATGGAATATTATCTACTCATATTTCACATTTATAATTATTTTTTTGCATTTGAACATGGGTAGCGTTCCATTTGGCTGTCTTAAAAGGTCATAGGGGAGCGTTCCATTTGGCTACACTGAGACAGATCTTGCATTTTTCCCAAGCGGCAACCTCCGGTCTGAAAATATGAGGCAATGCAGAAGTGCTAAAGTCTGCTGTTCCTCGAGTGTCCGCTTGAGGCTGGCTCCGGAAGTACTGGAAGTCACGAACACACCAAGCCAAAAAAAGCCGTTTTCACGGCCAAAGTAAGCCTATTTACAGCCTGGTACAAAGAATGTCTCCCGTCTGAATCGCTAATTTCACTAACGGCACGCACTGTGGGGGGGGTGAATTTTTTTCTAAATTGGCAGTGTCCACAATATCAAGCTCGCCAGTTCGTCCAATCAGAGGCACAGCTCAGATCACGTGACTGTGGAGCGTCCTATGGTTGTTAATGTGGAGACCCACAGCACGCCTCATTTCCAATATGGCCGCGCCGACCGTTTGGCTTCAAAAGTCCGTTTCAGGAACAGATGGGTGACGTCGCGGAGACTACGTCCATTAATTATACAGTCTATGATTTTTCCATCTTTTCATTCAGTGAAAGTCTGATCTTACAGGTTTAATGTATTCAGTCCATTTGGTCCAAATCTGAAAGAACACCTTCTTTTGGATTCAAAGGGAAAAGGATAATTGCTTCATTTTGTATATTTCATAAATTATGTCTATCTATTCATCAATTGTGGGTGACTCTGGCTTCAAACACTTTCTTGTGACAGCTTTTTTGCTCGCTGCTAGGAGTAGTTTTAACAGCTACTTTTCATTATTACTCCACCTTTCACATTGTATCGAATCTTATCGTTATATATTGTTTCATATCGTACTGTGTCACATTACATCACATCGTGTTGCATCCACTCTTTGGCGATTGGTTGAAACAGGCAGATTAACATACAATGTAACCAGTTAGAAAAGAAGAGTGAGCAGTTAGGCTGGGGTTTCCTCATAAATTAGCTCATTTAGATCACTTTCAGTTGAGTACACATTTTGATGAGGTAAAGAAACTGTAAAACTGCTCACTTTGAGTACCAATTAGCAGCACTGACACTATAACATGCAACTGTTTTATATTATTTCTCCTTTTTAAGCACAAAAAAGGCCAAATATTCCCGTTAATTAGCATCTAAAAATTGAAAATGTGCTGATTTTCCTCATCTTATTAGAATGATTTCAAAGTTTTGAGTTTTAGATTATTTGTTGGTCAAAAAAAAGGAGAGACAGTATTAGGTATTGCATATTATAATGAGCATGTGTCATAACCCTTTTGACCTTTTTGTAGATTAACAATTCAATTAATAGTGACAATAATCGTCAGGTTCGTTGAAGGCACAGTGGCAAGCTTAAGAGTTTGTGATGTATTTCCACTCTGTGGCTGCAGCCATCTTTTTTCTTTTTTAACTAACTGGATTAGCGTGGCTATCATAATTATCGCTGGGATTTGTAATTATTAAGAGACGGCTCTCTGAGGATTAATTCGAGGGATGAAAAGTGAGTCGCAACGAGAGCTTCGCGTCTCCTTCAAAGCAGGAATCAGACACTGATATTCGTTCTCCCTCCTTTATTTGACCTTCTCTCCGTTTGGTTGGCTTTACCTGCGTGTCTAATCCTCCTCCGTTTGGTGAGGAGCTGGTCAGTAATTGCTTGATGAGCAGTCACTGAACATGAGCTTCACTTCCACCTTGTTTTCAGAGGGATCCTGGTGTGAAGGGCACAGACAGACAGGAACTATAAGGTGACTTAAATGACTAATTATGGTCGTGTGCTTGTTAGCTGCAGGGTCACTGGAGCGTGCCAGCTGTCCTGCCCTCTGCCCCCGAAACTGCTTCGACTCTTAATCACAATGTCACAGAGACTGATTGCTTGGCAGCACTTGACTTCACATTCTCACATTGATGGGAAATGAAATTATAGAAGAATATCTGATTTAATGAGGCTGTTATTAATCACAGGAAAGAGATTTATCTCCAGAACATAAATACCGCAACATAAATTTTACAAAGAGATAAAAGCATCATGAGGGTCACTGCTAACCACCATCCATCACATATATTCAATTCTCCATTTACGCAGAAAAACGTCCCTGATTTTTTTTTTTTTTCCTCATGAGAGTTTAAAAAAGTAAGCACTTTGAGAGATGATGACGGCGGTTTTTCAGTGCCATTTCAAATACACGTCTGACTTTCTGCACGGCTATTCCAGTAAATCAAAGCGAATAACAGTGATAAAAGTGAACAAACGAAATCAAATAAAACAGGGTCACACATCACTGGAAGGGCAACAAATGGGCACTGAAACGGAAATAATTTTTTTTTTCCTTGTGTCTCGACAGAAACGGGGAAAAAAAGCCATCAGCTCTGGTCAGACAGCAAGTTGTCATTTTTGCCTAAAGCAGCGCCAGCCGCATCAACAAAAATATAGGTCTGTGTGGGACTTTGGATGACAGAGGAGGGTCACTCATTTTAATGTAAAAGGACAGTTCTTTTGTGAAAAAGCGCTGAGCGATCCAAAAGAACCCGGGAGAGGGACGAGCGGTCTGAATAACCTGATTCTTATTCAGTCTGATTTTTTTCATGCTCTGCTGTGGCAGAGGGGGGAGAGGGCAGCAGGTACTCTTGGAATCTGCGCGCTTATTCTTTCCATGAAAAGTTTTGAGTAGATAAAATTTTTCACTGAGGATTCTGTTCAAGGTTTAAGTGGTGGATTTCTAGGAGTTTCAGTTATGTAAATTTAGAAAAACAGAGAAATTTACTACATGTGTGGCATCATTTGACCATTTTTCCCTTCAAAAATATCAAAAAAATAAACGATGACTATTTCTCCATTTTATTTTTCCTCATTTCAGCACATTAATGGAAAGCAGACCACTATTTGTTTATAATTCAAATAGTTCCACCCCATGCAGACCTAAGGAGATAGAGATCCAGTTAGTTGTCATATGCTAGTTTGTTATTGACATGATCTACCTACACCTTCGGTCAAAAGTTTGAGAACACCCCATTCTTTGCAATTTTTTTTCAAGCAGTTCAAGTCCAATGAAAAGTTTAATTGGTAAAAAAATAAGTAGTAAGTAAGTGCCAAAGTTTAAGAGAAAAGGGTAAAGTTACCTGAAAAATAATGTACTATAAAATAAAAGGCCCTTTAACAGCTTAAAGCTGCTCTGTGGTAATGGGTACACCTTGAAAGCTGGTGCTACCAATTCCTACAGGCTTACAAAGTTTTGTTGATTACTTACAAATATCCAAGTAGAAGTGGAACGCACCATGGTACCATACCCTTGTGAGCATTACGTAGCAGTTTTGTACTGCAAAAAGTAGTATAACTCTATAAAAAATATGAGGAAGAGGAAATTAAGAATTAAAGAGAGACAAACCATCATAACTAGGGCTCTAAATTAACTTTTTTTTTAATCACCAGTCAATGTGGCTGATAAGTTTCCATTTGTGGAAATAAATTGATCGTATCATAGCACACTTTTTTTAAAATTATGATCTATGAGTGGCATTTGAAAAAAAGAAGAAAAAAAGGTTTAATTTCATTGTGCCACTTTTCTACCCCCCGAAAAAGAATTCTAGACACACCCCTGTTTGCTGAGTAGCAGGCTGTAGTGGACAGAGCCTTAGCACCCCGTATGGTTCGTACCACGGCAGTGGGGGGCAAGCCTACTCCCTTGAGAGATTCCCGTTCAGGGGCCAAACCCAGAGATGCTGGCTTAACACAGGGAATTGCAGAATCTCCTCGTCCAGTTGGGAGAGCACGAGAGAATGAGCGTGAGAGAATGCATCGACTCCCAGCAGTGGAGCTTCCTGTGCGTTCATGGAGAATCACAGAGCACACTGAGCATTTTCCCGTGGAGCGAGGACAGCCCCAGGCAGATCATGTGAAGAGAGGGAGTAGAGGGCCACTCTCCTCCGACAACTTGAGACTGACACATCCCGCCCCACCCAGAGAGAGAAAGGCGTCTGTGTACAGAAATGTTGATATGTAACTCTTGTTGGTTGCGTTCCCATAGAAACCATCCTCACTTATCTTGGGTCAGATGTTAAAGTGCCTCATTTATCACCGGCCAAGCTGGCTCCTGAGTTCTTTTTAATACCCGCCATGAAAATGAATTTTCACCCACATTTGGAGACCTGGCAGGTGTCAATTTAGAGCCCTGATCTAACGGCTAAAGATGAAGGTCTTTCCTTAGCATCTAAAGACACTCAGAAACTGGGACGGGAGACTCTGACAGGAAGAGGTCTGAAAGGCAGAAAGCAAGTCTTAGTTTCAGTTACTGTGAAGAGAAGACTTTGAGATGCTGGTTTGACAGGTCATCGCTTAGACATCAGAATAAGGACAAGAGGCTTGCCTGGGCCTTTAGAGACTGGTTGTTAGTTATGCAGTATAATTGTGTTCTTATTTTTAGCACGATGTCAGTACTTCTTTCGAGAAGAGGGCTATTGTCAAAACTACTACAAATATGGACAACTCCACCAAAATACCTACAGCATCACAACACAACATATATACAGAAAAAATCATCTGTCTTCAAATGATAACTTTACACTTATGAGGTTAAAGAAATGGGATGTCCGACCTGTGTTATAGACATCTTCCAGGACACTATTATCTTCTTCTGGCTCGTCTCAGTGAACAAACACACTACTTTTTTTGTTTGAATAGAAATAAATCATCATAGTGAGTGTTTATTTTATAACATCAGTGTTAATGTAAATCTGAGAGTACACATAAAGCACGTTTTGCCGATGTTTACGCGAGCTTATTCCCACCAGAGTTTATTCAACACTTGTGACAGTTTGGAACAGCTGCTGCAGAGACACATCTGTCCTGAGCAGACAAACAACAACACAGTCTATATGGAAGATAAAATGAGACATTAGGCTCACATTTAACTGCAGTTTAATTAAATTTTATTTAACTTTGCATAAGTAGTTTCACTTATAATGCATTTTGTTCAAATTTGTTATAAATAATTTAAGAGTCATAACCATCCTGTCTCTCTGAAACATCAATTCATGCTCCTATCTGTCAAAATCCTTCCTTTAAGGCAGGTCTGATGGACATTGTGTTTTCCTAATGGTCTGACAAAGGTTTATCAAGTCTGAAGGACCGATCGATGGCCGATTTGCATCTTATGCTCATCTGCAGTTGAAGTATAATTTACCACTGGGATATTTCTTTCGTTACCTCCAGATAAGAAATTTCATTAAGTCTACCCTTACTTTGACACAGTGCCAAAACAACACAGTTTTTGTGCTCCCACCTCAAAACAGTTGATCACAAACTTAGTCAAACTCTTTTCTGTGACAGCTACGTCTCTTCATATTAAGGACACCTGGGTTAAAGACATTGGTACAGACATCTCTGATGATCTGTTGGCAAATGGACTTCACTGGATAAAATTCTGCTCAATTAATGCAAGCCTGCAACTAATTCATTTTAAAGTCATTCATGGTTTGCACTACTCTATGACCAAACAAACAGAATCTACCTCAGTGTATCTGCTAAATGTGATAGATGTAAAACAGAAGATCAGACCTTGGCCCATCATCATCTTTGAGCGTTACCTCCCGATTTTCTTGTTGTTAATTTTGGGCTGTTCCTTCCAACAAGCCTTAAAATTTGGCCTGGTAACAGCTAAAAGCCCAGGTCTGAGAGAGTGGAAGTCAGTTACTCCTCCCTCTTTCAAAGTCTGGTTGAAGGACATGGTTTCTTGCTTAAACAAGGGCTGGTTGATAAGTTGTGAGCCTCATATTTAAGAGTTTGATTTTTGGTGGACATATTGCGTTATTTTCCAACATCATCCCCTTCAGTATCTTTACACTTTTGCCAGCGATGTTTAAGGGCCTCAAAGCCACTTTTAAAGAAGTCCTTTTCTTGACCGTTCAGGAAGTCCTCCACTGCATGTATGACATCGTCATCTGACCCAAAGTGGGTACCAGTAATGGCCTTTTTCAATTTTGGAAATAGATGAAAGTCTGATGGAGCGAGATCAGGTGAATATGGCGGATGCTCAATCAATTCAAAGCCACAATCATTAATGGCAGCCATGGCAACGACAGACTTGTGAACAGGGTCATTGTCCTGGTGGAACAACACACCTTTACTGAGTTTTCTGCAGTGCTTGAGTTTAATATTTTCTCTTAACTGCCTCAGAAGTGATGCATAATATGTTCCATTGATTGTTTGTCCCTTCAGTCAGAACAACATCATGGACTTTATTGACCATTTCTGGGGTTCAACAGTGACAGGCCTTCCAGGACGGGCATCATCCCCAAGGCTCTGCCTGCCACGCTTAAATTCCACCACCCACCTTTTCACTGTAGCATATGAAGGGGCATCATTCCCTCGTGTTGCTACCATATCAGTAAGGATATCCTTAGGACTGTGCCTTGGACTCTACCATACACAGCATGATGTAGTAAAGTCAGTGTATTCATCTGTTTTTGTTTTGTTTTTCCTGTGTGTTTCATGTTCTATTTGTGTTGTTAATTAAAAAGTTGTAAATGAAATTATTTTTAAAAAAAAAAAACATCCAGCATTGAAAGAAAAAGTGCTATTTTCCATTTTAACAGGAAAAAAATCCCTGGTTTTAATTTTGAACCATTAATCCTGATTAATACAAGAAAAGAAGGATTGAAAAGAAATATTTTGTTCTGTATTAGTAGCAATATTTTTTGGCTGTTTCCCCGTGCTGGACTCAAAAAACAACCCTCCCTCCCTCCTTGCCCTGGAGAAGACAGGGATGTACAGTTTTTGCTCTGGCATGCAGTTTCCTCTGGGGGGGTATGAAACATGCTGGAGCCCATTAAGAGTCAATGGCCACCATGTTCAGCACGGAGAATGTGGCCTCACCTCGTCTCTAATGATGTAAATGTGTGCTGACAGCTTCCCTGCACACAGCGAGCATGATGAATCACACCGAGCGGGTAAATAGTAAGTACTACCTGTCTCACTGCTGACTTACAATTATATGTGTGTGAGCGCCTGCGGCCAGGTACAGATAAATGTGTAAGCAGCATGTATTTACTCCTGCTAAAGTGAAAGGAAAGAGATACCAGGATGGTGTTTGCACATTTTGCTTGTGCAACTTTTTAAAAAAAAATTAATATTATTAAAATGAGAGATGGTGTAGCTGCGAAAGCCTCGGCCATTATTTCCACAACTTGGTTTCATACTTTTCCCAAATGTTATCTACAAACCGTCTGACACGTAATGCTGACAGGTTGGATTTGACTCATCGGTACGCAAAAAAAAAGCATGGCGGTGCCTGAAGGCCATGTCCCTATGGGGAGCCAGAACCTTCAGCGTATTTCGACTCGCCGGTTCTTTCCCCGTCTCCCCTCCGCCCCTGCAGGCCTGGCACATGTGTGACATATAATTGATTCATTAATAATGTGAACAGATGTTCCTGGACCAGCCTGGCATTATGCCTGCTTGCCTGCATACTTTTTTACTGCCACAGACTCTCTGAGTGTGAACCATTAAATGTGCGGTGACAAAGAGTGGAGGACGGTGATGTATTTTTGATCCTTAAGAGAATGTAGAGGGGAAGCATTGATTACCATTGGTTAGATTTATTCTACAACTGATGCACAAGTGTGTAAGTCAGACGTGTAACACTCCAACAAAATAAGGCTTGACTTAAATGGAAAGTTTAATGTGACGAATGGGCTCAAGATGAGGTTTGAACCTTGATGAGGGTTCCAAGATTACTGAATATAATGACTTAGTGGTCAATTCTAATGTACATGATGTCAGCCTTCTCAATCCAAGATGTCCTAACACTTGGTCAGTAGTGTTAAAAATGCCAGTTTGAAAATGCTCTCCTTTGGCTTGATGCTGTTGTGTGTCATGTAATTCAGATACTTGATTTCAAGAGCATTGACGTCCGCTTCAGTTGGCATTTAGAGAGCAAAATAAAGATTTAATACAAAAGGTTAAACAGTTAAGAGTGCGATCCGACAGGTCCCCGCTGACAGCCGACCATATGGTCTCACTTGTATGTATCAAAAATATAAAGTTGGCAGAAATTACTCTGAAACATTTCTGTTGAGTTCTCTCTCTTGCAGCAAATTCACATTGAGTACTTTGAGCGTTGTTCTCTTCGAGCATGGGTCAGTGGAGATTGCTCTGCATGTTGAAATTCAGTGTTTAGACAACTTGTATCCCTCATTATGCTCAGTGGCTGTGCGATAATGGAGGTTATGCACATTCTGTTTTTGTGGAAACTAAGATTTAGGGGTTTTTTGTGTTCAAACAACTTATTAAAATTCAACTTCTATACCACTTATCCTGTTCAGTGTCGCAGATGGCTGGAGCCTATCCCAGCTTTCTTACGGCGAGAGACGGGGTACACCCTGGACTGCTTGCCAGTCAATCACAGGGCTGACACACAGAGACATAAGACCTTTCACGCTCACACCTATGGCCAATTTGAATCACCAATTAACCTGATGAGCATTTGAAGATCAATCACAGAGGGTGCTCTTAATTTGCATACAAGTTTGTCCAAGAAGTCGCTAAATGATGTCATCACCTAATTTGCATAATTGACCATTTGCGTGTAGGAGGGAGGAAGAATGTCTTGGGAGAGACAAAAAGGGAGTAAAAAAAAACCCACCTCAAAATGTTTAGAACAACAAATGAATTTTCTTTTGTCAATTCTTGTTTTGTTGTTGTTGATTTCTGATTTTGTTTTTTTTTTCTTCATGTCAAAATAACAGTAGTCTGAATAATTTTGATATGTAATTTTATGTCTCCAAACTCCTGGGAAAAATTGCCACATTCGTCACTTCTCACTTTTTTGAAAAAGAGTCGCTAGAAGGGTTTGAAAACTTGCTAACTATAGTCGCTAATTTGGCACCACTGGTTTGTGTGTAGTGTAAGTTTGTCACATTGGTATGTTTCATTGGACACACGTTCCAAACGCTGCATTCGTACACTAGAACTAGCATGGGCTAAAGGCTAAAACATGAGCTAAACCACAAGCTAAAGGCTAAACACAGGCTAAAATGTTTGTAAAAATGTTCATTCCAACCCACATGCAGCAGTTATACTGCAGTGAGTAAAATAGTGGCTACATCACGTTTCAAACAACAGCGCTGTATAACTGTTGATAAATACCTTACCTCGTTGCGTTGTATTCAGTAAAAAGTTGTCTTAAACAAAGCAAAGTAGTGTTAAAAAGAAGATCTGATCTCCATTAATTTCCAAAACAAACCGTTTTTTGCCTTGTTAAGAGACAGTGTGAGAAAGATTCCAGCCAAAAAGTTATAAACCATGTGTGAATGATTTTTACAAGACCTAAAGTCATCAAAACAGATTTTTCCAACAAGATGTTGAAAATGTAAACATAACACTATTTTTTAAAAATGTTTTAATTTCTTTATTTTGAAAGTCGAACTGAACAATGTTCAGTCATTCTCTAACTAGACTGCAGGGTCCAATGCATCCTGCGTTGGTACCTGAAATGTCACTTTTTAAGCTTTGTGCCATAAACCAAGCAGCCACATTTTGATGAGTTTAGAGGGAGAACATGTTGTTATACCTTAGCTGGAATAATGTGGTGTAATAAGAGCCACAGATTAGCTCTACATTAAGAGTGTGTTCCAGTTGTGATCACATTACAGATTGCCCTCTCCAGTTATCCACCTCAGTCAGTGTAAGTTAGTAAATTCACGTCTGTGTGGGCATTTCCATTTGTGTGGAGTGACCATAATGATTACCACCGCCTGCTGTCGAGACCCACCGACCTGTCACACCTGCTCAGCCTCCGGTCCTGCTTTCGCTGGTGGAATATCAGATCACCATTAATCAGACGGGACTGAAAAACACTGTGGTGTGATGTGTGAAGGAAATGTCATCACCGTCCACGGCGGCAACAAAGTACACTTAAATCTCATCACGAGGCGATTGTGCATGCAGAGAATATCACTCTGCAGCTCTCCGAAAGGATAATAAGTATTGTAGTCAAGATGTGTGGGCTTTTGTTCTAATGAGATGGAAAGGAAAGGCTTTAGAGCTCATGGTGAAGGTCTAATTAATCAGTCTCTGTGGCAGTTTCCCACAGCTATCCATTAGGGTTTCATTCAACAAGTCACTGGAGCTTCAATCTCACTTTCATTGTTGGAAATGGCTCCATAATAATAACATGATTGCAGATTGATCACTAGAAGGCTCTGAGGGGAAATGCATGTGGAGAGGAATAATGATGCCCTACACATGTTTGTGAGGACAGGCTTCAGCTATAGGATTTTAGACAAATTCAGGATTTCAAAAACCATTTGGAAATTTTTCCAAATCAATGATGTTTTTTTTCCATCAACCAGAAGCAGCATGATAGCGATCATAAAGCTTTTTCTTCAGGTGTTCCCTGTACTGTGCATATGAATCACCGGAGAGAGCATCAATTTCCGTTCGAGCCGCGAACTACTGCTGAGAGCTATCTGGGCTGTCGATGTAAAGTCTGAGCTCCCTGCGGCCAATACAGCACACACAGGACCGGAACAGCCTGCTGTAAACAAAAGACAAGTACTACAGTCTGTCATCATCCACTGCTCTGTGAGGTCTCACTGTTGTGTCTGGGTAGGGGGTTATATAATGACCTGATTTCAGCAGAGACCTAATGAGAGCGAGAGGAGCTCTTTAAAGATAGCTTGATTTATTTATAACATCTGCTGAATTAAACACTGGAGTTTTTAGGTGGTTTTCTTGAAGTGATTATTCGGGTACAGTAAATTCTTAGCTAATAAATAGTTAAGAACTTAATCCTCACTGGTGCTTGAGTGAACAGAGTTCTGCCAAGTCTGGCTGCCTAGGCATATAAAATTATAGCAGTCAATTTTCAACGATTTGGGATGATATTTAGGTTTTTACTGCCAATGTTGCCTTTTGTTTTAGACACTCATGAATGCAGAAGAAGAGCTATTTAGTAGGGATGTCCTGATCAGCATTTTTTGCCCCTGTAACCAATCTGATTTTTCTTGGTTTAGAGCTAAGAAAGTGAAGTTGTACTCTTTTTGTTGTACACTTGGACTGTTTTTACGTTCTAATTTTTTAAAATATTTCCTTACTGCTGACATTTAAGCCATGGAGTTGCTAATGCTAACGTTACAGACAGTCTGTTTGAACTGTATGTCCCTGGAGAGTTAACCAAGGAACGCGTGTTCTGTAATAGAGCTAAGCGTGGCTGCTGTTCCACATCAGTGTACCGTACACTATTTTATAATTTATCATCAACTTTATGAGATTGGGCGAAGTCAGAGTGCTTGGTTATACTAACACATTAGCAAGTCGTGCTCAGTGAAAGCTAACATGAATGATTGGATGAGGAGATCACCAATCAATTAGAAAATGCCAAGATTGGCCCCAATCTGATACTTGAGATCTGGATTAGGACACCCCTACTACTTAGGGTGTAGTCACGCTGGCCATCCAAACCGTGCCGTACTCAAGCACGATTGCCCCTCTCACAGCACACACTACTCAAACAAGAACCACACTTTAGGCACACGCATGGCCCGCCTACGTCACCATGAAGCTTGTGTTTACATGCAGCATGGTCTCATTAGAGTTAGCACAATAACACAGAGAATGTGAGTACAACTTTAATCACTTTTTGGCTCATGTTAAGTCATTTTGGTCTGACACAGCCCTCTAACACCCCTGTTATACCTTAACGTGACTGTCAAGAGAAGCGGTTGCAGTGGTCACATTGGCATGCACCAAGTGCACCGTGCTGAAGCACATCTCTCCAAAACATGCCAAAGAGGAGAAATGAACTGTGCCTGAGCACAGTATAGTTGCGGTCACACTTGCCAAACAAACTGAACTTTAGCCTTGAAGCGTGCTTGAGCACGGTACAGTTGGCCAGTTTGACCACACCCTTAGTCCCATAAACCAGTGGTTCCCAAAGCGGGGATCGTGAAACATTATTGTATGACTTCCAAAACCAAAAAGTACTCGCAACTGTATATTCCAGCCTTTATTGTTAAAATATAAACACAATTAGGGGTTACATTTCATAGAAAACTATGAAAAAGGGCTAATGTTTGATTAGTGGCAGTGGATTAATTTTGGAAAAGGCAAGATATGCACATATGGGTAGTCTAATTTTTACAGAGCATCTAAATTAAGTAACTTTGGCCTTTTTATTGTTTCAGTCAGCAAGAAATGTGCAGAATTTATTTAATGAATGGATATTTATCATTCACAAAGGTGAATAACCTGATTTTACCTTCACTAAACTCATCAAAACTCCTGCTTCCCACGTGTTTTCCTTATATCTTGACATTTTCTAACCAAGCACGACAGTCATCATCAAGACCCTTCGTCCTTCAGTCGCCCTCTGCTTCAGATCCTCCTGCGCTCACC
This sequence comes from Labroides dimidiatus, assembly GCA_030710495.1. Taxonomy (NCBI): domain Eukaryota; kingdom Metazoa; phylum Chordata; class Actinopteri; order Labriformes; family Labridae; genus Labroides; species Labroides dimidiatus. The sequence goes on along the minus strand of CM061151.1, from coordinate 6,218,994 downwards.
CACTCGAATGCTTGTGTCAGTAAAAGTTTGTGGCTTATTTTGCAGCAGCTGGTGATTCGGCCAAAAGCCACCCCTCAGGCTTAACACTGCAGGCCTCATTAATGCAAATCTAGCTTTAGCAGACTGGTGGGAAATTGGCTCCCCTCACTCCACAGCGAGGCTGTTGAAAAGGCAGGAACAAGGTGAAAACCACCGAGAGGTTAAGTAGCCAGGGTGGAGGATTTTGAAGCAGAGGTTTGTATCAATCAACCGGCGTGAACCTGGAAACCCGAAACCTGTGGAGGCCTGGAATTTGAAATGCGTGGCATAAGTTCTGTAGATGTCCATCTTTGAGCCAAACCTTTAATGCATCATTGCTCACAAGATGCAAAGTCTCCGAGAAGAATGGCGAGAATGTTCGCTCTAACAAAGCAAAGGAAGTCAAATGTTTCTAAAATTACCAAATATTAGTCACTCTGCATGTAGCTGTTTTCTCTTCTTTTCTTTCGTGTCAGTTCATGGATGTTGTCATGTCACGCTCCCCAGCTGAAGCTAAGACATACCAATTAAATTGACATGGCCCAAGAGTTTTGCCATCTCCTTGAGTATTTCATAATGAGGAGAATTTGGGACACAAAGTTATGCATGTGCTGTCTGTTTAGTGAGGGGATTCCAAATTTCTGGGACAAAGGCTGTCATTTCATGTATTAAAATCGTCTGACAAATCTGTTTAAAAAAAAAAAAAGAATCCCATAGGAATTTCTTCACATGCACTGGGCTCATTAGCATCCTTTTTTTCGCGCATAGATGTTCTGTTGTTCATTTTAACACATTTCTGGTTGGTTTCATTTTCCATGATCAAATTTGACGACGGCTATAGGCCATTAACAAGAGGTTCACTTTTGTTGTTTCTTTTTTCATCTATGTATAGATTCCTTGCGAGTTGACGTCACCAGAAGGATGGTACGCATTTTGGCAACGGAAGTAGTGTTTAGCTCCATTCATTCAGACAAGTTATCATTCTTTAAACCTTTAATTCAATTTGTTAGCAGCATAAAAACGACGCTATACCATAAAGTCAACTTCCATCAATTTTTGTAATCGATTATGTTGACTAATTGGTGCCGCCCTATTATTTATCAGTTTGCTTTGAAGCTCTTCCCATCCTTTTTTTAAGCATCCTGGTAGCTGCCTGTACAGGAGTTGAGCGAAGTAGAGGTCGTGTTTATACTGAAAGGTACGCATGAACTGTACAGGTACGTTAACTTTAGCTAACTTAATCTAGCTAAAGTATTGAGCATCTATTTTGTACCGTTTGCTTGTATGACTGCTTGTTGTTCGTCAGAAACTTTGAAAACTGTGCTGCTGACTGTCTTGATCAGGCCACTTGGAAAATGTATTTCCAATCCCAATGAGTTATTTTCCTGCTTCAATAAGGATTAAATTAAAAAAAATAATGTAATAAGAAGAATAGCATAAGCATCAACTATAAAACAGACCCACAAGCCTGTAACCAATTTATTGAGACTTGCGTCGCCCCTCTTTGCTGCTCTTTTGTTGTCTCAATTTGAAGGACTCTTCACTTGAACCGCCACTCCAAAAGATTTATTTACTAACCAGTAAACTGCTGTTTTCTTAAAAACATGATTATGATGGGGAACAAATTGTCAATAGGAGACGCTGCTATTCTCGTCTTCCTCACAAAGTATTCAGCATGCTTTGGCAGCAAGGAAGCCATTTACTCCTTTGATTGCCATCTTTCAAAATACCTCTCCACCGTTATATTGGTTGCACTTTACTTATTAGACGACAAAAAAAGGGTTTAGAGATGCATTCTATGCACCAAATTTTACTGTAGTTACGTCAAATAACTAACTGTTATGGTCTTATAATGACTAACAGTTAGCAAACAAGCAACTGATGCCACTGAGCAACTAGTGATTAATCAAAAATACTTGAATAGACCCTCTTGAAGGTTATGCTTAATGTAGCCCCTTCCTTTGTTATTGGCATGTGATGAGCTGAAACCCGATGAAGTTAAACAGACTCATGTTGTCAGAAAATTAGATTTAGGACTTGTTTACGACTCTACAGAGCAATGAAACTGGATATCGAAGATAAGCACAGAAGGCAGATTATTACTTTGAAGGTATTATTTTTATCAGTGCAGCAGTATCAGTGTGGATACGCTGAATATTGCAAAAGAAGTGTTTGATGGATGACTTTTAAAATGACGATGAGGAAAATAAGTGACTGCACTGTAACCAAGTAAGAAACCAAGTGTAGGCTCCCATTACCTACTAATGTGTCATAATATGTCCTCTGGCTCTGCATGCGTGTTTGCACTTATTGTGTTTTTAACACATGGATAAACTGCTCAGACAGTGATGTGAAGAAAATACGAGCAGTCACATGATTGTTTGAGGCAGTCAGTGGTCCAGCCTGTGTCCATAGGTCCCTGCCCATCTCCTGCAGACACTATGTCAATATGGATTAGGGGACCCACGTAGCCCTGAAGGGGAGGGGGGAGGGGGAGGAGGCGCCTTACCCATCTTCAATTACAAAAAGCAAACAGCTCCTGGGAATGGAAGAGAGAGAGAGAGAGAGGGAGGAGATGCACTTTAGCAGCACCAAGTTCAGACCACACAAGACAAAGTCAATATTATTAGCTTAATAACGTTTTCAATTAGCTGTAACCTGCATAACCACAAGCTAATGGAACACGAAGGCCAAAATTAATTAGAAAGAATAATTCCTAATCACACGATGGTTTGAAGGCCCTCACAGGTCCAGACCTGAATAGTGGTACACCGAATTTTCACTGCAGTCGTCCATGTGTGATAAAAACACTCCAACCATCCCTGCACTGTGCAAGACATCACAAAGGAATGCTTTCTTTATAATAGTCCCATTACCAGGTCTTCCTTTACTTCTGCTCATATGTTACGGGCTATTACCACAGCCATATTGAGGATTGTGCTCCCATGATGTGTTTATGGCACATTACAGTGCAGACACACTTGTCTGAACAATAACTGTCGACCCTGCGGTGTTCTAAATGATGAAAGGAACAGGAAACTGTTTTATGATCTAAGAAGAGTCCAGGTGCTGAATCTGAGGCGTCACATACCATCTGCTTCCACAAGCCTCATCTGCTCATTTGTTTTTCTCTTTAGTTAAGTTCATGCTAAATTAGGATTTACATTGTTTACAATTTTACAGACCGATGTCAGAAAACCACATCATGTTTCTTCACTCTAATCTCACTCAGTCACTCAATCCTTCACTCTTCAACTAATCTTGCTTGATGTGCAACTTCAGCTGCTCAACAGTCTGGGGTCTCTGTTGTTATATTTTGCACGTCATAATGTGCCCCATATTTTCAATGGGAGACAGGTCTGGATTGCAGGCAGGCCAGTCTAGTACCCGCACTCTTTTACTACGAAGCCATGCTGTTGTAACGCATACAGAATGTGTCTTGGCATTGTATTGCTGAAATAAGAATATCTTTTTAGACTTAATATGAGCCTCATTCACCAGACCAGTCCCGAAACATGTCTCATTTAAAGATATTTAAAGACAAAAATCAGCTCTGAATTGTTTGTAACAAGTAAAAAAAATCTGCCAGTGGAGTTAGTGAAAGTTTCTTGTATTTAGACATTATTCTAAACTTGACAAGTAAATTTTTCTGACCCCACTGGCAGAATTTTTTTTTACCTGTTGCAGGTAAATCAGAGCTTTTTTTGTCTTTTAATATCTTGAAATAAGACACGTTCCTGGACTTGTCTGTTGAATGTGGCTAAGGCAATTCTTACTTTAATTAAGACAAAAAACACACTTGCTTAGATGTCAGTTTTTGCAGTGCAGGGACGTCCCTAAAAAAAGCCGTGGCTTGGATGGCAGCATATGTTGCTCCAAAACCTGTGTGATGTGCGAGTTAGCTCCTAGATCCTCGGAGCTAAGGTTCTCTAATAGTAAATTAGCATGTTCACCTCGTGTTTTTCACCATAACAAGTGGTGAAATCGCCTTGAATGTGATGGGATTTGGACGTATAACTGTGTAAATGTGCTCAGCAGGGGGGTTAAGATATGCAGGCCCTCATTTCTTTAGAGAGTTGATTTAAATTTTTTACTGGAAGTCATTACTATTTTACAGAGTGTACTAGGCCCAGAGCCTTGGGACTTGGGAATTGTTTTGGCACCATGATTACAGTTATCATATCCATTAATACTGATTAGCTCTCCTGTGAAGGGATGACCGTGTACACAAAATACTGTTTTTTTGTTGCTGTTGTTGTTGTTGTTGTTGTCATGTTGTTTTTAAGTGTTTGGGGCCTTTAGAGTCAAATGAACAAACACAGCCTTTGACTCATCATGGTGTGTTTAAAAAAAGAAAAACCCATCCCCCCCGGGTACGGAACAACCTCCACCAGAGCCTGACAAATGATTTCAGCACCTCTTTATTATGCATGCCACAACAGTGTGAGAAGTGACTGTTTAAATCGCCCGAGCACCGTGAAATGATTCCGCTGATACACAACGAGCCAGTTGTTCAGGTTCAGAAATGTTCTGTTCAAGCATGTTGCATGGTTTGTTTCTCCTTCTCGCATCTGTGAATGTGAATAATCAGGCAGAAATGTTGTGCAGCCCTAATACTGATCCCTCATATTTTTGCATTCATTACGCTGATTACATTTTGACGGCAGAATTATAATATCTGTTGTGCACACATGTAAGTGTGAAGAGAATCCTGATGAAAGCAATGCTTACATAGATAAAACCACCTTTGAAATATCTAACGTAGTGGCATATTTTGGTTAATCTTCTATTTGTAAACACAAATAGTGTGAGACTTAATAAGATTATGACGGAACAAACAGAACAAAATAAAGCAGCTTCAGTTTGTATGAGAGATGTAGACTCTGAGCAATGTTTGGTATCCTTTGAGCTGCAACATGTGCGTTGTTTCCTGAGGCTGTATGGAGGCCATGCTGCACCATGAGCTGCGGGGAGGATTCCTGAGAGCTGGACACCATGTGGGAAAGATATGACCACGACTGGCAGCGATCCCTCCAGTGTTGGAGGCAGGATGCATCAGCATGAGGCTGCAGGTCCTTGTTAGCATTATCGGCAGGTGGTGCGTGAAGCAGGCTGTCCTTGTCACGACCCCAAAGGCAACTTTTCAAACTCGACTGAAAGCTTACAAATCCTTTTGAGTTTTACCCTACCACAAACATGGACGGATCACAGGAGAAGTTTGCTGTATGGAACAGAAAGATTTAATCTTCAAATACGCGAAGCACAAGAGAGCTAAACTTCAAACAGTGGAGCAAACTGAAACTGATTTGTATCAAACATTTGACTTTGAGGTGATTTAGAAACTTTCTTCATCAGAGTTTCTAAGTAAGTCCAAACAATGTAACTATCCAAATATACCCACGTGTCTTACATCAGGATTAAAGACTGTATTATACATAAATGTATACTCCGTGATGTCATCAATCCGTTTCTGAAGAAGAGTTTTGAAGCCTATCCTCGTTGGGCTGCAACATTGGAAACTGAACTTAACCGGACTCAGGTTGAGGTTGTGTGAGAAAAATTAAGAAGTTTAGGCATTCTTGTAGCCACCTTGCTAACAGCTACAGCCTTCCCACCTGCCAGTCTAGTCAGATGTGCCTCCGATTGGTCAATACTCATAATCTTAATATCTTCTTAACTTCTGAGTTACGGAAAAGAAATGATCCCCCGAATCAGTGTGTGCCAATTATGAAACAAGCGTTAAAATGTCTTTGCAAAGTCGAACTTTTCAATATTTCTCAATAAAATTTAAATGCAAATTTTAATCTTGCAGAATCTACATTAGTATAATGATGGAGAAAGGTAAACAAGATTAGAGCAGCTTTTCATGACAAGATAACGCAGAAAGTCTTTGTTTAAATTAACATTTGCTTCCCTTAGAGGGAAGTAGATGATTATTCCATTATGCTTTCTTGGTTTGTTGTCTTAATTAAAAATCATACCCACAGCAGTGCAGTGATAATATGCATCATTTTACTAAAGATGCATTTATTCCTGGGGTGCAAGAATCTTCTCCTGCCAGGAAAACTTTGCAGATATTTTATCGTTCTCCACATTTTGTTTCAATGTGATGAACTTGTTTGGATGACTTCCGACATAAACATTCGTTTGTCAAAGATGACGCTTTCAGACAACATTCTGAGGAGGAAAAATTACAAACTGCCAGGCAGAATAAAAAAAAAAATCCCTGACGTGAGTTTGTCTCTTCCTCTCTGCTGACAGCGCATATGTTTGCTCCCAGATCTGCTCTCCTGGGGGGCCTTCAGAAGCTGTCAGCGTGTCTGGGAGTCCAGGTGAAAGTGAGAAAAAACCCAGACAAGAACCTCTCAGCAGATGATGTGCTTTAATGCTGGCTCAGAATCAAATCCAGATCTGCCAGCAGAGCGCGAACACTCATCAGAGTGGAGGAGGCTTGGATCTACTGTATGAATATATATGCAGATGTTTGCCTGCTCTCTTCCTCTGGCAGGTTATCTTGAACAGATTGAGTCTCCTTAGCGCTGACACATAGGTGCTGACATAGAGACAGATGGGTTGCTGGTTGCCCCCTTGGTTTCCTTCTCATGGCGTCTGGGAGGATGGATGGGCTTGTTTTGAAGGTACAATTGGTCATCTGACAACCTGCTGCGTATTTACTCAGTGATCCTCTTGCGTGAATCTTGTTTTCTCTTGGTAAATAACTTCTAATCATGAGCACATGCTGCGTCTTTTGCAAGAGCCAAACGCACAAATCCTGCTGGTGAGGAGCTGCAAATGAATTTGAGTCAAAAAAAGATGACCATCCAAACACATCAAGACATTTTTAGACATTTAAATCCTGTAATTTGCATCTTACTGGGATATTTCCTGGAAGAATCAGCTTTCCAAGGATGCTGCTTTGGATTTCTTAGCGGCAGCATGGTATGCGTCTGTGTGTTTCTGCCTGTCTGTCTAGCAGACAGCTGTGCCAGACTAAAGACACAGTCAGGAACAGTTCCACAGATCTAGGCATTAAACTAATGTGCTGGGATCAGGGGCCAGCGCCTCGCAAGCTGTCTCTTTGGCTGAAGGCTGTAACACAAACGGGCAGTGAGTGAGCACTGGCGCCCGGCAGTGGCACAGAAACCAAACACCTGCTAAGGTCCCGTTCCAGGCCCCATAAACACATATATTTCCATCAATCCCATGTCTCCTCCGGTTGTGATTAGTGTGATCAACAATAGACCCAGGTGATGAGATTAGTGCCTGTGATTTTCTGGCCACAGAGGCTGTGGAGAACTCACAAATGGTGGGTGCCATGGGTTGTACCATGCAGGACAAAGGGAAACACTATTATACTTACATGAGCACATAATGATACTTGTTAAATGTACACCTGTCACTGTTTATCTGTAATTTAGCACTTACTGACCACAGCTGGGGAAATTTTATGAGAGTTTAATGAGGGCTTGAGGGAGAAACATATCATTATTGGTGAAAGAAACTGGAATTTGAAATGCACCATAGCTTTCTGACCACTTAATACTGAGGCCTGTGTATGTAACAGCAATCTGACTGAAATAAGTGTAATTTAAAGCTCCTTTGAAGAAATTTTAATTCAAAATTTTATAGACGAAATAAAACTGACGCTTCATGAGACCATCAATGGCGTGATTGATTGTTTCGAAAGAGGCAGAAACCACTGAAAGAGAGGCTATTTTGTTGTAGTTGTTGTTTTTCTAATTCTTTTATTCTGTATTTCTGATATCCCAATAGTAGCTTTACATGATTTACATCTTAAAAAAGGCCCAGAAACCCCTTTTTTCAGCCTCTGCCTGAATGCTTCATTTTAGCTGCTGTCTCTTTAACGCTCTCCACTCCACAAACCCCCTTTCCTCTGATTGGCCAGCCCTCTGAAAGCCTGCAGGGGGCACAGCTATGTGTGGTGTTTGAGGCCCACCCCTCCAACGTGTCGAAAACCAGTTAGGAGATCCTTATATGATGACATCTTCATTTCAGCAAGTCCCGGGAAGATCTCATGGTATATTGAGAACAAAGCTAAACTAAATCACTTGATCTCTTTAGCGAGCCTAACTAATTTAATGATTAACAGCTCCCCAAAAATCCATGTTTTTTTTCCCCATTCTATTTTAGAAATCCCTTCTTACAACCTCTGCCTGAAATGCTTCATTTTAGCTGGTGTCTCTTTAAGGGTCTCAGCTCTAGAAACCCCCTTCCCTCTGATTGGCTAGCCCTCTGGAGGTAGACCTTGGTGTTTGAGGCCTGCTCCTCCAACATGTCATGAGCCAGTTAGGGGATCCTGATGTGATGATATCATCAATTCAGCAAGTCTTGTGACAATCTTGAGGTTTGAAAATCTGAATGTGTCGTATGAACGTCCAGAATTGTTACTTTGAATCCATGTTAGATATGGAAAAGCATAATACCCCCTCTTTAAGTAAACAAAATAATATGTATATATATTTTTTGCATGCAGATAATTGTATTTTGTGGCCTTGAGAGCTCTCTGCCCTTCCACGTACTTATGTGGAATGCCATATCCTGCTGCATCTACCCCCCTCTGTGTGCAGTCATGTGCAACTTAAACGGTTGTCTATCTATAGCCTTCAAACCTCCTCCAAAACAAACCGGACAACAAAAAAAACTTTCAGTGTACGTTTTTAAAAAGTAATGAAGGTAGATTTTTCTATTCTGAATTTTTGTCGAGGCCTAAAGATACTTTTAAACTTCCAAGTAACGTATGCATTCCCACTGTTTTGAGCCACATTTCCAGGAGTTGTCAGATCATTTGCTTGCGTCTGCATGAGTCTGTAAAGACAACCTGAAAAGTTTTCAGCACAACAAAACAATTTGTTGGAAAAAGAACTCTAGACTTCACTTATGTAGATGTTATATGGAGTAGAGGAGGCATTTTATCACTGGGGGTAACCGCTGCAGTAGCACTGAGACTCAATAAGTTGCTATGAAAGCAGCTTTATTTTTATTCCCAGTGATGGATCCCTTTTGACACACTGGGTGGCAGAGGAAGTTTCCAGTCCTTGCTTAGGAGTGAAGCTGTTTCTTCAGTTCAAGTGGATTTTTTTTTCTACTTGAGTCCTCGAGTCATCTTTATGTCTCTCTAATTTAATCTCTGATCTGTCTCTGCCCTGGCAGTGCTGCTGAAGCGATGAAGGAGCAAAATAGAAGGAATGGATTTGTTGTCACACCGCCATCAACTCTCAGCCCCTGTGACACTTAGGAGTAAGGTAAAGAAAATGAATTCTAGATCCCTTTGAGACATAAAGTATTATTACCAAATGAAAGAAATGATGCAGAGTTTATTGTTATTATGAGCTGAGATATCTGCGCTTAAATCCTGGTAGTCTGCTGCTACATAACTTCCTTAAAATTTGAACTTTTTGCTTTTTTTCCCCTCTCTGATAACAGACGTCACTGGGTCCATTTTCTTGCCCCATAAGAGACTTACATTCTCTCCTTGTCTGGCATTAGCAATTACCGCCACTGTGGAAAGGTCAGGAGATGTTTTTAAAATGTGACCCAGGCCTTTGCCAGACTGCTGCTCTGAAATGTTGTCATACATTTATTGGGTACCAAATGAGGCTTCTGTAAGAAGAGAGCTCTGACATCCTGACATTTCATAACTGAGGTGAGAGACTGTCACAAGATTCTGTCTCGTATAATGTAGCCCGCTATGTTTGCTAACGTCTAATGACCGTGCGGGTGAACTGTGAGCATTATGAGATGCTTTTATATGATGATTTTATGTGATGTGGTTAAATGTGAAGACAACCAATCAATTTTTATTTGTTAGCGCTAAATTAAAACAAGCTTCCTCATTAAACTTTTAATAACGAGCAAGTTGAGACCGTATTGTTTATAATATTCCAAATAAAAAGACTCAAATGTAAATTCACTGTTAGTATGCAGTTAACAGGCAGGAACCTTGACGTTAAGCAACACTATTAATACAAACAGTGTAAATGTGACTGTTTGAATTTTTTCTCCTAAACAACACAACAAAAAAGTCCAAAATACTGATATTCCCATTTTTTTAACCTCAGTTCGACCTGATCAACACAAAGTAAACCAGAACTTCCATGCTATTCTTACTGCTCACTCCAGCACCTGTGACAAACTAAATCACTACATCTCTTAAGCCAGTGGTTCTCAACTGGCCTCCCCTCGGCACCAACTATCACCGCTTAAAATAGACTGAAATAAAGGCAAATTTCCAACTTTTCAAATTTTATTTGGTGAAAATATGGCGCAATTTGAGCCAAAACATTACAATATGCCTACACAAAAAAGTTTCATGACAAACCAAAGTCATGCTCGATTAAGATATATTCCCTTAAAATCAAAATATCAGACAGTGACAAACTTTTGTTTCACCACGTTTAGTTAACATATTAAAACAAACTTAACAGGTCTTCGTCCAAACTGTAAAATGGCAATTAGCACCCTAGGATATTATGTTGAGGATTGTGAATAAACAGCACCTCTTTGCATAAACATTCCCTTTCAAAATAAAAGCACAGGATTTTTATTTTTTAGACATTTTTTCTCCCAGGCAAAGGCCGGCGACCCACTGAAAAGAGGTCCTAGACCTACTTTTGGGTCGCCATCCACCAGTTGGGAACCCCTGTCTTAAGCTAGCTTTACATGCACTAACTTTAAAGAGGAGTATTGCGCTTTTTTTAAAGACTTAATACTGTTCCTCTAGTACCCTGTAGTAGGTTAACATGATTAACAGACCTCAGAAAAATCCATATTTTTCCACTCACTGCTGTTTCAGAAGTCCCTTATTTAGTCCCTACTGTCTCTTTAAGGCTCCCCACTTCAAAAACCCTTTCCCTTCTGATTGGCCAGCACTCATGCTAAATTTGGAACAGACATTTTGAGCAATTTACAACCAGATTCAGGGATTTCTTCGACACATGAATATGTAGAAGTTTTAGAAACTGCACACACAGTATGAACATCTAGCAAACAAGAATTGCACTCCAGCAACCCCCGTCCCTCTGATTGGCCAGCTCTCTGTCTTTAAGGCCAGCCAGGGATTCAGGGATTTCATAACTTATGAATACAGAGCAGTTTGAAAAGTTGCATGTTTAGCATAGCATTTTGACTTTATATCCATGTTAAATTATGGGAAGGCATTATACCCCCTCTTTAAACAGAAGCCACTTGTGATATAACTTTTTAGGGACAATTTTAGCATTATGAAAAAATAAAATATGATTATTTAGAACATAGATGAGGATAATAAAATAGCCCAACCTATGAACGCCCACTTATCTCACATGGGAATCAGGTGGTTTAAGTGCTGCCCCATGTACAGAGACTGTGGTCCTTGTTGGAGTGGTTGTTGATTCCACTCCTGGCATGTCTCCTCACTGTTCTTGTCTGTCTTCAGCTTGTCCAAAATAATGAAGGCAAAAATAACTTATTTTACCAGGTAAATTATGGTAAACACAATGTCCCCTTTAAATAGTTAATTATACCTAGTATGTGCAGTATGACCTATAAAAAAGATCAAATTTGTGTAACTGGCATTAATGTTGATATAAGCAGAACAGAGCAGGTCCACAGCTGCAGTCAGCCCACAACAACAATCCACAAAAAGAAAAGATAAGGAAAACAATGAAAAGATGTTGATTCAGCATCTGTTTTGTATTATAACACACTAAGCAAAATTTTTTAAATTTCCATAACTGGTTGCAGATTTAATAGATATGCTCTTGTGTCGAGCTTGCTCTATTTTAGAGATAATCATACCGGCTTTAAGAGACAATACTTGTGGATTTTCAGCAAACAGGCAAATTAATTCCCACGTTCACGGGATGTTTAATTTACTTTAATGTCGATAACAGAATCAAAAAATGCGCAGTAAGCACATTGCCTGGAATAATGAGTCACTTCTATGTTTTACACTGGATCACTCACAGTAAGAGAAATGCAAACAGGTTTATAGGTATATATTTAAAGATAAACCTTGGCAGTCTTATCTAAATTCATAATTGCTCTTACCTCCATTCGGAGTTGTTATCCTGTTCATTAAGCTGAGTCTGTTTTTTATTACGGGGGTTTTCCTGCAGAAGGATAAGGTGTTCCTGCTCTCCTCCATTTTGATTGTAATGGTTAAATGTAAGCTCTGTAATGTTCGTCTAATTCACTTCACCCCTCAGCAGTTTGGGCTCCACCTCATCCATCTCACTTAGAAACTGCACGGCAAGCCAGATCCCCACCGCATAAAGACATCACTTTTATTACACTGCCTAACACAAGCATGCTAAATTATTTATCTTATTTAGCCAAAAGTAAGTGTTAGACGTAGAGTTGCAGGATTCTAGTTACGGTCAGTCCCGTCCGCTCCTCCGCTGTGCTGGATTGTGAGGGAGGTGCATGAATAATAAAGACTAATAGAAGACATTTCCAAAAGGTCACATCAGTTTATATCACATTTTGTTTTGCTCTGTGGATGCCTATAAACAAAGCGCTGCTCTGCAATCAAGCTGTCGAGCCTGTTCCTTTTTTTTTTTTTCATTTTTAAAACCAGAAATTCAGAAACTTATTCATGTGTTAAAAATCTAAACAGGTGTTCTGTTCACATCAGCAACTTGGGATAGAAAAATCAGGGATAAAGAGTCCAAACATCACACAGGCTTCTTGTTTACTCGCTCGGCTTTGCAGCAAGAGAAATGGATACTGCCCTGTATGTAATTATAGGGAAATGCATGCTGGGATATAGATTTGCTTCAAGCCAAATGGAACACAAGATGGATCATGGCCTTTGATGAATACATTTCCTGTGTCAAAAACATGAGAAAACACTAGATGGACCCCATGATTGATATACTGCTACTTGTTGGTGCAGATTTATATTTTTTAATGTGTGTTGCTTTAATTAACAGACCTTAAAAACATATAAAATCTTATGGTTTAAGATCAGATGTTTTATAAAGTAGCTTTTCCTGCAAAGGATAATCCAACTGCCAGTTTTGAGAAGAGATGTTGGTGTCTGGATGCAAAAAACCCACTGCTTGGATCGTTATCACACTCTGCCTCAGCATCCGTCTCTACTGGCTTTGTGCTCAAGCTCTCTTATTCCAGCTCCTCACAGCAAGTGAAAGATAAGGGCATAAGAACAATGGGAGAGCCGAGGTGCATCATTTGTTTAGTTGATAAATAATGGATTGTATTTCTGATAGGAGACCATGGCCTCTACCTGGAAGTCGCACCTCTTGTGGCCTCATACTGCCATCATCCTTCTCCAGCATCCCAATAATGCTAATACATAATAAAAAAGGGATTTTGGAAGCTATATTTATTTCAACAACTAGCTGTCAATTATGGTTCCATGCAGCCAAAGTTTTAATTTGGTTATCCTCTAACTTTTGTCCCTCCCAATTCTCAGTTCAATCTTGGCTACTCCCTCTCTCCCCTCACCATTCTCATCTCACAACACTTGTGCTCCAGTAATTGGCTTGGCTTTTACACCTCCTTAACAGGCAATCTGAGAGAGGAGCATTTGCAGCCACACATGAGGCTTCACTAAACCCAAGTACTCACATTTAGTCTCCTGATAAGCTTATATGAGTATGTTTAAAAGAAAATTTAGCTGCTCAAAAAGAAAACACAGTCCTTAAAGTCAAATTCTGTAGGTGATGTCTTTCTGCTGTGGTCTTTTTCACAGATCTACTAAACAGAAGGATTCTGATTTTTTTTTTTTTCATTTCACTCTGTCCTGATTGATCAGCAAACAAAAAGCCATAGAGAAATGGAAAAACTGCTAGAAAAAAAAAAACTTTTTTCCCTTGAATTAAAGTATTTGACCAACAAAACAGCTACTGTTAGCATTCAGTCACCTCCTCGCTAACAATAATGTTTTATCAAATCAAGAGATAAAAGGGTAGAGAAGGCTCATATTTGCTGCTAATGGTAACAATGGCAAGCTAACACAAATTCTTTGCTAGCAAACTTTAGCAAGGTAGCTAGCTAGCAGACGCCTTCATATTTCCTAAGAATAAGATGAATGCTAATGTTAGGTGAAGTGACTTAGCTGTTGGTAGGCTACACTCACACTGGAAAAAAGGGCAAAAAAATATTAAATAGCACAAGCAGACAACCTTTGATATTAATTCACAAAATCTTACCATTTTTTTTTGACAAAGCAGCAAAACACCAGTTGCATGCTATAAAAACAAAATATTTGCATGCTGACATTAGCTTGCTAGTAGAAAACAGCGTTGGGCACTCATATAAGCTGGGAATTGCTTGACTGCAATACAAACTGAAGTGACACTGTTGTTGGTTCCTTCCTCCAGAGAAAAAAAATCCCCCAAAATTAATAAATAGCACAAACTGACAGCTTCTGCTATTTATTAATTTTGGGGGATTTTTTGTCAAAGCAACAAAACACCGGTTGCATGTTGTAAAATATTTGCTTACTTACATTTGTTAGCAAGTTGAAAGCACACCCTTGGACACTAATGTTGGCTAGAAATTGGTTCAATGACCATGACTATCTGAAGTCACTTAGTTGTTGGTCAGTTGCATAATATAAAATCTTTTCTAGCCTCCATTAGCTAGCTAATAAGAAAAAAAAATCAAGAAACTCATTCTAGCAATATATTTCTGAACTGCTAACGTTAGCTTAGCTTAAAAAAATCACCCAAAAAAAGGAAAAAAATGAATAAATATTGCAAACTGACAGCTGATGTTATCAATTCACAAAACTTTTTTTGGCAAAGCAGAAAACACTAGTTGCATTATATAAACATATGTCAGCTAACACTGGCTAGCTAGTGGAAAACACAGCCTTGGACACTCATATTAGCTAGGAATTAATGGAATACTAATGCTAGCTGAAATGACTTAGTATTCAGAAACCTCCCATAAGGAAAAAAAATACAAATAAATAAATAGCACAACCTGACAATGTCAGAGCAGCAAAATACCTGTTTCATGCTCGCTTACCTAAGCTAGCAAGTAGATAAAAACACTCCTGGGTAATCAGTGAGCCAGGAACGGCTGGAATGCTGATGTTAGTTGAGCTGTTGGTGCACTTCAAATATGTCCCCCGAAACGTGAATAAATAGTACACACTTATAGCCTTTGTTGTCAATTCAAACCACATAAACCTTTTTTGACAAAGAAGTAAAACATGACAGAACACCATTACATTAACACCATCACCTTCAGAACCTGTTTGCTTTTTGTGATTTGTTGTCAAGCTTCATCAAATAAATTAGGCTCAGTTGTGCCTTTATTTCTTTGAGTTTATCCTCAGACTTGTTGGCTAGTTGTAACTTTAATTTTTGTGTAATTGGCAAGAAAGTGAGTTGCTCTAAAACATCTCTACTTCTATTAAATATGTACAAAATCCCTCAGTTGAGCTTTTTTCCACGATTATCAGATGAAGATATAAAAAAAATTATGCTTGTTTATTGAAGAGCTAAGCTAAAAACATAGCACAACATTTGTTATATTACCCTATGTCTGATTGTGTTTACCTCGACGGGAGAAAAAATAGCAAAACAAAAGTGTCTTGTTAAGCAGGACATGGAATATTTTTACAGTCTTTACACTGTAAAAGCATGTAAGCTAAACATCTATGGGAAAAAAAAAACAATTTTTTAAGGAGCTAGATGATAAGTTTGTCAGAGAGCAGATAAACAATACCAAGTAAAAAGGGCCACATGTCACAGAGGCAAACAACAAAAATAGGCCAAAACCAAGAGGCACAGCCGCCGGGAAAAAGTAATCAAAGCTCCTGCACAGAAAATGGAAAAATAACACCATGATTTACCGTGTGAGAAACAGCTACACCCACTGTGAAAGACATCCATCTAAAAGTATTTTTTGGGGGTAACAGGAACAGATGTGTGCAATTTCAGAGCCTCAGTCAGACAGAGAGAGAGGGATGAGAAAGCTTATTTCTAATGTCATCGTCAGCCTTGTATTTTTTATCCACCTCTCAGTGTGATTAATGCCTGCTAAAAGCCCCCATGACCTTTCTGATGGATTTATGGACTTCACGCTACAATAACTAAGTGTTTCCTCGTTCATTCATTTCCCACTGATATTTGTCATTGACAGGGCTCTGAGTCTGCCCTTTCCCCTCCGACATGAACGGTTATCGTACTAAGTTGATTGGCTCACAGTCTTGCAGGCTTTTACACTGTGAGGTAATTGCTGTCTGGTGTCATCTCAACAGGAATAACTCTGGTCAGTGGTTTCAAAGGGACTGATCTGTGATGCTGGTGATGGTATTCACATAAATCTCTTTAAATTATTCCAATTTTTTGACCTTAGAAGAGAAATAAATGAACCATTGTTTCTGAATGTGACACATCCATCCAAAACATGATCAACTTGAACGCAGCCGACATGTCACCTCTTCCTCCTTCAGCTGAATCTTTCTATCGGTCATTAACAGCAGAGGAAGGCTTGCTCAGCTTTCTGCACTCGTCAGACATTGTTAGTGTCACAAGTTTGTTCAGATCGGGGGCACAGCTTCAGGCGACAATGAGACACTGCTTGATTTACACCCATTATTCTCTTGTTTTTTCCACTGGAATAGGATGGAGAGGAAAAAAAAAACTCTGGTTGCACGAAAGATCTGTTTATGTAGCAGCATCTACAGTGATGGACATGCAATCCTGAAGAATTTCTACATTTGTTATAGAAAATTCTATTTACAGGAACTTTTTATTATTGAAAAACATAGCTTGACATGAATATTGAGATAATTTATTTATTCACAGAGTGAAAATGCGTCTCGGATGATACCGTATTTGATTTGACACTTGCTAATAGCAGCCTTTGTGTTTGCGTTGAGTTGTAATTTGTCAAACTACATGGTTAATAATGATGTCTTTTATTCGTTATGATGATTTAGATAATGAACAGGTTGAGGCTGAGGCAACAGTTTGCATCAAAAAGACCTTAAACCAACAACAACAAAGTCACCCTGCAGTTAGAGGACAGTGTGACAGTCACAAGATTTAGCTTCCAACTTCATTTTGTCCTTAAACACAAAAGTCACATCACATATAATAATTTCAAATTCTATCTTTTATGTAAATCAAATGTTTAACCACATAAATTAAGTCTCCAGTATTTCTTGCCAGAGTATCTGACAATTCCCAGGTGAAATGGTGGTTATCCATCGCTCTGTCTTCATCTGTCTGTGAGCAGACAGCAGTGAGACGAGCCAAAGTGTCCAAGTCGCCGAGAAGACGGATCTCCTCTTACAAAGCTGTATCAGCTGTCTCATAACTTAATGTGACAGCTCTCGTTTTGTCTCTGATGATTGTCCCAGCACCTCCCCTTTGGACAGACCCCTCTTGAAATCCGTCCTCCTTCATGGAGCTCTCCATCTCAGTGAGTGAGTGCGGCCAGGTCCCGGGCAGACACCGTGAAATGGGCACGGCTCTGGATCACAAAGCAAGGCCAGTCGGCCCATACTACCCATAGCTGGTCCATTTACCATGGCCCATTAGTATGATCATGCTTTGCTGGCTCCACAACCCTGCCATTCATCCATCCTGCTGCGCCGAGGCTGTTTGACCACGCTAATGTTCCAGGTACTCTGCTCAGCTCACTAGGTAGCTCCAGCGCTAATAGCCTTGGGCTCTGAAGGAAGGTAATGACTACAGACCAGGCCAGACATGCAGGATTGATAGTTTTGATTAGATGGGGTATCTTAGGGAATGCAATGATTAGGCTTATTGATTTGTTTTGTACGCAATATCAATCATGACACCAACCGCATAGTGCTACATTAGTGATGTCTGGCTGATGAAATTCTTATGAGGTACCAGGCTGTCGTCTTTTAATTGACAGGACAAATGAAAGTATATGATAAATATTAAAAAGATCAAGATGATAAATGATGCCAGTGATGATATCATTAGATAAATCTGCGTCCACAGCTACATCAGTTGTTAGTGGAAAGTAATGGCCTTTTTTGGTGAGACGATGTGCCCGGTGTTACGGTTAAGATTATAACCTACTGGTAGAAACCCTTAATTTCCAATGGATACACTTCACTTAAGCTGATCTGCCAGCAAAATTAAAACTTTACAAATATATATCAAAACAAATATAAAACAATAATGTCCAAGACATTTGATGCCCTTGATTGGTTCTACTCTCACTCTGGGATAGGGAAAAGTGAAATAAAGCCTTTAGATATCACGGATTGAGAATAGAAGTCATTTCGGACGTTTGTTTTGGTTGACTGACCAAAACAAAGATGGCAGCCACTCAGCTAACAGATATAATCAGTTTTTTACTGGTTGGTCCCATTGAGATTAAAAACCTCTTTGTCAAGGGAGACCTGGCCAAGACAGGCAGCAGCAAAAACACAAAGTTACTGACAGAGAAGTACAAAAAGAGACAACCCATAATGTTGTGTCTTGTAAATTATGCTTTAACACAAAGTCATCCACGAGTCATAACACATAATCAAAAGTTTAAACATCTGAGCTAAAACACTGGCATTCCATAGAATCTGCCTCTGTGTCTTTCATTTTAGATTTAAGAACATTTAAGGACACCAGCTCCTGGAGTTTTAAGTCATTCTGCAACAGATTCCAGGCTTAGGATGCAGAGCACCCAAAGGCTCTTTTCCTAGTTTCTATCCAAGCATTTGGGACTGAGAGCATAAAGAGGTCCTGGAGACGCAGAGAATACTGACTGGTACTTCTCTGTACGATAAAAACACACAAATAGACGGGAAACAGGCCAAGATAAATAAAGGTGTACCAATGTGTGAGCCTTTGGGTCACCAAAGCGGGCCATCCAACCTGAGCGTACAACTCATAATGGTGAGTCAGAGGTTTACAGTTTGTAATGAACCTCAAGGACACAACGTAGGCAGGGGTCCAGGGTAGTTTCTGAAAGGACATCGATTTTCTCAGAGGTTTAGAGAATCCTTTGGACGTTACAGAAAACTGTGAGTCTCAAGGACCCATAATGTAGATATCAAAAATTGTGGTTAAGTCCTTTACTGCAGCCAGTCACCAGAGGGAGCTCTAAAGCTTTTGGTGTCACTTTGAAGGAAGCTTATGTGCCATCTCAGAAACTTTCCTCAACATGTATGTAAATTATTATTTGTTTGTATAATTAATTGAACTAGAAATTTCCATCTCTAGGAAAACCGGTCTTACCCTCATGATTATTTTTTTCCTTATTTTTCTGAGGTGTGACCACACATTGTGTATTTGTCACCTGAGGTGGTCATAATGTAAACCCACTATTCCTGTCATCTCAGTGATTTATTACACAGCTATGGGCCCTGTGGCCTGGCCGTACTCATCTCCCAGGTCACATCACATCGGCAAACAGCACAATATTGCCCTGTTTCGCCTCAACGATGCCAGCTGACACATGAATCTGTGCGCTGACACCGAGGTGTAATGTTGGGAACCTTGCAGGTCAAGTATCAGGGCGAAAAGGTTAATGTGAAAATAGATTAAAACCAGTGGGAGTAAGGTTGGAATGTGTTTCCGACATCTTCCCTGAGTATGGAGCTGAACTCTATGAGGTGTCCACCATTAGCTCTATCCTCACATACTGAAGTCTCAGCAGCACTAAGGCTTGGATCAGCATTCACAAAATGTGGTTATTTAGTTTGAGTTGAAAACTGAAGTGATGACTCCGCTCCTTAGCTGCACAACCTCTGCTTTTTCTACTCTGAGTCATCCCATTTGTGTAAATAAGCTCTCTGGAAAACATATATTTAAGGGCTAATGAGGCCAGGGGTCTATACGCTGTTCAGTGCTGCATGAAGCAGATGAGGCGAGAAGTCTGTTGCATTTGTTGACTTTGTCCAAGTGTCTGTATGAGCACAGCAGTATGTCCTAAAAAATACTGAAAATACTTGTTTTCTTGGTTCTTTCCAGACGGTACATTTGCATGATGCATCCACAGCAGTTCAGAAAATAGATTTCTGTCACTTTCAGTAGCTGGAGTGGAACTGAAGGTTAGACGGGATAGTAGCCAAAAAAAACAAACCCCTCGAGGAGTTGCTACTTGGATTATTTTTTGTATTCATAAAGTTACTGACCAAGACAAATCTTCAAAGAAAGTTCAGGTAAGAAAAGTCCCACTGGCTTGTTTTTTGACTTCCAAGAGGTTGTTGGGTTAAAGTGCTCTGAAGGTGTCAGTTCCAGCAAAACCTCTCACAGCCGTCCTTTACTGGTAACTTGATTTGGTTGTAGTGAAGGGCAAATGATACCAAGGCTGGGGGGCTTGTGACACTCTTCCTGAAGCAGTAAGATACAAAATATCATGAACAATACATCAAAACGCCTCTGGTGTTATATGAAGCTTCAAATTTCACTTTGCGCTCAATACTTTAGAAGCGTTTCATTGGCTTCTGGTGCCCAGTCTTTTCTGAACTTTTTTTTTTTGCTGACATGGGATTAAAAAGTCCTTCTAGGAATTTGCAGACTTTTTTGGGATTGTTGCAAGCTAAAATTGCTAATTTTGCAGCAGCTTTTTTGAAAAATTTGCAATGCACATTGCAATGTTTTTAGATGTTTTTTGCAATAAAATTGTGGCAAATTGGCATTTGAATACACAGTTCATTTGAAATCAAAAGTATCCAGTGAGAATAAAACAGCATTGAGTTTTCTAAGTTAATTGTTACTCAGTGACGTCTCTCTCTTACTTTTCTCTCTCACACACACGCTCTTCAGCTAGCATCATCACATATTCAAAACTATGTTTAGTATGAAGCTTTTAAAGAAGTGTAAAAACAGGGGGGAAAAAAAACCTCCACCACAATGTTGCAAAAACAATTCTGTGCAAAACCTTATTGCCTTCCACAGTCCTTAGCTGCAATATTTGTTGGTAAATCAGAGGCCTTTTTGTTGTATTTGTCTGCAACTTCATAAACAAAGAAGCGAGTTTAACAGGGGACTGACTGCTATGATTGGAGAAACTTGAGGGAGTGGGTGAAACTATTATCATTTGTCAAATTTGCAATTAAGTTGCGAAGATTGGACAAAATTGAAAGGTTGCCCAGAATTCGCAGGGATTGACTAAATTTGCGTTAATTGTTGCGACAGCAACATCGCAACTTCCTGGAGGGACTGAAAGCTCTTGAGAGGTTGCTGTGGCTTTAGTTGACCATTAGATCTCACTGTTTTGGGGTCGACTGAAGCCTCAAATTTTTGAATATTTTTTGGCACAATCAGGAGGAAGGCCTCAAAGCTTCATGAGGCGTCACCTTCCCATCACTAGTTGGCAGATAAAAGGCTATAAAACAGGCCAAGCTATTGGAAATGGTTAAAACACACCAGGGCCTTTTTAAATGTGGTTAAGAGCCCCAGTCAGGCAATTTTATAGCCCAAATGTTCATCTTTAGAACAGAACTCAACAAAAGCCCAATTTTTTTTAACAGCTTTAAGATTTTCTTGACAGGATTTCCTGTGGTCTGAGTTATATCCAGAGGGTTTTTACCTCATCGATCTGCACAGAAGGTCGCAAACAACTCGAAATCGTGAAATGATCAGTGTCATGTGGAGGGGGAACCAAGAGGACAGCCGAGAGCACACTCTGTGAAACAAAACAACAGCCAAATGAGCAGCAAGATGACTGAAGAAGGAAGTACAACAAATGCATCCATGCCTGCAAAGTTTTAAATTAGATGGGCATCAGAAATTCAGAAGTAGCTTATGGATTGCAAAAGATCACAATCAAACTGTCATAAAAAAACAGTTGCTGGAATGAATGTATGTAAAGCAAAATGTCAAATGTGTCATCATTTGTTGTCCTCTGTGATGTTTCACATATTTCCAGTATCTGCTTAGATTTTAAAAACCTGTTAGTAGGGGCCAGGAATAGAGCTAGCTTAAATTTCCTGGTTAGCAACCAAAACTTCTAGCAAAGCCATCTTGAACCAAAGATATAGTGAGCTAATATTAGGATTAGGGAATGCTTGCTACTTTGTATGTCAGTAGTTTGAGTTACAGTGTTGTACAGTACAAACTTTCCCATCTTGTTAGCTTTACTGTTTGATGCCTATTTAGAAATACTTGGAAGTCATTAAGCTTACATGTTAAACATGGTACACATTACATTGTAAACACTGACGAGCAGACATGTTGATGTTCATTCCAGAGAAGCTGTGATTCAAACCATATGTCCTGTAATAAGGCTAACAAGAGGCTGTTCAGGCAGCTGCTTTTACCCCCCTCAGCGGAGGCTTGTTCATGTCACTGTCATGTTGTTGATCCCTTGGCCTTGAGATCAAGGCAATGAAGGGGGAGGGGTTTCTGGTTTTTACATTACCCCTCCCGTAAACCAGATCATCCCTCACTCACTAATTGCCCTCTGAATTATTAACCCGAACAGAGAAATGACGAGGGCCATCCTGTCTGATCCGTCTGGAGGTCTCAGAAAGTCCTTGAGCACCGTGAGCAGACATATACATTTTTTATCATCTGGTGTAAGGCTTTTTGTCTCTCATCACACAAATTACACTCTTGTTCTGCTTTCTTGGACGGTGCACACTTGAACTCAGTCCAGAGCAAAATCCTGTTACAAGTCTGTAGATATAATTAGAACTTACATTTAGAGGCTTGGCCGCTGTTCTTTGTGCAAATCTGTTTTCTTCATGGCTCGAGTCCAAAGCTACAGCAGGAGAACAGGAATGCTTGTGTATATTTTCCTCCCTCCTTTTAAGTCTTCCTCATCTTCCCTCCAGCAAGGGAACAAATTATGATTTATTTGTTGACTCAACTGTTAATGTTGGGACTTTTTGATGCTTTAAACTGAGATAACATCTGCTACGTTAAATAATTCAACACCCATTACTGTCCCAGGAAATGACAATGTAAATGTCACACTGTCTGTGCTTGAATGATCATGGGGATAAAGAGATCAGCAAAGAGAGATCACTTTGTATAGAGAATTAGAGGTGATTTGATTTTGTGTCCCTGGTGAACTTGTCTTCTTGTTCCAGGGAGCTGTGCATCGGATAAATTCGTGTAACCTTTAAAGCAATGATCTGGAGGATGTGGAAGGATGTGTTTCACCTCTTGACACTCCTTTTGCCTTTTCAGCTTAGACCCTGTTACCCAGAATGTTCACTAAAGCCAGCGTTGTTTCTCCTCGCTGGAAGCAGGCCAGTTAGGACTGTCATCTTATAAATGGGCCACCTCTGTGATAAATGTTCTCCTGTCTTTAGGATCAGGACCCTGACACTGAAATGCTACGGGTTAAGGCTCGTCAGAGAAAGTCTAACACCTCCAGTAGCAGAAACAAAACTTTGCAACTATGCTGCCTTGTGAGTATATTTGAAATCTAAAGTCCCAGAAAAGTTCTTCTCATTGTTAAATCATAAAAATATAGTGTGACAGTTTTCAGTTGTGGTTCCAGACCTGTCACTCAGGATGCTAATGTTGGAGTGATAGGCCTGAAATTTGATCAATTTTGTTAATATCTAGTGCCATTTCAAGTGAACAACTCTACCACTAAATGCAATTTGTTTTTTGTAGAAATTTGCAAATGTGGTGTTGATTTAATTTGTAAACTTTTATATATATATATTTTTAATTTCCCATAATGAACCAAGTTTGCTATGTCTGCCAACTTCAAGTCAATGAACAACACAATTTTTCTACCTTTATATATTCTTATTGTAATATTGTTTGCACTATATACCATTTTGTTACTCTGATTCTGTAAATTTCCCAACTGTGGGACAAATTTAAGGATTATCTTATATCTTATCTTATATATGCTTATATAAGCTAACTGATAGCTGGCTTAGAATTCATATTCAACAAACAAATCAAGTGGTATTGATTTTAAATACAGCTTACAGCCAGCTAGCATAAATCAATAAGTAAATAAATAGTAAAAAATGATCTTTTAAATCAAATTCTGTCAACCAGGGCGCTAATGTCAGCATGACTGGCCACATATTTGATAAGTCATGCTCTTATTCAGCAGAGTTCTTGGGTAATATTTCTGCCCTTAAATTGACTTTGGTTTTTGTACAGATTAGACAAATGTAGAACAGATTTCATTTATTTACTTTTAAAAAAAGTATTTCATATTTTCCCCATAGAGAACCAATCTTGATCTGACTTCCTACTTCAAGTAAATGTTAAGCAAACTAGCATAACAATATGCTAGGCCAAGGTAATTGGCAGCTGGATTTATGCTAATCTTAGCTAGATGGCTGCTAGCTTAATAATCACATATATATATATATATATATATATATATATATATATATATATATATATATATATATATATATATATATATATAAGATAGATAGATAGATAGATAGATAGATATAAAAGTAGTATTTGTTTTAAATACAGCTTACAGTCAGCTATAACCTATTCTGTACAAACCGTTAGCAAACTGGCTACTAGCCAGGCTACTACTTTCAACGAGATGAAAAGGATGGTATTGATGCTAAGCTATGCTAACTGGCTACTAGCAAAGCTTAACATACTTGCAGCTGGTGTTAGCATCATACAGACAGAGATTTTTTTGTCCTCTGGCTTTACAATAATGATATTCAGTATTATTTTCAAAACACATTTGTACAAACCACTGTGAGTAACATACATACATTTAGCGACTGTTAGCAAACACTGTTTGACTTTTAACCTCTAAAACTGATTCTGACTCTGATTTGACCAGGATGCACTTTGTTTTAGTGTGGGATGAATCAAATGAAGGAAACTGTGTGGAAAAAGTGTTCGGAGGGCAAGAGGGCAGCGGAATTAATTCAGCCTTTCTCGACCACAAAGTGGTGAGTACAACTGGCCAATTCAGTTCTTTCTCTTCTACCAACTCAATGTTATTAGTCCAATTAAATAGGATTAATAAATAATAAGAGGATGGAAACTATAATTTGTGGATACATTTCAATGAGGTGAACAAATTAAGTAATTTGGGGCCATGAATTTTTAATTTAAGATAGGAAATTACTCATAAATTTGCACAACCGCTGGTTTCTTAGATATTTAATGCTTTGTTAATACATTTAAGGGGGAGATACACTGTACAAGATTAATAAGTCTCCCACAGCTTCAATATTTAGTGCTGTAATATAAGATCATTTTCTTTGTTGCTTTGATTTTTTTTTTCTTTGTGGCTTTTAAGCTTTTTGTTAGTAGCTTTAAAGCACTGAGTTAAACCTTTCAGAAGTTATCACTGCATTTTATTTGTTTTTGAACTGTTTGAAATACAGGAATAAAATCTACCAGAATATAATGTGGCTGGTGTAAAGATGATAATAACCGAAGAGCTTTCCCAGTATTTTTTTATTGCCTTTATGGTGATAGTTTAGATAGTTACCACATTGATCTGTTTTCAAAGTCATGGCCATTTCTATTAAAAAAAAAAGCTTTAAGAGAACAAATTCAAATGTAGATTTGTTTCTGGTTTACACAGCCTGCACTCAAACAGAGCTGTGTACGAGTTTGTGCTTTACTGCTGTTTCTCTACCTTCCTCTCCTTTGTTGTACTTCACACACTGGCCTCATCTGGGCCATTGTTTCATCAGGGGGTTTGACTAACTTTGTTATTTTGAGCTGACTCTGCGCTCTGTAGGTCAGCTCTATCTGCTGAGCCCCATTCTGGAGCCCTCAGCTCCCCTGTGTCCCCCGCAGCCAAACAGCCACACTAGCCGCCGGGCCTACATAACTCCCAACTGCTGACAACTCACCGAGACATCTTTGTAATTTAAGACGTAATTCCCTTTTCCTGGGAGCTGTATAAAATCTATATTGCAACCATAAACAATCCGAGCTTTCCTGTGAGCCTTCCCCATCCTCTGTTTTATGTATGCACAGAGATATTATTGGAGATGTGCACTGGCAAGCACTTCTGTATTTTGAAAGGCCGAGCAGCACTAAAGTGGAATGAGGCCATGTCCCTGGTCATCCTGCTGGAGGTGAATTTTGTCTTTCTTTTAAAGCTATCCTCCCTTTAGTGTGAAATGTGATCCTCATTAAGTTCAAAGTGTGTTTTTAATACTGTGATGTAATAAGATATGCAATGCTACCTTACAGTGTGTTACAATATTAGATAATACACACAAGTCCATACAAAAACAATACAAAACATATGACACAAAATCACATGATACAATACGATATGATACGATACGCCATAAAGATAAGATACCAACAATATGATACAATCTAAACAATGTGACACGATATGAACCAATCTAAACCAGGGGTCTCAAACTCTAATTACCTGAGGGCTGCTGAGCATCCAATCTTGTCACAAGGGGGCCCCTTCATGTATTCTGCAAAAAAAGAAGAAGAAAAAAAAACCAAAAACGTTCAACTGGTCAAAAAGCTGTACAAGTCTCAACATGAATAATTTTACTGTCATATTTAAGTTTTCTTGCCGAATGCTTGCTGGGCTGCCAGACACCCTAGAGTGCTTCCTCTCAGACAGCTGGGCCACATTCATACCTGCCAACAACCCTGATTTCTGTGGGAGTCTCACACTTTTTAATCCGTTTTCCAGCTGAACTCCCGATTTGCAATTTCTCCCCTTTTTTCACGTTGATACCAATTAAAGGCTCGTTCATAGGTACTGTGAAGGATATGTAACGTCAGATCTGGCAACCCAAGTTGGCAGCGACAAGCATGGGCAGATTTCAGCATACATGGAGGTATGTTGAGGCACAGGGTTGATGGTGAATATCCGTCACTATGGCTTGAAAATGGAAATCACTACACAACGCAACAATTGTACAGAAATAAATAATTCATATTTCATGGGGGATCATGTTAATACCAGGACATAAATATATATCCTACGATCCACCTGTTTCTTCAGAAGCCTATGGGCTTCTCATACCGCTCGTACCGCTGTTCTCATAAAGGAAGGAATCAGCCGAATGGAGGCCATTGCTCTCCACCCGGTCAGTGGAAGTGTGTGTTTCATCATCCTCTTTAGGAGGGCCACTCGATAAGCCCTTAAGGATTTTTTTGGCCCCTCCTGCACATTTTCTGAAGTTACTGTTATGTATTGTCCTTTTTTTGAGTTTAATTTTCTATTTGTGCGATAAATGAATTAATAAGTGTTGACTTCCGCCTGCGATTATCGACTTCTGGTTGCTGCCGCCAGCAAGCTAGCTCAAAACAACTTGTATGAAATCATTAAAGCTAGACAGGGCTCAGTGTAAACTTTTTTTAAAACATCCGCACAATGAGTCCACCTCCGATTTTTACTAATTTTGTCACTTTCTTGCATTTAAAAGCCAGTTATTAGAGCGAGTATGACAACTAGGCTAACATCATCAGTAGCCAGGAAAAAGGTGGATACATGTAATTCACAATTTTGAAAAAAAAGTATGATGCAAATCATGTTAGGAAATGTGAAATCTGAGATGTGATTAGTGCACTATGAGGGTTTAAATGACAAATTTACCATCCCATTCATGTTGTTAACCACTGTTTGTGTCTATTTCTGTCTGTGCATCAAGTTCTGTGTAAATATTTGCTTCTTCATTGGCGTTGACACGGTTAACAATCAGCAAACGAAAAAGGACAGATGGATCTCCGGCATCAGTACCCCTGTTACCCTCTTGTTGTAGTTCAACTGTTGTACTTGAGATAGAAATGAGATTCAGAGTTTTAGCTCATGGGCCTCATTGTTCCACTGAGTCATTGTCTCTATTTTTTCCATTTGTTTATTTATTTTTCATGTTCATTCATTTAGAGTCGGATTCTGAGTCTGGATTCTGCTTTGCGACAAACTGGTGAAATAATCATTGTCATTAAATTTCCTGGTTATTTATCATTTGCCCGACAGAATGTCAGAAGCACTGAGTTTCAGTTTTGTATTGTTCTGCAGAGAGGCTAATTATGCATGTCTAAGTCTCCAGCTAGCGTAACCATTTGTGCTTATGAGGCAGCTCATTGTGGCAGCTGCATGTGTCTGCTGCTGCAAAGGCTCCAGGCATTATTCCACTTCAGCCTGACACCAGTGTCTCCTCCAATTCCATCTCATTGCATTAGTCATTAAGCCGGGCACTGACACCACCCATCATATCATTGCCTTAATCACATCTGAGCTCCACTGTGTACATATGACCATATCATTAACACACACTCCCATCCCGTCTCCTCCCTCTCCATCCCTCTGTGCCCTTCCATCCTGGTCTTGCTTTATTTTCTGCCACCAGATTTGACCTGGAGTTTCATCCATCACCAGCGCTTGTCCATTATCTGCATAGTGACAAATGACATTCACTTCACAATGATTCATTTAGTGATCATTTCCAACACCTCATATGCAAAATTATTCATCCTCAGGGCAGATAGTTGGGGTGGCGAGGGTAACTAACAGTGATGGAGAGCAGTGTGGGATCCAAACCTCACACAAAATGATAAAAAAAAAAATCTCACCATACTTTACTATTAGACACCCAGCAGAGCAGGGAGATATGGTATGGGTTGGATTTTTCTATCTCCTGTCTCCCGAGGTAATGATGAGGGAAGTCTGGCCAGTCAAACTTATTATAGAAGACCGTGTGTGTGTGTGTGTGTGTGTGTGTGTGTGTGTGTGTGTGTGTGTGTGTGTGTGTGTGTGTGTGTGTGTGTGTGTGTGTGTGCAGGTAATAGTCTGTCTGAACTTTGCTGAGGTGGTGATTACAGACAGTCTGTCACCCATATAACAGACAACTCAGTAGGTGAGGCCAGGTCCAATCTGCGGCGTTGGATTCTGCAACACATGAACACACACATACTCGTGCTTTCAGCACCATGTACAACCACAAGAAAAATGTTTGCAGAAGTTTAATGATTGAGAACAGCTTTTTTAGGGCCTAGTTGTTAGAGTCGCCGCATTTACAGAGGCTGTAGTCCTCATCACAGTGGTTGCTGGTCTCTGCTCCCCACATTTATAAATGTTATCCCCTCGTTTAAAGACTCATTTTTCTTTTTTACAAATCTGTTTTGTAATTTTTGCAAACTTTTTGCAAAATAGGTGTCGAATGTAGGCCGGGTCATCCTGAAGTTTTGGATCCACAACTCCTTTGTGAACTCCTCAGCCATGATCCTCTTCCTAAAGTCCCTGGTACGTGGCCACTGCCACGCATACAGACTCTGGCGTTTGGTATCCAATGGTCTCCAAACAAGACTCTGATGCAAAGCTATCAGAAATAAGCATTTTTACCACACTATCAACAGGAAGAGGTGAAATCGTGAACTTCATAAATGTGTTTCACAAATCCTTTCCATGGATTAATCTGTTATGAGCTGTGCAATCAGGCTGTCACAGCACTGATTTTTGCTGCTGTCTGTTAGAAACCTTGTATCTCCATATGCCATTGTTTTTGGTCACTCTGGGTGCCCTTTAGTATGTGTGTTTACATTTCAGTCAAAAATAAGATTTAAAGAGCTTGTGACCAAATCCCATTCAGTGCTTAATTATGACCCCCCCCCCCCCAGCCTCTATCTGTCTATCTGTCTGTCTATCTGTCTGTCTATCTGTCTGTCTATCTGTCTGTCTGTCTGTCTGTCTGTCTGTCTGTCTGTCTGTCTGTCTGTCTGTCTGTCTGTCTGTCGTTTTCTGTAAAGCCAAAGCATTTTTTAAGATACAACTTTTTAGCCCAACGGCAGCATTTTACTTTTCAGATTCAGTTACCATTGTAAGGGGGCTTTGACCAATCATAATTAAGTATGACTGGATAGAATCAGAATCAGAAATACTTTATTGATCCCCAAGGGGAAATCATTTTTTGGTTTATAGCTACTCCCATTCGAAAAAGTGTCATAAAAATTTAAATTTATGCAAAATTAGTATCAAGTACGTACATTCTAGAAAGAAAAATATGGTACAAAAATAATGACATAAGGACGAGTAAGTAAGAAAGCCTGGTAATAAAGTAAACCTTTAAGTATATATTTAATATTTTGAGTAACTGATTCAAGTACTGCTAGTTTCTTGTTGTTCATAAAATATGCCTAATTAGGAAGCTATTTTTGACTTTATACTGCTAAAAGAAGTTATTCCATTATTGTTTATCTGTGAGAAAACTATATACCTTTATTAATGCCAAAACTGCTTTTTCTAGTATTTTTACAAACTAGAACAATCTATACAACACTCCAGGCCATCTGTTTTTGGTTTTATTTCACTCCAGCTGGCTTCCTCTGACTATCTGATGGTAATGTGAATTGAAAGAACTACTTCAGTAGAGACTGTTCATTCATTTTTTTCATCCTTACCCAGGGTTCACTGAAATGTACTGTTTTATCTTCCTCCCATGCTCCCATGCTCCCAGAACCCATAACAGCATCACCCTCTCTGAGCATGCTGTATATCTCACTATTTTTAGCAACCTGCAGACAGAGACATTTCTGGACATGAATGCATAAATGACTTCCATCTGCTGGATGACTGCAGATATTTACAATTGGCAACCTCATAAAAGTGACAGGGGGGCAAAGTGTGGTTTTATTTGGTCGTCACCTTGTAATGTATTCATAGTTGTGTTTCACAGCGCTGCTCATATTTTCTTGTTTACATATGTTGACTTTATTGTGGTGCTACGCCAAAAACAGAAGCTATATATTCTCCTCTGATGGAAATGTGCTGCTAGCTCTGCAGTTTCCTGTCTACTTGCTTTTTTATTTTAGGACTCATCAGGAAGGCCACGTTGGTCACCTTATGGAGGAGTCTTTTTTTTGTTAAGGATATGGGTGTTCTTTGATGGATTAAATGCACAGAAGGCTGGCGTTTTATCACTCCGGTGCAGCAGAGGTCATCTCATGAAACTCTTCTGCTGCCTGCACACCTCTCTCATTGTAATGTGTTCTATTGTAAGAGACTTTGAGATAAGCAAGAAAGTTACAGGCTATTTTGTGAACTGTCATTTTATCTTTTAACAGCAGTGCATCATATGGAAGAGGAAAAAAATCAAATTATTGAGGTAGCTAAACCTTTCCTCATCCAGAATTTAGATTTAAAGTCACTTGAAACCCGACCCATAGCAGTGTGCTAACTGTGCTATCTTGGTTATGTATTTGTATCTGGATTGTATTGAAGTTCTTTTTTCATTATTTAAATATTATCATGCAAGCTTCTGTAACCTCCCCTAATATAAGGTTTGAATTTGATGTAGTTATGATCAAATATTCATACACAAACTCTGCAATTGATAGGGACTGCAGGAAGACAACCGTAGAGGTGTTGCAAGCAAAGTCACAAGAGCATGTCTCAAATTTCGGAGTTAATTACACTTTTTTCTGCCTCCTCCATGAAACTTGGCTCTGAAACCCCAAACAACAAACTGAATAGGTCAATAGCATGTGTGCAGAGTGGAGAGGCTGAAGATTCAGGGCTGCAATTCTAGGACCACATCCCAACGCCCTGTGTTTACCCATACTTTGCAACACTTATGGTGAAAGGCATCCTGATAAGGGTCTGGGTTTTTACCACTGACTGTAAAATAAATGAGTGTAGTTTCCATGACATCGCTGGTCTGTTTCTGAAACAGAGTTTTGAAGCAAATTGTTGACTTGAGGCGGGCTTTGAACCTCCATACTAACATCTATTGGTTGACCGCCTGTCCATCAAATAATCTGTGGTCTCTGATTGGGCAAACTTCTGATGGAAGTGGCCAGGGACAGGTGTCACTGGTCTTTGCTGCTGACATTGCTTCCCCATAACCCAGAAGCAGATAAGCAGTGGAAGATGGATAGATGGATGGATGGATTGGTATTCAAATAAGTTTTTGAGTTTTGTTCTTGAATCAATGACCAAGAGCGCAGTTACACTGGCCATCCAAACCTTGCCGTACTCAAGCACGATTACCCCCCAGCAGCGCCGTTCCCCTGCGGGCCACTATGGCCTGCAGTCACACTACTCCAATATGAACCAGACTTAAGGCACATACATGGCCCGCCTACGTCATCATGATGCGTCTGTTTACAGGAAGCTCAGTCCTATCAGAGTCAACACAGTGAGACAGAGAACAGGACTTTAGTGGCTTTTTGGCTTATGTTTAGTCATTTTGGTCTGACACAGCCCTCTAACACCCCTGTTATTGTCTAAAATGATTGTCAAGAGGAGCAGTCACGGTTATCATATGCGCATGCTGGTTCATAAAGTGTATTGCGCCGAAGCACACCTCTCTGATGCATGCGAAATAGGAGAAGTGAACTGGTCCAAAAAGCAAAACAAGCTACTTTTTTATGTACTTTTATTCTCTCATGTTGAGGTAGAGTTACCCTATCAGGTTCTTGAGATGCAGAAAGTCTGTCTTCACAACACAGGTCAGCAAGCAGAGACTATGTGCTGCACTGGCCTACGGTATCTATGACAACCCAGATCTTGGCGCTTCCTCAGGCAATGGTAGATTAACCCTATCTGTAATACGGCCCATTTTAAGGCCTAACTGATGATTTGTCACATCCCGGGTCCTCTGGAGACACAGTGGTCTGCTGTGATCTGAGCTTTATACGGAATTAACACAGCTGGAGTTGATGGCGAATGACAGCTGCTGCGTCCCACCAGAGACCCACCTTAGCGGGATAAAGGTATTTCTGCACGCGCTCACTTCACCGCCTGTAATGAGCTTTTCCTGGCCACTCAGGTCCTCAGAGAGATAAGAGATCTCCTGTTAGCTCTGCACACCACCTTGACAAGATATTACTGCAGAATCAAATATAATTACAGGAACATGTCAGCACCATCTGCAGCGGGGCGCCGGGGTTGAAATAAGGCTGCAGCTAAAGACTATTTTCAGCATTGATTACTCTGATTGTCATTTCAAGTTTGGGACTGGATAGCTTTCAGTGCTCTCAGCTTTTCTCCATTCTCTCTGAATGAGTTCAGGTAATGGTCCTTTTCAAATGAGGAGTTAATGAAAGATAAATAACAAAGTTGTGTACACAATCTGATGTTTACTTTCAACTATATAGTTGCAAACTAACTCATAACTAACAAACAGTATTGGCTGAGCAACTGTTTTTAAAAGGCAGACAGCAGCGTACAGTTATTTGACAGCTTAAGTCACTAGTTACTGAAAGGGGCTGTGAGGACTATCTGTTTGAAGTGGATCGCAGCGATACTTTTGCCTGGAATTGCACACACTGTTGTGATGACATGGCTCTTTTTGTTTTGGAAATGAATGGAGATCAGATCTTCTTTTTAACACTACTTTTCTTTGTTCAAGACAACTTTTTACCATATACAACGTGACAAGGTAAGGTATTTATCAACAGTTACACAGCACTATTGTTTAAAACGTGACAACAAGTAAACTCTCACTCTTCATTTTACTGACAGACTCTCAAGTTTGATCAGATCACTGCAGAATAACTGCTGCATGTGCCAACAGATTAGCCTGTGTTTTAGCTTTTAGCTCATGGTTTAGCCTTTAGCTCATGATTTAGCTTGTGTTTTAGCCTTTAGCCCATGCTCTATCACTCTCCTGTTTAGCGTTCTTCTGCTCTGACACCCTTTTTCTGTCTGACAGTTCAGCTCCAGTGTCCACCATCACTACTAAATTAGTCCCAGAAATCGTTTTCAGCTGA
The DNA here is from genome assembly GCA_030710495.1 of Labroides dimidiatus. Classification (NCBI taxonomy): domain Eukaryota; kingdom Metazoa; phylum Chordata; class Actinopteri; order Labriformes; family Labridae; genus Labroides; species Labroides dimidiatus. The sequence continues at coordinate 6,185,407 of CM061151.1, read as the reverse complement.
GAGAAACATTGATCTCTCTTCTCACTACTAAACTTTGTCAGCCGGTGCGGTCTTTATCTTAAACTAAAAAGCATGAATTTGAATTGATTCTCTTCTTTCCTGAGCTAGGTAAAATCGAAATGATCACTAAAAATGAGCAATTTGATGTAATTTGATACATGTGAATTAGTACAAAACAATGGTAGTTGCTTTAAATCAAAGAAAACTTTATGTAACAGTTTTTATGAGACGTTTGGGGGACATGGAAATCTTGGGGCCAAGGCAATTGCCTTTGTTTGCCCTAATGGTAGGTACGCTTCTGCTTTTCACAAATAAAGATAATAGCTCCCATGATGCCACTCTACTTCATGAAATCACTGAAAAAAGTCTCACCGGTTTAGTTATTAAATTTGCATCAGTCTGTAACCGCAGAATTAACATGCTACACACTTTCGGACAAAAAGTGTGAGATTAGATTTAGAACAAGTTGAATTTATTCACAGCACTTTTTATTAATCAACCGGATAAGTTTCAAAATGTATTTTACAATAAACCTTTTATATTATATCATAGTCTTAGAAGGATGAAAGCAGCTTTTAACACCTATAACTGAAGCTCTTAAGCTCCTGATTCCGTCTCTGTGAAATTCAAACACTCTCTGCTGGTGTAGCCTTTGAGCTCAGTTCAAAGACTGAGACGTATGATTAGCATAATATATCTTCCCCTCTGAAGCTACAAGTGTTTTGAAGCAGTGATGAGAGATAATATCACAGTAATCTCACTTTATTAACATTCAGATTCACTCCTCTAGAGATGTTATTGATTTATATTTTTAGCTCTGTTTTCTTTATCCCTGCTCCTCTGTAAAAAAAAAATAGTTTCTGAGCGGAGCTCTGACAGATCGAGCTATATTGTTGGTGCCTCTGAAAATCGCTGTTGATTGTTCATAACCCTGAAAAAAGTAATTTCATCTGCTTTTGATGAAACTTCCTCCTGCCAGTGATTGCGCTGGAGAAGTTACTCTGCAGATGCAATTACCCAGCTGACCTTCTGACTTAAAGTAACACAGCAGAAGGAGAAAACAGAGCAAGAAATATCAAGCTTAAAAAAGGCACCCCCCCTCCCATACGAGACTTTGTTGTATCACACAGAACAATTCTTCTTTTCTTTATCTTTATTTACAGATTCTTTTATGTAATTAAATTTAATCAGATAACATTAATAAATTTGACCAATCACAATCACTTGGCTCTGATGACGATCTGTTTATGTCTAGAAACGTCTTAAAGGCAGGGTTGGTACTACCAACTTGGTAGTCATGGAAAACTAGCATGAATTTGAATGTAGCATCTCCTCAGGACTCCGTTTAGCCCCCGTCCTCCCACACTTGGAGATCCTCCAAAACGACGCCCCCGCTCACATGCTTGAGCTCCACTGATTTGTGACCATATGATCATGACTGATTCAAAACCACAGACTCAAACCGGTCCTCAGCACATAGTTTTTGTTTGCACTACTTTAGCAGTAATTAGGGTATAGGTAGTTATTCTGTCGTCCTCCAGCGTACTTGGATCCCTCTTAGTTATGTGCATTGAATCAGGGCTAGTAAACGCCAGCGAAATGTACACGCAGGAGGCGGGCAGAACAGCGGGACAGGATTTGATTGGTTTAAAAAATTGTATCCTAATCACTAGGATTGGTTGGTGTTTTCCCAGATTTACTCCTGCTGTAGAGAGCGGATTTTATTTTTCACTCTATTGTAAGAACACATCATGCATTGATTGCCATCAGGACATAAAGATCATTTTAAACAATATAACAGAAGTCTATCTAAATCTTATTACCAACCCTGCCTTTAATGCAACAATACAACAATCCAAATTTTCAATGAGAGACACAAATCTGCTTAACAGGTTTAGTTCTGAGAAGCCAGAGGTCCAATTTTCCAAGTTCCTAAAATCCATCAGAAAATTTTAGATTTGACACACTGGAGAGGAGCGCAACACACCCCATAGCAGCTGGATACGCAAGAACACAAGATCACATGGGAATTGTGAAACCACGCAATAACCATGTATAAAGAAGTGACAATGTGTATACAACAGGGACTTTTCCTTTCAGTTGTTGATTTGCAGTTTAATCCAAGTTCATTCTGTGGGCTTCTACCATGGGTATGTGTGTCCAGTTATTATGTTTTCATATACAAGGATGATATTCATTATCAGGAGCCAGAACATGGTGCTTTATTTTGAATCAACTAGATACTCTTTTCTTGCTTTTGTCTTTTATCCCGTTTGGTGCGATTTGCTCTTCAAAGGTTGACATTAGCGTAGCATTGGTGGAATGCGCCAGAGAAGGTTTGCAGTGCTGTGTGAATTCAATGATTAACTAGAGTGTCAGCTAAATACGGCGTCGTACTCGTCACTGACGGGCCGCAGCGTGCACGCAGTATGTGTGACCTGGGTGTAAGATTTTCAGTAGCACTGCAACATTTGACAAGCTGCCAGAAAAGTGTGCAGAAATATTGATGATGCATGAAAAGTTTCTTTTCAGATCAGACGGATATATGATTGGCTTGGAGATGTTCTTTTCTTTTACCCGGCTGGTCAAAGCGCTTGAGGTTTTCTATAATCTGCTTTTTAATTTCTTCCTGATTTTTGATTTGTGATTAATGTTTGTATGAGTCGTTTGTGTTTTCTTTCAACCTGGTTTGGCATGCTTCCTGAAATAATCTCTTTTCTATTCTGCAGGCTAAATGCCAGTGAGACTGACTGAATAGTAATGACTACAACTTCTGTTTTAATCATGACGAGAATAAACAATCCAGAGTGGCTCAAGTGTTATTTTACATTCTTATACTCGGACTTAAGAAAGCTGCTTCTTGTCTAAATGCGCAAACTGGAGGTACCTGAACTAAGGAGGCATGTGTCCACTAAATGCAGGTCCTAAATTCAATGACCTGAATGTTGTTGGCAGGTCTGTCCTATTCAAAGGTCTCCCCTCCTTGTCTTTGTCTCTGTGTAAACAGATCTTTAAAAGGCGATAAGGTTGCTTGGCCTGTGCTGCTTTGTCTGTAAAGTTACTACTGTCTGGAGAAGATGACCCCGAGTTATTGATTTGTAATCCTTCTTATGAACACATACACACACACACTGACATACACCTACTCAGTTTGGCTCACTTTCACTCTTCCTTTGGCCTTCTTAAAGGTTATTTCCGAGGCTCACACACTTGAAGAAAACATAAGAATCCAGCTTCAGGAAACCCGTGTTCAGATATCCTCGTAACAGAACTGTTTCTTTACAAGTTCAAAACAGATGTGAGGGGAATCTAAAATAAATAATTACATTTAAAGCCATCTGGTGACTGCAGCACAGCTTCTTTCCCCCAACAACCGTGCTTTTTCTTGTCACTTAGAAAAAGCCTGACTGTGTCAAATCAATGTCAAATTTAAATGTTAATAGAATCTTAAATTATTCACCACACAGTTGAGCCCATTTGAACTATTCCCTGCCTCCAAATGACTTCTCCCATATAAATATATGATGGGAGGAATGAGGGTCTGGCTCAAGTCCAAGAATCTTCTGTTGGAGGGAGATGAAGGATTTGAGTTTAGGACATTTTTCTAACTTTAATGTCAATAAAGACGTCATAATCATCTTCACCACTAAGGCCACTCAGTTGTTTGTTTTTGACAAATTTCACAAGTCTGGAAAAATGTCCATCAATGGAAATTAAAGGGAATTTTCAGGAATTTAAATTAACTGCATCTACCTGGTCATAAACATGTACAAAGATTGAACATTTTGGTTTGTCCTAAGCAGACATGCATGCAAACATGTGTAATTCAATATTTTTAATGACATTGTAAATCAATTTTCTGGGAATTTTCGGGATTTTTTCCAAACTGAGTAACGTACCTCCTTGACAGAACTTTCAGAAATCTGGTCTCAGTGAAAATGCTGTAGGCTTGTGAAATATTGACTGATGATGATCAAATGTGCTTGGAGTTGTCTGCACATATTATTCATGGTACACAGTTGAATTTGCATTCAGTCATGTTGCCTCAGCAAAAATCATTTTTGAAAACCTCATTCCAATTGATTATGAGAATAAAAAAGAAAGAAAAAAGAAAAATTCAGAGCATAAATTTCCCTGGAATTTTTAGAAATATTTATTTAAGTTGACGACAACAATATCCTGAAAATTTCATATATTCCCGAGCTAAAATTCCCATAGAAATTTTCAGGAAACTTTCCTGAAATTTACCAGAAATTTTCCACCCCTTTGCAATCCTGGTTATTATAGATCGTAACATTATGAAGCTCTTTGCAGCAAAGTTTTTCAATTTTCATTTTAAAGGAGTTGGAACTGAAAAAGAGAAAGACCTTAACATATCCATAGTAGACCCTGTAATGCTCAGAATTAACAAGAAAGGGGTAATGTATGATGAGAGGGTGGTTATGCAAAATAAAATTCCCACACATTGGACAATGCAGAGGGAGCTTGTCCATCCTTGACAGCGCTGTGAGGACTCTTCTGAGGGGGGCGCCAGTGAAACCGAAGCAGCTCCATCAAGGATGTGATGTGAGAAACTGGCTGTGTCCAAATTCAGGGGCTGCATCCTTCGTTGGCCGAATTTGAAGGCCAATTACGTCACAACACTGTGCAAAGGCTGTCCAAATTCGAAGGTCCACAAATGCAGCCCTTTTTCCCTCTTTTTTGGAGGACACACCTCTACTAACCTTTGCGGCCTCCCGGATCTCAAGATCCCTTGCCCACCGCTGCTCAGTCCTGAAAAAGAAGAGGGGAAATTGCACAATGGTAACATCAAGTGGCGTGGATATGACTTTTAATAATTAAGTTTTGGGTTTAGATATGCTAAACTTCAGGGGCTTAGCATATGGCATAAATTAGCATTATATTAAGTTAAACGTTTTGACTGAATAAACAACTGAGTTTAGGATTCTGAATTTGGTGGCAGAAATCGTGACGTAAGGGTAAGGGCGGGAACATCTGTTGACGCAACCAGGAAATAATCCGAAGGCTAGACTGTACAATTTAACAACGGTTGAAACGGCCTGCTTGGCCTCCTTTGGACTCGCCTTCAGAGGCTGAGTCCTTTGAAGGATGCAGCCCCTGAATATGAACACAGCAGGTGTGTTGAAGGCAGCACTTAAGTCTAAGAGGATGAGAAAAGGTTTATGAAAGTGGATTATGAAATGGTAAATATATGAAAGTGAGACTATTTTAAAATCACTTATAGTGCCTTTAAGTGTCAAACAAGGTGTTGATCTAAAGGATTTTAGTGATTTAAAAACTTTTTTAAGAAGCTTAATAAAGTAGTCCCTCCCTGGTAGAGCTTTAAACCATTTAAAATTTGTCTGTTTTTTTGTTTCTACCTCCACCTCACCCTCCTTTCACAGCTCCAGTGTTTTCCTCTCAAGCATGTGGTGTTAGCACTGCACTGTCAGAATCCCTTTTGCTCACCTTCATACCTGAGACTTTCTCTGAATCACATGATGACACTGCTACAGGGCGGATTGCACCCTTTGCACAAAGCGCTGTCGAAATCTCACGTTAGACGTCAAGGCCTTAAATCCCGACATCACAGTGACCTTTTAAGGAGCGCCTTTATCACTCCCGTGCTATTTCCAGGCTGTGGCTTCTGTGTCTGTGCGGCTGTTACCCTGAAGGTGCTCGAGTCGGTAAGTGTGTAAAATATGAGTCAAAGCTGGTCAGAGCCACATTTCAACATACCTAAATGTTACACAGGTAAGAAAAGGTGGCGGTAGATATTTTAAAGGCAGGAGAATACCACCAATAAAGAGAGGGATGTTTTATTAGGATGAAAGAGGATGAAGTGTCATGGCGGAAGGGACAGCGTCTGACTGATGTAGCCCGTGAATGAGCTGTGGCATCATCTCAGAATATGATTTATTGCAGCAGAGGAAAAAGCGCTGAAACTTTCATTGAATCGCAGAGAAATCGTTTATCACTTTTATTAGTCTCAAGTATTCGCTTTGCTGTTCAGCCTGGAGCCATCCAAATAAACACAGAGGAGGAAGTCAGGGCCTTAATGGCAGCATCAGAGCCGCAGTTTCTGATGTGTTCCAGATGTTTTATGATTAGACATAATGGCCTGCTTGAAATGGCAACTGTGGCTGTAGCCAGACACTATTAAACTGTCTTTTTGTACCCATTTGAGAACAATGCACTGCCCCAGAGAATACTAAACATCTATCATTTAATTAAGAGGCCTTCGCACCATATGTAAAATCAAGACTTCCTGAAACCCTGAATATAAGAAAATGACACTGAATGGGCCACCATTGTTCTTACATCCATCTGTTTGAATCACGTAATCACATCACATGCCGGGTCCTCCAACAATAACACACAGACAACCACCTGCTCACACTAAAGGCTGTAGGCATCTGCTAAGAGTGGAAGTTTCACAATCTATGCCATGAAGACAGACATCCTATTGTTTGTGTTTGATTCCGCAGGGTAAAACCATCACACTAGCAAACCCTCTTTTAACTGATGTTCCAAAGAGATCCAAACAAACAATGACAAGGCCTCTGTAATTCATCAAACCAGCGCTTTGACTTACAGGATCTTTCAGCACAGATGGTCTGAAACGCCTCGGCACATGTCTGTGACTTTGGAATCCACCGACAGGCTGCGTACTCATTTTATTTGCTTTGACCTTGACGGCGTTTTTTTTTCCCCCTCCCCTGCTGTTCCATATGCATGCTTTCGCGAAGCCGCTGCCACGTGTCACTCTTAATGCAGTTGGCACGCCGTCATGTCAGTTTGATGCTTTAAAATATGTGACAAGCTCTGAGGAACAACAAAGCCCCCATGCTTCAATCAAGTGGATAAAATACACGCACACACATACACCGAGGCAGAGACGACCAAGGATCCTCACACACAAGCGTTTTGCGGCAACGATGTAACAGGTTCAAAGAAAAAGTACTCAGAGTAAGTCACGACTTAAAGGAGCATGGAGAATTCTTGGATTGTTGGTGTTAAAGTCTGTGGTGTGGTTAACAGGTTGGACTTCGTTTTGAATTTCATATATTCATCTTTTCATGGAACAAAAAGTAAAGCTGGCCAATGCTCACAGGGTCCCTGGGGAACCAGACACTCAAAACAAGCGTCAATAGCAACAGCAGAATAAACTGTTTGGCATTGTAAATGAAAAGATTTAGCAAATTTTTGGAAAAAAAAAAAATAAAAAAAAAACGATAGAAATCTTTTTTTTTCCTCAACTAATTCATATTTTCTTAAAATTACAGCCATGCATCCAAACAGGTGAAAATATGCTAAAATGTGAGAGAATTTTTCATGAAATTACAAAATTCTTTTTTTTTTTAAGTTAGATTACATTAAGTTCATACTGTTTTAAGTTGAAAGCTTAGGCGAAAGTTGTCCAACTGGGGTGGATATGACTGTAACTTTCTGAAAAAAAAAATATTTGAAAAAAAAAAAAAATTATTGAAAACTGCTTTTTTATGCCAAGTGTCGTTTCAAAAAAAAAAAAAAAAAATCTACCAAAAAATGAATTGCCGTACTTTTTGATCTAAGTTTTTTCTATCTAGACTGCAATGGGATTTATCTGTGATATGAATATGAAAAGTTCACGTGTATTTTTTTTCTAGCTTTGTTCAAATTTAGAAGTAAAATCTTTGACAGGACCTACCAGGATTCAGCATTCAAAGCTTATAGCCCCACCTCTGACACAGTGCGGGGTGGAGAGATAGCTAACTAGCTAGTATCTTCAATCTTCTTATTATTATTATAATAGGAAGGGGGGTGTTTAAAAGTATTATTTGCATAGCTCACTATTCCAATGAGTTGACACCAGATACAATATATTGAACACTTACTTCGCCTGTTGAGAGTCAGCCATCTTGTTTCCATTTGACATAGAAAGAATCAAGGCAAAGGTCATCACTTTTGGATTAAGTACTCTGTCGTGACATTATAACATGTTAACAGCATCGAAAGAGTGTTTAAATAACACTGTCATTGAAGTGAAACAAAGAGTTATCATGTAGTCATGTTGGGCCCCTGCTTTCTTACAGAGGAAACCCTGTACGCAACGACTGTTTATATCTACCTGCACCTCTATCTGGTCAGTTTTGTTGGAAGGGAAACCCTGTAGCCAATCCAAGCAAAAACACATCTGTATCAACAGGACCGATGTTTGTAAATGTGTTTTGTTGACTCAACTGAAAATGTTTTGAGTATTTCACTGGTTTAATCCAATCTTTCCCCCCTAAACATAAATGTGTTAAAATGAGGTCAGTTCCTTTTGTTTTCTTGCAGCTGAAAGAGAGATTACAAGATACTCTCTACCCTCTTGTTCACATGGTATGTTGTGAAAATGTCAGTCGTGAGGAAACTTTACCCACATGCTCCTGATTTCCCCCAAAGTTTCACTTGTCGGAACTTTTTACATAACTTAAAGTAAAGTTTTACCTTGGAGCCCCTTCTTGGTTAAAGAGGTAACCCCGTCGCTTCCTATGGTGAAAGCAGTTTTTTTCTTTCTCTTTCCAGTTGATGATACATTTTTCACAGTGACTTCACTAAAATTTGGTTTTCGACTTTCATCCTGATGAAACCTCATCATATCGGTTTTGTGTCTATCTCTCTCCCCTTTTTTCAGATGTGTAACACACACATCTACACACAGGATTTATAAAAGCGAAAATAGGTGGGGTGGGAACAAAAATGGACAAATTAAGCTTGATTAGCAGTGCAGCAAGAGCCAGTATGCCGTGTTCTCTCCCTGCAGCTCATTCATTTAATGGACGATACTGAACAGCAGACGACCAAATATTAGTTCCCTCCATCTCCCTCAGTACATAACCAGAGGGGTTCGCCGTCCCTTCCCACTCCCCGCTCCCTCACCCACCTCCCTCACCCCCAAATTGCTCCTGCACTCATTACCTCTGCAGGATTGATGTTTTCTTTTCATAATGCACCAAGCTGATATCCCTCCGATTCAGAATTAATAAAATATGAAGGACATTAACATTCCCAGCATTCACATTTTGCTATTATTGCGGAGGTGCTGGTGAGAGCCCCAGACTCGCCCAGCCCTGTCAATCACCCTCCAGGTGTGCTGCTGCCTCTCTGCCCCTCTCAGGCTGGAGGTGAGCTGCTGACAGACTTCAAGCAGCTCCCTCAAGGGCAATAAAGGGCGGGTAGTGACACAGACAGTGTATGTGTCTGTTTCAGACTGACACGCTTTAATGCAAACAGAGTTCAGAGGGGGATTATTCCTTTAGTCTTTGATGGTTTCTGTGTTTCTTTAGTTTTAAGGAAATGGGCAAAACCAAAAGAAAATAAAACCTTTTCTTTGAAGGAAAAAGTCCCAGAACATCATATGTACAGGTCTTTATTTTCAGTATATGTGTGATTAAGTGTTGATGAGTAGAAAGAGCTTCGGTTAGCATTCTGGGGAGTCCTGCTACCATATTTTCAATAATGACCTTTGCATGTAGAGATATCAGCAGTTCTGCTGCATTTAACTGCTCTTTCCTTCAGGGCTCGTCTCTGGTTAATGCTCCCCCTTTAAGCACCACTTTTTTTCAGGTTAAAAGCAGGCAGTGGGGCCTGACTGTGCTTTACATGACTATAACTGCGCTGTGTTGTTGTTTTTTCTTATTTCCCTGTTTTTTTCTTTTCTTTTTTTGCTTTAATTCCTTTTTGCGTTTTACCTCGAGGTAGTCAACTGAAATTCTCCTGGTGCTCATATTTCCCAAAACTGCCCCTTTTTTGCCTTTCCCTCTTATTAAAAAAAAAAAAAAAAAATCCAAAGGTGGGTGTTTCTTTCCTAAAACAACTACAGAAACCTGCGAACAGAACCACAATAGCTGCAAATGTATGCTGCCTTGGAGAAAAAAAAGAGCACCCAAACAAAAGAAGAAGAAAAGTCTGATTTCCTGGTCCTCTTTCTGTTTCACAGCAGCACAGGTTGTCCAGCGCTGTGGCTCTAGGTGGGTTTGTCTGACAGTCTTTAAACATGACAGATAAGAGAGAATAATTAATTTATCAGAGCAGGCCAGGCTTTAATCCCTGGTGTCCTGGTGATAAGGGAAGGTTTCTTCTCTCCTGATCCCTCTGCCGATAGGGGCTTTTTCCGTGGCGGTTTCCCGTTAATAAGCCTGTCAAAGAGGCGCACGACTCTGGGCTCTGTCCTGTACAGGTTATCTCTCCACCACACGTTCTCGTCTCCTGCCTGACAGCCGACAGCAACCGGGTCGCTGGGCCTTTGAAACCCTGGGAGAGCGGGGCCCGTGGGCGTCTCTGTGAGGCGGCCCTGTCATTTAAACCTGCTAATTCAAACATCAGGTGGGTCCGAACCCACAGGAGACGCATCAGCAGAAAGAACACAGTCCTGACAGACGGATGGACAGACTACACTTTCGCCAAAAGCTGCACTTCAATAATTCTCTTTCAAGACAAATAAAAGTGCAGACAGGTTCAGTTCAGTACAGGTTTTCCACCTTTCATTACCTGCCTTCCTCGTGTGCAGGCTCTACCTCTGCATAGCTGCTGGTCATACTTAATGGCTGTGTGTAAGATGAAATATGTGCCGACATTTTTCATCCTGCTATAGCATGAAATATAAATCTGTACAGGTAATGATGAGATGTGTGTTGAAGCCGTTTCTGTGGTGACCGTAGCCTTATGAATACAATACTTACTGTGTGTTTCCTGAGGGGCTGCCCCTGAATGAGGATATTTGGAGTTAAGCAGATTTCATTAGCTTTAAGCTTTAGTGAATCAGTCCAGACATTTAAGGAGGGGTAGAAAAATTATTTTGGTGCAAGTGCTTAAAAAAGACTGTACAAAAGTAAAAGTTTTAACAACAGTATTAAAGACAGCCACAAAACAATAATAAGCCATCAGTGTCATTATACAAGCACATGCACAAAATGAGTTTCCTGCTAGCCAACAATGCTGCAGCTAAAAAGGTAACATGTTTTTTTTCTTTCTAGTGTTAATATCAGTGTTTATTTGATAACAGTCTTTGTTGACACACTGCTGCACAATTTACCGTCTAAGCCCTGAGTGTATTTTAAAGGAATTGTTAGGATTTTCTAAGTGATCTTGAAAAGTCTTAAAAAATTTAAATTAAAATGAGATTATCAGCGCCAATAAAGGTTATTTCCAAATGCTATTACTTAGCTTCTGATCAGATCGGACAGGACCGGATTGATTTACGGCATGTTGAAGTCTCTATGACAACACCACATTGGCTGACAAAGTTTAATAGTGAGAAGAGAGATCTGTGTTTTTCTCTGCTAAAAAACAATTTCTGGGATTAATTTATTAGTGATGGTGGAGACTGGAGCTGAACTGTCAGACAGAAAAACAACATCAGAGCAGAAGAAAGCAAAATGGGAGAGGGACAGAGTACGGGCTAAAGGCTAAAACACAACTTAAAGGCTGAAACATAAGCTAAAGGCTAAAACACAAGCTAAGCTGTTCATTCCAACTGGAATAACAATAAAATGAAGATTGAGGTTATGTTAGCTCTGATTGGTAGATGAGCAGGACATAACAAGGATTCGCAAACATTCCATGTTAGCCTACGGATACATCTCAGACACCAATCTGCCAGCAGCGCTAACTGACAAAGTTTGCTTGTTGTCACGTTTCAAACAACAGCGCTGTGTAACTCATGATCAATACCATACCTTGTTGCTTTGTAGCCAGTAAAAGTTGTCTTGAGCAAAGAAAAGTAGTGTTAAAAAGAAGATCTGATCTCCATTCATTTCCAAAATAAACACATGCCTTGTTAAGAGTCATCTCATCACGACAGTTTGCGCACGATTCCAGCCATAGCTTTCGCTGCGATCCACTTCAAACAGTCCCCACAGCCTCTTCAAAGAGTAATGCGACAATAATAGCACAAGTTCAGTCAGGACCACTCCTGCCAAAAGAATTAACCATTAGCAAACAATTAGCTAAATTTGTCAGTCCGGCTTTTCTCCCCTTCACATTCGCACATGGAACTCCAAGGCCCAAGGTAGGGAGAGCACACATGAAAATTCAAGGCAGGGAGAGCAGCAGCACAGACAGAACAAGAGCAAGTATAGGCAACACCACACACACAACGCCTACAAAAATCAAACAACGATTCTAAACTTTATGTATTTAACAGACAGACTGATCATTTTTTAATATTGAATAATCTCTCTCCAGTTTTGCTCCTTGAACTGTCCTTTGGAGACTTCACTGTTTTCCGTTGATTTATTTAGCTTAGACCTGGCTTGTAGCAGCCAACTAGCTAGCAAGCTAAGAGGTTGAGACACTTTGTAAGACATTATTGTAACATTATTAAAATAGTAACTGGTTTAATGTTGCACACACACTATTGTCTGAGCATAAGCTCATCTTGACAGTTTTTGCTGACTGCTGTATCTTAAACCAACTATAAGTGCATGCCAACTCAAACACTGGACATTTAAACTATCAAGGACACAGCGCTAGGTTTCATCAACTAAATAGCCTACCATCAAGCTTGCTTGTTGACAACAAAATTAATAGTCAATTGAAAGATGTCATTTTTAATTTTGTGACCTGAAATGCGGCATGTGGTTCCAGTAAAAGGCTACTACCATAACATTATAGTGCTGGGTTATCTGGATGTAAACGAGCACAGAAATGGAGGATGTGGATGCACAGGGAACCAAAAGCTGGTGGAGCTAGCTCTGCTAATGGTAGCCACTCTCAGAATTTTGTCACTTCATAACATCACTGAACACGATTCGGACACTTACAGCTCCTGTGTGTAGATTTGTTTTTCCTTTGACTTTCAAACTCCTGAAATGTTGTATCTTTAAACTTTTCTTTTGTGGATTATGAGTCTGCCGTAAGCATCTTCTATTTTAATCACTGTGCAATCAATTTATGTAGAAAATACTGTTCCCGGTACTGAGATCCTGTCCTGAAAGTCTTCCCAGACAACAAAAACAATTAAAACTAATTCTTAAGGAGGTACTCCTCATACACGCATCATTACAGATGCAACAATGATAGCAGCTCATTTAGTTTTTAATTTGGAGCCTGAGTGGCCTGCAGAGTGAGCGAGGAGGACAGACTGTGTGTATCTCAGGGGAACAGCAGGATGTCTGCTAAGGAGCGGTGTGTGTGGTGGCCTTCTCTGCACTGTGGCCCTTCATCAATTCCCTAAAGCCTCACCTATTTTGCAAGCCAACTGCATGCATTATCATATTTTATGTGGGTCATGAAAAGAGCGGCTAAGATGTTGCACTGCTTGTGAGAATTTTTGTTCAGAAAGTGTGTGTGCGTGCATATGTGTGTGTGTGTGACTAAAGCTCCATTTGATTGTACATTTTGCACAACAAATGAACTGCAAGTACAGTCACTTCTTGAAATATTTACTTTTAGAGTGATGGTCCGTACCTCAGACGTCTTCACTCCAGGAGACTCTACAATATATGATTTTTAAATCCGCTCTTTGATACTGTGATTTATTATTGATCTTGTGTACCCAGCCTTTTTATCTGGGAACCAGCAGACCAGGTTACGCACAACAATCACGCCAAGGTCAGTTCTGAATGATTCACTTTGTATCCCCGCTCTGCCAGTCTGTCTCTGTCTATTTGTCTGTCTTCTGGCTAACTGGAGCACTTCAGCTTTTTCGATCCGTCCATCCCGGGGAAAAAAAAAAAAAAAAAAAACATTTAGCCAATGCTGCTCCTTATCTCTCTTGCTCCCCTAATCTCCTGTGAGCGGCAGGAGTGGAGGCAGAGGGGCCGTCATTGTCCGCGGATGTGAACCTGCAACCTTTTCAATTTCACCCCGCGCTTCAAAAGCCCTTCCGCCTGGACGATCGCACGTCCTGGACAAAGGTGCCATTTGCTTTTCATTTCCTCCCCCGATAAGAAGGAGAGGGAAAGTATTGTATATTGTCATGCTCCGTCACCTTTCTGACATCAGCAAAATTGAAGCACTGACGAAAGATCGATACAAATTAAAAGTAAATACAAAAAAGAAGGGCAGTGAAAACGGGAGATACATTACCATGTTTGGAAATCCATTTTCTCCGGCTTCTCTTCTTAAAGTGCTTTGTTTTTTTCAGGAGAGGAGTGGGAGGAAGTGGAAAGTTGAAAAGTAGAAAACAATCATTGATGAGTTCTTCACAGAGTAATTATATAAGGCTAACCACTAAGAATTCATTAGTCAGCAGCTACTCTGACTTTGAATATCTCAAGTTTGTGATAATGATTAATCAATTTATCATTTATTTTTGGGGGGCTCATTAAATGTTAAGATAGTTTCAGTAAAAACTTTGACACTTAAGCATGATTAAAGGGGGATACAAACTGACAATGAAAGTTCAAAACAAAAAAATGGTAAAAAAAATTGATTATCAAAGAAGTAGCTACTGGAGTCTTAAAACCCTGGGGAAAAAAAAAAGATTCTGACTCTGAAAACAGATCACATAGATCATGGAAGACGGGCATAAAGACATGGCAACCTGGCACAAGAGAATGGGGGACACAGGCTTTTATACAAGAGGTAATGGGGCACAGGTAGAAGAGCCATCCTAATGGCTGGAAAACATGAGGGTAGGAAGTAAAGTTACTTGAAACAAGAGGAGGATGTGACAACAAAACAAAGATGGACATAAAATAATGAAAGATGAGTAAGACAAAGTAAAAAGTGCAAACTTAACATAACTGACGATATATGACACAAAGTCTTGAAAGTTAAGCCCTTGAAATGCGCCTTTTACAAGCAAACACAAAGCTAGCTTCCTAAAAACAACAATGCTAACAGTTAAATTGATAAGTTAAATGTTCTGGCTTCTTCAGCAAAACATCTTCAAGACATCTGTACCTGTGTTTGAATACGGTGTGATATTAAGACTGCAGCTCCCAGTGTCGCCAACTTAGTGACTTTTCAGACCCCTTTTGCAACTCTTTTTAAAAAATAAATAAAGAGTGAGTAATGACAAATCTAGAGACTTCTTCTGAAGTTTGGAGACTCTGATGTGAAAGTACGTATCGATCTTTTTCAAACCCCTGACATGTGGACCAGTCCTCCTCGCTCATGCAGCAGTCCCTCCCGGCAGCAGCTCAATCAGACGACCGCATGCAAATAAATCACACTTGCGCGTGTCTCTTTTGGGTCACATACTTACGATATTTTTGACTCACTTTATTATCTCTCCTACATCATTATTCCTCTGTTCTACAGCGCCCATGACAACAACATACAAATTGTCAGTTATGCAAATTAGGCAGTTAAGTCTAGCTAGCTAGCAACTTCTTGCTAGCGAGTAACTATTTTCCTTAATGGCCTTGCAGCAGCAAACTAGGTAAGATAGCTAACAGTAGTGCTACATAGGTTTTCAGACATTGTGGTGAAATTACATACAAATGATACAAAAAATACATTAAATGTTTCTGCAATACGGTCAAATATGTAAGAGAACTGTCCGAGCATCATTGTTCTCAATCAAAACACAGTGTTTACCTGTAGAAGTTACTTTTATAAGACTTCATAGCCTATTCTACAATGTATAAGCAACAGTGCTAGCCTTATCCTTGATGCTATGCTAACTGATAAAGTTGATAGTTGAGCTAAGAGTCTTACCTTTCTTTTATAATGTAAGCCATCCACCCTTCCCTGCTTCAGCCTTAAAACCAGCTGAGCTAAACATTAGCGTTTGCTGCTAACTTGCTAATAAAATATATTTGGCTTTTAGTTGGTGGTAAATTTGCATTTCATAGCCCAAGAAAATACAGTCACCTGTAAGATTTATCCTCTACAAGCACGTACACAAAGTTATATTTGCTGGGTTATCTCTAGGTTGATTTCGTTAGCTGTAGCCTAGCTTGTAGCTGCTAAGTAGCTTGAGACTTTGTGAATAGTGTCCTTGAAAAATTGTAGTAATGTTGCCTTTAGCCTTTTTTCAGTCATATATTGTTAACAACACAGCCCCTTTCACCACTGCCTTTTCTGCATTTATCCGATAAATGAAAACGAAGTGTGTTAGCATTTGGTCAAATATTAAAGGCTGCTTTGATCACACTTGAAGGGAAGTTAATTCATTGACAGTGTTGTTGGTGCATCATGTCATCCTTATCTCTCTTAGACCGCCATAAACATGCACCACTTGGTATTACCAGTAAACTTTGATCATATTTAATGTGGGCTGGTTGAGCGTGGCTCCTGGTGCATGCTCAATGTGCTAAAGAAACTGTGTGTTTTTACACACACACTGCTTTTATTTATGCCCTCATGTAACGAGCCAAAGTGGTGCTGTTCCAGCTTCTACTCTTGATTTATTTTCCCATTTTCCCAACTGGACACTCGGCTATTCACCATTTCACTTTCCTCTCCTGGCATCTTCCTCTGTGCTGCATTAGAGGAAACATGCGCTCTGGTATTCTGTCATTATAGCAGCATCTACACAACATTAAGCAAATGACATCTGGCTGGTAACATGTTCCAGTATCTAAGCACACCTCGCGGCGTGGCAGGTGGCCTTGCATCGATCAAACGCAGCGCTGCCAGGATTGGTCGGCAGGATGAGAAAATGACTGCTCATGGTGATTGTGTTTCTCTTCCTACTATTCTGTTTCTCTTAAAGTCCCACATTTCCATAGGAATGGTTTAAGATGTGGCACATATCCACAGGGGTTCAGAAATATTCTGAAATGAAAATGTGCTGCTTATTTTGACACCTACGCTTCGGTTATGGCTTCTCCAGGTGTAAATGCGAAACGCTGAAACGGGGTATGCAAAAATGTTTAATCAGTGCAAACAGCAGGAGCGCCGCATAATCTCTTTTTGGAGGAAACACACATTGTATGTGGGGCTATTACCTGCAGCATCAAACCAAACACGAGCCAGCTTAAAGATACAGTGTGTCTCTGAACAGGTTCAGATGTTAGTGTCAATAAAGTTTATACACATGCTGAATGCTGCAAAGTGCCTTGTTCAAAGTGGATTAATACAGTGGCCGGTAGGTGTCAGACGATTTGCAAATAAAAAACGCTTTGCAAAAGGTAAAAACACAAACAAACCAACAGAAAAACATGAAGACAAACACAACAACACAAATGCAAGTCACAACACAA
The DNA here is from genome assembly GCA_030710495.1 of Labroides dimidiatus. Lineage (NCBI taxonomy): Eukaryota > Metazoa > Chordata > Actinopteri > Labriformes > Labridae > Labroides > Labroides dimidiatus. The sequence goes on along the minus strand of CM061151.1, from coordinate 6,168,284 downwards.
CAGAAGTTAAAAGATGTCAACTTTAGCAGTTTCTGACAGATGGACACAGAAAAGCTGTGAAAATTAGGAAAACTTTTTTAACTTCAGCTATGATAGATTTAGCTCTGTAGGGGTCTTAACTTGTGATATTCTTTGTAGTACTGGTATGTTTTTATAATATTTACAGATAATGGGGTCATCTTGTATTTAGCTTTAAGAATCAGTCATGGCGCAACATTAGCATTATAGCTATATTCATCATAGCTGAAGTTAAAAAAAAAATTATTTACTTTCACAACTTTTCTGTGTCCACTGGGATAACCGCCAAAGTTGAGCTATTTTAACTTCCACTGCTGCCTTACTTTAGTGATGGAAAGTTCGTCTCTTTTCAGAGAGCAGGTCCTTTTGGCTTGGCTCCCAAAGATAAACGATTCTTACTACTCCCAAATGGCTCCAAATTTAGCATCATTTGTAGCCTCATATTTTAGCCTAACGTGGCAGATATGAATGATTTTTGTATTGATAAACCCTTCGAGGAGCCTCATAACTGCCTTGTTTGCACAGTTGTTCTGTTATTAAAGCAGGCATTCTTACTTTTGTTTAATAATTGAATCAAACACAACAAAGAACAAAAGTTGCTGATCCAGAGCTGCTTGGTTTGTCACTCATGTTTACATGCTTTTTGTTTGTTTGCTTTTCCTCCTCACCACTGTCTGCTGTCTTACTTTCAAAGGACAAGACGCCATACAAGACTGAGTCTCCCCCTTTCTGCTATCACATAATGGTACGATCCTTTATTTTCACATATGATTGGCTGCATGGCTGCCGTGCTGTCAGTCAAAAAAGTTTTGCCTCCAGCAGTGCTGAGCGATTGAATTCGAGCTGAACAATGAAAGGAAAACATTTGGAGCCGGCTTTCACTCTATGGGAGTCGGCTCTTCAGATGTCGGCTGTTAGAGCCTCATCTTATGCATGTGACAAATCACTACTGTACTTTCGTTGCGTTGTGGCGTTTCCATCTGTGTTGTAGTTTGCTTTTGTTCTTTTGGTGGCGTGGTTGTGTTTTTTTCCTTTTGCAAAGTGTTTTTATTTGCTGATCATCCGACACCTACCAGCCACCGTAGATCACTGTTAAAGAAATAGGTAAAAAGAACAAACTAGCTAGAAAACAGATTTTCGTGACACTGAATGAATGATTGACACAATTATCAACGAGATCTCAAATTGTTACTGTTCAACTTCAAAACTTTTTTTTAAACTGAAATATTCATTCATTCATTTTCTATACCGCTTATCCTATTCACGGGTGACTGGAGTCTATCCCAGTTGTCTTAGGGCAAGAGGCGAGGTACACCCTGGACTGGTCACCAGTCAATCACAGGGCTGACACACAAAGACAGACAACCCTTCACACTCACACCTACGGGCAATTTAGAATCACCAATTAACCTAGTGAGCATGTTTTTTTACTGTGGGAGGAAGTCAGAGAGAACCCATGCATGGGGCAAACATGCAAACTCCACACAGAAAGGCAGACGGAGATTCAAACTGGCAACCTTCTTGCTGTGAAGCAAAAGCACTAACAGCTGCTCTGTCTGGTCTTAATTGGAGACAGTGTCAAAATAAATGCTACCAACATGTGAATACTCCCTCATCTGAGCTGAAGTAAATTGCGCAGGTTTGAGTGACTGATTCAACAACCCAGTAACTGGTAACCCAGGGGTATCAAGAAGCAATCAACAAATGCTTTACTGTTGTATGTGCTGTTGTTGTGTAATTTTTCATGGTAATTTAGGGCCTAAGACCTTCTGCTGGCTTTGTCTTGGTGGTCCCAGCATTCCTCTTTCTAAACACTTCATACCTTAATTTTTCTAATTTCCCTATGCCAAAACTCTTGAAGAAGAAGAAGATGCAGAGGCAATCATCAGGAGAGTCCAGTTCAGCTTGAGTCCATACTTTATTCAAAGTGAGCCATTTTGAACAAAGCAAGTGAGTTGAGCAGTCTGCAGACAACCAACAACAACCAACAACTGCCTACAACTGCTAACTACTCCTCTCCCCTCCAACTGCCCTCTCCCCTCCTAACTGCTAACAGCCCCCCTAACTCTCTCTCTCTCCCTCTCTCCCTCCTAACATGACCAACAATTCACATTTTTATAACCCAGAGGACGGTTATTTTCTCCTTGCTCCTGTCTCTGGATTGGTCGTCTCTGTTGAAAGACAAGTCTTCTTTAGGTGAGCTCCTTATATGGAGGGAAGATCCTTCTTGATCGATGCAGGGGTTAAAAATAGAGACTGATTGCTGTGGTCACACTGAAGATTCTGCTGTGAATCAAATTGAGCATTATTCAAGGTGTCATCATGAGTTTGCTTATATACTTTGGTTTTGAACCTGGTTGCAACAGTTTTCTTCCATTGACTTTTGTTCCAATGTTGGTTAATGCATCTATATGTTATAAGACATGGCTCTTTCGGGGTCCAGTTGGTCATTGAAGATCAGATGTCTGCGAGCCTCAGCATCGTGGCCACGCCAGTCTGAAAGGCGTCTCATAGGGCAAAGGTCAATAGATATATGACTTTGTTCTTTGCTCTGGGAGACAACTGCAGGCATTTCGTATCTTTGCTTCACTTGTTTTTTGCTGTGAAAAAATGTTCAATACTATATTTATGCTACTCAGAGTTTTTCTTGGGTTTTTAAGCTTCATTATTTTATACAGCAATCCTTTAACATCCAGTGAACAGTAACTTGGCTCGTGTCCAGTTACTTCACCTGTTTTGGGGCATTCTTTAGTTATTTTTACAGCCATGGCATGCTCCAGGAAAACCTATGTGCATCATCTGACTCTTCCAGAATGCAATGGGCAGAGTAATTTATGTTTCTGCTTTCTAGTAGACTGAAGAAAGAGACAGCTGGCTGCTATATGTAAGCTGCTCTACATTTTGGACTTGTGACTGTCCCAGAAGTTATATTTTTACAAATAAAATTTTCTACACTGTCCACTACCATGCCTACTGTGAAAATACAAAACACACACACAATGTGTGTGTACAGAGAGCAGACGACAAGCACCCTGGGAGACTCGGTGGCATTTCCACTGTTATTGCTTCTGTATATCTGAGCGCAGCCATGGGATTACCATCAGTACAAATTAAAAACAAATAAAGGATGCAGGGTGGAAACACAAGGCAAAGATCTGGATCTATTTGGCCTTGATTTATGGACCACTGATCCATGGCCGGTTGGGTCAGTGAGCTAGTGAGTGTGCATTCTAGCAGCCTCATTGCCAACTCACCTGCCAGTCAATAACCTATTTAATTTAATGTCACAGCCCATACGGGAAAGCATATTGACAAGCTGCAGAATACACCTTCAAGAGGCCCCCAGCTGCTAGTGCCAGATAAACTGCATTTGAAAATTCAATCTTGCTTTCATGGATGCCCCTGAGTTCTTATAAATTATTAAAACCCAGCCCCCAGTAAACTAAGGGGGGAAACTGAGAGCTGGGGAGTTAATGTCAGGTGATCATTGGCTGCAAAGACAAGCGAGAATTCCCACATTGTACTTCCAGTGCAGTCCAGTAACTCTCAGAGGTGAAGCAGTCACTAACTGGCCTTTATGAATCTTTCAAAAGGGGGAGAAGAAGAGGAGCGATGGTATTTCAACGTTTAGTAAAGTGTCAGTCCTCAGGTGTCAAGCAGGTTATGCTGCAGGTCAACACTTTAAGTATGCTCTGTTTTGTTTTATGATAAGCAGCTTCACCTGGAGGCAAATATTGAAGAAGACAAATCAAAGTGTTTCATGAGACTTTTGGCAGCTCTGTTTGATCTCCAAACAAAATCATGCATCCCCTGCGCGTGTCTCAAAGACTTTGTTGCTTGGATGACATCTGAAGGTGACTCCCGCTACAAGTCTCCGTTTTTTGATGCCTCCGTCCTGTCGCAGTCAATAAGCCATTTAATCTCGGCGCTCAGCCGAGTCGATGCAGCCGATGTCGTGTCCGGGGCTTATGGTAGACAAGACGAGGGCTTCTGCCCAGACCTGATAAACCATTCATTCATTTCCTTGAGCTCTTTTGTCTTCTGTTCAGTTCAGAGAAGAAGAAAAAAAAAGAGCTCTTGGCCTATTTCAATCATGGATGCCTCTCTTTAATGAGCTGCTTTAATCCTCAGCAGCGAACGTAGCTCGCCTTTCAGCGTGACAAAAAAAAATGTACTAGATTAGAGGATTACTCGCATTTATGTATTCATGTACTAATTTATGAACACAGGCTATTCCACGGATGCCAGGCAAGAGAGAGAGAGTCGAAAGCTTGTGTTGCACAAACTGCCACTAGTAATATGGCTGATTCATCCTTCAGGGGATATAAACAGTTGCATACGCCTCTTTATTCATGATCAGTGTTACAGAAGAAAAAAGTATTCTATTTACTGTTGAAACAATCTTTATTTTCAATCTTTATTTCTCAACGACTTGTTCACACTTTGTAGCCTTGAGTTTTTGCTTTGTGTCTCCAGCCATCTTGGTCTTTTGGTAGTCATAAGTGACGATGTGTGGACGAGAAGCCAAATGGCACTGACTGTAACACATGGAAAAAAGAAAAAATCTGAGCCAAGTCCGAGTTGAGCCCTCTTCACCTGAATGTGAGTCAAGGTGGAGTCTTTAGTACCTTAGCCTAATTACGGGAAAAGTCCCCCAAAAAAACTGTTTTAAGCTCTCTCAGTCCATCTCAGTGAAGATTGCAACACTCACTCTGTAATTGTAGCAACCAACCAACCGACCAACCGACCTTTTGGTGTTTCAAAGCTGTTAAAACAAATTCAAGTTAAGTATATTTGTATTTTAAACACATGCTTTGAAGAGAAATCTTTTGTTTGCCACGTTTCATTTTAAGGTTCTTTTATTTGTTTTTAAATCTTTAAATGGTCCGGCCGCATCCTACCTCCCTGAGCTCCTTCACCCCCACGCTCCTGCTCGGTGCCTCAGGTCAGCTGATCAGCTGCTGCTGGAGGTACCGAGGTCAAAACAGGGCCTTTTCTGTTGCCAGTCCTAAACTGTGGAACAATCTTCTGTTCCACATGAGACGAGCCCCGTCACTGTCTGTTTTTAAAACTTGTCTTAAAACCCATTTTTATTCCCTGGCTTTTAACCCAACTTGAGACTGGGCTCCTGTTTTCAGTGTTTTTAGTTTTTAAGTACCGTTTTATTGTTTTTAATTGTTATAAAAGCAATGAAACAATTATGTAAGTGCTATTGTTTTATTTTTATTGTATTTTATTAATTTATTTTTAATGCCTTTATGTACAGCACTTTGTTTCAGCTGTGGTAGTTTTTAAAGTGCTCTATAAATAAAGTTGAGTTGAGTTGAGTTGAGTTTCGGACCAAAACATCGCATTAGAAATATTATTTTCTGGAAGTTGGCCAGTGTGCAGGATTTTTACTTCAACTACTTTGGTCTGTCTTTGTCCGACACACCTGCTGAGTAGTTGATGCACGCTTTGAGCCTCCTTACTAACAGCTAAAGGTCGTCCACCAGTCAGCTGAGCTGTGCCTCTGAGTGGGTGAACTCTTATTCTTAAAATCTTCTAAATTGCGGAGTTAGGAAAAAAAAACCTTACAATGTGTTCTGATAGTAAAATGAGCTATTCAGATTTAAGTGTGTATGTGGCTTCTGGCACCTCTGGAGACGGACTCAAGCGGATGCTCACCGAACTGCAGTTTTTAGCACTTCCACATTGCCTCGTTTTTAGACCGTAGGTTGCTGCTTGGAACTCTCCCTTGCTCACCTTTCCAATTGGTTTGTTTCCCAAAGTGACGGTGGCTCTTGAGGACAAACTTCTTTGGCTTCCACATGTAATAACACATAACACAAACGCTAAATGCTGCTAAGTACCGCTCCTCAAAGTCTAACTGTGACCATTATTTATAAAGAAGGGTTCATGCTGTTTATAAGAAGGCGAAACTATCAATGGAGACTGGAATCCACTTATCATTCCCTCATCTGGTTCCATATGATCAGCCTCTTTTGTACAATGCTGACCATTTTGCTCCCAGAGCATTAGATATAATGAAACTGTCAGTACATGAAGCATATCTCTCGTCTTTTAGATATAGAGCCATGACAGTTGGGATAACTTTCTTAGAAATTCATCCATTTGCTTGTCACTCTTGCAAAGTGATGGGACGAGTGCTGACAATTTTGTGAGAGAGGCTTATAGTTCAAGTTACTCTGAACATTACAGTGCATGAAGTTTATGATTTCATGGTTCTCTTTTTCACCAGATGTCCATCATTTTCTAAAAAACTGTCGTTCTAGATGAACAATGCCCCTTTGACTCTTCCAGCTGGTGCACATCCAAGGCTTCCCGCTTCTCTGCACAGAAATCAGAACAGTTTTGAAAATGCATGAAAACTTTCCCAAAGAAACACCATTGTGCAGCTGAAAGATCAAGTCTATTGTAGGTTTTGTGGGAAACAATCATTGCGCGGGGTGTTGGTGGGCAGACAAAGTGCAGTGGGACGCCTCGCGGGCTCCTTTGGATCTGGCCACGGAACATCTCGCTAAATGCGGTCAGACAGATGAGTCTCGCCTCGGAGCGCTGCCTCCCAAGGGCAGAGTGACATTTTCTGGGGACAATATGGGACTGCAGTGACATAGAAAACACCCCCTCCTCCTCCTCCTCTTTACAGACTCACTGCAGGTCTGTTCATCTCTCCATCCCTCTCAGCCTCTCTCTCTGCTAATTCCACCGCTCCTGAGTGCTGCAGTAGAGCCGCCTTCTGCCTTTTCATTCTGTTACAGGTCAAAAGACTTGACAAAGTTCCAGAAAGCCTGGTGGTGCTACACCAGGGGAGTGAAATGGATGAAAATGTGACTGGATTCAACAAAGACAATGATTACAGACAGGTAGGAAACACAAGAGCAAATAAATCTCATTTGCCCTGATCTACAGAGAAGGTTTCCTCAGCACTGTGGAGAATAATTCATTACTAAGTTACACATCTGCAGTAACAAGTAGTTAATCTAGTTACTTTTCAAATTTAGTGAGGTGCTTTTTTGACCAATGTTTTTTTTCTTCCTCAGTGCAAAAACGTCTTCAGTGTCAGCTGGTTTTTGCACTTTACTCTCAAAGCTATCTCGTAAATAGTTCAACTTTGGAGGACAGCTGCGATAATCTGTAGCTGTGTTTCCATGACACTTTTTTTTACAATGAAAAAAGCGATATTTCCGAAGTTTTCGATAAAGTACAATTGCACCTTGTTTCCATTACGACAAGAATTGCACACAACTTGAGTAAAATCTCATCCCGAGATTCAATATGTGGGATGCCGATGGAGGAAAGAGGACTGTTAAGTTACTGCCGGTAACCATGGATACTCCAAACCTTTGAAAAGCTGAACTCTTTTGATGAGTGTTACTAGCTGTGCTTCCATGACGCTTTTTTTGCAAAATAAAAGCAGTATTTCCAAAGTTTTGATGAAGTACAATTTCACCTTGCTGGTGTTTCCATTACAACTAGAATTGCGCATAACTTGAGTGAAATCTCATCCTGCAAGATTTAATTTGCAGGATGTGGAAGAAGGAAGGAGGACTGTAACTGGCGGTAACCATGGATACCCCAAACATTTTAAGAGCCGAGGGCGTTGAAACATTGTTATGTCCGTCAAGATGCTGCAATGATGACGATTCCAATTCGTGAACACTTGTGTTTTTATTCATTGGTCACTGTCGGCCGTGACCACGCCAACTCTAAACAGGCACAAACAAAACACTGAACACCTCCGCCCCTCACTCCCGCTGCACTCTGAACCACTCACAGCCTTCCTGATGCCTTCACTGAGCATCAGAAGCGCCAACATCTGCACTGAACACGTAACTAACAGCGGAGCTTCAATCTGAGCTTGGATCTCTCTTCTCGCTACTAAACTTCATCAGCCGGCGTGGTGTTGTCGTAGAGACTTCAACGTGCTGTAAATCAATCCGGTCCCATCCAACCTGATCAGGAAGCTAAGAAATAGAATTTAGAAATAATTGGTGCTGATAATCTCATTTTAAGTTGTAGAGTACAATCAGGCCAATATCTTGACGAGGGACTATTTCAAGATCACTTCAAAAACCCTCACAGTCCCTTTAAGTTTAAGGTTGATGTCTTCTTTAGGACGCCTTAATTTGCTCAGCTAATCCTTGATCAGTAGGAGTAAAACGCTTTGGTTTTCCTGGTTTTTAGTTCTAGTTTTGGGGGCTTTTGTGTTCGATTTGAGGGACTTGTGGAGAGAGCAGGAAATGACATGCACCAAAAACTGTCAGGAACTGGATTTGAGGACCACAGCCTTTGCACACAGGTCGTCCAATCCACCAAGAGAGCCCCGTAAAATGCTTTTATATGATATGAAAATGAAAAAAAGACGTGGATGATCTTCTTTTGACACAAAGGTCACAGGTGGAAGAGAAATAGATTGTCTCCTGATCATATATCATCCCCATACATATATGCGTCTATACCCCATCATTTTCTGCCAGCTGTATGTCAGTGTCCCCTCCTGTATTTACTGTTTAGCCTCCTGTACTGTGCTGTCATCCGTCTGAGTCACTCCACACATCTGTCATCGTGGATTGCTGCGCCGCTCTGTGTGACAGATGCGTCCTTCCCATCTCAGCAGGGACTCTCTCTCCCCCTCTCAGGGGGGGGGGGTGCAAATTTCTGCGCATCCAAGCATTAGCAATCATGCACAGCACCTTGATGAGAGACAGGCCCCCGCTACTTGATTGACTGGCATGCTAACACGAGGCGAAGGCGACAAACACCACAGGCGCGGAAACACGAAGACTTGAGGCGCGCAGCCCCGCGTCCTCGACACACAGAAAACACGCTCGGACACTCAGAACGAATCAGCGCACATTAAGAGCTCATCTCTCCTCCTCTCGCCTTCTAAATGATGTGACTCACTGATATCCATGGCTAATCTCATTATGTTATGTCAGCGAGCAGGGGACAGGTTGCCGCTGAAGCTGCTCTGGCTGAGTATTACCGTTGATTACACAAACACAACACACTCCGCCACACGGGAAGATGTTTTATTGTCCACTTCAGAGGGAGGATAATGTTTTCAATCAAGGTTTGAAGAGTTTCCTGACACGACGAGTAAGGGTCAGAGACAATTAACTTTCAAGAGTCTTGGCCAGAAAAGCATCCAATCAAGTTCAGCCGGTCATTTTCTTTCCCCCTTGTTCTGCAGCTTCAGCCGGTTAGCGGTCGATCCAATTAAGACTTAGGATCAGACTCGTGGTCGTCCTGTACGGCGTCCTGCTGGCTGACGCACACAGAGCAGGAAGAGATCTCCGTGGAGGCCGTCTGTCTCGCAGGGAATGTTTGACTCTCAGCTTTGATTGCTTAATTTTTCAGCGCTGCGTTTCGCCGTAGGAGGCTAACAGGCCCGGTTCAAGACCGTCTCTCAGTCTGTCCTCCCCCAATGAGGACAAGCACAGCTCCTGCTGGGTCAGCGGGGTGCTGATTGGGTGAGAGACTCGGCGCCTGCCGAGGGCGTTGAGGGAGAGAGGAGGGACCCGTCGGTCCTGCTGTTTGTTTAAGAGCAGGAAGTCATGTGGAAAGGCCTAATGTTTTAATTGGTGTGAGCAGTGACGGATGGTACCTGACGGGACTCATTAATCAGAGCGGGGTGAAAAGGCTAGAGGCTGAGAAAAGCTAAAAGGAGAGACGAATAAAGAGAGAGAGAGAGAGAGAGAGAGACGTCAATCTGTGATGAGTGTCAAACAGACCCCTGAAGATGGGCTCAGACTCCAAGCAGTGTGGAACAATTTTCATCCATTTCAACCTCAACCTGTCCCAAGAACTACTGCTGATATTTGATGAAGTGAAGGATTTTAAATCTCCCAACATGTTTGATATTTAAAATTTAAAATCTGGATGGAAACCGTAATTTCTGAGTGGAAAAATATTAGCCGTGAGTTTGTTTGTTTTTCTCAACAGTGGCACTCCGGTCCAGTTGGTGGCAGTAATGCACCTCTAAGGTGGATAGCGAGCAACCACTAAATACTGCAAGGGAAGAAAAAGAAAGGTAGTGTTGGTAATCAGATTTAGATACACTTTTTGTTATCCTGGTTAAAATGATCTTTATGTCCTGATGGCAATCAATGCATGATGTGTTCTTAAAAGAGAGTGAAAAATATCCGCTCTCTACAGCAGGAGTAAACCTGGGAAAACACCAACCAATCCTAGTGTTTAGGATCCAATTTATTAAACCAATCAAATCTCGTCCTGCCGTTCTGTCCGCCTCATGTGCGTACATTTCGCTTGCGTGCACTAGCCCCGATTTAATGTGCATAACCAAGAGGGATCCAAGTACGCTGGAGAATGGCAGAAAAACTACCTATACCCCAATTACTGGGAACGTAGTGCAAACAAAACGGATGTGTTGAGGGCTGGTTTGAGTCTGTGATTGCAAATCAGTTTTGGAGGAGCTCCAAGTGTCGCAGGGTTCGGGGCTAAACAGAGCCCTGAGGAGATGCTACATTCAAATTCATGCTAGTGTGATTACCAACCCTGCCTTTAAGTTGTACTTAAACACTCACTTTCACAGTGTTGTTAATTTACTGCTCTGTGTGTCTTTGACTCGCCTCACAGGGACAAATAAAGTTTTATGAATTGAATTGAAGTCTGCGGGTGAATCTCAAAAGAATGATGGTAATTCAAGCTTTTTTAAGAGAGTCAGTCATCTTGGCTCGGCTTACTTTGAAGTACCAACTCTTTCCGTTCCCAAGTTTCGGTTCCAACTTAATTATTCACCTAAAACTAATGTTAATTTAATTACACAACAAGTCAATAATATAAAAACATATATTCTATATTTTTTTAATTATTATTCATATGGCTTTATTTATATACTTAACATACAAAACATGGAAAAGACTGCTGAATGAATAAATTATCAAGTGCATCAACAAGACAAGATAAAACTTTATTTATTGATTGTTTTGTTTTGTTTTGTTGCAGCATACAGCATGTGAAAAGTGAAAGAGCAGTTCAGTGAAATACAGTGAAAGTACAACACACTAAGCTAACTTTAACAGCAAGAGAAGCAAAATAAAAATAAAGTGGAATAAACTGGAGCAGACTATAAAAAATAAAATTAACAAAGAAGATGAAAGAGAAGAGAAAAGAAGCACAAAAGACATAAACATGACCAAGAAAACAAAAAAGGAGGTGAAAAATAAATGAAGTGGACAAAAAATAGACAAAAAAAGATGACAACAAAGAAGGGAAGAAGGCAAGGATGGCAAAGCCAAAAAAGAAAGATGACAAAGAAAACAGTGAAGAAGACAACAGGTGACAAGGGAAACAAAGAGGAGGAGGAGGACAAAAAGGGAGGAAGAAGAGGAGAAGAGAGGACAAAAACAACAAAGATGATGTAGAATTAAAGACAAATCAAGACAGAAGTGAGGATGACAAAGAAGAACAGCTGACCGTGGGCCTTCCTCAATCTAGACCCACTCCCACTCATCAGAGTGAACTTTGATTGACAGCTGAAAGAATCACCCGTCATCAACTCTCCTCACTCAGTCCAAACAGGAAGTTTGTGTAACGACAGTTTGTTTTCCACACAGCTCAGCTGTGACTCACATCGGTAAAAAAAAAAAAAAAAAAAAAAAAGCCTCCCTGATGTAAGAGAAAGTCACGATCTTCTTCTGTGGTTTTTCTCTTCTCTAAACATCAACACAACATTTTCAAACTGATTAAAATCTGAGAAGTTGAAAAAAAAAGTTTTAACGAGCATCTGTTCATAAAAATAGCTCAAAAAATGGAGGAAAAAAACACAATGTTATGAGACTTTTTTTTTTTTTTTTTTAAGCTTCCTCGTCGTCCCCCCTCGCAACAATCAAAGACACCCACTGACACCCTCACAGCTGTGTCTGTCACACTCGGCCACTCAACCACAGAGAGCTGAATGAGGGTGCAGCAATAATTAGATTCTATTTACACATATGCGTGTGTGCTTGTGTGCGCATGTTGCAAAACCATCAAGGATTACATCCGAGCACCACAGAGACGAGATCTGTGTCGAACAGAGAGTATGATCCATGTTTGTCATGTCCAACGTGGCCTCTGCTTTCTGGGGCCATTTCAAGCTCTGCAACACATATTTGACAACAAGCCTCCAGAGACTGATCCATCAGATACATTTACAGAGAGAGAGAGAGAGAGAGAGAGAGAGAGAGAGAGAAATACACACAAACAAAAGTTCCCCTTTGGGCCAGTCCATCCAGCCTTTTTGACTGGACTTATGTTCTCTGCACAAAGTAAAAAAATAAAAAAGCTTTTTCCTCCACCGCTGTCTTTCTCAGCTTGTCCTTTCAGCCTGTTTGCCCCGCTCTCATCCAGGTCACTTCACCTAATGGAGTAAAATAAAGGCCCCAAGGCCACAAGTCGTCCTCTGGACATAAAAATCCACATTCAGGACTTCCTTTGTTTCTTCTGTCCCTGTGTCTCTGCCCCGGGGCGTGCACAGAGAGCAGTCACTTAACTGCCTCTTAGGTTGTCATTTTCTCTGGCTATTCATGGCTGTACCATCAAAGCAGGGCCGGCGCTTTATGTTTGTGTCACTGCATTTGGTGGATCGCTCAACGGCCTCCATCAAAACAACCAGCTGAGAAAAAAAGCGGCACTGTAACGCTGCCACTAAAAACTACTACGAGTGCCCTCTCTGTCGCTCATGATGGTCTCTTTAATTGATCTCATCAGAGGCCAGAAATCAAAATATTAAGTATTGTTTTTCCACAGCTCTGATCATCTCTTTGTTTTGGATGCTTGTTTTTGTTTGGCACACAGGATGCATGTGGAGTATTATGCAAATGTCTGCACGGAGCTTTTCACCGTGATGGATTTCCATCCAAAAATCATTTCAGCATGACGACAGTTGCACACGGAGGTAGAACAGAGGAAATGGGTGCAGAATTTAGCATTGTTTGGATAAATTGTGGAGACATTATGGTGGTCTGTGAAACGATGAAAAGGGAAATTATGATTTTTTGTTTGTTTTTGTGTTTTGTTTTGTTTTTTTCTAAATTTGAGAGTCTATCTAAATCTCAAAGTAGCACAAAATTCAGGGTTCTTACTTTGAAACTACTAGCAGCTCTTGGTGTTGTGTGGTCAAGAAGACAGGGTCATCAAGGGCTCTAAATTAACACCTGCAAACCCGCCAAATGTGGGTGGAAAATTCAGTTTGGCAGGTATTAAAAAAAGACTTGCTAGCCACCTTGTCAGGTGATAAATGAAGCATTTTACCATCTATTTTGTGGGACGCATGACCGCGGTTTCTCCGTCACATACCTCGGTGTACACAGACACCTCTCTCTACGAGTAGAGTGGCCCTCTCCTCCCTCTCTTCAAATAAACTGCCTGAAGTTGTCTTTGCTTCAACTTGATTTAATTCATTTATTCTGCGCTTTGCTTGATACATAAGCAGACTATTGATCAAAAAAGTTGGGATAGCATTATGGACAAAGACTTTCAGACTTTCTGCACCAGTCTTCTCCAAGTCCCAGCGGATGGGATGGGATGGATGGGATGGGATGGGGGGCAAACAATGAACATTTACCTATAAGAAGAGGAGAGACACCAGTTATGTAACTAAAACTATGTATAAGGTAAAACATACTATGCTTTCCTAATAAAAAGAAAATTTCAAAGAAAAAAAAAAGATAGAAATAGCCTCTCTATGTGGCAGCTATCGGTCCGATGAGACCCATCTGTTCAGGAGTGAAGTGTAGTTTTTTAAGCAAAAGCTGCCTCATATTGTTAATTTGATAGAAGAAGAAATGTGGTGAAAACCAAAGTTTTCACCCCACAGTTTGACAACCACCCTGATCCATCTGCCTACAAACTGCAGTCCAAGTAACGTGATCTCCTCTGTACGGAGCGCTGCCACCTACGTGTTGTTCAGTCCTACGCACTCACTTCCCATCAGGCCTTGCACACTCTAGAGGGCCAGTTTTCCTGGTGGGCATGGTTTCCTTTAACTGTCCGCCCACCAAAAACTCATCATCTTAATTGTCCCTTCTGTTGATGTGAAATTCAATAAAAGTGGCAGGGAGCGTTTTGAATTGATTGTGAATAGATGTCGCTGCCTGGCTGTCTACTTTCATGACAGCTGGAGGAGAGTTGATGTACTGTATTCCACAAAGTGTGTGTACACATTTGTGTGTGTGTGTGGGTGTGAGGGTGGGTGGGGGTTTCTTCATTATCTTGACTTGAAAAGTGGTTTTCATGGAAATGTGGCACATCTGTGACAAATCGTGTCTGCATTGCCCACCCTCAGGTTTTTTTTTTTTTTTACATAACCTTGCTGGTAGTGAATTGCAAATCTGTCTCTTCACATTTGTACAGTTATGTTCAATTGCTCACGGGGCATGAATTCCTCATTGGCGCCAGAGAACAGGGAGGTAAAAATATGAAAAACCATCAAGTCCTTACTTTTCACATGGCTGCACTCCACTCATTGCTCTCTGATGGCATGGCCCTGCAACTAAAGCCGTGAAAAATGATGTTTTTTTTCCTGTCTGGTTGACCTTGGCCTCAAAAACACAACCCAACCGATATTTAACATGTTGCTTTTCCTACACCTCCTGCCTCCTGGGACGCCATCAGCAGAACATTCCTGCAGAGTTAGACGGGCTGAGGAAGGTAAGACCTGTCGGTGTCACACTGAGCGATGCAACGACAGGTGATCATGTGGAAAAACGGACTCATCCATCTGAGGGGGCCGATACTCTAACACGATTTGAAGCCTCTTGAATATGTTGGATTGCTGACAGTTCAGTAAAGATGAGTTTGTTGTTTCTCCTGTTAATTGATGAAACCTTCACATGTCTGTAAGGTTACCATGCAGGGAAAAAAAAAACATGACTGTGCCTTTTTTCCTTTTTATAAATCACTATTGATCAGCAGAGCTTCCTCCTCTCCAGACGGCAATCAAGACATTGCGACGCTTGGCACCCATTTCCTCCCTCGTCCTGAATTGATTTTATGAAAGCACGGCTCCTCTAAAACTCAGTTGGTACTTTAAAACTTCATCGTTGTGGAGCTTGTTATCATAAGCCTCTGGAGCTCACTCTGCCCTTCAGAATTAAAGGTTGCCAACATTTGCCTCATTACTTTTTTATCTACGCTTCAAACACGCCTCTGTTCTTTTCACTCTCTCCGTCACTGTTTGAATGGAGATGTCAAAAGGTTTCGATTTCTGTCATACAACCGTTTTTTTATTCTGTCTCCCAGGATACATTTTAAACCACTGAAAACAGACGCTGATTCCCACTTACCTCAAACTCATCTTTATTTATACAGCACCTTTCATACATTTATATATGCAGCCCAAAGAGCTTAAAACACTGTATTAAACACTTGTAGGGTTTTCCATTTTGCCGCCCCCTGTGGTCAAAATAGTATGTTGGGTCTTTTAGTTGATTTTGTCTTGTAAATATCTTTTTTTTAATGAAAGAATTTTCCTGGTTCACTTTCAACAATTGAAACAATTTAAAAGCTAAAAGTAAAATTTTTAAATTTTCAGGGTAACTGAAAGGTTGTGTATATATATATATATATATATATATATATATATATATATATATATATATATATATATATATATATATATATATATATATATGTGTGTGTGTGTGTGTGTGTATATATATATATTTATATATTTATATATTTATATTTATATATATATATATATATATATATATATATATATATATATATTTATATATATATATATATATATATATATATTTATTTATATATATATGTATATTTATATGTGTATATATGTATATTTAATAAAAAAAAGACAGTCAAGAACACAAAACAAACTTTTATTGCAACTGACTCACTCTCAGCCTTTATACTTACAGCTTCTCTGTCTAAACCTTCTCTCTCTCTCTCTCTCTCTCTCTCTCTCTCTCTCTTTCTCTTTCTCTCTCGCCCTTCATTAATTACAGGCTCAGCATCAGCCGAGCGTCTCACAGCACGGGGTTAATGCAGGAGAGGATCTGTCGCCCGGGGAGGCTGGTGCCTGTTGCCAGTAAGTTCTCCACACCCTTCGCATCCCACTGTGACACCCACATTTACGCTCCTGCCACCCATGAGTAGCTGAGTGCACTCTAAAGCCGCTTACAGAACTTTGCTAAACACCAGGCTTATTTCCATGAAAAATTAATTAACCTGCTCGAGTAAAATGACTAACTCTGTCGGGTTCTTTGTGTTGCCCTCTTAGATTCCCACTGATAGGATCGAAGATTATATTGGGACTCATTTTTCTATTCACATTTAAATGAATGCTTTCTGCTGTGAAAAGGCAGCCTAAGATTTTAGGGTTTTTTTGTTCACATTTTATTTAATGAATGTTAACATTTGAATGATGTATGAACAATGAAGGGAAAACAAACAGAAGTTAAATCAGAATACATGTGGAGAGCACTTGAGTTAATATAACCACGAAATGTTTAATTTTAACACCCGTTATTCTCCAAACAAAGCTTCCATCACTGAGACTATTTTTGTCTGTTTTATACCACAGCTTTAATAGGAAACTCATCCTTTAACTTTGAAAATTTATTAGTTCATTCTTTTTCATGAGGTTCATTTTGATTCTGACAGTAAATGTGTTTTTAAAAGAGATTCCAGTTATTTTCAATAATCCTACCCTCTTTTAGAACTTTACATTTTTATGGTGTCTATATTTCAAAAACTTTTATAAAACTTGATAAATTTCCATAAAATTTTTGGAAATTTTGGGACATGTCTTAAAGAGAGGGGTATTGTGCTCTCTTATATTTGAAGCAAAGATGTAAAGTAACCATACTGGATGTAAATACTAAAGGTGTGTAGATGTTCTTGAATTTGACTGTAAACTGTTCATAACGGATCGTTCTAAAAAATAGCAGGAGATCTTGGTGAGATCTTTGCAAGACCACCTTAAATGATGAGGTCCTCACATTAGGTTCTCCAAACTAACTATATTTAGTTCATGACACTTTGGAAGAATTGGCCTTAAACACCAAGGTCTGTTTATAGCTCTACTTCAAACATGCCTCCAGGGGGCTGGCCAATCACAAGGAGAGGGTTTGTGGTGTGGGGAGCCTTAAAGGGACAGCAGCTAAAACAAAGTGTTTCAGACAGAGGCTGAAAAAAGGGTTTCTGTGAGAAAATTTAAGATTTTTTTTGTCGCTGTAAATCATGTTAACCTACTACAGAAGTATGAAAGGGACAGTATAAAGATCTCTATACCCCCTCTTTAAAGGTGTGGCATTGATTGGCATTCATATGTTCTACTGACCAGTGCTTTGATGACTAACAACAGAAATGGATAGATGTGAGATTTTAGGGGGATTTCATTTTTGGCTTGTAATATTCTCTTCTAGAGCAATTGGAACACTTGGAAGTCCTGAAATGTGACTCTGTTTTGGGGATCAGTTCTTTCCATGCAGCAGTCTCCCATGTTGAGGAATTAAGCAAGTGTAAAAAAAATGCATTGACGAGACTAAATAAGTTCAGCCTCTGTATCTGCTTTCTTAATTCAGACATATTGTGTTTTTTTGTTGTCTCCATGAGTTCAGACAGGCAGCAGCTGCGTGTAATATAATCACGCATGCTCACTGCTGTGATGAAGAGTTTATGGGAAATTTGTGTGAGGACATGATGTTTGGTCTGAGCCATCGTGACCTGCCAAGAACGCCTGATCACTGCCGGCTGCTCCCCTCTGAAGCCACAGAGAGCCAGGAATCTGGCAGAAAGTGTGTCCCGTTCAAAAGTCCAGATTTCATCAGATTACCAAAGAACAGGATGGAGAGTGGGATAGAGGTCACTTCATCCCAGATGGGACCTTTGATTAGAGCGAGGGAGACCCCCACTATTGGTTAACAAACAAAAAAAAAATGGAAAAGGCATTTAGCTCTTTATCCAGAAGGCAAATGTTTCTTGTTTCATTCTCTGGAAGGGTATCCAGAGGGCACTTTTTTTATTTATACAGTGGATGGCATTCACAGGGTCTCTGTTTTATGTTTGATCCACTGGAAGGCATCCAGGGGTTATTTTCTTGTTTTATCCATTTGTAGGGCCTCCAAAGCCTCCCTGTATTATGTTTTATCCATTGGTAGGGAATCCAGCAGGCATCTTTTTTTGTTTTATTTAATGGAAACTCTGTTGTGTTTTATCCACTGAAATATAGACCCCTCCACTGTTTGTAAATAGTGATGAAGTTTCAATAGCTGTGCGCGCATTTTGGCAACGGAAGTGCTGAAGAGTACAGTGGCTGGTCAAGAGACGTGAGGGTGTCAACCATCATAAAACACTTTTTTTTTTACAAACATAACACCAATTTAATGGATGGTAAACAACTCCTGGGTTCGTGAGAAATCAGTGAGGGGATGGAAAACATCAGCAAGTGGACAGACATTCAGTGGAAAGACATTTTTAGTATATAAATCCAGCGTGTACCCCAGAGAGGTCACTCCATGCTTATGACTGCATCATCCGCTGACACTGACTTGACTGTGAAATATAAAGACATGAACTGTGTCAATAAAGCAGAAACCCTCACAAACCAAAAGGAGCCCACAGAGAGCTGAGTCTGAGACCTGGGTCAGAATAAAGGATCCAGAAAACTACGTCCTGACAGAGAACTGATCCAAATCTATCAGAATATTAATGCTTTGATATTTGAACTACTCAGACTGATTAATAGTTTGATAATATACCATAGTTTTACACTCAACTTAAAATCTGTTTTTGTGAATCATCATTTATAAGTTCACTTGTTATTTTCTCGCCATAGTGAGTCCATATTTGGTCATAACCTCGTTGTTCAATAAACACTCAAAGTAAAAACTGGATTTAGCATATTGGCAGTTAAAATTATTTATTTGCAGTCAAATCGGCTGCAGACGTCGCTGGTGTTTCAGTGTAAAGTGTGACCCTGTTAATTGGTGACTGTCAGCCAACCATCACTGACATGTTCAGCTGAGAGTAACCAGTTAACACTCTTTACTCCAAAACACTGGTTGCTCTGTAACCATCAGGACTTGATAGAAGTTGACTCCATGGTATAGTATTGTTTCTGACAACAGACCACAGAACAACCGGACATTTTTATGCTGCTAACAGTTTGAATTTAATGTTTGAAGAACGATAACTCTTCTGAATGAATGAAGCTGAAAGCTACTTCCTTCGCCAAAATGTGTGCACATCTTTATGATGACATTGACTCCAAATGGGTCTATTCAACTGGCACCTGTTTTAACAACTGGAATGTCTTTAAGATGGCCCTTTTTCATATTTTATCCACTAAGAGGACATCCAGGGGGCATTTTTTAGATGCTACATTTATATGGTTATCCAGACTTGTTTGTGTAGTTACTTTATTGCTTTATTCATGTTTACATCATACAGCTCTTTGTGTCTTTTGTGCATTTACTCCTCAAACATTGTACAGAATGACTTTTAACCCAATCTTCCTTTTTTGATAGCAGTTTCAGTGCGCTTAAACTGCAGAGTGTGCAGCGTGCAGTTGCTAATGCCTGGATTAGAAGCAGAATACATAAATAAAGGGATTAGTAAGATCAGTGTCAATCTCAGACAGAATGATTTATACTGCCTCAGGTGTTCTTATTCTTGTGTGACAAAGACTAGTCATGATTAATTAGTCACAAAACATGGCATTATAGCAGTGACTCAGAGGCACAGGGAAAATAAATTAAATTCAGAATATCTCTCCGCCGTGACGTATGAATTTTGTCGGTATGCTTGTAATTGTACTCATGCACAGTAAATCTCCTGCTCTGTTGAGTCCAATGCAAAACTCACATCTCGCCAGGGAAATACATCCCCTTATTGCTTTGGATAAATAAATAAATTCAATTGCATCCTATATGCATCGAATAACTTGGCTCGAGCACAGCTCAGCTTTGCCCATTTCAGTGATTAATCCTGCGATGGGGAGCGGTAACTGAGACACAGGAGAGTCTTGACATTAAAGAAGATATCATCATACCAGCTCAGACTGTACCTGTCAATGAAAGAGTCAGTCCTGCTTCCAGGAGCGAACAAGAAGTTTCTAATTTCAGCGCGGTTTATTGAGGTGTCAGATTGCACCTGCTGTGGGCTCACACTCCAGTGGCCTTTCAGACCTTAACTTTCTGTCTCAATCAGGGGAAATGATTGCCTGGCTGCCTGCTACCTGCCTTTCGTCATTCTATAATTACACTTACTTCCATTTAGAGACACATGCCTCACAGCTCAGAGTCGACAGCTCCCACTCAGGGATGGGGATCAACAAAGACTCAGCAAGCAGGGACCGGATGATCCGCTTCAGGGATGTAGCGCTTTAATCAGTATTTATATAATGAAGCCTTACATTTGATGGATACTCACCTTTTTGTTGTGTCTATTTAACACAGCTGCCTCTTTACATTTCATACATTGGTTTTTCAACTGCAGGAACTAGAAAACTAGGAACTTTCCCCTGGAACTATGTGTTTTTCAACCAGAGGAACTGGAATCAGAATTTGGCTCAAGTAGTAAATATACCCCTGAAAACAGCCCTGCTCAAGGAGTAGTTCTTTCCAGATGTCCAGGAACTTTTAGGGTCATGGCCAGCAAGCTGAACATTGCTTATTGGTGAAGTACACGCAGTGTTTTTATCTCCCCGCTCCATTCACAATAAGATGACTCCCAGCTGTGATTGACTTGGTTCAATAACTCCTCAACAATCACCGTCTTGGAGCCTGACAGTGTAAATGGGTCTCTGTCAGCTCCTGGTGTTGCAGTTTAACGAGTGACCCTGTAAACTGGGGACCTTCAGCTGAATGTGTCAGTGGATTTCCAGTTTATAACAGCTGTTGGAACAAGGAAGAAGTCTTCATATATAGGCATCAAAATATTCTCATCGAAGTTTTTGAGGATATTCTAAAAAATGTTTGAGAAGGATGGTAAATGGACCAAATGGACCAGTACTTACTTAGTCCACTGACTACTTACTTAGTCCTTCTGACCACTCAAAGCGCTTTACACTGCTAGTCTCATTCACCCATCTACACCACATTCACACACTGATGGGAGGAAGTTCTATTCTAGGTACCATCAGTTTTTACCCAACCCATTCATACCCATTCACACACCACTGACTAACAGTGGGAGCAATTTGGGGTTCAGTGTCTTGTTCAAGGACACTTCTACATGTGACCACAGGAGCTGGGAATCGAACCCTCGACCTTCCGATGGGAGACGACAACTCTACCACTACCAGAGATGCATTTTGCTGAAAGTCAACAATAATCTGACTTGTTATTAAGTAGTAACACTGGCAGAGTGGTCCAGTGATTCTGGCTCGCAAACAGCTTTGCCAATAGCTCTTGCCTCCTTTCAAGGGTCAATGGCACTGCCCTCTACTGGTCTGGCGGTGTAGTGCAATTACTTCTATTTTTCTTCCAGGGTTTTCACCCCTTATGGAAACATAGACAAACAATGGGCCACATTCTAAGGAATGTTCTACCAGAATCTAAAAGTTTCTGGTCCTTCTGGTTGAAAACACAGGTAGCTGAGTTCCTGGAAGTCTAAATCCACATTTTCTTTCTAAGTTTCTGATCCAGCATCTTGGTTAGGAACATAATAGTGAGCGCTTAAAAAAAAGTTGATCAGCACTTGGTGATTAAAAGTTTGGGTGAGCTCCAGAATCTTATTATTCTCACCTTTTTTATCATCTCTTGTCAACACAGCTGTCTCATTATGTTGTGCTAAACGAGTCATATCTCCCCCTGAGCCTTTTACATATTAATGCTTTCTAAGACAGTTCAAAAAACAGCAGCCAGGTGTTTTTCTTAACAAGACTTAGGCTGTGATTTTGTGTTTGTCAAACAAAAGGCTGCCCAACAACAAACCAACACTGGTGTCTGTAATAATGCTCACCTCTTCCAAACAAGGCCCTGAGAGCCCGTTGCGGTTGCTCCTGAACAGCTGCATCCCTTCACAAGTCTGGCTCCGTATCACAAAGCTTCTGTTGTGCCCGGTTATGTTTGCTCTGCAAGTTCCACCGAAGAAGTCTGTTCTCGCTGTGTTAAAAACCAGACCAGTTGTTCAAAAGTAAGTTTGGTAGACTCGTGGCACAATCCGCTGCGTCGCCATCTGTCAAAAAAGACACAGACATGAAACAGCTACATGCACAAGCTTGCTGTTTCTGTGCTTTGTTAGTGGTTTGCATCCATGCTTTCAAAACAGGAGGAAAAAAAAAAAGAAACTGCACATCAGCATCCAACTTTGTCAGTCATTTCGTTTCCCAGCTGTTTGGGAGCGCAGATGGTTTACACAAAGACACATCCTGCAGTTTAGCAAAGAAATATCTCCGTATAGTCTTCAGTTTTTCAGTCTAAATTTTTAAAAGTTGTTTCCAAGTTGTTTTCCACTGCTTGGTTTCAAAATATCAGAGAGGTTTATAGTTTTTTGAATCATTGAGTAGAAATGTTCAACGAGAATATTTAAAAGAACCAAACCAGAGCAAAATTACTGGCTTTGTGTATTTTTTCAGTTTGTTGTCGAATCCAGTTATAGATGCAGTTGGTTGTATTTAGTAGCCTTTAGCTGGGCACACTGGAAATGTTCAGTTTAATGTGAATATAACAAATAAGCAGGTTAGAAGTATTCCTACAGACGCTCTGTTCAGGTCACAAAAAAGATCAGTCTAATCCTTTCTATATGTGATCAAGCAGTATTTCTATTTTAAAGAGGAAGTATTGTGCTTTGTAGGCTTTGTACTGTCCCCCTGCGTATACAACCCCAATATATAAAAAATAAGAATATGAAATTTAAACATTATTAAAAAAAATACAAGGATACAAAACAGTGGTGATAGTGGTAGATGGGATAAAGAGGCAGAACAGTCAGATAGTGCTGTAACTGTTTATTTAATTTTAAGTGCTGTCTCTTCAAGGCTTCCTGCTCCACAAACCCCCATCCCTCTGATTGGCCAGCTCCAAATATCAGAAAAACAACTACTGAAGAGCTACATCAGCTGATTCCCCAACAAGAGTATCTGGTGAACATACTTTGCAATATTTGGTCACATGACCCAGCAAAAGCAAGCTAGCTTATCCATAGAAGTTTTATTAGTGATTGTTTAACTGAAGCTGATTTTGTTGGCAAACTATAAACTGATAAACACACAACCAAGCAATGAATAAAATCTTTACAAAAGGAAAGGTAAGAAGCTAAAAGTAGTTTTTTTATTCGTATTTTACTGGGATATAACAACAATCTTTGCTAACCCATCTTTAAAGAGAGAGAGAGAGGGGGGGGGGGGGGGGGGGGGTTAGGCTTTATTCTGTCCCTCTGGTAGACCCTGTTGTAGCCTTTTCAGTGGATGAACATCTTAAAATTTACCTCTTTTCTCACATTGGTGTTTTTAAAAAAAAAAACTTATTTCACCCTTGGACTGAAACGCTTTGTTTTAGCTACTGTCTCTTTAAGGCTCCTCACGCCACAAACCCCCTCCCCTCTGATTGACCGACTCTCTGGGGGTCTGTTAGAGGAGAGCTATAGGCAGACCTTGGTGTTTGGGGCCTGTCTCCCAAACATTTCATGAATCTGTGAGGAGATCCTGATGTGATGTGATAACTTTATCATTTCAGCAAGTCAGGAAGATTTTGTGTTATTTTAAGAAAGATTTAAGGATTTCTACAATGTCTGAATATGTAAACGGATTGAAATTCTTCAAACGTTCAGTATGAAAATCCAGCATTGTTACTTTATTTCCATGTTTCAAATTCGAGACAGCACAGTACCCCCTCTTTAACTGTGACGCATGTAGCACCAGTGCTGCGGGGTGCTTACATTTCCATTAAGTTTTAAAAAGTCTGACTGTACTTTGACATGAAATTAGTGGGCAAAAAGCTTTTTAATATCTAAAAGTGGTCTTGTCAAGAAACATTGAAATTAAGTTTGTTTGAATCAGTGAATCAGAGTCTCAGAGTTACACACAGGACAAACATATCACCACGAGAACGGACACATCCACAAACGACACATTCGGCTGGAGCGCTCAGACAAACAGCACACAAGTGACGCACCACAGCTGAAAGCCTTGACAATGGATAATTTATCTGTCATGTCCACAGAATATGCCTCAATTAGAAAGTAATTTTCTCCAAATGTCATTGTTCGGCTTTCGAGGAGGATTTTTTTATTTATTTATTTATTTTTAATGGCGGTTCAGCTGCAACAATGCTATACATTAGGCACATTATCACTGCCTCCAGGGGCTGTTTGATCACAACACATAGCATCCAGCCTTCTGGAGGAGAAATCCGGGGCCAAGAGTAATGCATTGCAGCACGATGACGGACTATTTCCCTGAATAGAACCCAACGTTGAATTGCTTTCTTTGGGAACCTGCACAAAATGGCCATCAGGGCTGCAGGCCAGAACAAAGAGGCTTCATTATCGGCTTGTGGTTTTCATTCTGCTGCCCCGAGAGTAATGAGAAATCAAATGAAAATGCAGGGGAAAAGCCTCAAAAAGCAGGGAAAATATTTCAGGTTATACAAGAGTTGGAAATGTTTTTGAAGGCACAGGGGGTTTTTTTTTTTGTTTTTTTTTAACAGTCTTTCTTAAT
Organism: Labroides dimidiatus; assembly: GCA_030710495.1. Taxonomy (NCBI): domain Eukaryota; kingdom Metazoa; phylum Chordata; class Actinopteri; order Labriformes; family Labridae; genus Labroides; species Labroides dimidiatus. Next base: position 6,143,629 of record CM061151.1, on the reverse strand, counting down.
AATTGCATCGTCTTGTTGGGTTGGTATCACAATTCTGCAGGGGGTGGGGTTGGGGGGGTAAAGGACAATTCAACCTGCGTGTGCTTTAATGAGCTTTTTGATTAAGAAGGAAAATCTGCTGGAGGGGGAGAAAAACCCAAGTGGGGGACTAATTTTCCTCGTGCCACACACCTCGGTACACAGGCATCGTTAAACGCCTGCTGCAAGCCTGAGCCTCGAAGAGGCCAAAAAAAAGCACGTCTGTCCAACACTTCTGCATGTATTTGAAGTAAGATGCTGCTGTTTATCCATCCAACCTTCTCACTGGTTGGCTTTGGCTCTTCGAGGGTTTCTCTGAGGGAAAATGGCCTAAAAAGAGGAGAGGAGGCTTTTGTGAAGACAGAGCATTAACAGGGGGTGTGTGTTCCTCTGTCACTCCTCGGATAAGGTCTCTGCCATCAGCTGCACGCTTAACACCTTCGTTTTTGTCACACCTCAGCCTTGTTATCCATCACCTCCCCCCTCTTCCTCTCTCTCCCTCTCTCTCCCTATCTCCATCTCTCTGCCTTTTGTGTGTGTGAGCATCCTGCTCTGCTTCTCTTGTACATTTGGCCCCATGTTGCAGAGTTCATTACACTCCTCCTCGCTTCATTACAGCCTAAAGACGGGCTGTCATCACCACAGACGGCTGTGCATTAGTGCCCCCCCGTCCCTCTCCTTCCTCTCTCAAGCAGCGTGACAGGACACCCAGTGCAGCACAGCAGGGGTGCAGTGGTCACGCTGCAGAAACATGCATGCTTTTTCTGCCTTTTTATTTGGGAGATGGAACTATTTCAGTGCTCTCGCAAGACCCCCACCCCCCCAGAGGTGTTATCAGCCGAGCCAAAAGTCACCTGCCTGTAAGAGAGCCAAGCAAATCAAGCAAGAGGACCCTACAGAGAGGAAGGAGGTGGATGCTTCTAATTAAAGCTCGTGGTGATTTTTGGTGCAGCAGTAGGGTGGAAGTGGTGTCTGTTTTGTTTTTAAGCTTCAAGGCTGCGGTAGACTCACACTGGCCGTGTATTGACGACACACTGAGCCTGCATGTGGAGATAATCAGGCTCTATTCAGATGAGGATCAGGCCGGTTTGTTCGCTGGAATCCTCAGCGCCCTATCTGTGCCACGCAAACACCAGGCACGCCACTCCTGCAGGAGGCTGCTGCCGCCGCCGCTGCTTTAGGGCTGTCACAGATGAAGACACACAGCGGCTGATTTAATTACAGCTTTCATCAAGTGATTTTTCCTTTTAGATTTACTGCATGAGTCACAGTGGCTTCGTGTTTCTCCCCTTTGGTAATCAGGATGAACTTCTTCGCCGAGCAGGAGAGTGTATGACGAGTCATCGGGTCTGAGCGAAGGCTACTGAGGCGCTCTGCGGTGAAATTGAACACTGACACATCAGTGATGGAGCCTTGCACTTTCAGAATGAATGCACACAGATGTATTTTCTTCTCGGAAAATCTGTCAAGAGGGATAAGTTACAAAGATGTGACATCTGTGTGAGAAAAGGGAGATAAAGTCAGAGGGAAATTACTCCACACTGCAAAAACTGAAATCTAAGCAAGTGTTTTTGTCTTATTATTAGTAGAAATTGTCTTATAATACTTGATATGAGCCACATTTAACTGACAAGTCAAGAGACGTGTCTTATTTTAAGATATTAAACGATAAAAATGAGGTCTGAATTGATTTTAAAAATTAAAAATGGATCTGCTCGTGGGATGAGAAAAATTTGCTTGTCAAGTTTCTTGAAATTAGCATAATGTCTTAATACAAGAAACTTTTCACCTGAGACCTCAGACCTTAATTTTGCCTTTAACCCTTTATCACCTATCGTACCAAGTCTGCCAGAGCATATCTTAACGTTTTAACGCCAGTGTTTTTGTTTTGTTAACACCCACGCGTTGCTTGATCAGCCACTATACTCCAAAGCACTTCTGTTGCCAAGATGCGTGCACACCCATAGAAACGTCATTGCTGTTTGAAAACCTTGTTAACTGAGGTTGGATAAAGAAGACACATTTAATAACACGGATGCAGACATCCCTGGTGTTTCAGTGTAAAGTGTGACTCTGTTAACTGGTGACTGTCAGCCAACAATCACTGACACGTTCAGCTGAGAGTCACCAGTTAGCACGGTCACTCTTTACACCTTAACACTGGTTGCTCTGTAACGGTCAGGGCTCAATAGAAGTTGACTCCATGGTATAGTATCGTTTCCATTAACTGACACACACATGGAACAACCCGACATCTTTATGCTACTTACAGTTTGAAGAACGCTAACTCTTCCGAATAAACGGAGCTAAACGCTGCTTCCGTTGCCGAATTGCGTGCGCATCTTTATGATGACGTCAACCCCGAACGGGTCTATAGATCAAAACAAACCTTAAATCCTAGTGTTTAAGAAAATGTACAGACTTATATCCAGACTAACTAAAATAAATTGCTAAAAAAAGTTCAATAAACCATAAAAAAAATGAAAATGTCAAACATATTTTTTTAAATATGGAAAAGTCATGGCTGTATCCATCAGAAATTATAAAGTTAAAAATGTAATGACATTTTCAATTAAGGAAGCAATGTAAACTGCGACCTGGATCGTAATGTTTTTGTTGTTAACATTCTATACTGGATTTCTGCAAACATATGAGGGGTAGGAAACATTTTGAAACTACAATATGAAAATTACCACCCCAGATTTTATATGTGAAAAGAATGATCTGGTTCCAAGTGTACTAGTCAGGTAATTGTGGCTCAAATATTCATTATTTATTTATTTATTTATTTTTTCAGTGCAGATTCCAGATTTTAAAGATATGATTAAAGTCTGAAACAACCATAATATTCACTTATCAGTCTCACAATATTGCAAATGTATAAAATCATATGAACAATCTTGAGGAATTGAAATGTGTTGTTTATAGACTTCTTTGGGGCTGAGACAATTTGGGGCAATTACATAAAGAAACTAAGGTTTCTGGTTCGATTCCCTCGAGTTTGCATGTTCTCCCTGTGCATGTGTGGATTCTGGGTGCTCTGACTTCTTCCCACAGTCCAAAATCATGCTTGTCATGTGAACTGGTTACTTTAAATTGTCCAAAGGTGTGAGCTGCAAATGTGTAAAACTGTTTGTTTAAAAACATCCGATTTATGAATGACGTCAAATGAATTGTTTCAGACAAGTAAAACATGATCCCAAACATAAACAAAAATACTACCATTTTGATTTTAAAAACAGTGTTTTAACTCTTCTTGAGCAGCCTCTGTCTTCTCCCCTCTTTCTCTTCATTCTTAAAGTGACCTCCAGGGGGCACTGTGGGAATCTGAGAGTCAGGAGGTGTCACACAAATAGCACCACTAATTCTGGACATGAAGCCTTCATCCAGGCTGTTTTGTAAAGAGATTCCATGCTGAAATTCTGGTTGATCTTCGTCAAAGAGGTGAATGAATGTTCTTAAGATGTGACACTTTTAGAGATGGATGTTTTCTTTTTTTTTTCCTGTGATAAGGATGTTAGTTGAGCTCTTATTTTGTTGGATCATCTCATTGGTCTCCCTGACGAGAATGGATGTTGATTCTGTCTGTGTGCACAGGTCTCCAGTCCATCTGTGGCAGAACAGGAAGGTTCCTGTGTCATTACCCACTCCACTGCACTAACATCTCCAATTAACAGCAGCCAGATACTGATTACATGTTTCCAGGATGTTGCTCTGCCTCTGTGAGCGATCTGCTCACACTCTAACGGGCTCCACGAGGATAACTGAAAGCAAAGATTGCACAGACATTCAGCAAGAGCATAAAGCAGCTTTTACTGCTGCTGCTGCGCCGTCAACTTCGGTGCATAATCACGACTCCAGGTGTGAAGGATTTTGCAGCATGTCGTTTCCCCTCTATTCCCAGGCTGCATATGGGGTGCATCATCAGTTAGCACTTGACCTTGACTTGTGACAGTAATTCAGTGAGTAAACTGTCAGTGTCTCTCAGCAGCTCAGGATGTAACCTCAGGTCCCTGGAGGTCAAAGAGTCTTTACAAGAGCTTTTTACACGTAGGTTAAGAAAACACAATCCTCAACAAACAGTTCGCCCACAGTTGTTTTCAAACAATTCCTCGTCATGGTGACCACACACAGACAAAAAAAAAAAAAATCATGTTCTAAATTATCTGTACATTTTCCGTCAAGTGCACAAACAAAACCAAAGTATATTTAAAAACGTGTCACTAAACTACATCTGGGCTGTGCATAGGCTGCTTATATGAAGCTAAAGCTCTGCACATTCAGCAGAAACTCAACAACTCTTACAGCTGACGTCTTTAAATGAATGTATTTATTATGATGAGAAAATGTGGGAGTTAAAAAAAATTAAAAAAAGAGCACACAAGAACAAATTAAAGTTATGAAATAGTGCAGAAAAAGACTAAATTTGATCAGAATGCAGGATAAGAAATGTTTCAAGCTAAAAATGTTGTTTGCAGGTCGAAAAAGTCTGAATATGAAAAAGATTTGTAATAAAATCCAGATCCTGATCCTGCCATGAAATAAACTCCTGACATATTTTCCCAATATCGCCCCCTAATGGACGACATTTTCACTGAGAAGAAGCAGTTTAATGATGTCTATGTGGCTCATGGATCATTGTGATATCGAATGGACAGCGTGGGCTCGGCCTTTTACCATTGTACTGTTTTGGAGCCAAAAAAATCCCATCATGGGTGCCGCCATTGTGCAGCCAGAGTCTGCGCAGAAGAGAATCTGAGGGACTCTGAGAAAATCTGAGCGAAGTCTACTGTAATTTCTTCTTGGCCTTCCTTCCTGACCTATTTTACTATTCTCGAAAAAACGACACAAGAACTGGTGTCACTTATCGTTAAACGAGACATAAAACACTTTTCAGGAAAAAGAGGACTTGAACACAGTGCAGCCTAATAATATCTTTGTATCACCACAGCATATGGATGTGACAGACATTTCTATGAGGTGTATTAATTCAAAGTTTGAAAGTTTGACCACAGCCCATCTGAAATGAATGGGGAGACAGTTTTTGACCTATACTGCAGCCAGTCACCAGGGGGAGCAGTTTTTGTTGCATACCTCAGTTCAAGGCGAGCGAGATGACGTCCATTTTTTCTAACAGTCTATGACTTTTCACAGTGATTTTAAGTATATGATGTTGTTTTGGAGTCTTTACATGTTGCTGTTTATCACACAGGAAGCATTTCAAGGAATACGATAAAGGAGACATCGGAGGTGATGAAATGTACGATTGATGAATGGCTGATGTGTGGCGATCCAGACCGTAGACTGTATAATAAATGAACGTAATATCTGTGATGTCACCCGCCTGTTTCTGAAGCAGTTTTGAAGAAAATCGACAACCGGAGCCTTGTTGGAAATGGGGCGAGCTTTGAGCCTCCGCACTTACAGTATTAGGGAACTCGCCTGTCAGTCATCTGAGCTGTGCCTCTGATTGGTCGAACTCTTGATTTTAATAACTTCTAAACTGCTGATCAAGAAAAACAACCCACGTGCTGCAGTTATACTGCAGTGATCTGATCAAACTTGAGAGTCTGTTATTAAAATGAAAAGTGAGGTTACGTTAGCTCTGATTGGTAGATGAGCAGGACATAAGGATTCGAGAGGAACTAAAAATAGTCGGCTAATAAAATACAGTAAAAACTGATAGTTTGCTTGTTGTCACCTTTCAAAAACAGCGCTGCTTAACTGTCGATAGATCTTACCTCATTGCCTTGTATCTGGTAAAAAGTTGCCTTGAACAAAGAAAAGTAGTGTTTAAAGAAGATCCGATCTCCATTTAGTTCATAAACAAACACACGCCATGTTAAGAGTCATGTCATCACAACAGTGTGCGTATAATTCCAGCCAAAAGGTGTCGCTGCGATCCACTTCAAACAGATAGTCCTCACAGCCTCTTTAAGTCCACATCTTTTTAACCTTTCTTGAATAAAAGTGTTGACATCATGTGTTTGTATGAGATAATGGAGGCATCTGTCTCTATGCTTGTGAAGCTGTGATCTGTTGGCCAACAATAGTGATGTAGCAGGCGAGCAGCCAGGAAATGCAATTAGAGCCCAGTGGCTGCTCACCTGCTTTCACTTATTACTGAGGGTCTAACAAAGTCCCCCTGCTCGCTGAGATAAAGGTAAAGTCTGCTGCCTTTTGTTGCTCCTATCAGACGCTGCGCTGATCAGCTCCAGATGCCCTCCATTCCCCTTTGGGCCAGCTGGGAGTGAACTGTAAAGCACTCAAGTCTTTTTGTGGACTTTTACTTAAAACCATTTCTGTGTGTGTGTGTGTGTGCATGTTCGCTTCACCACCAACGCCACCTTTTGTCAAATCACATTAAGGGTCCTCTAGTACATTAACCACCGGACAAATCAAGCCCTCATTTCAGGAGGAGGATCGGGGTTAAATGAGCCTTTTAAGAGATTTGGACTCAGACTGACTTTTAAAAGCTCATCAAGCAAAACACTTATCCTTGGCGTGCCCTTTAGACCTCAGTTCCTCAGAGCAGCGTCTCCTCCTCTCCAGTGTCTGCTGTTTACAAGGATATAATGTCATCTCGGCTTCCTTGTTTGCACAGCTACAGAAGTCAATCAAATAAAGCGTCGCTGATTGAGGCAGGGTCACCGCAGAGATGTCCCCGGCCGTTCTTCGGCGTGACGCGGCTATCTCGGGTGAAATGAGCTGGAAAAGCTTTCTGTCATGAGGTGGCAGAGGAGACCCGGAGCGAGGAGGGAAATGGATTGTCGTCGGGGCCAGATCTGACTTTTGATAAGAGGCGAGCCGGCCTTTGTGTGAGCGGACACACTGATGTGTGGTTAGCGGGGGCAGTCATCCTCAGAGTCGATATAAGAGACATGAACCGTGAAGGGCAGAGGTCAGGAGGGGGCAGATACTCAATCTAACACAATGAAATATTTAGCTGCGTGCCAGATGAGGAGGGAAATCTGCAGATGAAAAATAAGGAGGAGAAATAACTACATTTAGAGAACAAACATGCACAAATGTTAACATTAAAAAGCATGTACTGTTCCACCAGGCGGTTTGATCCTACACATGACCTGGATCCGTGAGGTCACCAGTGAATGTGTCAGCATGAAAGCCGTAAGCCTTTGTCTGTATTTATATTTACATTTAATTAATGGATCTAACTTGAAGCTCCTCTGAGAAGTTCATAGCTGGTTATGAACCAGTCTTGACAATTAAAGAAAACTAGAAGGAAATTAATTATTTCAAATCCATCCGTCCATTTTCATCTGGGATCAGGTCGCTTTCCAGCTCCTCCTGGGGGATCCCGAGGCGTTCCCGAGGTCAGATGAGATATACGGTATAATCCCTCCAGCAGGCTCCAGTGTACCCTGAGGCCTCCTCCCAGGTGGAGGCGTGAGGTCAAGGCATCCTTATCAAACGCTCAAACCACCTCATCTGACTCCCGTCAATGCAAAGAGGAAATGTCTCTGCTCTGAGCCCCCTTTACACGTCTATTCATCATCTTCTCTGGAGTTATACATCTGAACTTGAGGTGAGAGGACTTTTTGGGGGGGGGGCTTATGTCAAACTGTAAACATCCTGTCCCTCTGTATTTTTCTTTAAGGCTTTTAGACAGTGGGTTTATAATGAAACAACTGTGACCCTTAAAAGGTGTGACGGTAAAGCTGTAGTTTAGATTGTTAGTTAGCTAGCTAGCTAGCTGTTACACGGTTGTTAGCTTTAATGCTAGCAAGAAATTACAGCTGAGGTTGGTCACCACATTTCCTAATGTATATGTTATATAGGCTCATTTCGCCTTACGAAGCGTGAAGTTCTGTATTTGTCAACTTGTCAATGAAACTAAGCTCAAATTTATTTCTGCCCTCTTGCCCTTTTTTTAAAAGATGTCCCCATTAAAATAACATTTGGACAAACAAACCCAAAGTGTGTGACAACCATTTTCATGATGGGGTTGGTTGTCACAATGTGTCAGAGTGTCTTTGAAAGTTAATTAATTTTTGTTAATATGAGTAGGAAACAGAGAGGGATACACATTTCAAGCCAACACTTGAAGCTTTAATTTAATGTAGGATGATTATTGAAAGATGTTTCGATGATGAGCAGTTTACACTAAATTAAAAAGTGTGACAACCAAACCCGTTCTCCCCTGCGCTCATTGACTGATTAATACAATGTTTAACCTCTGACTCAGCTCACTCTTCACCACCACATTGCAGCAAAACGCCCGTGTTTGTATTTCCAAACTGTCGTTTTTAAAACCTTTGTCGGCTGCCACCAGGTTGAAAAGTTATTAACTGCGTGCTGCCAACAGCCTTTGTTTACATCCTGCTTAGAAAATCTACAAAAGAAAGAGGTTATAAGACAGCATACCTTTTTTTCTCATTGTGTAACTATACTTGTTCATGGACACGACTGGATCAGCTGTAGAATAAGGGGTCATGTTCTGTACAGAGAGGCAGCCATGACTCCAAAAAGTAAAGTTTGTTAATGTTGTTTTGAATAAAATAATACTTCAAATAAAAGAATACTTTACTAATACTAACACTCTAATGGCATTGTTGACACTATAGTACAGTGGCCCTGAGAGCTCACAGCACTGCAACTTAAGAGAGCACATGCAAAAAGACAAAATACAAGCAAATTAAGAGAACCTCTTCATCAATTAGCATTTAGAAAACGCGTTGCAAGGACTACAACACAACACATCAGAAAAACCACACTGTAGATCGACTGCAACATAACGAAAGTGTTTCCAGAGGAAAGTGATGCAAACGTCTGTTATTAGCCAATATGCTAATATCTGAATCATGTGATCACAATGTTCAAGTAAATCGAAAGCAATTACTTTTTATCTCATTTTCCACCACTGACGGAAGGAGAACCTTAACAACTGAAAATCTGTGTCAAGAACAAGCGTGTTGGGCTGTGTGCATCACTTTTAAGTGTCCTCTGGAAACACTTCCGTTGTGTACCATAGCAAATGACGACAACCAAGTTACTTTTTTAAGACGATTAAAAAATGTTGCTACCAACCATCACAGCTGATGCAATGGGCAGAGACAGGAGCAGTCAGTCACAGGCTAACAAATCAAGATTGCGCTGAAGGACACAGGAAATCTGTTATAAGTTGAAAATAAAAACAAAAACAACAAAAACAGATTAATTAAACCAAAATTAACCATTTTTTAAACTTACAAACTTTGAACAATTTTTAACTGTCACATAACTGTGCATTTTTTTTGATTGAAGGTGTACCTTTTTTGTACTTTGTCACACATATCTGTCTTAAGACTGTTTTCATATCAAAGACAGGCCTCCATCTGTTTCCACAGTGAGTCATTTCACTGGAGGTGATGGAGCATGACTTTCATCAGTACGATTTAATCTATGGGACATACGAGCGATTGATGTTGTAATTTATGCAGTTGAACCTCTCTGAAGTTCCTTTGTTTTTCCAACTTCATACACAAACTTCCTCTAAATTTTGTTTCCGGAGGAAGGAAAAAAAAAACATCAGAAGGCAACATCTCTAAAGCAACACTGCTGTTTCCCCGGCGAGCCTGTGATGTGTTTCGCTACCGTCCTGGGGACTTTCAGCAATGCGGCAACGGTCTCCTATATCAACAGCAGTCAGTTGTGACTAATAGTGGCTCCTCTTGTGGATTTTACTGCAGGGGAGGAGGAAAAAAAGGTACTCTGCCCAAGTAACAGAAGATGACAAAACATCAACATCATCACATCAAACTCAAGAAAACCCTTCTTGTGCATCAAATAGATATTGTTTTCCGTCTCGCTCATTTCAGTCGCACAGTACTGACGGTTATTATCATATCTGAGAACCTGATGGCCCAGAGTGTAATTGCTTTTCTGGTGCAAAGGTGATGGCAGTTTAAGCGATTGATTAAAGGATTTTGTTTCACGCTGAACAAACAAAAGAGGCAGCCAAGGTCACAGCCAGAGGCCAAGACAAACAAATAAAACCTGTCAGCCCGCGCTCTCACCCGTGGACTCGCACACATTTGCACTCTCGTACACTCAAAGAAAGGAAAACAAAACTCGACTCATCTCACACCTCGCTGTGTTTTCAGACAGGAACACTTTTTCATTCACCCACTGACGGCCATGTGAACTCTCAGGGGGCTTAAATGCATCATTTGTTTGCAGTGGATTTTATGAGATGAGCTCATGTTCCACTAAAATTTGAATCTCTATTTACATATTCTGCAGGGGGAAAAAAAAAGTCTGTACTAGAAAGAATGGACTGAACTGAAGTATGAGAGGTTAGTAACCTTGGACAGAACCAGACTCATGTTAGACAGACATCTGAGGAGACTGTTTGGATTAGAGACTGTATAAAACATGGACGTAGTCTCCACGATGTCACCCATCTGTTCCTGATAGTCAAATGGTGCCAGTCATTGGACAGGGCCATCTTGAACATGACACAGACTTTTAGCTTCTGTTTCTAACAGCTATAGGGCGCCCATCAGTCACATGAGATGAGCTAAGCCTCTGATTGGACAAACCCGTAATCCTACTATCTAATAAACTGCTGAGTTAGAAAAAAAATCACTCACTGTACAGTGTCTGCCGGTAGCAAAATTAGCGTTTCAGACCCAAGCCGTTTTTTTTAACCAGGCAGTAAATATGGGGTTTTTTTATACCGTAAAAGTCTGTTTTTCTGGCTTGGTGTGTATGTGACGTCCGGTCTTTCTGCAGCCAGCCTCTAGCGGATTCTCGATGAACAGCAACTTTTAACACTTCCGCGTAGGCTTCATTTTTCTTGACCAGATGTTGCCCCTTGGTTGGGATTAGAAAAAGAAAGAGGAGAGGGGGGCAAAGCAAAAGGGAAAAAAAAGAGAGAAAGCGAGAGAGAGACACACAGAGTCCATAGTTCTGTGCTGTAGTTATGATATATATAAGTTGCTAATGAATCCACGGTGTAGAACTGACATGACAACTGTGATCTTGAGCGGTAAAGTGATTCCTGCTAATAAAAAGCAAAAGTTGGACTACCAATCAAACCATCAACCAAGTGATGTTACTTATTACAGAGAACACACTGCTGATACATAACAGCGAGTAAAACCCTCTGCTTCTCCTCATCCTTCAAATTCTCCCATCTTTCAAAACGATGCACCATGGGAACTGGAGATTTGGAAGATTAGAGTTGTAAATTGAATTTCCATTGAAAATATCTCAGTTGGTGCAAAAACAAGTATATTGGTAGAGTGTAAACTCCATCCTGAATTAGAAATGACATCCTAACTAAGTCACATTTGAACTGACTCAAAGCTACATGGTGTGACCCAGTGTTGGAAAGGATACACAAGAAACACTAAGAGGTCTGAGAAATCTAATAGGTTTGGAGCTGCTAAACATTAAAAAGATCTTAACATTGGGGCTTATTTGAGTAGTTCTGGGTTTCCATATTTTGTGCACTTTTAACAAAGCTTTGGGCGACCCAATCAGTTTTATATTTCTAACCTTTGATATAGCTTAAGACGAAACCCAATACCCTTGTTGCAAACGCCAGAGTCTAAAGAGCCTTGACTGTCAGGAAATGTATATAATGGATGGATGTTTACTCTGCAGCTTTAATTACTTGACACCCCTCCACCTCTCGCTCTCTGGAGAGTGGCTCAGCATAACACAGGGTCAATGCCACTGCTGAAGATAGCAGACTGTAACTGAATTAGCAAATTCAATCTCTTAAAACGAGATCATGCTTTACCCGAAGAAAGACTCTCCACACTTTTAGTGTAATTGCTCGCACAATTATGTTAATTTAGAGGTTCTGTCTTTAATGCAGTGCTGGCTCGTTCTTAACCAAAATTCTCGTTTAAAGGGATGGTACGCCAAGAGAAATGGTGAGATGTAATATATTCAGCAAGAAAAAGAGCAGATTTAACTTTTATGCTCTCTAAACTGCAAACGTCTCAAAAAGAGTATAAAAAGAGTACATATGTAGTCAAAAATACTGCAGATATGATGCGTTTCTCATCTCTGAATCCTGCAAAGTCGCCAAACATCACAGTAGAGCCGCACCAGGCCACACACAGCGCTCTTCTCCTCATAGAAATGTATTTGCCTCCGGCCTCTGCTCCTCCCAGCTGGTCACATCTGTGTGAACAAGCAGAGCAGGCACAGCCGTACACTGCCTGTGTACAGCACTCACAAGCAGTTGTTGCTTGGCAACCTTAAAACTCTGAGGTGATGGGGGATGTCTGGCTGCTTGGAGGATGGGTCGGGTTAAACTGTGAGGTGGTGGGTTTGAGTTAAAAGGGGCTGCTTTCATGTGAGGCTCACCAGTTTCTCCTTTTCATATTCTGCACTCTCAGGTCGCTCTTTGTTAATAGGCGTCAGCGTTCTTTAGATGGTTTAAAGGTCTAGAAACTGATAGAATTATACACATAGCCACATCTAAATCAACCCTTGGTTTCTGGACTGCTTGGTGACATCTCAAGTTTAATATTTTGGACGGTTTTAGGAGCCAGAAGTGACCACACTTAGAGCGTAGCACAGTTTGGCAAACACCAGGTTATCAAAGCTATATCGTCTGTGCCCCAGGCTAAGTCATCAGCTAGCAAATCAGACAGTTACCACCGTTTCTTTCCATCGAATGAGACAATTTTTATTTGATACTATTTTTCAGGGAACAGTGTTACGTGCTGCAAAAACATCAGCAAACTCTGATTCTAACCAAGGAAAATGTTCTCCATTAGGGGGCGATGTGAGAATATATATATATATATATATCATTAGGTACATGAAATTCCTGAAAATGAAGATTATCTATTTAGTGTTTATAAAATTGTCTCAAGTTAAATTCCTTGCACTTCCAGCAAATGTATTATCGTCTTTTACCAGGTTCTGTGAGTGGGATCATTCGTCCTGTCTTTCATCACTCATCCTCCTCTTTTTAGTCTATTAATGTCTCAACTTTGTCAGTTGACTAAAATTACTCAGTATTGGATTTGACATCATTTTGTGTGTGTTAGCATCAGAGTTTTAAATTCCCGTTTTAAGTGTTGTAGGCTGTGGAAAATGGATCATTTTCCTACAAGTAGATGCTCTCAATTTTGACACAATGCTGGAAATATTTTCTGTTTTTCTGGGATGAAGACTCCGTTTCCCATGAGTACTAGTACCCACTGTTTAGCAGACGTGACTTTTATCAAGGCGTGTGTTTGTTTTGAAGCAAATGAAAGGAGATAGGATTGTCTTTTTTAACACTACGTTTCTTTGTTCAAGACAACTTTTGTTCAGGATACAAAGTGACAAGGTATGGTCTTTAGTAGTAACATGGCGCTATAGTTTGAAACGTGACAACAAGCAAACTTTTTAAACTCAGTTAAGCAGCCAACCATATTTAGCATTACTCACAGCCTGGTGCTCTGAGATGTGTCCGTAATGTTAGTGAATCCTGGCCATGTCCTACCAGTGCTTATCTACCAACTCCAGCCTCACCAAGCAGAGCAAAAGTAACCTAACTCTTCATTTTATTGATAGACTCAAGTTTGAACAGATCACTGCAGTATAACTGCTGTATGTGGGTTGGAATATCACAAACAGTTTAGCCTCCAGTATCCAACATCATGACAAAGTTAATCTAAGTGTTGTCATGGGGACTTCTACGTGCCGTAAATTAATCCAGTCCTGGACAACCAGAACAGGGAAACTGAACTACTGTTTGGAGATATGAATACAGAACTTGAATATGGAGGCCAAGACTTTTCTACCGACCAGCTTGTTTAAATCTTTTTTGAAGTTTGGTGTTTGTTGTTGTTAATGGGCTTAATGGGAATTAGCTCTCTCATGAATCCAACCTCAAGTGGACCCTTGAAGAACTGCAGATTTTGGCTCTTATGCTTTGTTGTAGAAACTTATTTTTTAGCTGTCTCTTTTTCTTTCTTACATCCCAAGGTTGCTGCTCAGCTTTAATTAATATTTCATGTCACAGCCTCACTTTTTAACTGTGTTCTGCACAAGTTGTAAAGCCTTTTCAGACTCTTGAGCGTTTGCAGCGCTGTGTTAACAGAATGACTCGTGTTCTTAAAGTGGAGGGTACAGCTAACAAGGTTTTTCGTAAAGAGCTGTTCCATTCAAATCACACTGGTGTCAGTTTTAAGCTCAGACTTTAAGAGTGAGGACACTTTCCCTGTGTTTGTACTATTTGTTTGTGTGTGTGTGTGTGTTCTTGAGGTAGTGTGTGATGCACACTCTGTCACCATGACACTGCACTGTCCTGCCATACAGCCAAGGGCAAGCCTTCATAATTGCTGCAAGTGATTCAATTATGATCCAATTCTATCTACTCCACAGGGGGCAGGAGGTGCAAGGGGACATTAGAAATGGATAATTTACTCCACTGTCAAGAGATGTTCACGTCGTCTTCTTTTATCCTCGACAAAACACACACGCTGCTCTGCAGACGTTGCCAGTCTGCGGAAGCTCAAACAAACAAATGCAGCTGTGAGGTCTCCATCTTTTTGAACAGAGGGAAATGTATATTTCCTCCTTTTTTCTCTCTGTGATATCTCATTGGGTCGTAGCTCCATTAACTCTATAGCTCTCAGAGGGGAAGCTGGCGTCATGCTACATTAGGAATATGGCCTTATGGATTTCACATTAGATGACTTTTTCTGTGACGCTGATAACAAACTACACTCCGACACTTGAGAAGTGAGCAGTATCTGTGTGTTTGCAGTGCTCCTATCTGTGGTCATATAATGTGATGAGGCCTGCGTCAGCTGGCAAACAGCAGTCGTGTGTGAACAGTAATCATGTGGTGTCAATCAGGCGCCTGAAGCTTTCACTCAGGAATCCATCAGCCCTGGGAGGCTTACAGGCAAATCAACACTCCTGCAGGTGGACAGGATGGAGCGGCTGACTGGCAGCTTATTCTGTCTGTCAGCTGAGGAGAAATTGAACGCTGCTCTGCTGCAAACTGGGCAGAAGAGACTCTGTGACTTTTTTTTTTTCTTTTTTTAGAATGATCTCAGAATGCCCTCACGAACTCTCCAATATCTATTCCAAAACAGCCTGATCTCTCCATCTGTGCTTTTTTTTTTTCTTTTTTTTTTTTTTAATCTTTTAGGAGCGAGATGATCACATCTAGTTTAGTGTTCTGGAAAATTGATGGGCTGTTTTAATGGTTGAAAAGACACGGGCCAAAAGGAAATGATGGAGGGTGAAGTGCAACCTCAGTGGTCAGCCTTTGCAGATTGGCACTGTGATGTGAAACAGACACAGGGAGACCTCAACACTATTTCTTGTAAAAGACGGAAATTGAAGGCGAGGCAAGTTTATTTGTAGAGCACAATTCATACACAAGGCAATTCAAAGTGCTTTACAGCAACATAAAGTCACAAGAAGGCAGAATAAAATAGAATGAAAGAAAATCATTCCATAAAACATTAGAACAATCAATTTATTGAATCAAAATCGAGGAGTGCAGATAAAATATTTCACTTGTATGGCAAGCTAAATAGAATCTACAGGCCCATGTTCTCCTGCTGTCAGTGACAATTAGATCTGAGTGTCATCTGCATAGTTGTGATAGGACACGTTATAGCTGCATAATAGCTGGCCTGAGCATGTATAAATTGAACAATAGGGGTCCCAGGATTGACCCCTGGGGAACCCCACAGGTCATAGCCATTTGGTCAGAGAGATAGTTATCAATTTCTACAAAGTACGTCTTGTTCTCAAGATAGGACTTGAACCAATCGAAGTGTGGATTTCATTTCAACACAGCTCCTGACAGAGAAATTCACTTCATGTTTGACTGTTTTAGACTGCTGTTTAGCTCGAAATGGGCTCACATGGTCGACTTCTCCATTTTTATCAAAAGTGCAATTTAAATTGTCTCTTTGGGACCGTGCTTCTGTCCTGCTCTCTTTCCCGTGTCAAATACGCTGCTATAGCTCCAACTCATGTCTTTGTGCCTCATAAACATTTAACTGCCATTTAAACGGAGCTCTTAAATATCACACAGAGACGCACACTGGGTGTCCCGTTTCTTTTTAGATTACTGGTGCTGTAATTTACCACAGAGCTGGTAATTAGTCACAACTATTAACAAAGAGATGCCAAATCAGTGGTGCATCCATAGAGACATACCATTATGTTGTTCGTGGAGTTTGAAACTGTTTGGCACACCCTCCCAGGCACAAGCACAGATGACGTTCAGCATTTTACAGCAGAACTGGTTCAAATTTTGTTAGACAACTCGACGGTGCATGATGACAGGAGCAGTTCTGGGTTTATTCACAGTGTTGCTAAGGGAGGAGGGATTAGTAGAGCAGGGCTGCCACTGGCCAAAGTCTAGGAGTGTTTGTTATGAGAGTTTTTTTTTCATTCACGAATGTCAATAAAACAGCCTTGGCATCTGAATTTAAACTTGCAATTAAAAAAAAACAAATGCGCTTTCATTGTATTTGGGCTTTTACAGGTTTTAAGCACTGACCTTGTTGATGAGCTCTTTAGTTTTGTGTTGAATCATAAATGGTGGCGATTAAGAGCCCATTTTGCATTGTTTTTATTCTAACAGCTGTGCTCAACACTGTGCTCACTGCCCATTTCAGTGTCAGATTGTCAAAATTTTAAAGAGCCGTAAAGATTATGGAGCTCATGCAGGCAACAAAAATCAAGCCAACAGAACATCAGTTGCTCTCAATCCTGATACACTAAGTCAAATTTGACCTGTTTTGACATTTGACAGCAGTACAAATACCCTGAACATCATTATTTTAGCCGGAAATTTGACGACTTTTCCTAAAGTGATCCAAAACACCCAAAAATTGACAGTTCTAACATTGTATGCTTTTGTTTAGGTGCTACAACTTTTAGAACACTGGGGCTATTTGGGGTCAAATGTGACTTGTGTCTCTTTAGATGGATTCTTGATCTTGCAGAGTGGGCCAATTCAAGGAAAATGGTTCTTTTCGGGTATCTTGAAACTGTGAAACTGTATAAGTCAGGTTTGTATGTATTTTTTATGATGAGACAGTGGTGCCAGAGTTAAAAGAGGACATCGGCACTTCACAGGAACCGTCTGTATTCCCCTCACAATTGCTCAGGTTCTCGCCGAGACAGAGCCCTGCTGGTCTTTGAAAGGGAGATCAATCATCCATTTATTATTTATGCTACATAAGCTATCGAAACATTTATCTGTAGTTTAAAATTTGGTATAAACACTTTCTATGAGGGATTTCTTAGTCCGGATCAAAACTGACCCAACCATGCTGCAAAGGTATCAAGTTTGAACGGTATGTAAGGGTTACCACCAGCTCCTATTAGCTAACAGCTAATATACACCTTCTTAATGCTGTGTCTGATTTCATCAGTGTCATATCTATTGCCACTGATGTCAACTCTGTTCTGTACCCCTTGGAGTTTTTGCTGATGCTCTCCCTGCCTTGGTGTTTCATACATACACATGCAAGACAGATGGAGTATGGCCCCTTCCACTTTAGCTTTTGGGATTCCACATAGGCTCGGGAAGGACAGGGAGCTCACAGAAGAGCATCATACCACCAAATGTAACTCGTTTCAAGGAAACAATTAACTGTTTTGATGCGAGTAGTCTAGGTTGAAACTAGGTTATGCATAACTCTCTTAATTTTCAAAAGGTAGATCAACAGTCTGCGACCATTTGATGGTAGAAATGCAGGAATGTAACACATTGAATTTAATGGCAGTAATTTATTTTTATTTAACTGCAGTAATCGCATTATGAGTTACCTTTATTTATAATATAAAAACAATAATACCCAACACAGCCAACAGTGTCAGGCCCAGGGGTTTATTGATTGTTTGTCATGTCATCGTGACTTCAGTGCTCCCAGTTTTATCCTGTTTGCTCCTCTTCACACCTGCATGGTGATCACTGACCCCTCCCTCATGTGTTCCACCTGTTGTTTGTTATAATAGACTGAAAAATAAATGGTGGTCATCTCGCTCAGCCTGATATGAGGTCGCCACATAAACTGCTCCCCCTGGTGTCTGGCTGCAGTACAGGTCAAAAACTCTCCCCAGTCATTCTATTGGAGCTGTGGTCAAACTGTAAAAAATAAATATACCTTATAGAAATGTTTCTCACATCTGTATGCTGTGGTGATATGAAGTTATTATTGGGCTGCATTGTGTTTCTGAAAGAAAAATTTCTTAGTTATTCAATGTTAAAAACAAGGTTTTCAGTCATTTGGGGAGGAACATAAAGTGAAAGCTAAAGAATAAACTCTTCAATGACACAGGCCCAGACCTGTTTTAGTCATCATTTACACCACAAACATTTGGTTCTATTTTCCACTACAGCCCCACAGCAGGATGTCTTCTTATATTTTCTCCCTTGTCCTCCAGAAAGTCGCTCCAACAGATAGATCTTTTTTTTATTTTTTGACATGTCCTGTGACCACAAATATCCTGCAAAAACATGTTTGCCTCATCGCATGAAAAAATGATAGAAGGGGAAGGATTTGTGCTCCCAGGTTGTCTTCAGAAATCATTCTGGAGACTCCCTGCCATCAGCGATGTTTGGTGTGCAGCACGGGGCACATGCCAGGGCAGGCTGAACAAAAATAGTAGCATTACTAAAGATCTTAAGGGGGTTTGGCTGGTCATGGCTCCCTGGGGAGGAAATTGGGATGTGCTCTCTCACTATCTCTCAAACACCTTCATACACACACACACACAGATACACAAGGAGAGCATTTCAGGCCATGTCATAGAAGAGGAAAGAGATAAAGATGGAGTAGACATGGTGTAGGATGAGTTTTCTGTGCCCTGGCAAAGCACTGAATGGCCTGTAGATTGTGAGAGTGAGTAGAACACCAGTCATGTTGAGGGTCAGGAGGGTCTGTAGCCGCTTTATCTTTCCTGACCGTCTTTGGAAGGGTTTTATTGTTGAGCTTCATGAATCATACAGCAACAAGAAAAACTTTTTTAATTCTTTTTTTAACTGCTGTTTCTGTTTACTTTACAATATATGAGATTTTTACAAAAGACTTACTAGGAGCAAGATGAAAGCAGGGTAAGGGACTGAAAAAACTGTTGTATGCATACCAGGCCTGTAGTTAGCGATACTACTGTAGAGTCCTTTGGTAGCCCTCCACTGAAGTAGAGATGAGCTGATTGTCTGGTGTATATATTGAATGTGTCTTCACTGATTGCAGAAGTGGTGCAAGAGATGTACATTTGGTTGAAGGGCAGTCAGCAGATTCAGCAGCTCAAGCACAACACAGTAGTCCGCCATTGAACCGTTGTTGTTGTGATCCAGTCTGAAAGTGCAATGCACATGTGCAAACTCCGGCTTGCTGTTTGCACGGCAGTGGTGGCTGCAGTGTTTCAGGCTCTGGAAGCTGTTTTCAAATGTTCCCATTTTAGGTCAGCCAAAATGCAGTTTCTGTGTAAGTGAGAGGCCGAAACTCAACAATACCTATTTTTTTTAATCCCAAAACCATTGTTGTGCAAATAATGCCCTAAA
Source organism: Labroides dimidiatus (assembly GCA_030710495.1). Lineage (NCBI taxonomy): Eukaryota > Metazoa > Chordata > Actinopteri > Labriformes > Labridae > Labroides > Labroides dimidiatus. The sequence continues at coordinate 6,124,107 of CM061151.1, read as the reverse complement.
CTGAAGTCCCAAAATCTGCAGGTACTTTAGTGTCCACTAGGGGCTGGCTCCACAAATGACAGAACTTCCATTCACACCCACGTTAAGTAGAAATAATCATTTTTATACCCTGGTACAGAAACATTTGGTTTAAATAGCCATTTTTTATTCAGAAGCTTTCTCTTTATGAATGGCTGTTTTCCACACTGATTGTTGATCACAATAACCCCGCCCCCTGCCCCTGACGTGGTCAGTGCTTCACTCTGGCCCAGCAAAGAGTTGGTGCACGCTAGGCACCAGTTTTTAGCACCTGGAGCCAGTGCTTTGTTGGTGGAAACAGAGTGAACTGGTGCTTATTCAGGCACTGGCCTGGAACTAGCACCGAATGAAAACTGGTGGAAAACGTGTTTTCTAGATCAGGTCTATATTTTACTTAACAGACTAAAAGCTTTATGCTATTTATGTTATTTACATGATGGGGTGTCATTTTTACCTTGTGGTCGTGTGTTCACTTTTCTCCTTTGCTCTCTGCATCGTGCACGGCAGAGTTCTGCTCTGATGCATTCACAGAAACACAAATCTCTGGACACACACACACAGACAAGCGTAAAGTATAGCAGACAAAAAAATAATGTCACATCTATCACAAGACATGCAGATAAAAAGAAGATCTCGGTTTTTTTAAGCGCTCTCAGCTTCTTGGATGAGAGATAAAACGTCATTCCAAACTCAGGTGGGCACGTTTGACATGCTAGCCAGGAAGCTAAAGGGACACCTCAACTCTGTTTCATCCAAACCTGAGAATATTTCTGAAGACCAAAAATGCCATTAAGTAGTTTTTTAAGAAATATTTACACATGTGAATGGGGCATGTAGCTGGTCTACAATGACTTAGCATTTCTAGAGTAGCTCCACTGCTGGGCTTCAAAACTCTGCTTTAGAAACCAGTGAGTGACATCCCTGAGAACTCATTCATACATTTAATCCTGATAGAAAACTATGTTTTAAATCCCAGAAGAGGAGTTAAACATATCCAAAGTCTGGTAAAAGATCTTCTTCTAAAGATGAACTTTACTTAAATCGGTTTGAAAAACACTTCAAACAGAGAATCAATTCATCCTCAGCCGTCAGAGTCTTAATATGCAGCTCGTGTTTGACAGTGATGCACATTTTATGATATGTGGAGTTACACTTTCACCTGCTTTGCATGCATTCTGTGAAAGTTGTTGAAAATGTGATATGTCTCAGAAACATCTTCTGGAGAACAGACGAGGAATTTTAAAGGCAGTCCTCGGGCAAGACGTGCATTTTTAATACCATTTTTATAGATAATGATAGCCAGGGCTCCGACAGGATACATTTGGCTCGGCTTCAGAGCTATTCCATTGGTGAATAATTTATGATTAAGAAATGAAACTTCAGATTAATCTGGTTTGAATTTTCATCCTTCTTGCAAAACGAGGAATGACTGAAGGATCTGGTGTAAGAATCCAGATGTTATCTCTGCTGTCTTACTTCTTGCTCTGCTCACAGGAAGTCGAGTCAGCCTGAGAAGGATTTTCATGTTACACGACAACACACAAGGAGCTCCAGCTGTGAAAGGAAACATTAATGTTTATGCAAATCATGTACAATAAATTACTAATGAATATGAGCCATATGGACCGTGCAGAGAGAATGATTAGCAGAATACAGATTTGTTTTGTCTGAGCGCATGAGTTTAATTGTGCCGTAGCATGTTCATGTGTGCCAGTCTTATTAGTATGTGTGTTTACTGTTAATTATAAGAACAGTCCTTCTGGTTTTACTTCTATCACATATTCCTTCCGTCCATTATTGGTGGTTTTCTGCTCTTAGCCATAAACCTGATCTTACAGATGAGCTCAGTAATGACAGCTAAGTCTTGGGTATGTCTGTTTTTTGACCTATGTCTGCTGTGTGTTCCAGGGTTTCATTTCATCAACAATAAAACATGACGACACATGTTCTCCAACGACCTTTTACTTCCATCCATATGACAATAAGAAGCTAAAACACATGACTGATAGGAAAGACTCTGACGAACAAATGGCACGTTTTCGTTATAGAAATAACAATGAGACAAAAATGTGTTATGGCCCGTCTAGGGGTGTCCAGGACACAACATGATGAGACCCATTTCCCCCAAGTCCCAAGCAGCCACGGGCAAACAAAAGACTTCAGTGAAAATAACAGTGATTTATTTACATAAACAAACAACTTAAAATTCACAACAAGAGACTAACAGGAGGGTGTGTGAGTTTGTTATTGGGAAACATAACGAAAGGCATCATTACCAGAGCTTTCATCAGTATTACATGTGGAATACAGATCTTAGTGATTGTATTTACAGCCAAAAATTAAAGCAGTCTTTATTATTTCAATGATTTTCTCTGACTTTAAATAAAAAAAAGTTTCTTTAAACAAAGTAAATTTTGGTTAACAGAGTGTTTTTCTGAAGACTGATCTTGAAGAGAAGGGGTCGTCTTATAATCAGGGTCGTCCTATATTTGGGTCAATAAGGTATCCATGCGGGTACAAAGCCGTGTTTCTACAGTAGTAGTATTAGTTGTTGTAGTCTGACCCAAACTACAACAAAAACTTAATATGGAGGATTATACTTATCATGCAAAAGAAGCCTTTTGTCCTTAAAGGCCACCATCATGTCACGGTCTCAATCCACAACTTGCGAAATATTCCTATTTTTATGTTCTGTACCTTTAATTTTTGTTGCCAAATTGAGATACTTTTTTAGCTGACAGGCAGAAACCAGCTCCACTTCTCCACACAAAGAGCTCACTCTCTGAGCAGAGTCTTTGCTCCCTGTCACGCCACCACGCTCCAGGTTTTTCCTCTAAAAGAAGAAAATTGGAGGAGTTAATGACAATGTCAGACCGCCATGTTGGCATTTCCCCATTGACATCTCCAATCCCCCATTTACATTTCATATGTGGACATGCCTTTAGCCGAGGCCCCTGTGAAAGGCCAGGCTGGATTAAGGTATCACTGTGATTGTACGCCACCGTATGGACCGACAGGCGGGCAGGCTGAAGACCTAAATCCCCGTCTGGAGCCGAGCAGGTCTCAAGCTGCTGGTAAGCTCTCATCAGTCCCACCGACTGCCTCGACTCTCTCATGCCTCAGAGATCAGGCACGATGACATGTAATGGTGGACATAATTGCTTTGTCCTCCATCTATCTTTTCCCTCCACTCGGCTCTGACTTGGATATAACCAAATGAAATGAGGTGACACATGAGGAGACCAGCACGAGCTCTCTCTCTCTGTCAAAGAGCCCGGCGATTTCTGTCTCATGTCCAGAAGCCAACGTCAGATTGGCTGCAGTCTGACAATATTTTGTTGCTGTATCTGGCCGTGATTGTTTCCCTCACCCACATGCATCTGGTAGCTCTGTCGACTGTTTTTATAATGATGCAACTCAGGAAGTAACAGATGCTGCGTCCTGACTGAATATGTTGTTCTCCCTCTGTTCAACAGAGCTCGTAAGCCCTTGAAATCATGTTTCAGTTTTGCAAGCTTGCTCCCTGAGACTGTAAACAGTCAAAAAAGTTCCCGAAAGTAGAACTATAATCCCAAACCAGCCAGTTGTTTGGATTTTCCACTCCTTCCCTTTCAGATTCGACAGATAAAGTGATTTTCTTATTTTCTCCGTTACACTCATGAGTCAGAAAATGTGTTTCTCACTGCAGTGGAACCATCCTCCATAAGCGTGAAGGATAAGAATATCCAAGGTCCCTTCTTAGTATGCAAAACAATGCACCATATTATTTCCCCATGTCTCATTTCCAATTGCAAATGGGGAAGGAATGAAAAATATGCCGGAGATTACCGCGTTAAACAATTTGGTTCAGCTTAATAGTGACTCCTTTGATTCGGTCCCGGGCCCCTGAGATGAGCGCGGATGAGGAATGATTGAGATGCGCGGAGGAGCGTGTTCACTGGCTGCCTGCTCGGCTAAGCAGGCCCACTTCACCATAATAAGAGGTCATCCCTGGAGGAGTGTGGAAATGTGTCTAATTAAAACAAAATGCTTTATCAAGAGCTGAGGCAGAAGTGAGCAGCTCCAGTAAAATAAATAGCCAGCAATTTCCTGAGATCCACGTTCTGATAAGCATCTTATTAAAACAGCTTGCTATCTAATAGAAGAGCTCTGCATTGTTGGAGGACTTTGGCTCATTTTCCCTCATTTCTGCTCAATTTCTACTCCAGGCCGCCGTCCAGAGTGTACGTGAGCACCAGTTTGTATGGAATTACAGGATCGTCAGTTGGTGATACTGGTATACGGTACAACTAGACTTTAAACCATGATTGACATGGAAAACAACTGCCTTAAACCTGCGTAAAAAATGGCCAGCAGGGATCAGCTTCACTGGTTGGAAACAAGAAAGGGAAACAAGACGTTTTTTCAACTTATTTTATCGTTTTAAAAAATATATATATTAAAAAGTCTGTAGTACGGAAGACGAGAACAGCCGTAGATTTTTCTTTTTTTTTTATGCACTATTTTCTCGTGATAACAACTTACTGTTTTGTTATCTCATTATCTCGATAAAACAAAGATTGCTGTCTGGTTATTACAAATTAATTGATTATGTGTTCATCTTGATTTCAACCTACTAGAGCTGCCATGAGCGGCTTCTAGCCACTGGGTGTGGCTGTAGCCTACAGGTATGTTACACTTGAGTTTGTTTACTTTAAGGGCTACAGGATCGCAGATGCCACGGTGATCTCAGTGTGATGAATCATATAAATGCCCTGCATCAGTGTAATATATCTGTGGCTGTCGGGGCAGTCTCTTGATTTCACATGTCACAGTGGGCAGAGAAATAATTTATATGATGGTAAAGACAGATAAAGTAAATGTTCATAATGTGTGCATTTTTGCAACCGACAATATATTTGTTTTTAATTGGATTCCTGTCATGTCTGTAAAGTTTTCGTTATTTTGCACATTCTGGTTTCATGTTTTTGGTTCCCTGTTTTATTTTGAAATTTCTAACCCTCGTCTCTGTCTTCTAGATTTGTTCCTATCTGCCCTGCCCCCGTCTGTCACATCTGATCCCTGATTGTTCTCCCCAGCTGTGTTATCACCCCTCATTACCTCTTGTGTTTAACCTCTTGTGTCTCACTGTCTCATCGCCAGTTCGTCGTACTTCACCGTCTTCGTTCCAGCCTTGCTTCATAGTCACATCATAGCTGATCTGAACCTTGTCTGTTTCTTGTTGTAAGTCTTAAGCCTCACGTTTGTGGGATACCTTTGCTAGATTGGATTGACTTCCTGTGTACCGAACTCTGCTTGTCTCATTAAAACCCTTTTGCCTTCTGGAATCTGGTCTGAGTTTGCATTTGTGTCCGAATCTGGGTCAAAGTTCATGAAAATTCCAAAAGTATTCACTGACTGTTAAGCCAAACCATTTAGAGCTCCCCCTGCTGACTGGCAGCAGTATAGGTTCTAAATCCCTCCTCCCTCATGTTCATACATGAAACAAAGGTCAAACCATAATACTAACAGACATTTAATTAGATGCTTGTTTTGGTTGGCATGAAAGGTGTGATGTCATCAGCCAGGTTAATCCCCCATTTAGGCCGCCCTAGTCAAAAAGTCTGGCTATGTGTACTTTACTACAATCTATGACCACTACCAACTGGGAATGAACCTGCCTCGCCAAGTAATTTAAATTTTGCTCACCTTGCAGTTAAGCGAAGCGTTAATTACTGAGCGCTGTGGGCGCAAAGTACTTAATTGTTTTTTTATATCATCATAATTCATCTTCTCTGACAGCTCAATTGTGGCACTGATGTGTTGAAAGATGGACCATCTGTACCTCTCTCTCTCTCTCTCTCTCTCTCTCTCTCTCTCTCTCTCTCTCTCTCTCTCTCTCTCTCTGTTGCTATTTTCGAGGTGCCATGTTTCCATACTGATGGCATCTGAGTCCACGATTTGTTGCCACAAGTCTGATGTGTGAGATTACAGCGCGAGGCACGCAGCCCGTGGAATGCCTCCAAGCAAGGACAAAATAATGAATTAATAAAAACAACAATTTAGTACAATGCCTCGCTCAGCAAACACAACAGAGCAGCTTGCAATTACCATGTCTCTTGTGATTGCATCTCTGTGGAAATTAATCGCTATTTTAATTTAGTTTTTCCCACTGACAAATCCTGACAAGCTTAAGGGAAGCCTCCAATGAGAGCGGCGCGTTCGGGCCACAGATCAGGAGCATTATGTTCGATTGTACTTCAGGCGGAGTTGTTTTCCCTGAAGAGGGGATGGAAAACAAAATCACAGCTATGAAACGGCTTCAAAAAGGCTCTCACTGAGATCATCACTCTGATACAGCTGCCTCTGTCTCTCAAATCGGTGCAATTTGTTGACTAAAATCTGTACCAGGTGTGAGGATATGATTTTTATTCTGTCTCTCTTGACTTAACTCCCAGTACAAACATGTTTGTCCTCTGCTGTCCCATTTTCAGCACATGTTAGTGGGCTGCCGCTGCTCCAACAACAGGCCTGATGTAAGTGATGTAATGGGCCACTTGTATGAATGCATACCTGCCAACTTTTGACTTTGATAAGGTGTGAGATCCCCCCGTGTGGCGCGCCCATTAACGTCTTTTCTGTGCTTGTTTACCTCCGTGTTCTGCTCATGCTTGCAAATGATAACGGTGTTGAACCCCTAAATACCGGTTACTTTTGGCTGTAACCACATCAAAAAATTACACTGGGCTCTCTATTTAACTCTCGGACGAGCGCATCCCACACCTCTCTTGGAAAACGCTCAGAAAACACACAACTGCCCATCGCGGGTGATGCATTCACTGAAGCTTTCAATTCTCAAACACAAAATTACTCATATTAACAGAAACACACTCCTATTATTTAACACAAATAACCCCCCATGTCCGTTACCGTATCAACGTGAAAAACCAGGAGTGTTGGCAGGTGTGTTATTGTGTCACTGCAACAGCAGTCTCTGGTTCTGGTTCTGTCAGCGCTAGAGCTGAACTCCATCTCTTCTCATGCTTTGAAGGATTAACTAATCGATCATGGGTGATGTTTGTTGCTCTAAACCAGGGGTCTCAAACTCAACTTACCAAGGGGCCGCTGGAGGTAGTGTCTGGGTGAGGCTGGGCCGCATCAAGTGTTCCACAAAAAAAGGGCTTCAAGTATTCAAAAAAAAAAGGTACAACTGATCCAATCTTCTCAGTCTTAACAAGTCAGAACATGCAGAACATGAACAGTTCTTCAGAACATTTGGCTTGAGGGAGGAAGCAGCTGAGACCCTCGGTGTTGCTTTAAGATGCTCATCTTTAAGTTTGGACCTGAACTTTGACTTATTAAAGTTCATTGTGGAGAAAAGCTTTTCACACAGAAAGGTGCTGCCAAAAAAGCACAGGATCCAAACACCGTATAGCATGAGGTGATAGGATATATTTTCCTCCACTTTGTGACACAAACATGTTACAAGTGACCAATTGCTAATTCACGTTTTGTCAGGAGCCTGATCTATGGTAGCCCACAAATGTTAAAAAAAATATAAAACGCCCAGATGCATGTAAGAAAATAAAATGCGGGTCGCACTAAAACAAAGCTTTGATTTCAGGCAGGGGGCCACAAAATATTGTTCTGGGGGCTACAATTGGCCTGCGGGCCACAAGTTTGAGACCCCTGCCATAAACCATAGCTCAACAGGTAGATATCAGACGCTCACTTCAGTGTGAGAAATCAGGGGTGTTGTTGCGTGAGAGCGTGTGAAACCACTGAAATGCATGTGTCTTACAGCCAATGCATGTAGAGTTAGCAGCTATGTGAATGTGGTTTATGTGAGTATATATTTGGAATAATTGAGTATACCAGGTTTGAATGCAAGAAACATCAAAGTCCTATGACACGCGCAGTACATTGTGGACTTCCTGCTTACAGCTATGCAAGGTATATCAAAATATGCTATTAGTATTAACATAATGTTTCATTATGACTCTTACCACCTTGTTTCTTTCATGGGAACCAGAGGTTAACGTGTTTGGAGGAGAGAGTTGAGCTGGACAGTAGCCAGGTGCTAGCATATGCTACATTATGAAAGAGAAAGAGTTATACTGTCTTATTCCCAGGTCCTGAGGCTAATTCATTAGCTGGCTGATTAGATGATTAACTTCAGAGCTTCTGACAGATTGAAATTCTATTTTTGGTGGTTGCTTACCACAGTTGTTTATGTTGTTGATTGAGATAGCGAAGAGAGGTTATTGAATGCAATGTGCTGTCAATTTGCTTATAAAAGATCGGGAGGCAGCTGAACAAAAGGCAAGGCAAGTTTAGAGAGCGCAGTTCATACACAGGGCAGTTCAAAGTGCTTTACAGCTGCATAAATCCACAAGAAGGCAAAATGAAAATAAAATAAGATAAAACAAGATAAAATAAAATCATTCCATAAAATGTTATAATAAACAATTGATTAAATCAAGAGCGAGCAGTGCAGATAAAATACTTTCAGTTCTCATATGCAAAGCTAAACAGAACTGGTTTCAGCTGGGATTTGAACATTCAGAGTTGAAGCTTTTCTCACATCTTCTGGGAGACTCTTTTAGATTTTAGGAGCATAAAACTGAAACACAGTCTCACCGTGTAAAGTCCTGACTCTGGGCACCAGCAGTAGACCCTTCCCTAAGGTTCTCAGAGTCTGAGTAGGGTTCATATGGCTCTAACGTGTCAGAGATGTACTCTGGTGCTAGACCATGTCAGGTCACTTTAGAGTCTTGTCACTGCTTCCGCTGGCTTTTATAGACACTCAACCAAGTGTCTATAAAATACCTGCAGTCTTGCGTTGAAGTCCCAGTCAGTGTCAAAGATTGGCCTGAACATCGGTGAACCCTTTATTATGCACATTTATGACAGAGTACTTTTAAAATATTAAGTTCCAAAGAAAAGGATGATAGTATTTTTTGGAAAGAAATGGACGTTGTATCTGTGAGGTCACTCATCTGGTAGTGATACAGAGTTTTGAAGCCTATTGTTGTCAGGAGCCATACCAGAAATGCTAAGATCAACCTGTCTCCTGTCGTGGCGGTGGGAGGTTAAGAGGCGACATTTGAGCCTCTTCACTAACATCTATAAAGGCCCATTTATGCTCAGCGTTAAATACAAATCCAGATACAGACAGAGCCTTTTGTCCATGCTCTGTGTTCATTTTGTCTGTATTTCTGCATGTTTCTATAAAGCTTACGGATATGGACCAAACAGAGAAGTACCACCGGGAACAGTCGGGGGCAGTGTTGCTGTTACCACCTGATACGTAGCTCTATTATGACACAAAGAAGAACAATGGCTGAACTTTTTGAAGAAATGCTCTGAGTTGGTGAGGAACTTGCTGCTCTGTCTTTTTTTCTTTTATGCAAGAGGTACATTAGCAACACCTCCTCCACAGTCACCATGTTTGTTTTTGAGTTTGTTGATGTCATAAACTTCTGACTCTGGGCTGCCCCCCTCTGATAGATGTATTGGTTAACAGCATTGCCAACAAAAAAGACGCTTGAAAGTATGTGAGTAGTGAATGTAACTTCGTTTGAAAAGGACGTATTTTCATACATAAAGGGAGTATATATTTGTTTTAAGGGAATGGCCTCTGATTGGTCAATCTCTTGATCTTATTATCTTCTAAACTGCTGAGTTATTAAAAAATAACCCCCGATATGATGTGTGCAGTTAGAGACATCAGCTATTCAGACTAAATTAATTTTTTTTCCAGTACTTCTTGAACCAGCCTCAAGTGGACACTTGATGAACTGCAGTTTTTAGCACCTCTGCATCGGCTTCCTTTTTGGCGGTCTAAGGTTTCTACTTGCTGTCAACATTCGTGTTTATGCTGTAGAGTTTGATAATTTGGTTCAGGAGTCTGTGGTTGCCACCTCCCTTTTGTAGCCACCTCAAGTGGCCATTTTCGGAACTGCAGCTTTTGAGTTTACAGGTTTTAACATCTGTTACACCACCTAGTTGTGATAATGAACATTGGTATTATTCAGAGAAACAAAACAACACAGTAGATAGTGGCATAATGGTTAACTAGAAATGCTACAACAAAAAAGTTAATGTAAATGTCAACAAAATGACAGTGTTACCATGTTACAGAAGTAATTGGTATCATTGATTTTAGATTGACAGCATAATTTAACATCCAACTGTTCCCTGGTTGTTTTCCTCTCCAGCCTGACTCACTGCTTACACGGGTCAGAGAAGAGAGGGAATGGAGCTTCAGTGGAGTCGACAGGTCGCCACATTCCCTCGTGATATCTTCAAATATGGCTGCAGGGAGAGGAATTAAAGGCATCACAAGAGGCCTCTTTGAAACCTTCCAACTTAGTATGAAATCGCTGCATGCGAGCTCTTTGATCAGCAAACGGTCAAGCGGCAGCACTGCAGCCGGCCTTCTTTCCGCATTACCATTGGGAGCCTCATTCCCGGCCCTGTGCACACCCCTCCACCTGACCGCTGTTTGATTTGCTCACTGAACTGATCTTCCAACAAATAAGCTTGTGCTCTGCCACAAATTACCGCTCTCTATCTCCCGTCACACATGCCCTGCAGCCTCTTTTTTCCCCTCTTCAAATGCACCCAGCCGCCCTGTACATCCAGAGATAAACAGTAGGTACAATCATAATTCCAACAATTAACCTCTTTGCTTACTGAAGGCTTTGAATTTTATAAGTTTCCTTCCTCCTCTCTTTGCTCAGAAACATTCTCTGTCCCTAAGGCCAGATTCTGAAAGTAAACATAGATATAAGGTGACCAACAGCCTGTCTGACAACACCCTAATGACTAATGATGTGTGCTTTGATTTCAGATCCTGGGTGGTCGGAAAGGTGCCAGAACTTAAAGTGGCTGAGTCACATGGCAGAGAACTTGGACCATCCTGACATTTAAGAGACAAGGGTTTAATGAAGGTCTGAGACAAGAAATACATCTGTAATTTATGAGCAAATCAATGAGTATAGGGTCTACCTTTCCTCTAAATTAAAGTGCTTGAAGGTGACAGGAAACGGAGTGGAGCATGACACGAAGGCATGCAAATGTGGATATTATAATGGAGGCCTGCCTGTCGCATGATATGTGTTCGTGTTACTGAAAGGGAAAATGAAGGAAGGTCAAGAAATTAGCACAATGTGGATCAAGGTTAGTTACAGCAGTAGTTGCAATTGTCATGTGGCCTTTTGTTAAAATGGTAATATTAATGCATTGTTAGGATTTCAAGGACTCAAGGAGCTTTGTGTCATACTGGCACATATTTACACATGGATAGCATGAAATTTCACTCTCAAGGTCCTGGTTTAGCCTGATACATAATTAAGCAAACAATATGTTAAAAAATGAATAAGGAAGAAACTTCTATACAAGTAGTCCAGCAATATTGCACTTAGGTGATTAAGTGTCTGTGGTACAGATAGGTGTGGTCCTACCATAAATTTGCAAGGTCAACCATAGCTAATGGTTTTCCTGACCAACACTCACAAACCAACAATGGCTAATTCACTGGATAAAAGGTTATCATATTACTGCTCCTCCAGTGATCAGTAACTGAATCTAGGATAGACATTTTGAAACAGGGAGGAAAGTAGGAGCACACATTAAGGTTAAAGCACAAAATTTGATGACTCATTGGCCAAAGTAAACAGCTACTGTTAGCATTCAACCACTTTCTCCGTATCATTAAAAAAAAAAAAAAAAACAGGAGTCAAGTTTTAAGATTTTAAAATTAATACACATTGTAAGACATGCAAGCTAGCAAGTAACTGAAAGCTAACATGGGTTAAAATCATTTTAAAATGTCTTAGCAGCAGTAAAACATTAGCTGCTGGCTATTGCCATTGTAATTTGATAGTGTTACACTATGGGTTTTGAAAGTCTTAAAACACACAGGATCTTGTTTTTTTTATCAGAAGTACATTACATCAGTAATTTAGACTAATGTGCTGTTTACACAAACGCGGTTTTAGGATGAATCGCAAACGTATTGTTGCATTTTGGCCTCTTGTTTACATGGAAACAGTGTTTCAGCTGACCCGTTTTCAGTGGAAACACTGAAGTCATCCAGTGCATGTGCGCAACCTGAAGAAAAACAACAGTTCAATGGAGGATTTTCATTTAGTGCTTGTGCTGCTGAATCTGCTGACTGCCTTTCAACAAAATGTGCATTTGTTGCTCCACTTCTGCACTCAGATAAGACTATCCATATGCCGGATGATCAGCACACCTTTTCTTTCGGCGGTGGGCTTCCAAAACACTCTACAATTATATCGCCACCCTCAGGTCTGTTATGCATCCTACAGCGTTTTCAGTCCCTCAGCATTTCTGTGTAAACAGATTTTTTTTTCTCTGTGTTTTTGTGTTTTCGAGTGAAACGTTGTTGTGTAAACAGGGCTTACGTGTGATGATCAACGAAAATGGCTGCTGTGTGAATTATAACAAAAGGCAGGCTGTGGAAATAAGGACTGGCACCCTCTGTAGATATACAGAGATAAGTCTAAGGTAAACAGTGATTTTTATTTGATAATGATTGTGCTTTATTAATTTTTTTTTAAAGTTTTTGTAATTACATATTTGATAAATTCCATTTACTGACTGAAGTGGGGAGCTCATCACAAGATTTTTGGCCTATCACCCTTTACGAAAAACCTCAGTAAGGCAGCTGTATCATTGCTTTTAAAGATTATCTTGCCATATTTTCCTGTGGTGGCGAGGTATGTGTAGAGCGATTTTACTTCCCCTGATCTCTTGGGGAAAGATCAAGGTTGCACTGATTTGAAAGTGTAAATATGGGACATGTGAAATATTTATGACCAGATATCCTGTTTTGTAAGGGAAATCCCACAGCTGAACATCCATGAGACAAAAAAATAGCCAACTGAGAAGCAAGCTTATCAAAGAAGGAAGGACATCATCCACAGCCATGTAGTTACAATATTGAGCACAAAATATAAAGTTAGATGGACGTAATAAATGGAGGAACAACTTAGTGATTTGATAGATGGAAAGGGACGCTAGCGAAGTCCACTGCTGTTCCAATAGTGGTAGTATCATTCTGCGGACTCCCGTACCTCTGAAGTCCGAACTCTGGAACGAACTTGCCGAGTCTGAACTTGAGTATGCAAGTTTGAACTTGTGAACTTTGAATAGGGAAACAGCTTATGTTTGTTCACTCTAAAGTCACCCTTAAGCACAAGAAACTTCCAGTTCCAGAGTTGTGACTCTAGTTGTTGGCAAATGGAATTTGTTAGCATGCAGCATACTGTGTTGATTTTACCTCACCCTGACAAGAACAAAACTTTTAAATCTCTCATTATTTGTCATCATGTACGGGGTCTCTCACATTTTCAACATCAGCTCACATTTAAAAAGTCTTTTAGTGTGTCCCAGGCTCAACACACTCCCCCTTACTGTCTCTAAAATATATTTGTCTTTTCTCTCTCACTGTTTTCACTGTCTACTGCCGGCCTCACTCAGTCGATATGTGTCCCAAAGTGAAACATGACAGATAACGTTGTACTGTATGTAATAACCCAGCTCCACCTTGCCAAATAGGTTAATTTATCATTTTTCTCCTCACTAAACACACTAAACTTCTCCCAGACAGTCCTGCTCAACCTGTCCTTTCAACATGAATTGAGTTATGTTCCAATCAAACAAATCACAGCCTATTCCAAACATGGCCGCTCCAAACAGGGCTGTGAGTAATGAATTGAGAAAGTCCATATTTGATTACCCCTGCCGCCCAGGGTTGACTAAGATCCATTTGAGAGGTAGTGCGCTGGAATTCCAATATGGACACCCTCCAGCTATTGACCCTGTCTTTAAGTGAGTGCTGTGCTTTTAGTGTACTTACACTGGTTGTTCCACATCTTCTTCCTTCTGGCAGTTTTGCAATACTTTTGATGGCAGTCACTGGCTCCCTTTTCTCCACTCTGCATTATTGATGCATCAGAGAATGTGGATAGCCTACTTTTTTGTCATAACCCACTGAGGGCAGAAATGGAAGGAGATAAGAGGTTGGTGTTGTACAACTATTCAATGTTGACCAGACAAATCGAGTTTACCAGAGCTGTTGAAACACGGAAGAAGTCCTCAGCAATGAATCCTAGTTTAGTTATACGTGTCTACACACACACACACACACACACACACACACACACACACACATATATATATATATATATATATATATATATATATGGTCAAGACTATCTGCTACAGTTCAAACCAAGCATCAGAATGGGGAAGAAAGGTGATTTAAGTGACTTTGAACGTGGCATGGTTAATGGTGCCAGACGGGCTGGTCTGAGTATTTCAGAAACTGCGGATTTACTGGGATTTTCACACACAACCATCTCTAGGGTTTACAGAGAATGGTCCGAAAAAGAGAAAATATCCAGTGAGCAGCAGTTCTTTGGGCGAAAATGCCTTGTTGATGCCAGAGGTCAGAGGAGAATGGCCAGACTGGTTCAAGCTGATAGAAAGGCAACAGTAACTCAAATAACCACTCGTTACAACCGAGGTATGCAGAAGAGCATCTCTGAACGCACAACAAGTTGAACCTTGAGGCAGATGGGCGACAGCAGCAGAAGACCACACCGGGTGCCACTCCTGTCAGCTAAGAACAGGAAACTGATGCTACAATTCACACAGGCTCACCAAAATTGGACAATAGAAGATTGGAAAAAAGTTGCCTGGTCCGATGAGACTCCATTTCTGCTGCGACATTCGGATGGTAGGGTCAGAATTTGGTGTAAACAACATGAAGCAAGGATCCATCCTGCCTTGTATCAACAGTTCAGGCTTCTGGTGGTGGTGTAATGGTGTGGGGGATATTTTCTTGGCTCACTTTGGGCCCCTTAGTACCAATTGAGTATTGTTTCAACGCCACAGCCTACCTGAATATTGTTGCTGACCATGTCCATCTCTTTATGACCACAGTGTGCCCATCTCCTGATGGCTACTTCCAGCAGGATATCGCACCATGTCATAAAGCTGGAATCATCTCAGACTGGTTTCTTGAACATGACAGTGAGCTCACGGTACTCAAATGGCCTCCACAGTCACCAGATCTAAATCCAATAGAGCACCTTTGGGATGTGGTGGAACGGGAGATTCACATCATAGATGTGCAGCCGACAAATCTGCAGCAACTGCGTGATGCTATCATGTCAATATGGACCGAACTCTCTGAGGAATGTTTTCAGTACCTTGTTGAATCTATGCCTCAAAGGATTAAGGCAGTTCTGAAGGCAAAAGGGGGTCCAACCCGGTACTAGCAAGGTGTACCTAATAAAGTGGCAGTGAGTCAGTAGTTTGCAATGGCTATAACTTATTGGCTATAACTTGCAGGCTGATAAACATTGTGAACGAGAGGGCTTGAAATGACTTGCATCATGTCTAATGACTGAACATAGGAATTGCTTTTTAGAGCCGCTTATGTAGCCAAGACCATTGGATTCCCAACTCAAGACACTGGTAGGAACTACCTTACATTTTTTATTATAGACTTAACGATAAACCAGAAACTGTTTCTACTGAAGGAAAAAATAATTACATTTTAAACGTGCAAATTGGAATGCACTTAATCTCAATTAACTATGGAAATTCTGTGATGAATCCTGATAAAGACATTGTTTGACAGTCCTATAATGAATACAATTTAATGATGTCTGCTGCATATTAACATTAATCCTCACAGCAACAAAGGAGAAGAGATTTTCTATAATGACTCTCCTTGTATGACTGTGCTCATGCTTCACTCTGCCCTCCTTATACCTGAGCTACAGGGAGCTGGAGTCTCTGCTGTGAGGCCAGATTACAGAAAGCACTGGAAGGATTTTAAAACTGTGTTTTAGTGACACTTCTCTTCAAAGCTGGATGTAGAAATTGATCAGTTGTAGAAGATGAGAGTAAGACAAGTTCACACTTTGGTCCATAGATGGCAGTATTCTTACAGAAACAGAGTTGAATGGGAGCGAGTGAGAGACCCTGTTCTGTGAGGTGTTCAGAGAGATGGGTAAGAAAATGTTCTTTTCAGACATATGATGCAATATCCAGCTGAAAATTCAAATGTAGGGGCTGCATTTTAATGAGAGTAATAAGGATTTCCAAGATAGCAAATTAAACCCTCCATATATGTTAAAAGAAAGTATAAATATACATATTTTAGCTCTTTGAAACTTATTTTTAATAAAGTGTTTGGTATAAAGGAAAATGTTGCATAGAAAACAGCCTTTTTTGTTTTTGTTTACTACATGTTTTACGCTGTCACATTAAATATGTGGAATTAGCATATCAGCCTACAACATGTTGTTCAAACGCTGAATTCCTGCATTACAAACAAGTGTTTCTTGAACATATTCATTATTAATGTTTTTCTTTGGGCGGAAACGGTTAACTACACAGTGAGACGGAGTGTAAGGGGGCTGGGTCTAAACGCCGTGTGTCTGTGTGTGCGTGTGTGTGTATGTGTGTGTGCCAGTGGCGGCGTACACACACTACTGTACATTGATGGAGCCGCTAATCTCTGTCAGTCCGGCAGAGCCCTGTGAGAAATCCACGCTGCTGCTGCTGCTGCTGCTGCGGGGCTGAACTGACGCTGCGAAATTACTCCGCCGGACGATGACGGCTCGTACATAACCTGCATGTGCTGTTACTACTGAAGAGCAGCCCGGAGGACGCTGAAACCCCGAACTGAAGGAATGTGCCGTTACACTGACACGGTCCAGTAAAGTAAGATTAGGAGGTCAGCTCGGATAGCGCGAAGTTTACACACTGAATTTGCAATTCCTCGCCGTTTTTGCCGGTTTTTACTTGAATGAATGACGCCGCCGCCGCTGAACAGAATCCACAGGCGGCTGAATTTAAGGAATTGGAACATTTAGTGAATGTAAAAATCACTAAAAACGCTGTTTTGTCCTCAAGAAAAGGGTTTGGAAACATTTTTTTTTCGGTGGCTGTGGATGTGAGTCTCGCGCATCAGTTAAAGCCCAGAAGACAGGCTGCTGTCTCCGCGCGCGCTGGAGGGATCAGGATCAGCGGGATCCAGTTGAAATGAAGAGGTGAGTGACGCCCGTTTACGCCTAATCTGCTTTACAGTGTGTAAATATTTGTTTAAATCCCACTCATACCCGCTGCACGCAGATACATCCACGCTGCTGGTGTTCTCGTGCAGAGGGCTAATATCCGACACTGCGGAGAGAGAACTGAAGAGAGACATTTTTCATTTTGGGCTGCAGGCTCTGGAGATGTAGCAGCCTGTTTGAATATTTCAGTGTAGCTTTGCTACAGCGAACAATTGCTGAAAATGACTGACGCATCACCACAGAATATAGTGTTTGCTTCAACTGTTTGTGAATTCAGAGTGATTTTATCGGTATTATCTGCACCTATTGCAGGCTTTTGTACACTCAGGTGTTGCTCTGCAGCTTTTACATCACCACTGTTCACATTCGGCAGAGTTAAGATGCACTCTTTCTTCATGTGCCACTGAGTTAATCTGCTTTAGAGATAGAGACCTCCAATCAGGATCTGTCTTGCAGCTGCTGAGTCTGCTTTGTGGTTGAAATAAAGTAACTTGTACTTGTTGGATGTCCTCATGCACAGATTTCACTGTTTTTGTGTGGAACTACACAAAAAAATGCTCATGTGCACCACCTTCACCTTTTGTAGATGGATATAGCTGATTGGCTGCAGGCAGTGGACCCGGTCTTGTGTCACTGCAACAAGTGAACCTTGAGTCTGGAGCTGCTGCTCATGATCAGATAGTTAGTTTGTGAAATTTTCAATAATACATGCACTTTCTAAGGTCGCTGATCACTTTCAAATTGTTCTAGGTCTATAAACTCCAATCTGGCTTCACTCATTTTACTCAATTTAAAGTGAAAACAATCTGATTTATTGTTGCAGAGTGCAGAGCTTTCCTAGACGCCCCAGACTTCATCTGTCCCCTTCAGCAGATGCACCTACAAATCTTCATTCTGTGTCAGACTGTCAGCGCTCCGCCAAGCACCCATGACAATGACTCTAAAGAAAATAAATGTTGTCTTAAGTAGAAAATTGCCTCACATTTGCATGAAAATGACTTACATCTGCCACGGCTGATGGGTAGCATATTAATCCCTGTGCTCTTGCAATCAAACCCACTCCTTCTCCTGTTGTTTTTTTTTTTCCACGCGACTGAAGCATGACCCCCTCCTCTTATGTCGTGATTTTTATATCCATCTCAAAGCGAAACAGCAGTTTGACCCCAAAGTGCTGCCATCGGAGGAACAAACCCGCACTCAGCATTGCTTTGATTATCACATGCTGATTATATTCAGCCAATTAACTCCAATCTAATGAAAAAAAAAGCTCATTCAGTGATAGTGTGTTGCTGCCTCTGACCGGCAGCTGCTATACGACTATTTTATAGACTTCTATCAGATCTGCTCTGGCTCAAATTATTCTCACCATTAATTATCTTCTGGTATGACATTGAGGTTTATTGCTGTGCACCTTTGAAGACACCAGCTCGCCAGTGAAACGCTGTTAAAAACATTTCAAAAGCTGTTGTCATTAGTCGTAATTTATTCTGAACGCAATGCCGGTTTGTTCTCCGTTTAAATAATGGAGGATATGAGCAAAAGTTGTAAGAAATTCAGCTCAATGAATCACTTTCAAGTGTTGCCTTTGAAGGCACGCCGTCCGAGAGAGCCTTTTTTTTTTTTTTTTTTTTTCTGAGAAAGCCCAGACATCACACATTCGTCCAATCAATAAGGTTAACCTCACCACGCTGGAGAGAAATTGCCTCTGCTGGACAAAGTTAGATGGAGCTGCTTCGAGTAACGGTTGGTGCTTTTCTCTCTGCTGCTGCCTTTCAGCTTCACCTCTCTGTATTTTTGATTTCATTCACGGTACAGTTGTGGTCAGCGACCTCTGGTATTTACCTTTTTGATGTTTGGTTGATTTGCATAAGTCAGCTCAGGTCTTCCATCTTTCTTGGAAAATATTCAAGTCTTGATTCCTAAGAAGTGTTTTATTTTTGTTTGTGTAGCAGAGTTTTATCTCTGATGTCTCATTCTAAAGTTTTGAGCTGACTGATTCCAAGAGAGTCAAGATCTACCACAGCCTCCCTCGGCATCAGCAACGGACTTCTGATCCGTGCACACGGCTCACGAGCGTCCTCTGTTGATGAACCTGAACGGACGAGCCGAGCTAATTATCCGTGCAGAAACATCACCTCTTACCATCACGTCTATCCACTTCTACCACCCACAAAACTCCACTTGCATTACTAACTAATTTCTTAACTGCCTGATTTGCTTCTGAATGACTTGTTTGGGCCTTTTCTCTGTGTACTGTGTCACCACCAGCGCTCACACAGCAGCTCTGGTCTTCAGATTTCCCCCCTTAAGGCAGCCAGACTCACCACACTTTAGCTTGAGAGATTTTGACAAGTCGCTACGCATGCAGGCAGAATCCTTGACCTATTTCTTAATGAGCGAATGCTGCAAATGCGCTCAGCGGCTGTGTATTCTTGAATGAAGCCCCCCCTCAATCCTTCTCCCCCCAATCCAACTGTCTTTTTCTTGCTCACATGCAACTTCCCAAACACAATCCGATAATGGTGCTTTTGTGAGTTCACTGACTCATTCTCTCACTCGCATAGGTCCTCCTTTTTTGTCTCCAAACTGCTGGAGTGAACAAATAGCAAGTGAGTGTTTGTTTTAATGAAATTGCCGCCCCCCCCTTTCCCTCTCTGCCCTCGTCTTCGCTCACTGTGGGCTGTTTATCTGAACCTCTCAACTGTCCAGCTGTCACAACACAGATCTCAATCTCCCTGACCCGCACACGCTCCGCTCACTCAACCTTGTTATGTGCATGTTTGTGTCTGGGATCTGGAGTTTTATGGAGAGCGAGTACGCGTGAGGATTGACGTAAGGCGAGATCTGGATCTGAGGTGACATTGATCAAGTGGAGCGCAGCCAGGAGGGAATATTATAGCAAGAGAGATTTGAGGGTGGCTCGAGTAAAAAGCAGAAGATCACAGCAGGCTTCATTTACATCCTTCCATATGTCCCTGTGTAGAATTGGTGACAACACAAGTTTCTCTGTTTCTCTCTGAAGCCTTGAGCACGAGCTTCAGCTGTCTCTCGAGGTGATGATTATCACAGATGTCAGTCTGAGCTGTTGTCGATTACTGATGCAAAACTACTTAAAAAAGGACTCAGGGTGTAGAAACAGAGGATTTTAGATAGACTGTGAAAGTAGTGGATGTAGCGCTGTGGTTTCAAGAGTGAAGCCAAAGTTGAAGGTCCTCCAATGGCCAGCAGGGGGCGACTCCACTGGCTGCTAAAACTTTGATTTTACAATGCAATGTGAAGTGATGCCACTTGATTTTTTTGTATTTAACTTTTGTTTTATTTTTTGAGCCAGTTTTTGAGCTCAGTTGCTAATTTTAATAACTCACCAGAACAGCAGGTTTATTTGAAATAAGTTTAAGGCCATGGCTACAAGGGGTGCTTGAAAGTGGCTGATTTCTTGGTCATTAGAAGAGATAAGAACTTAAAGTTAGGAAAACTGTGAAAACAGTAAAAATTAAGCTTGAGATCACAGAGGTTAGCTAAATTAGTTTGCCGAGTGTGGCTACAGTTATCAGAGCTAGCACCACCAGCCTTACATACACATGCTTTTACTTGTGACTTGCTTCAGAGAAGTTTTCGTGTGCCAGTTTGAAGCCTCTCTAAGGAGTTTTAGGCTGATACTATTTACATTTGTGTAGTTGATTTTGGTACCCCCTTGTGGACAAAGTGATCTCTTTAACAACTCAGCTTATCTTGTCCTGTAAATGTATAAGTCATATTTTCTGACAAATCTCAATTAACTTACCCTTTAAAGCCAAATAAATCACTCACAATCAAAACTTGCTTTGGAAAAATGTTTCTCTTGACTATGCCTTAAGTTGTCTTGTCTGATACCAACCCCCTTGCAGTGGTGGCCACTAGGGCGGTGTTCAAAAGTGGCTTACTTCCCTTGCATTACAACCAAAATTTAATGTTAGACTAACCAACTAGTCCAAAAGTGAAAATGGTCCAAATTCAGTATGAGATCCCAGAGGTGAGAAAAATTGGTTTGTTAATTGTGGCTACAGTTAGCAGAGCTAGCACCACAAACCTTTGTTTCTGTTTTAGGTACACATACATGTGCTTGTACGATCAATACTTGACTTTGGTTGAGTGTTTATATAATAGTTTCAAGCTTCTATGAGGAACTTTATGTTTGTGTTGACGTTGGTGCCCCCATGTGGACAAAATGATATCTGAAACTTTGCTGTGGAAAAATGGCATTACTGGCATCCAAATATTGTCACTTTGGCTGAAATCCAACCATAATAGTGATGATCAATGAATGATGTCACAGCGACCACCTTTGGTATCTAAATACTGAACAGCAAGTCATAAGATGATGCCATACTTCCTGCAGGGATCCATTAGTGACACATCAGTTAGCTAACAAGCTAACATCTAAATCTGATGTTGGAGAGCTTCCATTGTTGATACATGATTTCAGCAGATGCATATTGATTTCCAGTCCATCTCTATCACACTGGTAGATGTTAAATCTCTTTCATGAGGAGGGAAGACGAAGCTCTTGCTAACAGTCTGAATAAAAACACATTTGGTAACAGGCTTCTTTGGAATGCATCCTGACACTCTTGTCTGTCTCTCTGCTTTACGCAACAGGCTAAATTTAGAGTTTGATATCCACTTGAAAAGATTTCCTCCCCAAACATTTCAGTGTTGTAGATCTTAAGATGCTGCCTTACACTTTGATAATCCCCGTTCAATAGAAGATGTAAGAAAACACCACAGGAGCACGTTTAATAGTCCAGTCATGCTACTGTTACCATTTTCATCATCTTGAGTAGTTGTGCGTGTTGCCTTCAGTGACTTATTGAATCGTTGAAACCGTTTTAAATTGATGACTACAGGGTTCAACATTGTTAAGTAGCAGCTTGCCCAGTATGAGCAACACATAGCACAGAGTGCAAAAATCAATGGCACTCCTTTGCATTTTGTTTTCTGAGACTGTACTTTGCTTGAGAGGAAAAAGCAACCTTTCCTGCTGTCGTGTTTACCGAGCTTGGATTTTTTCTCTCTGATAAGGCTCTTTGGAGACTCTGTTTCCCCCATATCTGTCAGGATGCTAGAGGAAGACTCTGCGTGTGTGTGTTTGTGTGTGTGTCTGCTCAAAGAAAGGCCCCAGCCAGTCTCATCAGAGGACCATCGGGGAACAGCTAACAGGCGTCCCTCTGCCAGGCTAAAACGGTGGCCAGTCCAGACCCTGCTCTCTCTATTGATGGCAGCAAGTTAGCAATGAACCCCAGTGTGCACTCTGCTGTCCCAAAGGCTTGCCAGCTTGCTGAAACAAAGCCTTTTGTAGGGCCGCTGAATCCAACAGATGGAGAAATGGACAGTAAATGAAAGTGGAGGCAAAGGGGAATAAAGGAATTTAGCAGAGCATGTTTGCGGGGAGGCATTTAGGCGACTCCTTTGGGAAGCCTAACACCCTCACAATGCAATACTGGCAGAACTTAAATGTTCTCCCGTTGACACGCTGCGAGAGCGGCTTTGGGCCCCCCTGTGTGAGTGGAGAAGGCAGTCATCTCACGAGGGCTCTCCAGGGCCTGGGAAGCCTTTATTAAGATGTTAATGGAACTGCCTTCATGACACATTTCCACGGGACAGGATCCCTCGCCTCTGCCATTCTTTAGTGCCTCAATCTGCCTGCAACAATCATCAGTCTCTCCTCCCTCGCACAACAACCTGTTTAGGCATTCAGCTCCCATCCAGCCCAGGAACTCTCACTGTTTATCGGATCTCTGCTGTCACAAGCCGTCCTATATTTTACCACGTGTAACAAAATTACGCGATGCCGGAGATAAGGGCAAGCAGTCCTGGCTCGGGAACCCGCCGAATAACAAGTCAAGCTGTTTGTTTGTGGCTGATCTTCACACCGGCTGGAAGTCAGGCTGTCAACCCAGCAAGCCACGAGCGCTGTTATGATTTTTCCTCTCCCTACGAAAGTTTCGAGACTCTTTTTTAACATTCCCTCCACTCAGTCGCTTCAGCCCTCAAAGTGCTCCAAAGGCCGTTTCATGCAGCTCATGAAAGCAGAAACACCAAGCGGACCTGGAGCTTTACTTACAAATGCTTTGACTTCATTTTCATGAGAGGCCACTGCGTGCAACTGTTTTCTCATTCCTCATCCGTTTGAATATAAGTCAGTTTGGGCCGGGACCATCAATAATCAATTAGCTGGTGTCATGGGAGGATGTGGGTTTTTGTTTGGCGGAACTTGACAATAAGTGAGCAACAAAAAGAGGAGAGTGAGAGAGGAGAGTGGGAAGGGTGGGGGGTTTGTGTTAGACGCCAAGGGGCAGCTGTCAGGAGCAGATGACAGTTTGTGTGTGTGTGTGTGTGTGTGTCTCTGTGTGTGTGTGTGTGATTTGCGTGCTTGACTGCGTGTGTTTGCGCCCGTTCTAATCTATTTTTCTTTGACTGCACCGCACATGTGTCTTTTGTGCGGTTTTTGTCTGCGTGTTTTCAGGCAACCCCTACGCCGCTCTGCCCACACTGCCCCCTGGTGATGAGGATACCCCTGCCTCTCTGCCCACCACTGTCACCATGGTTACAGCAGAACAAGTAAAAAAAAAAAAAGGGTGCAGACATTTCTGGTCTAGAGGAGGAACCTGGCCAAACGGCAGCTTTGTCTCTTTACTACATACGCTGTGGTCCAATTACAACCAGGACCACTTTCACCTCAGAGGGTTATTACAGCCATTATCTCCGCCAGCCTTTTCAAAGCAGCGTGTCATTTTCTAACACGACTGACTCATGCTATCTGCTCTGAAATTATACAAAACCCTGCTGTATTTACATTAACTTACCTCTCTTATACGCAACACTCAAATTCCCCTCTCATGCTCCGAGGTGCAGTGACATGTAGATACCTGCACCTTTCCTGGCTTCATTGTTACTTTTTTTCGCAGCGAGGCATGGCCTTATCTTGGCGGCAGGCTCACCTCAATGTGAGGCCTTAACTCATCTTCAAACCGTCAGGAGAGAAAAGAAAAGAAACACAGAGACACACAGCTTTTGAGGTCATTCCTGAGTCAGAGATAGCAAACAGAGAATCCTGTCTGGAAGAGTGGTATCTTTTTTTTCTTTCTTTAGATTTAGTCTAATTCCTTTGACACAAATGCCTGTTGCTTTTAGTAACATTTTAGTCTTTCTTCATTTTGACCCTTTTAGTTTTATTTTTTGAAAACTCAAAAGGTTTCAGGCTAGTTTAAGTCAAAACACATTTTATCTCCACTTTTAGTGAAACGTTTTCTCTTTGTATTCATTCATGTGTCAGTTCAGAAATTGGCAATGGGGGTTTTTTGGAACTCAGGTTACGGCCTAAGGTAACCTGAGTTCCAAATAAACCCCCAAAATACCAAACCTGGGTACCCCTGTAGGTTATGCAAGTGTAGTCGCAACAGCTTCTTTCACCCATGCTACCCAATCCAGACACGTAAGAGACTCTCAACCAATTGGGGAACTCTACCCCACACTACTTACTGACACTGGTTGCATGAACTGTCCATCAGATCTGTGATGCATTCACATGCACACTGTTCACTTAAGTACCCCAACAGTATATTAATCATTTGGACTCTTAACAGCAAAGCCCATTATTATAGTGAAGCATGATGACTTCACCCAGTCTGTTATAATATCTTTTATCCTGGACTCTTCTCCCAATGTAAAGCTGCTGTTTTGCCCCTGCTGCCATCTAAGGGAGTTATCTGTTTAGAGAAAACCTCCCTGAGGTGTTTAGGTCCAATAACAATGACTTCAGTCTTCTCTAAGTTCAGAAGTAGAAAATTTCTGCTTATCCAGATCCTTACATCTTTGAGGCAAGCTTTAAGTTCAGACAACCGGCTAGTTTCTGCTGGCTTCAACTATAAGTATAGCTGAGTATCATCTGCGTAAAAGTGAAAGTTTATGGAGTGTTTCCTAATTATACTACCAAGAGGAAGCATATTTAAGTTGAAAAAAATCGGACCAAGCATTGAACCTTGAGGAACTCCATAATGCACCCTGGTGTGCAAAGAGGATTTATTGTTGACATGAACAAACTGAGAACGACCTGACAGATACGATCTAAACCAAACTAAAGCAGTTCCTGTGATGCTGAGAAGATTCTCTAATCTCTGCTAGAGGATGTGATGATCAATAGTGTCAAAAGCAGCACTAATATTGAGTAACATGAGCACAGAGAGGAGACGACAGTCAAATCACAGTGCTTTGGACATGATTCAGTGACTGTGTTGCACATTTATGATGGCAGAAGCAAGGCTGCTAGCTCAGGCTAGCTAGTGTTAGCAAATAACCATCAAAGTTACAAAGAAATGATGACACGTACAATTTGAAGCCGTTATACAATTTGGTATGTAGTGTTGTACAAGATGCCCAGACGATTCTCTGTATATCATTGACAAACACTTTAGGTGAACACCTTGTAAATGTCATCTCTGCCATCATAACACTGTCTGCCTAATGTTTCTTCCTGTAACCAGAAATGCCCAAAAATTCTTACGCCAATGCGTATTGTACCTGATAAGATCAAAGTTAATGTGTTGATGGTTGCAGAACTCTTCGCAATTTGAGATTTTGTCCCGCACATGATGTATTTACAGATAATACAAAGGCATAAAATGCAGCTGCCGCTTTCAAAGCAGCATATCTGCCTCGAAAACATGGAAGTGGATTGCTTATTCAGGCTCGGACAGCACCAGGAAGGAAAAGATCTTGCCCATGTGATGAAAAAAAAAGTTTGGTCTAAAAGCTGCTGCCGCCAGTCCTTCAGCTCCAGACTCTTTACTTTGGCCGAAGGTGATTTATAGTGTCCCGTCCAGGGGAAGTAAATTATCCCCTGGGATAGCAGTTATGTTTATGCATGAATACATGACTCTGATACACACACACACACACACACACACACACTTTGAGGCCTGTGGAGGAAAAGGGGATGAAAGGTAGTTAAAAAGGGATCCAGCTTGTCATGGAGCCCACACAAAGTCTGCGAGGATGTGTACGAGCTCGCTTTGAATGCCCGGGGCAAAAGCGTTAATAACACTTTATGAATGTAATTGCTTTTGTTGTTGATTCTGACCTCAGCCTGACCTTAAAGATTACAGCTCTGAAAGCACACAGTTTAGTGGAATGTCTGGGAACAATAAATCCTGTTTTCTTGGATCCCGTCTTATCAAATGATATATACAAAACGGCCATTGTGAATCACGCTTCTCAAGCTAAATCAAGCTCCAGCAGCAGTAGCAGCAGCAGTAGCAGCAGCAGTAGCAGCAGCGTTCTCGCCGAGTGATTGGTATTTGTTCCTGCCAGCCAAATGCTATCAAGATTAATCCATCAGAGAGGAAGTTATGTTGTTGTTTGGCTACTTTTACTTCCTAGTGGCCTCTGCTATCAAAGGGAAACACAGTGTGGGAAGCAGCAGGAGCTCGTCCAGACAGACGCGTTATTCCGCCTCTGTCATAACTCATGAAAAGTGAAGCACGACAGCAACCTGCATCAAAAAGACTGAGGAATCATTAACATGGAGTAAGTGACATGATGAGATATCACGCCACGCAGAAAAAACACATTATCAAAAAATCACTACATCAGCCGCAATGTAGGTCAGAAGACGGAGCGTTTAAAGAAGAAAAAGGAGTATCTGAGGCGTTTATTCAGAGTGTGACAGCTGAGCCTTTCTGCAGCAGAGGACCTGAAAACCCTGTGTTGTCCGTGAAGATGTTTATTAAATATGACTGCTGTGAAACATTTGGCTGCCTCAGGGAGCCAGAGGTAGATAAAAAAAAAAAAAAAAAGTGAAGAGAGAGTGAAGAAGGAAGGGACCGGGCAGGTTTGTACTTGAAAGCAACGACTGAGCATCCTTTCTTGTGTGTTTGCAACAGTTAGGGATTTGAACTCATGCGACTAATGCAGGATCCACACAGAAGGTGCATTTAAAGGATATCCAGGTGCGGCTTTATTTTCCTCATTTCGATGATCTTTCCTCATCACAGAAAGCATCACAGAGCTTGTAGGTACAATGTTTACCGTTAAGTACTTTGCGCAAGCCTCATTGCTTCCTCTGCCCCACATTTCACAGCGAACATGTTCAACCTGACAGGGGTGAAGAGGTGAAGCGAATTTGCATTTTATTACAAAGCATGCACAGTGTTTCAGGCTCTTTTTTTTATATCGTTGAATATAAACAGTTTGCTCTAGCTGCAATGATGAATGTTTTTATTTGCAAACAATTTCCCACATTTCGCTGAAGAGGAGCATTTCATCTATTAAGCGTTAGTCTCATTCATTCGAGGGGTGCAATTTTTCTTTTTTTCTTTCTTTCTTCTTTCATTTTTTTTTTACTCTGTTTGGTAATTAACAGAATCCCGAGTCAGCCTCCTTCCCTTTTTCCCCCCTTTACCTTCTGTTTACTTGGGAGCAAAGAAGAGTGAGAAACGGTAAGAGTGAGCAGGCTGGAGGGATGCCAGAGGGGACTGGCAGGTGGCTTAGATGCTGGGAAGTGTCAGCACATTTTCAAATTCACCTGCGTTCTGGGACCTGAGCCCGCTTTCTGCTGCACGTCCTTAAAAGAAAATTAAAAAAAAGAAAATCAACTTGAAGAACGAGGAGGGGCTGAACAGGTCCACAGCGCACATTCTTACTTATTTGAACTCACACGTCGTCATAGCACGACGTAAACTCTTCATAGATTCCTCGTGTGCAGACATTGACGAGCCTGATAAAGGACACCTTGCCTTTGTTTGTTTTGCCAAGACTACAGTGTTGGTGTGATGAGTTGTACAAAGCATCAGATGCTTCAATGGCTTAAGCACTGAAAAGCTGAAATGCTGTCTGCCTGACTCCCTGAGGCGTTAAACATGTACAGTATCTCCATGTCAAGGCAAACAACCCCACCTCCTTTTTGTACACTTCTCTTTGACGCAACCAATCAGAGAAAGCCGAGCAAAGAAAACAGCAGAGCTGTTAACAGAAGGACAGGCTGGCTGATTTTTTAGCACAGGAGCCATTGTTACACTTTTTTTTTTCACAGCACATCCTTTATAGCGACAAAAAAGGAGACGGTTTCCAGCTTAATGCGATTTTCCGAGCTGCTTGTAACACTTGGCAATAAAAGCTTTTTACTAGGAAAGTCTTTAAATGAAAGCAAATGGGGAGGAATTAGCTGCTCTATCTGAAATGCATTAGTAGACGTATGACTTCATTTAAGTGAAACCCCGAGCAACGCTGAGCGCCGTCGTCTGCGAGATTTCTCCAGGCTTCTGAAAGATTTGACCATTGATTATTCATTTCAGAGAGATGAAATGTGTAGATGAAAGGCTGGTTTTCTGATTGAGATGATCAGATGTGATATCGGGTGGAATATGATAAACCCTTTAAAGGAAAGCCAAAGTAGAAGGAGAAATTGATGTATGGTTCCTGAAAGCGATCTAACACCCGGGGGTCAGAGGAACAGCTGGATCAGTCAGCTTACGCCTCAGAAAAGTGATACCCCCTTCAAAAACTATTTCACAAAGCTGTCCTCTATCTTATGGTTTCACTAAAGCAGAAACCTCCAGTGAAGAAAGAGAAAGACCAAAACTGCAGTACCTTTAGTGTCCACTTGAGGCTGGCTCCAAAAGCCACGAATCCTCATTTAATCTCATTTTAAAATGATATTAATATTTGTGCACAAGTTAAGAGACCAATTGTGTACTGGCCAAGTGACCTGGCAACTTTGGTATCTTTGGAGTAAAACAGAAACCAAAAATGTCCGTGAATATGGATTGTGGAAAATCTCTGAATTTTCGTGTTGAAGTCGGGACTTTGACGCCTCTGTTTTGTCTTCAGTGTGAATATAATGTTGGTGGAACAGTGGGGCGAGGATTTTCTGTAGCTGAGCTGCCATTGGAGGTTGTACCGGATGTGGAACAGTGGCGAATAGAACAGCACTGTGTTTGTCTTGATATGAGAAACTTGCTCTTTTGGTTCACATCTTGTGGCTCTGAACCCAGGGATACACTAGATGCAGTCTGGCACCTGGCAAGACCCCCAGTCAACTGAGGAGACCATGTTGGGCTGTAAAACCTCAAACCATTTGACACCTGGCCTGGCTGTGCGCACTATATCAGTTTGTTGTTGTAGTCAAGCTAAATACAATCTGGTTTTGGCATGGTTTGTTTTACTTTGAAAGTCACAGGGCGTGACATGCGTCCAGTGTGAGCTGACACATTGATTTGAATTGAAACCTAGCTGATCTGGAGCCATGATGGAGTGGAGCCAGACCGGTGATGCATCTGGTGTATTATGACCGTAATAGATCTGCAATGCTTTGCATGACCCCACCATTGTTGTAGTAAAGCTAAATACAGTCTAGTTTTGACACCATGTGTTTTAGTTTGAAAGTCACTTCACATTTTTTTGTGGTTTCCGTGCGCATATTCCTGTCCTACACTTGGTCTGCTTTTTGTAAATTGATGTGTCACAACTCTGGCATGTGCTGAAATTAGGAGGCTTGCATATCTGCTGCATCTTGCCGGAGCAGGGACGCAGCCAGACAGCAAGAGAGCGGATCCAGTGTGAGTTGGTTGCGAATTTGCTGTAATAGTTCTGCGATGCTTGTGTGATGGCACAAATGCAAAGTTTTAGTGCCACTTCATTATGGAGATTGGAAGGAATCACGGTCTCGCTTTCATCCACTTCATACCAAAAAAAAAAAGAATCATAGCCAAAGAGCATTGTTACAATGAAGAAATAATCCACCAAACACAAATTGCCTCACGTTGCCTAAACTGCTTCTGGCTTACTCCAAGCTAAACAGTATAATGTTTGTGCTTTAATGATTCCTTAAGCAAGAAATGTGTCCAGACTTCAAATAGAACAGACCTCATTTATTTTAGCTAATATGACTACTTTATTTAGAAAGTCTTTACAGAAGTTTCACATTTATTAGTTGGCTTGACTGCAGGGCCTTGTCCGTGCACAAATTACAACTTATAGGAATCAAGATTGTCACCTTTTGCCGTGTTTGTCTACTTTGCTCTACGAGTGAGTTTCCGTTCACCAATCAGCGTAACAGCTGATCAGAGTCAAGGGTCACTCACAGCATCCCTTTGAGGGCTTGTTTCAAAAAGAAAGCTCTGAAATCCAGCCTCTGTTACAAAGCAGAGGGAGGGAGAGAAAAAACCAGGGAGGTGTGGAGGTTTTTTTTTTATGCTCGTGACACTGAGTCAGACAGGAAGAGGAGAGGAAGCTTAGGGGAGGGACGGAACAGGAAGGCAAAAGTGCTTTCATGGAGGTCAAGGGTATGGGGGTATGACTAAGTGACGCTCAGGGAGTCATGCAGACGTTAGAAAGACGAGGACAGGTTTGTAGTCTTGTCTGAATAGTTGAGGTTAGTTTGAACGTAAAGAAGAATAATGTGTGAAAAACTCTCCCTTTGACTCCTATGGTCGCTCGAAACCAGACTGTAACAGCAGTAAACCAACCACCAAGCGTCCTAATTATCCCACTTCAGCAGTTAGTCTGCCCCAGCTGCTCCTATTTATGCTCCTGATGAAATGCTGAATGAGGCTTTTTTTCCTCTTCGTTACATTTTCTCCGGGGTAGCAAATAGTTGATTTTATCGTTTTTCTTTTTTTTTCCCTCCTTCCTGTTATTGCACTTTTTTTTGCCGGAGTATGATTATATGTTTTGCCCTCTGCTGATACAGTTTATGGAGAGATGAGGCTGTTTAGTTTGGCTTTAAAGGGGGCGACATCCAAGTACCCTATACTCTTTTTTTTTTTTTAATCCCTGTCTCCTCTAGACTAAGAAATGCAAAAAGGAGGGAATTCACAGACTCCCCGACTGCTGACTCCTAACACAAGCATCGTTTCCACAGTACACATATCAATAAGGGGTTTAAGTTACAGGCTGACCTGCTTGCTGAAGCCTCATTTTCCTGCTTCACTAAACCCGTGGCCCAGCGTGTTCGCTCTCAAAGCCACAACGTCCTTCCCTCAGCTCCATCATCTATGTGTGCGGTCTAAGGAAAAAAAGTTAATGCGAGGTAAAAGCAGCCATTGAGGAATTCCAGTGGCCTGATTTTGGCACCAGAGACTCTGACCAAGCTTGGGAATGCTTCTTTTCCTTTGATTTACTTTCAGTTATTGTGTTCTTTATTGCTCTCTTTTTCTCTCTTAATATCGCTCGCTCCCTCTCTACCGCTTTTACTGCTCTTTCCTCGCCTCTCTCTTTTCTCTGTCTTTTTCGTCTCGCGCTCGTTCGCTCTGTGGGGATGTGGTCCCAGCCTGCCCTGCTTCTTTAACAATAAAACAGATGCTAATTTTAATCATCTTATGAGCAGAGATTAGTCTTTGATCAAACTTAATGCTCAGAAAGCAACTGCAGCGTTTACATCCAGGCTGCGCTGGTAAAGAAAAATGATCTCGCTGTACGACTCCACTTGAAAGCTGATATGCTAAATCCTTTTATTCATGTACGTCTCTTGTCCGACATTTTACATTGTAAGCATCTCAGTCCATTTCACACAAGAGCTGGATCTAGACTATTCCTGCTCTGAATGTCAATGTTTCCCCCTCCTCAGCACCTACTTATGCGCATGCGAGTGTGTGTGATTACATCGATGACATGCTTTCCACAGATCCAACACTCTCCGCTGGGTGCCTGTATCAAGATGTAGCAGAAGAAGAATAGTGACGGACAGTCGTACGAGCCTCAGTGGCCACATATAAAAGATGCTCTCCAGTGTCTGTCTGACGAATATGGATGGCCCGACTATCTCTGTGTTATATCTACAGCAGAGCAGGCGACAGATTCAGGAGCCTCTGGCCTGTGAAAATGAGTGTGAAGCACTTATTCCCAGGTTCACTGATGTAGTAGAGGCTGTAGTATCTCTTCATAGCGAGCTGACAGACTAAGAGCGGCTCTGACAGCCGGGAGTCCTGCACGGTGTGAGTATTGTACATGTAGTAGCCTCACTCACCTCCATCTCACTCTGGGCTGCTTGGATTTTCCTGGTTCATCAAAAAAGGGCAGAGCAGGAGCAGTGAGTGACTGCAGGTGTGATGACTGAAGGAAAAAAGGAAGTGTATGCCGGCTTCCACAAGAGGATGGTAGAATTTTTGCACTATTCTGTAAAAATTTACCATAAATTCCTGTTTTCAACAGACAGCTAAAAATGGCTTAAAGGGGCTTGACCCTTAATAAGGCGTGTGTTTGTTTTGAAAATAAATGGAGATCAGATCTTCTTTTTAACACTACTTTTCTTTGTTCACGACAACTTTTTCTCAGTTTGTACAGTAGTTTAGAAACCGGCGATTTAAATGCCTCTTGCAGCCCGTTGGTTTGAGATGTATCTGTAGGCTAACATGTAACGTTAGCGAATCCTCATTTTCTGCTTATCTACCAAGCAGAGCTAACGTAAGCTCACTCTTTATTTTATTGACAGACTTTCAAGTTTGATCAGATCACTGCAGTATAACTGCTGCATGTGGGCTGGAATGAACATGAACACAAACAGTCTAGCCCATGTTTTAGCCTTTAGTTTGTATTTTAGCCTTTAGCCTGTGCTTTTGCTCTCCTTCTTTCTTTCTTCTGCTCTGACGTCCTTTTTCTGTCTAGCAGTTCAACTCCAGTCTCCACCATCACCACTAAATAAATCACATAAATAGTTTTTAGTAGAGAAAAACAGATCTCTCTTCTCACTACTGAACTTTGTTGGCGTGGTGTTGTCATAGAGACTTCAGCGTGCCGTAAATCATATATTGGCGCTGATAATCTCATTTTAAGTGGTGGATTATGATCAGGCATATGACTAGAAGTGAGACTTTTTCAAGATCACTTAAATATTCCTCACAGTGCCTTTAATGTAATTATTAAGAAACTTTGTTGGATGAGTATTTCAAGCAAAACTTCTATTAAATAGTTACAGCGAACTATTCCCAATTAACCAAATGGTCCCCACTGCCTCTCTGCAGACATAAGGAGTTATAGATCCATTTAATAACAGTGCAGAGTTGTTGGATATCATCTACATATAAATTAAGTTTTACATCTGAAGTTTGCACTTTACTTTTTTTTTGTACAAGTTCCTCCAAGTTGTTTTTCTCCAGTTCCTAATTTCACAATGGCACTAAGCTCTCCAACCATATTTGGACTGTTATTATGTGGGTTTTTTGTTATTAGATAAAAAAACAGCCTTCAAACATTCTATAAACACCATCTGGTGGTCTATTCAAAAATTAAATTTCAAGATGAGATTAAAGTCACAAACTATTCAAGTTTGTATTATCAGATGATTATTCAAATGTTTGAAAATCACAATTCATCCCTAATTACATGAGCTGTATACTGTTGGGAATATGTCCTGCTGACAAGGACAAGGTGCAGTTATGCTGTTAGGGGTAACTCTTTGCATGGTCCTTTAAATTTACCAAACATAAAACTGTACAAGCCAGAGTGTAACGTTAAAAATGTGCGTTAGTTTTGAGTTTTTCCAAATTTAGCGCTGTGCAGCGTTTGAGGAAATAACAGCAGAATAAGCAAAAATAAAATCTTTCTCAGGTTTCTGAAGCAACAAACAAAAGAGAAGAACTTAGATATAGACTAACTCCAAAAACAAATAAAATCCTGAAGTCCAAAACACTTCATTAAGACAGGTGCAAAAACATGACATGGCAGGAAGATGAGACCAGAACACGGGATGAACTGACAAGAAACTGAAGAAATACAGAGTCTAAATGGACAAGGGGTGAATCACCATCACAGTCTGCAAACACAATGGAGAACATTGAATTTGATTGCACCAACTATTTGAATGTTGCAATTTTTAAGAGTTTATAATTCTTTATACAAGTGTAATATTGGTTTTTTTTGTGATACTTCTTTGCTTTACCCTTGAGTTCAGCTTCTGCAGACTTCAGGGATATACAGTATGTACAGCATTTGAAGATACTCAGGAATATCAATGTAGGCACAGTTGGACTCATTCTGCAGCAGAGTTCAAAGGGTTAAGAAAGGAGGGGCTAAGAAAAAAAGCCCATGAGGCAAGCCATATTCAGTGATATCCAAGGTTTTCTATATTGCCTGGCTCTTTTAAGGCCACAAAACATAATCCCAAGAAGTCCTTAGGGCATTTCTCTCCTCCCTCCTGTTCCTGTGACTTTGAACATAATGAGTGTAGGACCTGGTCCCCTTCTGATCCTTTGCAGTTCTCTGTGTTTCATCACACTGCTGCACGGTAATACTCATACAAATGCAGTCTCCATCTCTTGGGTATTATACAGCACAATACTCAACCTTCACATCTACGGTGAATAAAACCGAGCACTGCTATTACTCTGCCAACATGCTATTTTTCATCACAGACCTTCTAGGTCGCCATGACTTTCCTTCCTTCCTACCTTCCTTCCTTTCACCTCCTGCCTCCCCAAGGCTCAGCCATCCTGTGGTAAGCAGGTGGGGAACGGTTGTGTCACGCGTGTAATAAATGTGCTCGGTGGTATTTCGCACATGCTATATGTCACTGCTGTAAATGTGTGTTTTTGCTGACTCTCATAAATGTTCCCTCTATTTTTATATGAAGTGAAAAACCTTGGGCACCTAAAAGCAACCTTGTGAGGGATGCGCTTGTGGTGTCAGTGTCTGCCAGCAATACATCCTTGATGTTTGATATCCTAAGTGTGCCTGCACATCAACTTGATCTTGCTAAATGATGATGATATTTTACCCTTTACATTCCACAAGAATGTATTTTTTTACATAGAGTAAGATAAATACTAGCATAACTATATGATGAAGCAGTTTCATGAAAAAAAAAATTGTTACAAGCTGTGAGCCCAGCTGAAGCTAATGTTAGCTTGTTTTTTCACGCTTAGCATGTTTTTAGGTCAGAAATCAGTCTTTTCACAAACCAGGCTACTCACAAATTATTACAGTGATATCACGATCTTACAGAGTTAAAAAGTCACATCTGTCAAGGAAGATTTGATAATACAATTTGTAATATTTGTGTATTTTTACCTCTCTGTTATAAATGTCAGAGCCAGCAAAGCTAGCAAAATGTTAGCATTTGAATTTTTTTTTAACTTACACAACTTACAACTTAATATTTTGTACCCAGAGTAATATGAACACATCAAGCATACTCCTACAACAAAGCAGTTTCATGGCATGAAACTCATACAAGATGTGAGGTCAACTAAAGCTTATGTAAGCTAGCTTGATTAAGGTACCTAGCATGTTTGAAATTCAAAATGAGTCTTTTCACAAACCAGGCCTCACAAAAAACAATGATAGTTGTACTACAATCTTATAGATAAAATAAGACTGATAAAACTGTTGATAATAAATGTATTTATTTGTTTTTACCTCTGGTATAAAATGGTGTCAGAACTAGCAAAGCAAGCAAAATGTTAGCATTTGGATATTTCAAACACATTTCAAAATGTATTTTTTCTTACCAGGGGTAAGATAAATGCAACTGGCACAAACATAAGATAAAACAGATTCATGAACAAAACTGAGCACAGGATGTCAAAGGTTTGAGCCCAGCTAAGGCTAATGTTAGCAAGCTTGATTTCAGACAGCTAGCTTGATTTTAGATCAGAATTCATTGTTTGTTTTTTTATTGATAGCTTTATCACAGTCTTACAGAATTAAAAATACACATCTTTTGGGGAAATGTGGACAATAATATTCATTATGAATGTGTATTTTACCTCTTTCCTCTCTAAAGATGTCAAACTTGACAGCATATTTAACTCTTGTGAACTAGTTTGTGCCTACAAAGTTCCAAATTTTTGTAGCACAGCACCACCAGTGCTTTTAAATAATTTCCTGATTTGTTCTACAAATTTTGTATCCCCCTTCCTGAAACTCCTCCTTCTAGTGTTGACTATAAAGTGCTTATTGTGGCAATACGCCTGCTGCACTCTCAGGAGTCAGAACACTGGCTCAAAGGAAACCAGTCACTGCTGATTTTCCAGCCAGCACCGCATCCTGTACGGGGTTCACACGATACAAGCCGGAAGGCATGCATGAGCACTCTAGCTCTGATCCAGCAGACTCTCAGTCAGTCAGCCAGCTTGCTCTCTGAGCTCTGTCTCATCCTATCCTGTCCTCTGTCCTGGCACGGCCTGGCAGCGGCTGCTGTGCTCCACGGGGACAATCAGGTGGATTTTTAAACACCCAGCATGTGCAAGGCTGAGCTAATGGTTACTGCGGCGCTCACAACTGTTTTATTATTCATATTCATTGCAAGACCTAGTTGGGCTTGCATACAAATGTAGAGTGAGCATGTCTCTGAGCTGTGCTGGATTTAAACTGTGTCTAAAATGCTTCAGTAGCATGCCAAACATGACTATGCAAAGAAGTTATTGAGGTTACGAACAATTTCACCCTGTGTTTCCTAAAAGGTCATGCATTAGCTTTTAGGTAAACTGTTGACACAAAATTAATTCCTTGAATAAAGTCATCAGGTCATTTCATTAAATTAAAGGTTGGTTGCACTAAAACTGTGGGTCATGTGGACTTCTTTTGACCTCTGCTAAAATAACTGCTGCACACACACACACAGAGTACCATTGTTTTGTTTTTCAGTAGCTTGTGCACCAGAGTCCTCGCAGAAAACAGTGCATTCTGCTTGCTAGGCGTGTATCCTTCAGTGTGAGTAAGCACCCAATTTCCTCACCACATACTGCTATTGCCTCTCATCTCGAGGGGAGATTGGGCTAAGTAACTAGCCGCAGACTTGATTTTGTGGTGTTTTATCACCTCTGATGAAATTAGAGGGGCTGAGATGGAGAGAAAAACCGTCTGAGAGAGCAGGAGAGAGGCTAGAACCTTTGGTACTCTGTGATAATGCATCTGTTAGATGTGCCAAAGCAGAAAGGGTCTGGAAATGTGCCTTAATGGGGCTCAGACTGTGTTTGAGAGGCAGGAACCATTACACCTGGGGTCACAGCAGGTCTTGATAACAATGAGTAAAGGTTTCCTTTTCTAACAATACAACCATTACATTAGCTGAGATTTACTGTGTTACTTGACTGCGGAAATGTCAAGATTATTTACCTGTTGATACAAGTAAATTGTTCTCTGCACCATCATAGTATTCTCAGGCTTCAAGTTTTGTTGCCATCGCTACAGTGAGCAGGCTCAGGCATCATAAACGGCTCTTTCTTCACTTTTTTACATGAAGCCTTATCAGTGATATTACTTGACAGAAGACGTCTGGCTTCAGTCAAACTCTAACGACCTCCAACTCTTTGACTCCTAATCGAGTTTGGTGTGAAGAAAGAGCAACAGATTATCTGAGGACTGGGCTTGATGTTTATAACTCAGCACTCAGTCTGAGGAGGGGGAGGAGAGGGGGTTGGACAGTTAAACTTCTTATAAGTGCTTCCACTGCTATAAGTCATGAATGTGAGATAAGGTGGACAAGTGAGTGTGTGTCTGGAGCTACTGCTGACCCTGTGTAGAATGGGAGTGGAAAACAATGTGCAAACTTCAGCCTTGTCTCAAGTTTGAGCCCTGTAACAACATATTGTCAGTAGGGGCTGCTTATTATTTATTGATTAGTTGAATAGTTGATATCAGACATAAATAAAGTCATTAGATAAAGTTTGAATGAGAAAAATGCATGTGTTATTTAAAGGCATAAAGCAAACAGCTTTCAGATGCCCAGCAAACACTGCCCTGGGGTTATATCATATTACAACCAGGGGCATGAAAATCCCTACTCATCCCTAATTATGAGAGATGTTCAATACAGTTTTTCCAATACTCATCATATTGGCTAAGGTTAGCAGAGCTAGCACCACCATCCTCCCTCAGTTTAACATCAACATGCCTTTGCTTGTTCTGAATTTCTCCAGTTTTGTAAACTAGACTGTTCAATAAAATCACAGCTCCCAGCTTAGCTCAATTACCGTAGCTTATGTTAGTTTCAGTTTGCAATGTAAGCTCCTGTTTTGGAGGTGATAACACTTTGTGGGGTTGCTGAAACCCTTCAGTATTGGCTGGAGCAGAGCACCCCCTAATTCTGGCTCAGAGACACATTAAAGTTTTTCTACAGTTCTGTATCATTAAACCTGTGTGGATCAAAACCCAAACTAATAAGAAGCTTCACACCTAATGCCAAGCTAATTAGGGATACTCCAAAGCAGAAAAAATTAATCTAATTTAATCTGACCAGCTGACTTGTCCAAGGCTCAGAAAAAAAATCAGAAAACATGAAATTGAGTAGATAGATATTTGATTACACCAGACAAAAATCTCAGAGTATACACTAAAGAGTGTCAAAGTGTGGCTAACATTAGCAGAACTAGCACCACCAGCCTTTTGGCCTCCTTGCAGGTTATGCATTACTCCAGTTGCATTAACCAGACACAGTCTACACACTTTAACTCCTTTCCCAAATGCAAATACTACTAAACTGCACTGATAGAGAATTATTGCATTATGTCCGTCTTTGACCAGAGCTACATTGCTAGTCAGTAGTGAGCAACTGCGCTACAGCTGAGACACAACATATGATCAAAATTTTGGGCCTATAAGAGTAAAATATTAACTTGTGTAACCAGGTAGTAACTGCTGACCAGCGAGGATGATAACATTTAGACATTAAGTAACTAGAGCTAATGCTAGCAGCAGCTTAGCAAGCAGCCCCTCCTTCCTTCCTGTGAAAGAGCTAGCTAGAGAGTGAATTCCTGACTTGAAACATGATAAAGCTTCCTGTAAAATATGTTAGCCCGCTGAAGAGAAGCTAACTGATGACAGTTTGCTATCATTGTGTGACCATAAACTGTTAGCTAACTCTTTTCTTTTTCATTGTTTGCCAGTTTGTCTTGATCAGGCCTATTGACTGGAATCACTTCTTTGTTGCAATTAGCTTAGCTCACTTATTAGCTACAGTGTGCTGTGTTAGCTCCTGTTTTGGAGAAGATAAAACTTAGCAGGGTTTTTTTAAGATCAGTACCTATTAGCATTCCTGCTAATACTGGATACAACTTTGTTGGTAGTACTGGAGGCTTGTCAAGGCTGGTTTATGGGGACAACTCAAAGTCTCAGGCTCCTTCTTGACAGCGGAAAACCTTTTTGCAGTTTGATGCTGAGTGTACAGTCTTGTTTCGCTTGTCAAAATGTCAGGAAAGGAGCGTGGCTAGCTGTAAACATCATTAACCCACTGGAGAGAGTCCCAGAGAAGGCTGCCTGCCGTCCTGGATTAGCGTGAGGAATTAAATCTGAAAGAGACGGCAACTTGTGTACACACTCTGATTGAAGCTGCAGACATAATCAGACAATCGCATGCCGGCCGAGATGACTGTCTCCTTCTTTATCAATAGATTAAAAAGCGGGCTTTTAACTCTCGGATCATGAAAGAGACACTGCGCTTTTTATGTGTCTTTGCCTGGTGTGTAGTTTTCTCTTTCCATGCCAGTGCCATGCAGGCTGCCAGCTAACCGTTCCAGGACTCAGTGCCACAGGGGAATAAAGATCACACAAACTCTACGGTCATGTTAATTGAATTGACAGTTAATTGATTTTAGATAGAGCCACAGCTTGCCCAGCAAGCATTCGCGGTTACACGCCGGCATTACATCATGATTGCTTTTGTCAGAGTTCAGAGTTAGATCACATCTCCGGTCGGAGGGCACCCTGTGTTATCATACTCATAACAACACACCACCTTAAGCTCACCTTTCTAGCCTATCTCCTTTGAGCCATGTAGCAATTCACACTGATCTTTTACAGTGTGTTTTTTTTTTGATGGTGCAGCTGAGTGGAAGAGTGTGTTTCCTGCTGTGTTTCCAGTCCCTGGGTGTTAGCCAACCCAGAGCAGCCTCATCCTCTCAGCCAGCGTGTGATTACAGAGCTAGACCGGGCTCTATCATACAGCCCTTAGATGAAGCAGTAGCTGGAGAAATTGGAGGGATTACTTTGACTGACAGGATTCCCATAATTTTTTTCCCCTCCCCCCTAGAAACTCTTACATAATCACTCCGGATTTTGGCTGCTGTGAAATAACAGCTCTCATTGTCTAATGAGTAGATATAGCATAAACCAAAATAATACTATTTAGCTCTTTGTGCACCTCCTTTCTCCACATGTCTCTTCTCATTCATCTCCCTCTTTGACCCATCCCCTCCTCCCTCTCCCTCTCCCTTCTCCTCCAGAGTGTGCCAGCCAGGCTGTGTAAATTTGCTCCAGATAATAGTGGACGTACCGTGCCAGCTTTTGGAGTTGTGGCTGCTGCTGTGGCTGTAACGGCTTGTTGCCCAGCTGGAGTAATAGCTGCACAGCTCCCTCTCTTTTCCTTCCTGCATTTCTTCCCTCCTTTCATCTCGCTCTATACCTTTCACACACTCAAACTGAGGCCCCTGTTTTGTTTTGTCCTTCTCGCTCACTTTCACAGGCCATCATTCACTGTTTCTGTCCCCTTATCTCAATCCCTTCCCTGCTGTATTTTATCGCCTGCCTTCCCCGCTTACCCCCTCCTCAATCCTTCTCCCCTTTCTCTCAGTCCCTTGCTCAGTAGTCGCTGGGCCATTGAGCCATGCTCCGGCGTGACTCTGATCCTGATGAGACAAATGATGAAGCCAGGAAGGAGGTGAGGAGAGTGAGATGTGTGGTTACTGAAATGGAAGCCATTTTTTTTTACCTCTTGTGATCCTCTTCATTAGTCTGGAATGTTTCAAAAACACTCCATGGGGTACTTTATCTCGCATGTTCTGCTCACTTGTAGAGCAGTTTGGTTGAGCTTAACTGTGGATTTGTCATGATTATTTGACAGTCCATCAGTCCCTTATAACAATTGGGCAACTGCACCCCAAAGGTCAGGGTCCAGGCTTTGTTTAGCTGTGTGCAGCTGTAGGCAGATAACACCTCTGCAGAGGAGAGTTTGTTGATAAAGAAAACACATTTTTTCATTCTAACTGGGGCACATGCACACATGTGCAGCCTGGCCTTGTTTGGGTTAATATCATCTCTATCTTCTTGGCTTGACAAGCCCTCACTTTACACGTTCGGCTCTGCAGCATGATAATGACCGAGCATTTACGTAACCCGATTGCAACAAGGCCAGACCAACCCAGCCATTTATTCATTTAATTCCAGTCTACTCCACTCAGGACGCATAATTGCCTGCTCATTCAGACCAATGCCCCTCTGGCTGTCCTTTGCACCTGCTACCTGGCGTACCAGCCAAGTTCTCCTCTTCGCCAAGTCCACTTGTCTGCTTCGACGACTCTTAAATGTGCTGTGAGATTTGGCTGGATAGAAAAGGCTAAAAGATGTGAGAGATGTAAGGTTTCATACAAACAAGTGAACAAATGAACTTTAACAGAAACACCGGTGGCCTCATCAAACTGCCTGAGATTTATCATTTATTTAGAATAGAATAGAAAAGAACGTACTTTATTGATCCCTGAAAG
Source organism: Labroides dimidiatus (assembly GCA_030710495.1). Classification (NCBI taxonomy): domain Eukaryota; kingdom Metazoa; phylum Chordata; class Actinopteri; order Labriformes; family Labridae; genus Labroides; species Labroides dimidiatus. The sequence continues at coordinate 6,082,535 of CM061151.1, read as the reverse complement.
GAAATTCAGGAGTCACAGCAGAAAACAGTGTACATTGTAAAAATTCCAAGAGTATATAAAAAGTATAATATAATAGATGTCAACAAGGGGGCCTGTGTGTTAATTGGTCCTGGGTGTCTTCGCCTCTCAGGGGTGCCGTTGGGCCCCTTGGCCTTGCAGGGTATGGTCAACAATGTGGGGCCTCAATGATCACCTCACATGCATACCTGTACAGATACTTTTGCTCGTCGAGACTCACAGTAAATAAGTGATCTGTCCCATCACAACATGCTGAGTTACTCCTGGCACTCCCACACTTTGTCTCTGTCTTTGTATCCCTGTGTCTTAAATCAACACTACCTGTTTGTCCTCTTCCCGTTTGTCCTCTTCCCTGTTTGTCTTGTCTCGTCCTACCTGCCACTAATTCCCCCTCCTTTGCACTGTGGTGTAGTACGACCCTCCCCCACAGTTCCCTTTGGGGAATAAATGTAGTTTGATTTGATGGAGTAGCTCAGAAGGAGGGCTGGTGATGGTCACTGACAGCGACGAATCATAACTACTTATGTTTCACTTCAATAAAAGAATGCATCAGTCTTTCAACATTGACATCGGACACAGTGTTCAACTGGAAGGACGAATGCAGACAAAAAAAAAATAGAAGAAACATGTCCATTAGAGACGTCAGCTTGGCCGTATTTCTCATGTCAGCCACCACCTCGACAGGGTCCACGGGGTTCAGGACTGACCCAGCCTTCCTCACCAGTCTGTTCAGTGTAGCTCTCCAGTATCCTGTCTGCTCACAGCAGGTGAAATCCTTCAATGTGGCGTGCGTGTCCTGTGTTAGCTCCATTAGCCATGTCTCTGTGAATAGCATAATGCTATTCTGCCAGTATTCCTTCTGGTGCTGTGTTAGCACAGCTAGCTCATCCATCTCATTCTAAGCAGACAAAATGTAATGCACGCACCCTAGGGGGCATCCAACATACTCAGCTCTGCTGAAAACTGTACGTCAGTTTAAAAATGAAATAAACTTTTCAACGATTTAAGATTTATTACCAAGAACCATTGTTACAATAAGGAAATAATCTAGTTTAGTTTGGTTCAGATTTCTGGTATTGTGGCAACCCTAACTGTGAATGCCACCAACTAAACAAGATCACAGTCCCACAAATTGTTTGAATGCTGATTAAACATCCCAGGATCACAGGAGGTTCAAATTAAACAGGTGTTTACAGATGATCCTGAATGCTTGTTTTCAATTATTCACAAATTCATGAATATTTTCACCGACTGCTACGATACACAAAAGGTTATTTAGCATTCAACTTGTACGTCTGCGTTCCTTCACATCCAGTTTTCCATTAAAGCACCACATTTACTTTCAAGGGACAGCATTGTGCCGAGACCATGCTTCAGGAACACTTAAGACCATCCGATTTGATAAAAGGTATACGGTGTCAATCAAAGAAGCTCATTCTCTTCCAATCTAAAATAAAATACCTGATCCCGTGGCCTCCACAGACTTCCCTGTTTGTCTTCTGCCTGCTGAGGATTCCCTGCTCCTTTCCCTGAGATCTCTTTACAATTTAGATTTATGGAAATGATCCCTAATGGAAAGCTGCTTCCAAAGGATGACAGACAGTTATGATGAGGCGTGCACCACGTAGCTTCTGGTAGTGGGGCTTCTTGAGAAGATCACGTCCTGGGATTCCATCTCGGGGTTTAAAGGAGGAGCGCACCAAGGCTGTTAGTTTTGTCAGCAGCAACACAGACTGAGAGAAAAGTGGGATAATTTATGTGATGTGTGCCTGCGTACCCCCATCTATATGTGCACATGCTCTTTGAATGTGGGTGTGGATGTGTGCAGAACTGGAGCACACGAGCGCGACTGCGAGCATGCCTGTGTTTGGCAGAGGTGGCGGCTGTAGGAGGGGAAGCGAAAATCATTAGAATAGCAATGACTTTGTACGCTCTCTGTGGATGTCACAGGTGTAAAGTGTTATGCCGGGGTGTGCTTGCTCAAACAGAGATTAAAGTGTGTGGAGTAGGTGGGGGCGGCTCTGCAGAGACGGACTTAAAGGGAAAGATTAGATTCACGTGCCTTTGTTTGCATTCAGGGATGATCAACAATGCTTAGGCTCTGTTATTTCTGTGATGGTGACAGCCTTATTGTGAATCAGCTCAAAGGCTGTGTGGAGGATGTTTCTAATAATACTTTTCATGCATTCTTTGAAGCCACGACTGCTTTCAACGAGCACAATTCAGCAATTTGAGGCCTTGCTGCAGGCCTCAGACAGTCATGAGCAGTGCACTGATATGGGTCACTAACAAAGATGGTGCCATTAAAGAGTGGATGCGAAGCGCTCAGCGAGAGTGCCCTAAGTGCACATGCTTAATTGCGGGCAAGTGCACATTAATTTACCAAGCACCACTAAATTAAGGGCTCTTTAGCTGAAGCTCACGGTCTATCACTTGCCTTTAAATGAACAAAAACAAACAAATGTTAAAATATGTCATGCATTTAGATCAGCAACAATGTTTGCACTCCTGATGTCTCAACGACTCATCCTCTGGCATTAGGCTCCATTAACCAATGAATCAGTCTGTTTTTCTGTAACCATACGAAATTGCAATACAAGCTATCTCATAATACTTTACATAAATATCAGACGTAGACCACACTATTTGTAGTATTATGAATTCTATCAACAGGCCCTCGCCAAAAGTGACACACATAAGGATTTTCTAAATTTGAAGAGTAGAGCTGCAACAGTGAATCAAATAATCAATTATTAATCCATTACCAAATTAATCGATAACTGTTCTGGTAACTGATTAATTGGTTCAAGTAATTAAAAAAGACGTCCAGATTCTCTGATTTCAGTTTCATAGATATGTGTATATTTTCTGCTTTCTTTGCTCATAAATATCTCTGGTTTGTAGATAAAACAAGACATTTGTTGATTGTCATCTTGGACTCAGAGAAACATCAACATTTTTCTGACATTTTATGGACCAAACAACTACCCGCTTAATCAAGAGAATAATCGATAGATGAATCAATCATGAAATTAATCGTTAGTTGCAGCCCTACTGAAGAGACGTTCCATCTGCGTTGAACAGTTTTGATTGTACTGTGCGTGGTGTGCTCCGATAATCTCAACACAGCTCACCACACACATAACGATTCTGTCCCACCACCGATCAAGAATCTCGTCCTCCAAGACAGAAATCTCGCGTGACCAAACGTGATCTAACAAAAACATAGAAGAAGAAACGTAGCAACGGATAGCAGCAACCGGCTAACACCAAACGCAACATGGAAGGGGATACGGCTGGGCGATATGGCATTTTATTCATATTGCAATATTTTTAGGCCATATTACAATCTATAATTAGATTTTTAGACGTAGCCTTGAGATGAAACCAGAATGGTTAGTTTCTTTATTTTTGGAGGCAAACCTTCAAAATAAAAGTCACTTATTAGTATAAGCAGCATGCCAAATGTCACACAGGCACCTCTGGGGTTTCTCTCAATGTTTCACCTTAGAAACTGTTCACCTTGCTTTGCTTTGTGTGATTTTACAAGTATTTATTCTTTTCATTAAATGTATGAACACACTGGACCTAAATTTGCAGACTGCACACCAACGATGTGATCCAGACACGCTAAAAGTCGCGCATCAATCAAAAACTAACTTTAGCTCATGTTGTTTCAGACTACCATAACTTTCCCTCTCTCCTATAATTCTGTGATTGGCTGATGTGGCGCACTTTCGACCAATAGGAAAGGAGTGTCATGTTTTGTTTTGTGTTTCTCCTTGCACTCTTCTTTCAGACATTCTTTACAGAACACATTTTGCCGCCACTGATGTGTAGCTCAGTTATAGGTCGCTGTGTGCTCTTTAAGATATGATATGAAGAGTTTTGTTGATGCAAAAAAAAAAAAAGATTTTTACTTCTGTTCTAATTTCTATCATGAGCCACTTGAGGAAAAAAAGTTATACGGGAGATTTCTTGTCACTTTGATATTTCTTGTTTATGCACACACAGCATAATATTGGAGCAGCTGGGGAGTCTTTAGAGAGTCATTGGGGCTTTAAAAGTGCCTGAAATTTGATTTCTGTCAGGAAATATTGGGTGTAATTTACTCCCAGCACAGGAAACCGTACAGAGGAATGACAGTACTTACTCCAGAGTTTTTGGTCCTCCCTCTGCTTTGATACTGTCTCATTTCCTTGTGGTGTCTGGAAGTATGGATAGATGAAGACATGATGTGTTCATTTTTCCTGGATGCCAAGAGATAGAGCTGGCACTTGAGCAGAGAAATCCATTTCCTATCGAGACAAAAGGATGTATAAATATCACTCCAGCTGAACAACTGGAGATGCCAGCGAGTCTCATTATCTGTGTGCTTGATAGCAGCAAAGAGAGAAGACTAATGGACTAACCTCTGCTGCTAATCGCTTTTTTATAGGCTCCTACAGCGGACGATCTTCCTTTAGGGGAGATTAAACTTTCTGTTTTTACAGTGCGACTGATCACTCTTATCCTGAATGAGAAAATGTTTTCTTGACCAGCTGTTTTTTTGTTTTTCTTTTTGGAAATGCGTTCCAAGCTGTCTCTTCTGATTTGCAGCATATCACTTTTTCTTGAGCATTAAAATTTCACGGTTTACATTAATCATCCAGGGAATAACACATTAATCCTCGGCATGAAATCACAATCTCCCATTTCCCTTTCCCTCTCTGACAACAATGGATTTAGCACTGTAAACGGATTTTGGTGTACGTTCTTTATCTTCAGCAATACAATTGCTGTAAATATGAATTTAGGAGATCAGGCATATTTGGCTGCATTGTTAAGAAGCTTAGTATGTAGAGATGGAAAGGAAAAAAAACCCACAAAGGCAGAAGACCTGATGCCTATTCCAGGGTGACACAGGTTTTAGAGCTGCTCCTCCTCCAGAGGCTTCGTCCTCCTGTCTGTTCTTTCCTGATTTAGTTTCTGGCTGCAGGCATCCATCCGTGATGGTTTGCATTTCTTATCGTTTCTCATTTCTGGCCTTGACTATTCATTCTGCAGCTCTTGCAGCATCTTTCCACAAGATAATCGGCCGCAATGCATGCAGCTCCCTTTGACCACAGTTGGCACGGCCAGCACATCTTGCACGGCGGCTGGGGAAATCACCACACAGCCGCGAGCAGACACAGTGACAGAGCACGGGCAGCCGGTGGGACGAGTTTGTTTAACAAGGACTCAGTAGCAGCCTGTCTGAGTGTGCCAGTGCAGTGTTTGGTGCTCCTCACTATTCATTATGAAAGTTTTGCAGGGGAAAAAAAAAAAAAGTCTTTTGTCTGAACCGGGATCACAGCTTGCATGTGGAGTGCTCCTCCGTCTCTCTTGACTTGATGCTCCTCTTTCTCATTGCCTTCCACGTCTGCCAAAGTGTCAGAATGGAAATATACTGACAATAACGACAATACTTTGAGTATTTTTTCTTTGGGGCGTGTGTTGGGGGGTTCATATTCTCATGTGATGTAACACAGTGAAAGTGCTGACAGTTTGTCATCATGCCAGTCCATCTGTCTTCCTCAGCAGTGGAACAACCACGATTGTGATGCGTCAACAAGCTGAACAGAACCAGGACTTGTTGTGTTTGGTGTTTTGAGAGACGGATAGACAACTGTGCGTACACAGTGTGGGGAAGCAAAATGCTGATATTGCGAATACGGAGTAGTTTTAGGAGCAAAAAAAGCAAAGTTTTCAAATCTGCTGACTCAAACGTTTTATTCTAGGTCAGTAGAGAACTGTGTTAAAAGTATGAATCATTTCCAGCATTTATATGGTAATGTACGGTGGCCCTGAAAGCTCACAGCACTGCAACTTAAGAGAACACATACAAAAAGACAAAACACAAACAACAGATTAATAAAAAATCTTCATCAATTTGACAACACATGCGCACCATATAGAAAATGCGCTGCAAAGACCACAACACAACATATTAGAAAAACCCTCTGCAAAGTCTGCAACACAACACATTAGAAGAACGGGCTGCAAATAGACCGCAACACAACACATCAGAAAAATGCACTGCAAAGACCACAACACATTAGAAAAACATGCTGCAAAGTCCGCAACACAAGACATTAGAAAAACGCGCTGCAAATAGACCGCAACACAACACATCAGAAAAACGCGCTGCAAAGACCACAACACATTAGAAAAACCCGCTGCAAAGTCTGCAACACAACACATGAGTAGAATGCGCTGCAAATAGACTGCAACACATTAGAAAAATGCGCTGCAAAGACCACAACACATTAGAAAAATATGCTGCAAAAGCCGCAACACAACACATTAGAAGAATATGCTGCAAATAGACTGCAACACAACACATTAGAAAAACGCGCTGCAAAGACCACAGCACAACACATGAGTACAATGCGCTGCAAATAGACTGCAACACATTAGAAAAACGCACTGCAAAGACCACAACACAACACATTAGAAGAATATGCTGCAAATAGACCGCAACACAACAGAAGTTTCCAGAGGACACTTAAAAGTGATGCACACGTCCGTTATTACACAATATGCTAATATCTGTATCATGCGATCACAATGTTAAAATAAATCAAAAGCACTTACTTTTATCTCATTTTCCAACACCACTGACAGAAGGAGAACCTTAATAAATTGACTCAAAATCCTCATCAACAACAAGTGTGTCTGGACGTGGGCATCACTATAAAGTGAAGTGAAAGCGCTTTTCTAATGCGTTGTTTTGTGGTCTTTGCAGCGAGTTTTCTGAATGATCTGCATGTGTTGTCGAACTGAAGAAGATGTTTTTTTGTTTTTGTGTCTTTCTGTATGTACTTTCTTAAGTCAGGTGCTGTGAGCTCATAGGGCCACCGTACTAATGACCTTCCCGTTATTTCTGACTCCTCGTAAACAAAAGAGACTTTTCTTTGAACTGTGTGATGTGGTTCCTCAGCTGCACAGAAGTCTCTATCAAGTGCAACAAAAAGGTGGTCCTGCAGTCGTCTTAAACAAAGCCTTCATTCCCTCCGTTACTCAAAACTGTTTGAATGGATAACCTTTGTTGTGCCTTTAATTTACACCGTGCAGTCCCTCTCATTCTCTGCTGCTGCAGCTGTTGCCTCAGCACGAGGGAGCACGGCGTGTATTTCTCCCAGTGACTGGAAAAGGAATAAAGGGATTGAGGAAGAAAAGATGGATGGGAGTCAATGTTGTATACACATATACGATTAAGGGGCGGGGGGGTGTAGCGAAGGCTCAAAGGGGGCAAAAGGCTGCGGGGCTTGAGTGAAAAGCTGGCTCAGCAGGAGGTTGATTATACCACCGAAGGGATCCACTTTGCACATCTAGCATGTACAAACTCACACAAAGGAGCAAGGCCGCTCACAGGCAGCAGAGAGTGAAGGTGGGGGTCTAGCCCTTGCTGCTGTTTTCGAGGCTCTGGCACTTTTATGACCATGCTAATAAAGTGCTTCTGGGACGGAGAACCTCCCACACCTCTGCCTGCGCACACGCCAAAGAACAGCTTGACTGGGCCTTAGGAGCTGTGTTTATGGACACATGGATCAATACGCTCCCTAAGGGTCTATATTTAAGTCGGGGCTGAGTAGCGTACCCGTTGATCACACAGAAAGAGGGAGGAGAGACCCCAATATGGCTGTTACTAGATTTGGAGCGAGGTCTGTGACAGGGTGGACACGGTTCAGGGGGAATCCCAAATCGGGGCTGCAAATCAAACCGTCCTGGAGTGGAACACAGAGGATGCAGGCAGCACGCACAATATCTTGACGTTCTGTCTTAAGTTGTTAATTTAAGGCGCAGTCGCTGATTATTCCAGCCACATCTTTCACCCTTGATTCCCCCGTGCCCTCGCTGCAGGAAATGCAAATCTGGAGCGTGACAAACGATGTAGGGCCGTCTCTGACACGCTCAAGCCCCTGGCGCCCCCGTGTCTTCCCCCAGCTTACCTCCTCCAGCGCCACAGTAATTACCCTTGTTGGATCGCTACGCCTAATCATACTTGATTTTGGGATGCACTGCCATTGTCTCCACTTGTTAGCCCCTCACACTGCTCGGCTCTGATCGAGTACACTGATAACACTAAGGGAATGAGACACACACTGTGTATATTTTGTAAGCTGATGTTTTTTTCTATGAGCGAGCTGTGTACAGAACTAATACGGTGGCTGATTTATCTAAAGATGATTGTTGTGCCGACTGTGATTAATCCCTCTTCGATCTGATCATGTCAGCAGGAGATGAATAGGGTAAAAGGATAAAAAAAAATTTAAAAAAACAACAACCATGTTTGGAAAAAATAATTAATAGATTCAGATTCTGTAAAGCGGGAAGAGCAGAGAGCAAGGGGAGGGGTGGTGATAGTGGCTCCCAATTTGTTCTCACTTTGTTCCAGTAATAAGAGCCAGACCTTCCTTTCCAATGGATGAGATAATTAACTCCTGGGGACAGACTACACTGAGCTGCGTCTCTTGGTTTATGGCACACGGAGGGAGATCTTCGCAGTCCAGGCTCGGCATGGTTGCGTAAATTGCAGACGTTGCTTGATGTATGTTTTTAGAGATAGATATGGTGAAGGCGGTTGGTTGATTGGTTGTAGTGGGAGTGAAGAATGTGGGGGAGGGCGAGTTAAGGAATGAAATGAGGCGGCTGATCCGTTGAAGGAAAGAGCAGAGGAATTTCACTAAAGACTGGTTTATACTGCTGTGTCGACTCTACGCCGCAAGCACTGACGATTGTGTCCGTGACGATTTGGCGATACTATGTCGTCTGTTTGATCGGTAGATCACTCGTTTCTGGTCCGCTACATTTCGGCTTGCTTTTTTTAACATTGCTCTTGAGCATATTATGTTACATTGTAATTGATACATGTTGCTGTTTATTCGGGGTGTAACTGTACACATACTTGGACTGGACCGTTTCGATACAGGGACTTTGGTACAGTTGGCATGCGGACCGATCTGAGTACACACGGAACACAAGTTATTAAATAGGTGTTCCCACAAGGTACTCAAAGCACGAGCACACAACAAACGGCAAGTGGCATGGCAGCCAAAACAAATCAGAAGCTCAAGCTGGAAGATCCCCCACTGTCTTGATATCTTTTAGTTTTACTTGTATGGGAACATTTTGGTTTCCCAGTGAAACACAATAGTGGACAAAAGCAAGTTGACAAGATAAGCGTAGTGTGCCGATGTTGTTCAGCGGTCATTGGCTACACTGCTGGCAAAAAATGAACATGTTTACATGTAACATAATTACATATAACATTATAAAGAAAACTACTTATTTTTTTGCTGCAAACATGGCACAATGGTGGGCTGAAATAAATGATACATGATAAAAAACTTTGATGAACATAGATTTTGTTTTCGTTAATGAGATGTTGACAATGAAAATATTCAAAGTGGACTGTCGGACTTTCAAAACCCATGATATTTCCCCTCCTGCTATGTGGATAAAGCTAACAGGTACTTTACTCAAAAGACTAAGACCAAATCTAAATTAGCTGTCAAACTAGCACCACACATGGGCTACATGTGAAGGCCTTTGCGTATGTGTACAGGCTAATTGGACCTACATAGGCTATTGTTACGATCTGACACAGAAGTATAAACCAGGCTTTAGTGGTGATGTGACCTCTGGTGGTTTTCATGATTAGTCATCCTTTTCGCAATCATGTTTGCTGAGCTTGAAGTCATCACTACTGTTTAAAATTCAAACATGCAGAAAGCAAAATGAATGTCTAAAAATACTGTTTCGAGACTTTGGTTTGAATATGTTTGAATAAATTTTCCATTGCCTCCGATGAGTCATTGTCAAGTGTCCAAAGCTTTCTTTTTTAAGTCTCTGAGCCACATCGGTGTTACTCTGTTCTTGGAAACCGCTCACATAGTAGTATGAGTCAGGTCAGGCTAATTTCCTCCTGCTTCTCTTTCCTGCATTGTCCCGCCGTGTCCAGAACCCCCTTTGGAATGTGCACCATAATGCTTTCCGCTCATTGTCTCTTTACACCTCTGCTCCTCTCCTCAACAGCTCATCGCTTTACTGAGAATGAACTTTGAACTGACCTTTTCAAGCAGTGAAATCTCTAATGAAGACTCTTTCCATTCAGTTAAACGTGTTTCCTCTGTTGGATATGTGAGTCATGCTGTGTTATCTAACGCCTTTCCCTCTCTGTCTCTTTCTCTTCCAGAAAAATGTGAAAACCCCTGTGAGGATCTGACCTGCAAGTTAGCCTTTGACAAGAAAAAAGGAGAAGGTGTCCTCCCATCTTCCCTTCATCTTTCCTCTCTGCTTGCTCTGCAGTTTTTTTTGCAGGCCCGTTAAACATGGAGGGCTGGCGGGCTACACGCAGGACTTTATCACCTGACCCTAAAGTAGGAGCTACAGTTACTCTGCTAGCTCTCTGGTTCCTAGCTGCCCCTGTTTTGTGCAGCGGGCAAACATTTACTAGCTTCCACCCTGAACGTCGGGACTGGGTCTTCAACCACCTGACTGTTCACCAAACCACAGGGGCTTTGTATATTGGAGCGGTCAACCGCGTGTACAAGCTCTCAGGCAATTTGACCCTCCTAGTTTCTCATGACACCGGTCCAGAGGAGGACAACAAGGCCTGCTACCCCCCTCTGATTGTCCAGCCCTGTTCTGAGCCTCTTGTCTCAACCAACAACGTCAACAAGCTCCTGCTCATCGATTACTCCCAGAATCGGTTGCTGGCTTGCGGCAGCCTCTACCAGGGTGTGTGCAAACTCCTCAGATTAGATGACCTTTTTATCCTGGTGGAGCCCTCACACAAGAAGGAGCACTACCTGTCCAGTGTGAACCAGACGGGGACCATGTATGGCGTCATTGTGCCTTCACAAGGCCAGGACGGAACTCTGTTTATCGGCACAGCAGTGGACGGGAAACAGGACTACTTTCCAACCATCTCCAGTCGAAAGCTTCCCAGAGACCCGGAATCTTCTGCTATGCTCGACTACGAATTACACACCGACTTTGTGTCCTCGCTCATTAAGATACCATCAGACACACTGGCACTGGTGTCCCACTTTGACATCTACTACGTGTACGGCTTTGCTAGCGGTAGCTTTGTTTACTTCCTCACCGTGCAGCCTGAGACACCAGAGAACAGTATGTCATCAAGTGGATCCACCAGTGATCTCTTTTATACTTCCCGCATTGTCCGCCTCTGCAAAGACGACCGCAAGTTTCACTCCTATGTGTCTCTCCCTGTGGGCTGCGTGAAGAACGGAGTCGAGTACCGGCTCCTGCAAGCCGCCTACCTCGGAAAGCCCGGTCGCGTTCTGGCTGCCTCGCTCAACATCAGCGCGCAAGATGATGTGCTGTTCACCATCTTCTCCAAGGGCCAGAAGCAGTTCCATCGCCCACCGGATGACTCAGCGCTGTGTGTGTTCACCATCCGAGACATTAATGCAAGAATCAAGGAGCGACTGCAGTCCTGCTACCAGGGGGAGGGAAACCTGGAGCTCAACTGGCTGCTCGGGAAGGATGTGGCGTGCACCAAGGCGGTGAGTTATAGTGACAGACACTGAAAACAAATAGATGCACTCTGTTTATTTTGCAGAATGAAAGTATTTTTAGAAAATGCTCCTTGGGTTGAAAGCTTTAAATGCATGTTAGTGTTTTCTCTGGTTCTTTACATCAGCTGAAACTAAAAGCAGGGTCTTATTTTTTTTTTTCCCTCGGTTGGCATTTATTTTCCCTCTGAATTGCAATCAGCTTCCAATCACCAAAAACACTAGAGAATCATTCCTCTTCTACTTACTTCAAGGCTTAAAATTCTACCACAGTACAGCAAATCTACAGCTTGTTTTGGTCTTTTAATAAGAAATAAAAACAGCAGATTCTTTCGATTTTTCAGGGCAGATGTTTCACCAAAAACAAACACAGCAGTCATAAAGAGATGCTTTTGATTGCTTGTGTATAGCAAACCCTTATCAAATCACTTGACACGTAATTACGTCAATTTTTTCGCATCTGGTATCACACAACAAGTGTATTTCAATGGGTAATATTCTCAATTTCAATTTATTTTTGTTAGCAGCCATCAAAGTGATAAGGCTTTCCTCAAGCACAATACCAACACACAAACTCAACCCTACTAGAACGAAGAGAAAAAAGCAGTCAGGGAGGAGGGGGTGGTAGACTCTGATTCTCGCATAGATCACACGCAGCAGTCTTCTCCCTCTGAAATTCCCAATTATCCTATAACACAGTGCTGTGTATCTCTTACATGTTGTCAAGTAGAATTACGTTTCTTGATATTGCTTCTTTCCCAGGAGGCAGCAGTCCTCTGTGCGTTCATTCTGTAATTGCTAATAAGAATTTAAGAATATTAAGAATTAATGACCAGCTAAGTATGACGAGTGAGTTACAGTGTGGGTGCGTGTATCTGCGTGTATGAAGGACAGAGTGCTTTTGCTGTAGCTTTCATTGTGTTTAATGATATCACTGTCCTCATGATAATGAGAGCCACTGATCAGTTTCCTTTGTTGCTAATCCCCCCAGGTCTCCAAATTGACCACTCTTATTACAATCAGTAAATTCCCCATTAGCACAATGTCAGAGGTGATTGTCAGGAGGAGGGAGAAATTATCTCAAGCTAACGGGGTTGGGTTTTATTAGCTCCGCTGAGAAGGGATGGGAAAAGCTATGTAAGTGGAGGGATAAATGATAAATGGTGAGTACATTGCAAGAAATGTCTTGAGATTGGGAGGCTTTTGTCTTTTGGTGAAGAATTCACAAACCTTTTTCTGTTTTCCTCTAAAGATTCACTTATGATCCCAGTGTGCTTAAAGTCATGCCAGAAACTGATTATTGTACAGGCAACTGTTTTCTTCTGAATTTACGCTTAAAATGGGAAGATTGCATGCTGTTGTAATGTCACTGTACTGTGTTCAAGGCTAAACGTTCTTAAAATTTCAGCTTCAGACGTTTTTGATCTTAAGGTAACAAATTTGATAGCCTAGAGGAAAGTCAGCAACTACTAACTTTACCTTCTAGCCATTTACTAAATAATGCTACTGTTAGCTCGGAAGCAGTGCAAAGCTAACATTAACAATAAAGGCGAGGACACAGATTATTAATATATTAGGTAACTCATTTAGATCATCAGTGATGTCTAATTAGCATTTAGCTATTTACTTTTAGCGAGGATGCAGTAGAAAGCTAACATAAACAAACTGGAAATAACAAGCAACCTGACATCTTTAAGTTTAAGATAACGTATTAAATACTTCATAAAGGAGATTCAGCAACTCCTAAATAGCATTTTTCCCTTTATTTGATAAATTTACTGTAAGCCAGGAAACAGCGGAAAGCTAATATTAACAATAAACTCTGGAAGTGAAGAAAGGTATCTAATTTTTTTTCAGTTCAAGGTAATTTTTTGATACAGAGAGTTTGATAAAGCTATAGCATCTAGCAATTTATTTAATAATGGTATAGTTAGCTTGAAAGTGGTGGAAAGCTAATATAAACTATTAGTACTCAAAGTAAAGATATGCATTTTACATTTTTCAGTTCAATTTAATACATTTAATAACCCATAAGGGAGAGTCAACAACAACAACCTATTTGCATTAATCAATATATGTCATAATGTTACTGTTAGCTAGGAAATGGTGGAAAGCTAATGGAGACAATAAGCACTGGGAATAGAGATAGGCATCTTAACTTTTTTTTAGTTTCAGGAAACATTTTAATAATCCATTAGAGAGTATCAGTGATGCCTCATTAGCATTTAGTTATTTACTTGATAATATTTCTGTAGCTTTGAGTTGAATCCGATTTTAACAATAAATAGTGGAAATTAGAATGGATATCTTAATATATTCCATTTAAGATAATATATCGTGTAACTTATAAGGGAGATACCAGTAGCTAATTAGCATTTAGCCATTTACTTGATAAGGTTTTCATTAGCTAGGAAGTCACTGGAAGCTAATGTTATAATTAACATTTAACAGTGTTGTGTATCTCAATAAGAAAGATAACAAACATAATATTAGCTTGTTGTTCCTCGTTAGCTTACATTATGTTAGCTAATAAAAAAAAATAATAAATGTTAGCTAGAAAGGGGTTGATGGTTAGCATAAGCTATTTTTTAGAGTAGTTTGGTTATCAAATATGCTATGCGATTTTAAGCATTTGTAATTCGAAAGATACCCTGAAATATAAAAACAAATCATAGCTTATGTTTTGTTGATTTAAGACTTCTTCATGACTAATGTAATGTCAGATGGGAAGAAGTGCAACATTAGCTCGGGAGTAGTTTATTTTCAGTGTTAGCTTCTGTAGCTGCTGCTTTGAAATACAGCTAGACTTCCCTTCAGATTTTTACCATTCAATGTTCTTTATAGTTGATCTTTTTTTTGAAGTTTTTGACTTGAACAATTTAAGCATTGCTGGACTCTCAGTGTGATTTCAGAGGGAAATGGTTACCATTTGAAGATTGGAAATTACCTGCAAGGCTGCACCTTCGAGTCCATTATTTCAGCCTAAACAGCCAATAACAGTTTGCTCTCCTTTGACATTAAACATCGCAGCTTTGTAAGTGAAACCCCAGAGATAAGAAGATGTAAAGTATAGCTCTTAAGACCAGATTCTCACACTCATTGAGCAGCCAATAAATCCATAGTATAATATGGATTATGCAGATGATGTCAATGCCTGAACAACTCTTAAAGCCCATACAAATTACATTTAACAACTGGATATGCTTATGTTGTCTGCCTGCAGTTAAATCCTCGGCTCATGCCATGTGGCTGCTTTGAACAGCACTCATATTCTTTAAAGTCTCTGCTCCCAAGTCTCTGTGTGCTGTATTTTTAAAAGCCCAAATGCCAGAGATCCATCAAAAATGTGAGGTGAATCAAGGTTAGAGTATCCAAAGGGAGGATTTTTGCTGAACTGTTATCTGTATCTGGTTTGGTTTCTGATTGAATTATACGAACATTCCCAGAGCTTTTTTTTCCTCCAGTCAGTTGCTAGCAGCAGGTAGCCAGTGAACTCAAAAGTGGATAACCTTAATTACACCCTCAGTTTTCATTTCGGGTTTGCAGACGTTTTACCGTGCGCACGCTTACATGCGGGCCAAGGCTACGGCTGGGGACGGATCCGAGGCTGAGCCAGGGGATTCAGACACAGCAGCCAATCAAAGATTTATCACCCAGCCGTCCAGCCATCTGGAGATTCACACCATCTCTCTAGTCACTCCCAAAGAGAAGAGAGGAGGGAAAGCCATGACGGAAGTCTCTGTATCAGGCTGTCTCTCTTTGACTAACACTATCATCCTGTCTCGCCTTTGTGCTCATGCCCTAACGACTAATTAACCAGTCGTGAGAGCAGAGGGGAGCTAGTATTGATAACACTGATGTACCCTGGGAGGGAATCTCTGCGAGCTGATATCCTGTCACATCCAATTCATTCAAATTCAACCCCAAACGGAAAAACTGAAGTCATTGTTTAACAAGATTATATGGCCTACGATTGAAAACAGGTTTTTTTTTTTTTTTTTCAGCGCAGATTAAATATCATACTGTATTGTGAGACATTTGATAAGGCTTAATCACGCAGTCTATTTTGGTCTCACCAAAGCTCTGCTGGAGATAACCGGCGTAATTTGTATCACATGAAACAGAATGAGACACGGCAAATCTCTGTTTCTTCACTACTTGTGAGATCTGTGATAAGGCAGTGCTAAAAAAAAAAAAAAAAAATCCACCAAAACTAATCTGCAACTAGGTGAAGAAGGAAACTCAACTCCATGGAGGCCGGGGGGATTTGATTTGGCTGCCAAGTCTGCTTAGCACACATCATCTAAACAATCTAGATGTAATCAGAAGCAAATGCTTTGGGGCCAAACAGACCGTACATTGAAATAGCTAAATGCATTTAAGGGAGTAGCTATTGATAAGCTAATGTCTCAAACTGGAGGCTGTTTCTCAAGGCTCTCCCCTCTGATACATTGTGTGTACCCATGTCGAATGGGCATTTATTTAAAAGCATTAAAGTGTTATGTATGGTACATTTGATTCTGTAACCATGAGAGAAAATAATAATGTAAGCTCTTTCCCTGGTTTGGATGCTGCAGTGAAGTACCCTTTAGCATGCTGAGCTATTCTGGTCAAAGGAAATAAAGGAAATGCCATAAAGTGGGGGGGCGTGACTGTAAGAGCCGAGGCGATTATTCCCCGTCAGCATTATTGCTCTTACTCCGCTCATGAAAATCTGTGTACACTAGTACTGAAGGGTTTTACAGCCATGGAGTGCAGTGTGCAGGGTGAAGCTGATATGCCTCCCAGAGCTGAGAGTGTCACTCAACATAGTCTGCTTACACACAGCATCCTGACAGGGACGGAGAACAAGAGCGAGGGAGAAAGGAGACAGACGAGCAGTAGATGAAGTGACGGACTGAGAATTAGTGAGTTGAGGTTAAAGCGAGGGAGATATTTTCAGGGGGAGAATGGGATACAGTTTCTGAGGAAGAGACTTTAGCATATATGCTATAGTAGATGGAAGTAGCGCTTGGATTTAGCCTGCATGTCTTACTTCACTCCTCATGGCACTTTGAGGCCACTGCCACTCAGACTGTGTCAGCTGAACTGATTCAACACTGGACCACTGACTTGCATTTCACCAACTCCTATTCAATTTGAGACCAACACTGAGTTACAGTTTAAAGTTAGCCTCACAGGTCACATGTTGTGAAATATACATTTTCTTGCCCATACATGCTCAAGTCATTACGACAGAGGATTATAGCCAAGTTACAAAATAAATAAATAAATAAAATAAGGTTATTTTGTGAGAATACAGTCTTAGACTTATGAGAATAAAGTCATAAATTCACAATAATAAGTCATAAATTTACAAGAATTGAGTAATAAATTTACAGTAATGAAGTCATGAATTTAAAAGAATAAAGTCAGAAATATATGAGGAATAAAGTCATTAATTTATGGCAATAAAGTCAGACATTTCTGAGATTAAATTAATAAATTGATTTAAATTATGTTGTAAAACATAGACTAGAATTCAAAACAAACTTTATTCTGAAAGGTTGTTTTATAAGAGCAGCCATCCGCCTACACACAGAGGATGAATTGAGAGCGTCTTCTTGATGAAGTTGTGTTGAGTTACAGCTTTGACAAATAGCCTTCTTAATATCTCTGCCAATAGTTTGTGAAAGAACCTGGAGAGGAGGAGGGCCAAGTTAAAACCTACACTAAAGTATAACTTCACAAGATGCTTTGCGTTTCTGCTCTCGTAAAAGCCAAGGTATAAACTAAAATAACAAGTTCAGAGTCCTAAATTTAAGAGATCATTTTTATAAATTTATGACTTTATTCTAGTAAATTAACTTAAAGAAAAAAAAACTTGGGCATTGTTTCTGTAACATTTTGAATCTGCTCCTGTGGTGATGTAAGGACAGGCGTGATTGGCATAGGTGTGCATACGAAACCACTCCCACTCCTCATGCTATTCTGCATCAATTTAACAACAAAGTGACGGCTGCAGTTAGCGCACCATTATTTTGTGCCAACCAGCTACTCTTGGACTGCTTCAACAACTGTTGTGCACACGAAAGGCAAGAAAGTCAGAAAAACTAAGTTGTTGTAAGTGAGTTGGATATAAATTTGATCTAAGTATAATTTCTAGTTTTACTTAGCAAAGTCTGTGCTAAACCTCTTTTTTCTTTTGTTTTTCGTTTATGAAAAAGTTCCTCCCAGAAACCCTTTTGTTTCTACACAATTTGCTTCAGTTCTGAATCCCTTCTCACAGCACTTGTTTTGCGGGAAACTGAAACTTAGCTTTCCCCTGTTATATGTAATGTTATGTTTATATGAGGCGTTTATTCTATCATATAATGGTTAAAAAGTGCTTTCAGATACCTACAACCACTATTGGCAGTTTTATCAAATTACAATCAGGTGCCTGTAAAACATTTGAAAATGTAATTTTTTTAGATGAAGCTCACAAGAACTATTCAATTTTTTATGAAGAAGCAGTTTTTTGAATATTCAAAATTCAAGATGCATCTCTTGTTGCCCCTCAGTTGAAACACGTACTGTTGCTTAAACTGTTGCTTCTTATAAATGTACCAGTTTTAATTTCAGTCTGTTTCTAGTTAAACAAATCGTCACAGAATTTTTAGCAAGATAAAGAACAAATTTCCCTAAATACTCCAGTCAAACTTCATGAGACTCAATGATAGTTTTTATTTTCTAATGAATGCGTAAATACAGTTCATCGCATCCTCTCCGCTGACGTGCACATTTCAGGGTTGCATGCTTATCAGGCAGTGTTTTCGCAGGCGCTCATAGTTATCATGCGGTCTGTGTCTTCCTGCAGAGGTGTGATGATAGGCCGGGGTAATGAGCCACGGTGAGAGCAAGGTGGAGCTCAGTCAGGCAGAGCTGAAACATGTCTGCCAAGTGGAACAGAAAGGCAAACGTTTGTCTGGCTGAGAGACTCGTCCGCACACCTCCACCTCGCTCTGACCTCCCTCCCTCTCCCTCTGTCTCCCTGTCTCTCTCAGACTCACCTCTCTCACCCCTTTCAGACGCTCTCCCTGACACTGCTGCTATTTCCACAACTTTGACCATCGCTCTCGGTCTCAGTCTGTCACCTTCATCCTTCCTCCTTACTGAGCTGTCTTTGTCTATAATGCTCTGCGTCGCAGCCTCTCTACTCTCCCGATGTCTTATTCCCTAAGTTGGTTCTATTTTTGACGCTCCCTCCTCTTGCCGTATATTTCATGTCAAGGGTTTCTATGTATACTGTGACACATTTGTCTCAAAGTCATGATCACCTTTTCTTTTATTCCAATTCAGTGTCACTTTGTCTTGGCAGTATTTCAAAATTCTTTCTCTAATCTCAGTTTTTCTCTCTGTCTGTCTGTAGCCGGTGCCAATTGACGACTCTTTCTGCGGTTTGGACATCAACCAGCCGCTCGGTGGGTCTCAGCTGGTGACGGGTCACACTCTCTACACTGAGACTCGGGACCGCATGACTTCTGTCACTTCCTACGTCTACAACGGCTACTGCGTTGCCTTTGTCGGCACAAAGAGTGGACGTCTGAAGAAGGTGAGTCGAACTCCTTTCCGCTTCTTCCTTGCAAGCAGTTCTTCTCTCTTCATCATCGTGAGAGCAAAAGACTCGTGCTGTCCAGCGGTCCACAGGGCACAGACATTGTGAAGTGGTCCTATTTCCATGCAGATAGATCATGGTCGCATGGAACTTATCTCCTTAATATTTAATGCCCGCTGTCAAAGCGTCTGAGAGGGCTAATGTGCGATGGCCGGCTTACTGTAGTGGTCATTACCACTTCCTTGTTAAGCGAGCTCCAGTGTCGCGGTGTTGAATAACCTGCGCAGGCCCATTAATTTTAATAGGCACCTTTCTGCCGGCGGCCCACTGAGAGGCAAAAGAGAAAGCCGTCCACAGCGCCAAAGCAGCTAGCCTTGGTAAGAGAATACACACACCACAGAGGGGTTAAGGGCTGCTGGCCAGTTAATAATGATATATTTTCTACCTCAGCCACAGGGACGAAGGAAATAGATGAGATTTCTTGCTGACAGAATTAAACGGTAAAGAAAGGGAGTACTTCACTTTTGGTTTGGTTGATATGAGGAGTGAGACTGTCAGTTAGCATTGTGTGTTTGTTTCGGCTCTGAGTGCTGAGGTGCTTCGATTATATATCAAAAGTTAAAGTGTTTAAAGTGAGAATATTGGTGGTACATATGATGCAAGAGCTTCATCAAAAGTCTATAAAAAGAATTTTTAAAGTATTTTTTTTAATATTGTTGGATCATTTTGGGGATATTTTGAGCAAATTTTGAAAATTTCCTCCTTTATAGTCATATTTCAATAAAACATCTTGTGTTTTGTAACTTTTGGTGTGGCCTTTTAGCGTTTTATACCATTTAAATACATCATGTCTGGCTCTGGCTGTAATTATAGTCTATAAGATCATTACTGTGGGGATGCTATTTTGGAAACGACTTTAAATAACCTTAAAGCAGACAAAGATGTGGAGCTGAGGTGGGTTTTTAAGCTGGAAAACAGCTATATAGAGGGTATGAATAAATCTGGAGCCATGTACCCAAAATTATGTTTGAAGTAAACATGTCTCATTGGGAATTTTAACACCCTTCCTAATGGAGACACTTGAGTTTTTGTAACCAACCTCAAGTGGACACTTGAAGAACTGCTGCTTTGGTTTTAATTTTTAACTGCGGGGGTTGTCGCTCTATGTTGATGATCACCTTAACTCAACTTTCGAATACTGTAGAGACTTAAAACCCATAACCATACTGGTCAAAATCATTGGAGATTTAATAAATAATGATAATAATTTGTATGATATAATATTCTGCTGTGGCCCTGACATTGCACTTTATCTTACAGACTGCAGACTCCTAAATTTGGACAGCTGGTTGAAAGATTTGTCAGAATTCACTTGGCTCCTCCTCGCATGGGGCTGCCTGTTGGAGTGACAGCAGGAGTGTGTCACTGAGCCATAACTGGCTCAAACACTCGTCCCTCCCCCCTTTTAACAGCTGCATGAGGCTCAGTGGAAGATATTGAAAAAGGAAAGAGAGTTACTAAAACCAATCTGATACCTCTTTTATGGAAAGCCTTTTGTTATCCCAAGGCTGGCACTGCAACACAAATGGCGTCTGTCTGAGTTATTTTAGTCTCGCTCTATTCATAATTAAATCAATATACCAATCAGGCTGTGGTGGAGAGAATATTCATCCCATGTAATCCCTTGTTTGAGCTGTTTAATAATTAAGCACCTTTTGCCCACTTGGTTGAATTAGATGAGACAGAAAGGAGTGTTTTTGCTCTCTGTGCTGCAGTTGCTTGCATATTGTTTTTATCTCCCTGCTTCCATCAACACTCTCGTCTGTAGCCGCCGCCTGCCTTTCTATCCATGCAAAATGGCTTTGCGTGCTGCTGTGTACTTAGGCTCGCTCCTCAGAGGGGCATGACTGTAACCACAGTAACGCTAACATGAGGGGAGGACAGCACCAGGATGTGAGCAGGGCACCTTACAAAACGGGTGCCATGGTCCAGTGGGCAGGGCAGAGAAATAACAGAAAGCAAACCACATCACAGAAGATCTGACACATTTGTGTAGTGCTATTGCACTGTTACACTTTATTTTAAGAGCACGGCGCGATCATTTTGTGATAGAACTACTCTGAATTGATTGATCGTTGATTATACCTAGCAAGAGTCATTTAAAAGTCATTAAAATAGCTCTCAATATTTTGAAGTTATTAGAGAAGGAATTCTACGGTGGCCCTGAGAGCTCACAGCACCACAACTTAAGAAAGCACATGCAAAAAGACAAAACACAAGCAAATTCAGAAAACATCTTCATCAATTTGACGACACATGCCCAGCATTTAGAAAACACGCTGCAAAGACTGAAACACGACACATTAGAAAAACGCACTTTGCGTGCTGCTGTGTCCCAAGATTTAAGAAAAATGCGCTCCATAAACCGCAACGAAACACATTAGCAAGACGCACCGTACAAAGACCACAACAAAACAGGAGAGTTTCCAGAGGACACTTAAAAGTGATGCACACATCCGTTATTAGCCAATATGCTAATATCTCACTTTTAAGTGTCCTCTGGAAACTCTTCCATTGTGTTGCAGCGCGTTTTTGTAATGTAATGTTGTGGTCTTTGCAACGCGTTTCTTAAATGCTGCGCATGTGTTGTCGAATTGATGAAGATGTTTTCTCAATTTGTTTGTGTTTTGTCTTTTTGCATGAGTTGTCTTGAGTTTCAGTGCAGTGAGCTCTAAGGGCCACTGTAGAATTTGGTAGCATGAGGGGAAAAAAAATCAATACATGACATCTAATGTCACATAAAAACATAGATACTTTAAAAATAGAGATGTATGAGGATTTACAGATGATACGAAAGTAGATATTTGTTATTTGTGCACATAGCATCTACAACTGGAGTTTTCTGGACTTTATTTGAACCCCATTTTATTAAAATCATGTGGTACAGCAAAGCGCAGCCTCCACTCTGCAAAAATTTGCATGCAGGTACAATTTTAGATGTGGACCAGTCTTGATTTGCATGCAAGCGCATGATTCTACATGCAAGGACTCTCCACCTCATTTGCATGGATGAGGAAATGACCACAGCGAGAGTACAAGCCTGCGCCACTTTACAAAAAAAAAAAAAAGATTGCATTGTTCTTTAATAGGTGCTGAATAATCAATAATGTTGCATAACAGAGGAGGACAGGTTTCCCAGCAGTCATTTTTAAGTTGATTATGTGCTCTGCTGTCTGAAAAATGCATGTGTTTACCTGGACGGTGTTATCCGTTCGCTTCCTCAGGTGTCACAGGTAGGGCAAGGGGACAGAGTGACCTGACAGGCCCCGGCTGCAGCTCCTCTGCACCCGGCTGATAAGCTCCCACAGAGCTGTGTGAGATACATAGCTGGAGCTTCTTCAGGCTCCCTTCAGATCTGAGCATGACACTGCTATAGGGTGACAAGATGCTTTGCTGACGATACTCTTCTGTACCGTCACGCCTTCCATGCAACCAAGGGAGACAGATGGGTAAGGAGAAGGAGGGGTGTTGTGGCTAGGGATGCAGGGTGAGAAAAATAAGAAAAAGAGTATCAAGAAGAAGACGAGAGAGAGATGGAAAAAGAGGAAGGTTTTGGGGGAGAGAGGAAGAGACCGTTGAAATGTGAATTTAGTGCCGCCAACGAAACCAGGGCTGCACCGCTGCCTGTAATTGGATTGGCTCCCTTCCCAAAGAATTCCCTCCTCCCCTGCCCTCCATCTCCCCTTTCCCCATTCAATCCTGCTCCTCCCTCCCTCTCCCAACACCCTCTTGCTCTCCCTTTGGACCAGCCTGCTGTATGTGCTGCTGTTTCCTGGAGCATTGCAAAGCAGGAGGGATACAGTTGGCGGATACTTCTGCCCGTGGCCGGCTTTTGCAGGGGCACTGATGGAGGAAGAGGGGTTAAGAGGGTGGGGGAGTTAGCAGATGCCAAGGTGAAGAGAATGCGTATCCACTGGAAACGGTCGCAGTACAGCTGTGAGTGGGAATAATCACAGACACACTGGGATTGTGTGTACAGGGTGTGAAGTGCATAAAATTTACCGGCTGATGTAGGATCAAGCAAACAAATCTATATTTCCCAAAGTGGATTGAGAGCTTGTGCGTTCATACAAGTGCTGTGTGGTTAATGTGTTTGCTGAGTGCCATGGGGCTTTCAGAAACAAGGAGATGACTTCTGGGTGGCA
Source organism: Labroides dimidiatus (assembly GCA_030710495.1). Classification (NCBI taxonomy): domain Eukaryota; kingdom Metazoa; phylum Chordata; class Actinopteri; order Labriformes; family Labridae; genus Labroides; species Labroides dimidiatus. Next base: position 6,059,172 of record CM061151.1, on the reverse strand, counting down.
TCAATGGTGGCAGTGATTGATTGTGGAGGGCAGCAGATGTTCACCTCAGTAGAAAGATTGGAGCTGGTAATCAATATTCAAGAGACAGTGAAACCAGTTGGAATCAAGGCCTAACAGGACCAGACCAACATAAGAAGCTGTTCCAGTTGGCTTCTACTGTAGTCCTGCCCATTAGTTAATGTGCTATTAAAATTCCAGACTCAAGCGGGGTACACACATAGGGATTTTCTAAATCTGAAGAGATTTTTTTTATCTGTTAGAGAGCCCACACTTGAAGATAAAAAAAAATCAGGCATTGAACAGTTTTGATCACACTGTGTGTGGTGTGCTCCGATAATCACAACACAGCTCACCACACACATAACCATTCTGTCCCACCATCGATCTAGAATCTAGTCCTCCAAGAAGAAACATAAGGACACATAGAAACAACTGGTAAACACAAAACGCAACATGGAAGAGGACATAGAGGAGGGAATGATGGTGGTCTCGGAACTATTTCTAACGGAAAATTCCCGAACAAAAAAAAAGACTGTGGAAAAACTCCAGGAAGCAGTGGGAACACGGACTTTCCTTGTCAGGTCAGCCATACTTGGTATGTTTACGTCTGCTTTCTTGTTAACTCAATCAGCTTGCTTCCTGATTGGATAAATTCCATTCCACGTCACAGTTCACAGAGTTATGACTCAGGAGTCGTCGACTTTCCCCACACACATGAAGATTTTTGGTCGTAAATATTGAACAAGTTTAATATTTACAATTGTCGGCCCAACCCGTTTTGCAGCCGATTATCCAGACACATTCAATCTTAACACACCTCAGACCACAGGATAATCTGATTGGATAATCTTATAATCGGGTGTTTGCCTCCCTTGGTCAGGAAGGAGAAAAGTAGGGACAAAAACAGCCCGACAATCTTTATGTGTATACCCTGCTTTAGATTTACATAGATACTCACCAGGCTCCATCATCTACATTATCCCTCCTTGGTACCCGCAGACCAGTAGACCGCTAAAGGGCTCCACAGGTCAATTTATAGAGATAGGCAATCTGTTATGCAGTGCATTCAGGACACACATTACCCAAGAATTGCATCATCTAAATTGAAATTGGCTGTGTGTGGTTCACTTTGTGCTTATCCCACATGGGAACTGGACTAGTGGGAAGCGATGGCGGCATTAAGAAGGAGCGGAGCTTTAGGGAGCACTTCCTTTGATATAGATGGAGATGGAGGGCATGGCTGCATGTGTTAAATTGGATGTTGAAAGACATCCCGGCAGTAGATGAATGCAGAGGTTAAAGCAAGCTCAGCAGAGGCACATTGAGGATTCCCCTGTTAATCACAGTCAATTCGCAGACAGTGGAAGTGAAAATCTTCCATTAGGGTTCTCTCATTTAGAGCAGATGGGGTTAAAAGCAGTTGAACCCAAGACCTGAGAAATGCTTTCCCATATGGTATCCTCTTGTGTGTTCTAAATTCAACTTCATTACTCAGGCCTGTTTGGGTGTCTTAAGTCCAACAAGTGATGCACATTTGATTTGTAAGGCCTATTTATGCTCATATTTGGATCTGCACTGAATGCGTTGCTTCATTTATTCAACCACAAATCATGTTAGTGTCTGGGTGTTGAATAGAAATCAGGTCTTGATTAGTGGTGTGTTGTATCTGCATTAAACCACGGATGGAAAAAAGTCTCCCGGCTCTTGATGATGTGCTGCTTTCGGCCTAATTAATTCTTCTCATCATGCCCTGATGAATAATCAGGAATTGGTTTGGATGATTCCCCCGGCAGCTGAAGGGGACAACTTGAAAGGGTGGTTCAGGTGTTTAACCGGACACGTCTTGTTGAACTGGTTAACACAGCCAAGGGTGCACGGCTGACTCACCTGGCTCCCAGACTGGCCTAAATAACAACAAGGATGTGTGCACACAGTACTGGTGAGCAGCTGATTGTAGGGCACAAAGTGTCGCAGACTTGAAAGGCTTGTAAATGCGGCAGCTGCTCCTATAGGGCCCTGCTGGACAAGTGGTCAAACCCCCCACAACCCCGCCTGATTCCTTCCCTACGAAGCTTTAGATTTGTCACCCTCAAAGGAAATGTGATCTAAGAGCTCTGCCAGTCCGCTGCCTGTCAACCCAGAGGCTGCTCACCTGCTTGTATTTTTCAGGCCTGGATTTGGTGTGACCTGGACTAGCCTGACCTTGATTTCTATGCAGAGGCAAGGGTTTGACAAAGCAGATCTGGAAATGTGTCCGAGTGTTTGCCAGTGGTCGTCCAACCCCAAGTTGCTGTCCAAAACTCTGCAATGAGGTTTTAAATTTTTGCTCAAATGATTGGGCAGCATCTTTGAGTGATCAGAGGTAGTCCAGTCCTTTTGGAGTCCAAATAAATTTGAAATGAACATAAACCAAATTCCCTTCATTTTATTTCTAACTTTTAGTTGTTGTTGCTACCATTTGGTTATTAGTGATTTTTAATGGGATTGCAAATAAACAGCCAAAAAGCATAAAGAATTAATCATTCTAATGGTGTTATTAAACATCTCCATTGTCACTGCATGACTTGCATTAACCTTGAGCTGACATGAAAAGAAGAACAATTACAAGTTAAAAGTGCTGTCACAATTGCCACCAGGTGAGGTTTATGTCCAATCATCATACCATAAATGGTTATTTTACTCTGAATGTCCTCTATAATAACCACTGAATCACTTTGTTTCAGAGTGAATGGTGGGGTCCAATTATTCCCGCACAGAGCAAATCATTACAAGCTTTTGTTAAACTCTCTTCTTTGTTGTTGGTTTAAGATTTACTGAAAGCCACGGAATTCAACACACCTGTTTATGAAAGACAGACAACATTTTCAGCACCACAAAATGCTTAATTGCCATCTGCTTCAAGTCAGGAGGAGCCCTTTAGCTGAAGTATATCCATTATTTCCATCTTTCAAACTTTCACATCTAGATTGCTTGAAATACTTTAATCATGTTTAAACCAAGCAATTCAGCTTCACTTTTCCTACAGGCAACAGCTGGAAGCCAAATGTACCCTGTAGAAAGTAATTTTGCAAGTAAAAGAACATTTTCTCTCAAAACACAACCTGCAGCACTTTCTAAATGAGGCTGATTTGAATGTCCTGCAGTAAAATCAGCACTTTTTGGCGAGGTGCAAATGAAAATCTAAATGTTTTCCCATCATTATGTGGACTTCAGTGACATGACAGCCATAGTCTGTAATAAAGAAGTGATGCAGCCATGCTGACATCACTCACTAATAATGGACAAAAGGGTTGATACATGAAGCTTCCTCCATCAGCTGATTGTTCCATTGCGCAGCTTTCCAATCACACGGTGACTGCAGCCTTTGAAGCTTGTTAAGGTATGATATACTATGTTGCGATACCATATGCTATGCAATACTACAAAACAATACAATGTGATGGGATGTGATATGATACATTATGATGCAATAAGATGCAATTGAATAAGATACAACACTTAATCAAATAATCAGTTATTAACCAGCAATCACAATAATTGTCAACTCTTTTGGTAACTGATTAATAGGTTTAAGTAATTATTTAAGCAAAGAAGTCCAAATTCTCTCAATTCAGTTTCATAAATGAGAACATTCTCTGGTGTCTTTGCTCCTCAGTGACAGTCCTTACATCTTTGGTTTATAGACAAAATGAGACATTTGATGATGTCATCTCAGACTCCGAGAAATATCAACATTTTCTGACATTTTATGGCTCAAACAACCACTTGATTAATCAGGAGAATAATCAAGTGATTGATTAATCAATCATGAAAATAATTAATAATGAAATAACACGGTGAGATGCCATACAATATTGTGGAATACAGTATGATTCAATACATTAAGATACAATGCGATACGATACAATAAGATATGATGTAATACGATACGATGCGACACGATACAATACGATGGGATATGACGTTAGGATGGGAAACAATACGATGACATAGGATATAATAAAATAAGATGTGATTCAGTACAATATGACAGGTTACGAAATGATACATACAGTTGATTTTCTTGCCCTGTAGGGAAATTTGTTCTGGACCCTTTTGCTCTTTAGGTTGAAAGTTTTGTCGCCATGGAGACCACAAAGCTGACGATGCTAGCCTAGCTGTCATACTCGCTCTAATATCTGGCTTTTAAAAGCAAGAAAGTGAAAAAATGAACAAAAATCGGAGGTGAAGTCATTGTGCGGATGTTTTTTAAAAAGTTTACACCGAGCCCTGTCTAACGTCAATGATTTCGTGTGAGTTGTTTTAAGCTAGCTTGCCGGTGGCAGCAACCGGAAGTCGATAACCGCAGGTGGAAGTCAACACCCATAGGCTTCTGAAGAAAAAGGTGGATAATCCAAACATAATGTTGCTCTTGCGCTGAAGAAGATGACTTCCATCCAATGAGCTTTTTTTGTTGTAATCTGCAGATTTGGGCTGGGCAGTTTATGACACCTCTGGAACCAAAGGTCTCTTTTTTATACCTGGCCAAACATCAAGCTGAGATATTTCTTCACAAATAGACAGCCAGCTGTCTCTCTAAGCTCTTTAGAAAGACCTGATGACCTATGAATATTCCCTTTCAGCTCTGTAAAGTGCTTTAAAAGAGTCTAACTGATTCCAACAGTGCCCGCAGGTCTTCAAATCTATTTTTATAGAGCTGTACAAGCTGTGATTAATATTTAACTGCATTCTATTGACGCAAAAGATTTCACACTCCTTTGGAAATCTAAGTTGAGAAGAATGACAGTGATTGGTGCTTAGAGTTGAGCTGAATGTGTATGTATGTAAGCTGTGTAGGGTGTTTGTGTTTGGAGGTTGCCATAGGTTTTTAATTACCATAACCGTCTTTAGTCTCACTAATGAGTAGCTTTTTCATCGGGGACTGGTAGGATGTCTGCATGACCTTTCCGAACCCGGCCTCCACTTGACCCCCTCCTGCTCAGTCCTTAACCCCGAGCCGGATAAAGAAGCGGCTGGCGGCAGCCTCCGGCTAGAGCAGCAGGCCGTGTCTTTCATGGCTGTCTTTGGAGTACAAGCCTCTCTATCTGCCAGACCAGGTCCAGGCTTCTCTAAACACTCCACCATTAGAAAGCTGAGAGAAGACTGAGAGCTCCTGCTGTTCCATTCATCCGAGTCCTATATCTGCTTTTCGCTCTAAGTCTCTCTGATTCACACCCTCTCTCCTTGTCTCCTCTTTCTTCTCATAGCTGTGAGTTAAACGTAGCCTGGCCAGTCAACCGTCTGTCCCCTCTCTTTCTCTCTCTTCCTGTCCCTGACTCTGTCTCAGTCTCGACTCTCACTTGCAGTCTCTCACTCCTCCTCTCCCCTGCTCTCAGACTATTACAGTGACACAGCCTACCCTGCAGTGATCTCATTAATCACATTCAAACAGCTCTCTGTTGCTTTCTCGACTCTCTCTCTCTCTCTCTCCATTCTCTCACTCTAATTGCTTGCTCTTTTCTCTGCCAGTGTCTCGAAGGAAGCGTTTTTCATTATCTTACAGCAAGAAACAAATTCTCACACAGTGCATACATTTTTTAACTACACATTGTTTATATACATGCAGGCTTGCTTTCGCCGTGAGTTATGCTGTGGTATGCAGCCATGCCAGTGTCGCTCAATCCCAGAAGACACATAAGAGAGAACGACATATGCCCATAAATGTGTTTTGCAAGAGTTTTCATTAATTTATCTTCCAAAATAGCTGTTTTTTTCTGTGTGGACAACTTGGTTTTAATTATCAGATTTGTTATTGGCAGTGCCTTCTCTTTTTGTGGAAAATAAATTACCCTGTTGAGTGTTTTATAATTGGAGTCTATGAGTGAGATTAATTAACCCATTGTTGATTAGAGGCACTATTCACTAGAGATGAGTCATGTAGAAAGAGGGTTGCTGCTTCTCTTTCTTATCGCATTATCTCTTTGGTAGTGCCACAAATTAAGAGGATGGCAGATTTGTTTCTATTGGCCGGGACGCTTTCCTCTTTGTGTCTTTATGTTTCAGTAGTTGGGGCCTTCAGGGGAAAATAGAGCAAAGATCTGGGCTCTGCTTTCAGAGCCTGGGAGACATTCTGCCTGTGGTGGCGGCGGCGGATGGTGTGGTTTTTCAGCGATGTTGTGTCATTAAGATCGGGAAGCCACATCAAACACGGTGCACTCCCCAGATCCATGTCTTCCTGGTTAGGCTGATGGATTAACCGAGGGGGGGAAATAAGGGTGGCTGTTCTGAAACGTTTCTCCCCCTGAGAGAGCCCCCTTTCTTTCGTATTCTAACCCACGCACATCATGTGTTTTGATTGCAGTTTGATATTTATGTCCAAAACATGATGCAAAAAGGAGCTCTATTTGAAGGCTGGGCCCTGCGGCTTATCAATATTCCTGTTTAGTTTGCAGCCAGTGAAGGCACCACAAGGGGAACATTTGAAATTCATAGAAACTCTTATCAGTAGTCGTGTTGCTGTTATTGATCTGTTACTGTGGAAACAAAAGAGTTCAGATTCAGGCCTTGTTATTTTTTCTTGCCTGAGGTAAAAGTCTCATTGCTCCAATGACTTCCAACAGTCCCACCAATCATACAGAAAATCCCTTTCTGTGTCAAATAAACTCTAAGTACTCAGCGCTTGACTTTTGTCCTCTGAGTTGCCAGCTGGCATGCAATATGAGTTTTTTCTCATCTTCAATTTCCCCGCTGACCTTGCTGAAGTACACACACACACACACACACACATACCCACAGAGAAGGGACGGACAGAGAGCGAGTAAACATCTTTAGGACGGGAAAAAAAAAAAAAAAAACAGAAATAGATTAGCGAGCAACGTCTGTCAAAGTGGATGGCTGGCTCTGTGCCAGGCTTTATTGATTTGCTTTACAAAGCACTTGAATGGGCCAGATAACTGTGATTAGCCAATTCATTACTGCTGGCTCGTGGAGTGCTCCAAAATTAGATAAAAGGGGGAATGGGAAGGACAGAGCCGGGGATGAGAGAGAGCGAACTATTACTTTGTAAACTTGCACAGAAAACTCTCGCCCTGCCACGGAGAGAATCTTTTTGAAGCTCCTGATGAATTCCCCTGCTTTACATGCATGGTAATGATTGTCCTCATTAGAAGCTGTTACAGAATGAAAAAAAAAAAGGAAAACACGCATTGTTTGTGTGTTTGATGGCATACATAATGATTCTAGATTACTCGAGCAGCCAGACAACATTTCTCTCATCTTCTTCGCAAACGTGCGCTTCCATTTCAAGAGCTTTCTCGAGTAGAGCTGCGCCATTAGATCTCAGAAATGAGAATTGTTCCTGCTTTGATGATATACTAAACTGTTGTCTGTGCAAAGGCAAACTGAGTGTGACAGCAACTAATGTTCCTGTCTGATAGTGAGACAGCTTTACTGCTCCTCTGTCTCCTGCCTCATACGAGACAGCAGCAGTTATCAGGCCCCTCGGAGTAAAGCTTGCCTCAGTGACAGCATTGTTTAATGTATTTATATGATCACAAGGTGTTTACAGGAAGTTTTTACAGCACAGTTTCTTTGATATATGCATTTTGACATCCTGCAGTCATCTGGTTATCATTTGTTTTAAATGTTATGACAACAGGAATTAGCAATTGAAGTGGCACACCTTGTTCTTTCTTGTTGGAACATTAAATACGCCATTTCCCGAGAGATTCTCCTGTTTACCTCAAAAACCTGGGTGTCGAATCTCTGACAGTGAAGAATCGCGGCAAGAGGGCCTTTATCGCACTCCCTGGTTTTCCTCTCGCTTCAATTTCCTTTCGGCTTTTGTTCCACGCACACTCTATCTCCTTATTTCTCTCTCAATCTCTCGTCCTCTTACTGCAGGGGCTGTCGACCAACTCCAGCCTGCCATCAGCTTAATGAACACTGATACAGTGCTAATAGCATGTGATAATATTTCAAGCCAGTGGTAATCTCAGCTCACTCAGCCTTTACCTGCTCGTCACTTCTGTGTTTTTTGCACACATGCACACACAAACCACACACACACACACAGACAAACACACACACACACGGGGCATCTCTTTCTCTTGACAGCTGCATGTCAGGTCTTGGCCTCATGCCGTCATGAAACAGAGCTGTCAGCCGGGACTTCCTCTCAATAGTCCAGCCGTCCAGTGAAGACGTCTAGAGCGTTAATGGGATTGGACAGTTTCCGCTTCAAATCTTGTAACATGGCGTACATTGGGATTGTGCTCAGTAGCCAGAACGTTCACTAAAACTTTGAAGTCTTGTTTATTATTTGAATTGTAGTAGACCTGTTAGCATCACACTTGTCTTTTTATTAATCTGATTAAGTTATTTGTTTATTAAAAAAAACAATTATCTCTTCTCTTAAACTAAAGTAGCCTGGAAAGTAATAATACATTACCTGTTGTTAGCAACTACTGTCAAAAAGCGACAAACAACAGATCTGTGCAGCTAAATGAGAATAACGTTAGTCAAAACTAATTTAGCGTTAGCATCTAGAATTTTCCTGAAAAACATTTTAAGGAGGTTTGAATTATTATTACAAACTAAAGCACATTTTGTTAAGATATAGAATTTATTTGACGCTCTGTGGTGGACACAGGAGCTACAGAAAGGCCTCAAGCTGCTAATGATAGCATAGCAGGTTGTAGGTTCTAAGTTTTTTAAAGGTTCCTCCATTGTTCTGAGCCAGGCCTTAAAATAATACCAGATAGTCTTTTGAGAGGTACATTCAATACTGCTAAGTTGTGTTTTTTACACTCTCTTCTTCTCACTCGTTATTGAGAGAAAATAGGAGCATGAGGAGTCAAATTTCCCTCCATGCTAAATGTTGTGAAGTGAAGCTTCTGCTGCTTCACCTCGAGCAAAATCACCTTCAGCCATTTCTTTTCTTGGATATCATTTTTTTGTAAGTAATTTGTGTGACTTTTATATGAAATAGACAAAGACACGATAAAATTTTGCACTTTGTTTAATAACTTTGAATCCAGTCATCTGTTAGCCAGCAGAGCTGTAAGCTAGTAGCTAGCATGACTAGGCATATTTTGGTTCTGTTTGTGGGGCTGTTTTGTGTTTTATTGATTTTTCTTGTTGATTTTTATTTAATTTAGCCTCTGTAGCAGTTTGACAACGTATGAATTTTTTAAAAGATGTCAAGAAAAGTCACATCTTGAGCCTGGTGGAGGACTTGTTTTGCTTGCTAGCTGTTACACTTTAAGTATAAGAAACTTGTATGACTGACAGTAGCAAACATATCACGTTCATTGAGGGCCACTTGTATATGGATGCTAGATAGTAATGATGTGTGTATTTGGTTGCGGTACTTGAGAGGTTCCCCGTGTCAACTGTAGCTTGAGTCTAGGTATCAAAATCAATATCTGGAGGCGTAGAATTGCATTGGAACATTTGTGCTCTACACGGCATGAATATCAATGCTTGTCAGGTAGAGCACTTTCAGTTTGTTCCTTCCACAGACCTGCCACTCTCTGACCCCTGGAGCATCAGTATAAAGTGCAATGTCACGGCCGTATAATGCCATCACACACCACACACTTACCGGTGAGATTGAAATAGAGACAGATAGAAGAAGACAGAGAGTAAGAGGGCGCAGATCTCATTTGAAGAAATTTAGTCCATGTAGAATATGTGATAAGTCAGAATGTGTGGGTGGAGAGCTAGCTTGACAGATTCTGTGAAATAGGAAAGGGGAGAAGTGCCAGGCTGCAAGTCAGAGACGGGGGGAAAAAAAGCGAGGGCACGTTTGTGATTTTAAAAAGCACCTGCATCACCATGTCAGGCCACTGAGGGGCTTTAACAAGGTCATGATATCAAAGAAAAGAGGGGGGGTCCAGGGGCCTCTTTTAGCTACAGGTCAGCTCAGACACCGCTGTTATTCATTAAACAAATGGTTAGCGGTTGGGAAAACATTATCAGGGCCCCTGGTAACATGAGTGAAGGTAAGGGTCAGGGTTAGAGGAAAGTCTGAGGCATCCCCGTGCTCAGTGACATGGGGCGCACAGTGTCACACTGGATTAGCAGCCGAGGCAGAGAGGTGGTGATTTGATGGAATCAGTGCACAGCAGCAAACCATCAACATTCCTCCTTTTTACTCAGCTTAAAAGGGGGGCCGTTTAGGATTTCTGCAGGGAACCGTGTGTTAGCGGCAGTCATAGTTTAGAGTTTCGGTGTATTTGGCAGCCACAGTTTGGTGCCGCTGGAAGCAGCTGTCGGCTCAGCGGGGTGCAGCGATAGGGGCGGCGGGTCTCATGTCTGTGTGCATTTGTTTGGCCTATATTAGCTGAGTGTGGTAATGAGTTAGCAAGAAAAACAGATACACTGGTTGTATTTGTTGGCTGTAGAGATGTTGACATAATTTAGATTGCGATCTTTAAAGATGTGAGCATTCATTCCATTTCATTCAAGCAAGCTTTAGACTTGACGATGTTTATTCGTAAGGCCAACTTAAAAACCAACATGACGAGTTTTACGGTTATTTTCTGGGAAAGTTGGGCCGCTGGAAAAGCTTTCTGTTCCATCTGATGACTTGAGGCTGCTTGAACAACATGTACACATTGACCTGATTTCTTTTGTTACGCTTCATATCGGAAAATTTTTCTCACTTATTTGTATGAAGGAGGTGTTTGAAAACTCCCTTGATCATACATTCAAAAGACACTACGTGTTTCACTCTATTTCAAGAGGGTTTCATCACACACAAACGCATGCACACACACACATGCTCACACACAAGGGAGGAGGATGGTAAGTGGAGAGGGGGGGGGTCTGGCTTCTTTTCACTTCCATCTGATTAGGAAACGAGAAACACTTGTGTCATGAGTTTTCACGCTAAGAAGCCCAGATTGTTGCAGGGTTGGGGTGAGCGTTTGGGTGCAGGTAGGTGTGCTGTGTTTGGGCTGGGAGCTGGATTAGAGCAGGAAGGGGGGGGGGTGTTACCGGCTGGATCGGAAGGTGTGTGAGATCAGATGACTGCGTGGGCTCCCCGGGATCCTTGGCTGTAAGAGGATAGGACTGTGTTTGGGTTACAGCACGCTGGGAGTGCTGTCCTCTTTTAAATAAGACACACTTGAACACAGTGCAGCTGATCAGATTAGCGTGGCTGATCAAGTTTCTCAGCAGGTCTTTGGCTCCGACTGTCTGAGCATCTTGAGGAGGAAACGCTGTTAGTGTTAAACACACACAAACACACAGTCGCTGGAAAGAGGCGATCATGGACGACGAGTTTTACTGAATTCGTTCTCATCAGCGCGACCCAAGCTTTTCACAGGCTGAACATCTGTCCTTTTGTTCAAGAGTTTTTGCCTTTCTGCATCTGCTGTCTCTCTCAAGGGCGAAGTTATTCTTTCTGGCAGTATAGAGAGAAATCCAACAATAAAAAAAAAAAAACGGACCTATGGGACTCAGGCTGGTACAATGGTGGCAGGATGAATTGTACAAATCGAGCTGTTCTGAGTTCTATTGTTAAGTTTGCTATTGTGTGAAGAGGAGGAAATTGTTTCTGTTCTGGGGCTGCGATGAATCTGTCCTCAAAGAGCAGAGATCATTGAAACAACATCACAGGCGCAGGAAAAACAAGAATATCATCAGAAAGCAGCGCTTTGGTTTGGATGTCTTCGACTGTACTCTTCTCTTTTCCAACAGATCCACTCTCCAGCGTCTTTGTCGTTTTTCCCCCAATGCCTTCTTCCCCCCTGTGCTTCATTCCTGCCTCTGCCCCTCTCTCACTTTCTCATTCTCCATGGCTCCTCAGCCGTGATCCATCCAGGCCAGGCTGGAATCCCTTATAAGGCCGGTGGAAGCCCCCAATCTGGCCTCTTATTTCCATATCAGATCTGCAGTAACAGACAGGGTTTACACAGGATCAAGCTGGAATGTGAGGCTGCCACAAACCTGAGTACGCTCCCTGCTCCTGGGCTCAAACCTGGACGTCCCATCCTTCCTTCAGCCCTCATCTCCCATCCCCATCCTTCCTCTCTCCCAATCATTTTCTTCCTCCTGTTTCCACGCCAAACACATACTAACACATCCCTCGTCTTGGCAGCAAATATTCACGCTCGGGGGACAGAGGCAGAGCACGCTCAGATGGTTGCTCATGCTCAGTTCGTAGCTTATACAGCGATGCAACCGCAGACAGCCAAACAAAAGACTAAGCCGCATCTTAGAGCGAGACCAAAAAAAAAAAAAAGAGCAATGCAGTACAACTCCACAACAAACACTCTTAAAACTGCCTCAAAGGACATCTGCAGTTTGGGTTTAGGTTGTATCTGAAAGCTCTTTTCCCTCCATCATCATTACATCTCTTCGCCTTTTGGTCTCGTCTGTGCTTCGCCTGTTCTTCATTACATTTTGATGTTTCTACAGGCTTTTTCCCTCCCTGTTGAGCTTTAATATGTAGAGTGTCGACTTTCCTCTGTGTGTGTGTGTGTGTGTGTGTGTGTGTGTTTTTGTGTGGTTTGGTTTGTTGTCGTAGAGAATCTGTTTCAGATTAAGCCGCTCTCGTTGAGCTTCCCCTCCTTCGCCACATTCAGGCCTCGCTTGGCAGAGGAGCCTTTGGTGGTGAATCTCATCCAGCCTTTAATTGTTTTTTTTTTCTTTATTAAAAAAAAAAAAAAAAAAACTGGCAGACCTGTGTTTCTTTCTGGCGTTGGTTTGTCTTTCATTCCAGCACACTCTCTCTCTCTCTCTTTTGTCTCCTCCTTTTCCCTCTCTCAGGGTCTGACACAAATGGAGGGATGAAGGGATGAGAGGGGATCTCATAGAGCCTATAATGCTCGGCTCCTCTGGGGCCTGTATAGCTCATTAACCTACGTTAGACTCTGCATGCCTCCATTAAAGAGGGACACCTGGCTCCCGAGGGCCCAACAGGGAAATGACAAGTCCAGTCTCCTTTCCCTTCATCAGCATCCTGTACGCACATTCAGGAAGGACTCATTACACTTCAGATCTGCACGTGCAACACTCCTCACTCTTGTGCAACTTCCTCCATTGTGTCTGCGTCGGTTATTGATGCTGATGTGTTGATTTCTGCGGCTGTAATGTGACATGTATACTACACATTGAAATAATGACATCCGCATTATATCCGAGGCTTTCCATGAATAACAAGTAGCTTCGGCTTCTGAAAGAAATCAAGGGCGAGAAGAGCTGGATGTAAACAACTCTCTGTCTCTCTCTCTCACACACACACTCTATAAGCTTCTGGTACAGTGGAAACTCCCAGATTAGCCAAAGTCTCTTTCAGAGTCAGGGCCGCGTCAGCTTCATTCGAGGGGTTACTCATTGAAATGTATACTGTGAGTAATTGCCAGTGAAAAGCCTAAATCTTGTTTGGGCGCTGCATCCCAAATCTGTGTTTCCTGGTCTCCTGGTTAATCTGCTTGGTGGGGACTTAGCACGTCTAATGTTTCCTCCCATCTGCCCTAGTACGGAGCTGTGCAGAGAAAAGCAGTTCGTTCCAGAGTTTAGACTTCAGAGGTATGAGAGTCTGAAAAACAATCCTACTACTATCTGAACAGCAGTGGTCTTTGGTAGCGTCCCCTCCTACACATCTACACGTCACATCGCCGGAGGTTTGTCGACATATAATTTTACCCAACTCATCCAACATTTCTGAGTTTGAAACAAAAATTCTGTCTCAAATAAGTATCTTATTCATATTTTTACACGGCAGCAACAGTTACTTACAGTTGTGCATTTTCTCCGCCATTGTTTAAGTTTCTCGCTAGAGAAACTCAAACAATGGCGGCGATCATCTCAAACATCGGGGGGATTGTAACTGAGAAAAGTCCGCTCAAGTTACATCCAAAGGGGCAAGTCTGAGTCCAGAAGTGTGCTGAAGTACGCATATCGAGAAACAGCTTCTGTTTCAGAAAGAGAAGGGTGACGTCCCAAAGACTGCGTCCATTTATCATACAGTCTATGGTCGTGCCACCTGGCTACGAAAAGACATGCTTTCAGACGCCTTTGTGATGTTTAGCCCTTAAAAGCCTGACCCATCAAAAAATAATCAGAAAATTCTAATTTTTTGGAACTGAGATGTTTATTGAACCCTTTGACAAAATCCCTGAAAAATATTGCTTTTTCATTTTGTTTTTCATATTTAAAATAAATGTGCAGTTTTGGCAACTTTTCTTATTAAAGTTTGTAGTAAATATGGATTCTTTGGATGCAGAAAATCCCTTTTTTCAAAAATAAGTTACAATTGAGATGTTATTCTTACTGCAAGTCCTTGAAAATTAGAAATGATTTTCCTAAAAAAGAATGTGGATAAGGCCAAAATACAACTTCAGCTGCCTGTAGAAGAATGGTAATCCTCAAAGAGGGTAGAGCTGTAGACTGTATAATTAATGGATGAAGTCCCCGCAATGTCACCCGTCTGTTTCTGAAACTGAATTTTGAACCAAATCGGCCAGTGTGGCCATATTGGAAATGGGGCGGGCTTTGAGTCTCCACACTAACAGCCATAGGGCGCCAGTCAGTCACATGAGCTGAGCTGTGCCTCTGATTGGGCCAACTGGCGATCTCAATATCTTCTAAACTGCTGAGTTAGAAAAATATTCACCCCCCACCTACAGTGCGTGATGTTAGCGAAATTAGCGATTCAGATGGAAGACACTGGCCTTTTTTTTGGCTTGGTGTGTTTGTGTGTTTATCATGTTGATGTGATAGAGGTCTCTGGAACTCGTGTATCTAATATGATACATTTGGCAATAAAGGGTTAAATGAAAAGATATGCAGACGCACTTCCAGTTGACTTCCTCTTCCTCTCTCTTTGTGTATTTTATCCCTCGCCCTCTGTGAGATCTCTCAGCTGTGCATTTTTCGGCTCTGAAGCGAGTAAGTTGAACCGCATCACTTTAATGTCAGACTCCATGTTCCCCACTACACTGACCTCTTTGTCTTCTGCCGCCTGCAGTTTCTCTATCCTCTGCTCTCCCCGCTCCTCTTTATTCTCCCTCTCACCCAGAGTTATGCGAGTGTGTCTGGCAGACACAAGGATGTTAGGGAGTTACAGCGACCCGGAGCAGTCTGCAGATTTTCTCTTCACCGTCTCCTCATTTTTCTTCCTCACTCTGCGTACCTCTCGTCTTGCGTCTGGCTGCCTCTCCATTCTCAGTCCGTCTCCGCTGCTGAGAAGTATTAGCATATCATTGCCTTAAGGATCTTCAAACCTCACAATTAATAGGTTTTTAATGGTTCCCCGGGCCTCACTATTATGTGGCCGGGCCCTCTTAGCCTAATCCTGTGGGGACCATATGGGCAGCAGCCCGGCTCCTTACACTGGACCCAGAGGTGTATTGAAAGCAGTGGGGAAGCAAAGCTAGAGTGTGTTTAAATCCAGAGCAGCTCCAGGCTTTATTTAAAAAGCAAAGAAAGTTTATTTGTTTTAGGTCCTCAGAGACGGCAGCGAGTGCAGGAGGTTTCTCCTTCCTTTACAAAAGCTGGATTAATGGTCCGCTTGGGTTCAAGGTGTGAAAGTGGGCGAAATGTGTCTGCATTTCATTTGAAGTCTTCTTTGTTAGAAAATTGGCCCTTTTTGGACTTTAGGACTCCAGCTAAGGTGAGAGTAAGAGAAGCATCTGGCAGACAGAGTTGGAGGAGACCACCAACGTGCCTGACTGTCTCCTCCGTGTAAGGTGACGGTATCGACTGGAACATCAGCAGAGTTAAATAAACATGACACTTGACAAACCAACAGTGGCGGCATATTTACAGCTACAAGGACCGCTGTTACACCGTGTGTTTACTTTCAAGTTCCCAGGATGGCTTAGAGAAGAAAGCATCTGTGTTTAAGGTTTATGGGCTGCTGTCTCTTTGGGTTACATCAGTACATTCACATCTGTATGGAGCACCTTCACTAACACTGTTATTTTACCCTCAGATGATTGCTTTGTCCTAAAAATCACCCATGGTTAGCTTGAACAGTTGGCGGAGAATTAGACACCTAGCTTATTATGAACCTTTGATAAGACATAGTTTGTGTTGGTCTGTCTGACTTTGAATAAGGCTTAAAATTTAAAGGAAGTAACTTAAAATCTAGTGTAAGAGTCACTTTCAACACATTTTTGTAAATTTAAGGGGAAAGGGATGGCGCTCCAAGAACGAGCAACCACTAAGCTGTCTTTTCGGGAAGAGGAACTAAGGCCCTGTTTACACAACAACAGTTTAAGGATGAAACACAAAGGTATTGGTTCATTTCGGCCTCTTGTTTACATGGAAACTACATTCCAGCCAACCCAACCACGGCTACCATTGCCGTGTAAACAGCAAGTCTAAGTTTTCGTTGGGAACGTTGACGTCACGCTCTACTTTACGTGTTACACTTTCATTCTTGGAAATTTTAATTGTCATGCGCAAACCGGACAACAACAACAAGGGTAACAACAGTGGACTATCCTGATGTGCTTGTACTTCTGAAATCTGCTGACTGCCTTTCAACAAAATGTGCATCTGTTACACCACTTTTGCAACCAGCGAAGATGCACTCAATTTATACACCAGGTGATGGGCCTACCTCTACTTCATCGGAAGGCCACCAAAAGACTCCACAGTTATGTCGCCACCTACAGACCTGGCATGCATACTACAGCGTTTTCAGTCCCTCAACATTTCAGTGTAAACACTGATTTTTTTTCTCACTGCACACTCCCTTGATAAAAGGGGAAAAATCTTGAGTCTTGGGACACTAGCTCGCCGTAGCGTTTTAATGACGCGCTCCATGTACAGATGTTTAAGTCCTGGCAGTGGGCAGCTTGAGGACTATATATTTTTTCAATAGCAGCTTAAATACTTCTCATCTCAGTACAAAAATTTCTTTTCTAAACTTTCCAATTATTGTATAAACAAAGACACAAAACACTCAGACCCAATCAGTCGCCCATTCATGTCAAAACTTCGATCACCTTCCGACTCGTCCTTGTTCGCTCTTTAGGAAATTCGCAGTGATCCAATTTGGAAACCCAATCCTCCCAGATGGACTTGAGAATAAATTACTAAAGGTCAAACGAACTAGCCGAGCAGCTAACAAGCCAGCAGAGCACAGTCAACACCTGAGTGGACAGCAGCCAGAAAAGCTCTTTCCTCATTACACTTCCTGTCAATGGAAAGAAGATTAAAAACGACTAAAGTCTGTGTCTCCTCTGCTTGAGCTTTTTCCCCCCAACATGATCCACTTAGGCTTTTAATGTAATGCATGTTATAGAGAGGGGTTGTGGTGTTACAGTATATATGCGGCTCTCTGTCTTCTCCTGTGTGCGTGTGAATACCGGGCGGTACAATAAGTGCTGACGCAGCCTTCCTGTCCAGGTAATAGCCTGTAGCAGCACTGCAGCCTGAGGTCTGCCAGAGGAGCTGTGACATTTACTGCCACCTTAACCAGCTCATTAGCCTGCCTCACAATCTTTCCCTCCATTCAGTCCACACGACGTGATGACAATAGAACCATATCACTCTGTTTTCATTCTGCATACGCTCGACAGAGCTATCAAGATCGAACTCTCAGGGTGTTTGGGAAAATCTCTTCTTCTTGTCCTGCTCTCTACGCTGTTTTGACACGAGTGCTCTCTCACTCTGTATTTGAAGGAACAATCAGGTAGAGTGTCGCATCTTCATATGGGTGCGATTCATTGCACTCTTGGTGAGATATCACCGCTACACGCTCACCTAGAGTGAGCTCATCTTTTAATCAGGTCTGATCCAGGAGTCTGATTGGCCCTATTGTTCAGTAAACGCACTGTTGAAATATGCCTTCTAAATAGACAAACACGCATCAGTGTTCACATACATACACACACACACCTGAGCACACACACCTGTGCACCGTGTTGCACAAACTCACATCTTCATTATGCCACTTCTTGGGCTGATTGGAGGGTTGTTGTGTGTTGTTGATGTGGGACAGACTCAACATAATTCCTCCGCTCCTCTCTGGCTGCCTGACATTTCTTGCTCCTTCATTAGGGACGGAGGGATTGGAGGAGAGAGGCGCAGACGTATCAGCAGCAAAATGAAATGCAAATAGCGAGGATGTAATTAACACATCAACATTAGAGGCCCCCCTCCCCTTCATTGTGATGGCTGCATTCAGCCCTCTGCTGCCGCTGACTGACATGAGCACCAGGACGATGGAGTGTGTTTGTTTAGTGGGCGTGTGAGCACAGTTTGTCCAGTCAGGCTAGTGTAAGGCCCCAGGCTCAGGCACATCCCAGAGCCTTTGTTCTGCTCATGTTTTCTTATTGATAAGACCTGAAGGGACTCACAGACAAAAAGGAAGCGTTGAGAGATGTGGACTCAAAGTACAGCACTCTACAGTAGGTACTAAAACTACTCTGAAGTCCTGCTGAAACAACCTTAAAAAAGCATGGCTGTGTTTGGACAGAACTGCCCCCCTAAAAGTACAAAGACCGTGAGTTGAGCTCATATCTATTTGTTAAAACTTTGCAGTTTTTCACTTTTAGCTGCTTCACTGACAAAAAACAGGAGAAACAGCAAGGACACTTCAAACACAAAGAAAAAGAAAAAATGTTTAACAGAGCAGTTCAACTTCCGATGCTATTTGATACAAGACATTATAAGGAGCTCGAAACACTGCAGTCCTTTGATTAGTTGAAAGAATCGTCACTTCCGGTATGATAAAGAACAACACATAACCCTGCCATGTTTAAATCTCCTGTCGACTTTTTAAAGATAGCTTTATTTTTTTTGGCAGACCTTGTTTCTTTTTTATTGGCTTTCTAAGCCGTGCTGCCATGTCTTCACACTATTATGTTAGCTGATGCAGCTATCGGCATCTGGCTTACACGCAGCCTACCAAGAAGGGCACGGTTAACGCAAACGGGGTCAGGCTTTACCGATCTGGCCTGTACCACCAAATTGTACTGATCCATACCAGACCGCTTGTTGGAAACGGGGCTAAAGCGATCAAGTTAACATTAAATTTTAAAGCTGCTTCCGTGATTTCACGACTGGTTGCAGGTTCTACTGCAGTTGAAGGCAAAAGTTTTCTAGTTTTATCTCTAATCTTTAAGATTTTACCTTTAAAGAAGCTTGTACGAAAACTGAAACCAATGCTTCGCTTTGAGGTGGTGCTACAAGTCAAACGTCTGCTAACTTTAGCTACCTTGCTAGCTAAATTTCTTTGTCCGTTGAAAATTGAAAATGAGGAAGTAGACAGCTCTAGATTTCATAATGTCTGGCCAATGCTGACGTTTTTAGTGAAGTTTGGTTTGGTTTCCTTTCCTTTCCTTTCCTTTCCTGTGGGGAAAATGAAGCTTAGTTTAGGAGGTCTTTAACTTAAGAAAAAACAAACAACCAAAGAAAAGCTAGAGCGTAGCCTCATATCTAAAACTGGAAACTGATACAACTGGATAAATCTGAGTCATGTCCGTGTCCATGACAGGTATTATTAGTCATTTTTCCTCTGTAGTCTTGATTCTGTACAGTCACTTATTTACTGACTCTGTTGGTCAGCACTCCATGCCTGACTGAATACACCCCAAGGCCCATTCTTACAGCCTGATCCCCTTTTGTCTCACTCTCACTAATTGACTGTGTGCAATTATGTCCCTACTCATGTGTGTTTGTGCGTGAGGCTTCACCACAACCGCCGTATCCTGTGTTTACAGCGTTAATGTAGCGGGTGAGACGTTAGACTGTCTGTGACTCATAATGACTTATTGTGCTGCTGCTGGAGGAGGCGTTTGGAGTCATGACCGCGGGGCAGAGCCTCTGCATGTCTGCACTTTTAACAGGTATCAGACGGCATTACAGGTTCCCACAAGAAGCAGATTAGAAAGCACATACTCCAAAGCAAACACGCCTTCCCTTTCCCTCCGTGTCGACATCACGCAGTCCGGCGTGTCTCAGGTCCAGACTTTGTGGAGGATGACTGGGAATATGAAAGACTCTTCAAAACCTCCTGTGCTGTCAGTTTTACTTAAGAAGCATTTCAGTCAGTTACCTTCTTTTGACCCCGCTGTGCGGTTAAAAGACATGAATCAGAGCTGGCTCTGTTCTTCCTAATATTTACTCTCAGAAAGTAATGAAGCGTCGCTAAAACGCTGCTCAGGGAGCTGAATGGAGATGTTACAGCGTCTCTTTCACTACTGGCGTGGGACCATGTTTAAACGCAGCTGCTCTGGGTGCCAAATGTGGTGCCCGTTTGGCCGGCACCTAACACTTTTCTCCATTTTCTTGAAATCCCACAAGAGAGGAGGCTTCCTCGCCATGCGTTTACCAGCTGTGACCAAACCCAGAGCTTTCAGCACCTACAGAATCGACTTCAGCTGAACTGGATCTCTGGATAAAAGCTCATCTTGAGAGGAGTAGAATCCTTTTTCTGAGCTTTCAAGCTTTCAAAACAAAAATTCCACGCTGTCTATTTTTCACACAGTCTTAGCTCATGGCCTCCCCATTATTAGAACAACTGCCTATTTCAGACAGCTTAAGTAAGCCTCCTTTTTTTTTTCTCACACACTGCTTTGTTAGCTCTGTGTCTGCTTGTATTTTCAGCCTGCCCGTCTGCCAGCTTAATGACAGCCTTGCTTTGACTTTCTCTGTGTGTGTAAGTGATTGCGGGTGCGTGTGTGTTTGCTAGCTAGCGTGCATGCCTGTGTTCGCAAATTCTTGCGGCATTATGTGAGGAAGAGGTCGGTTTTTGGCTGTAGGAGGCTCATTTTGGGGCTCTCACGAGGGTTTGGGGGGTCGTGTCGAAGCCCTACGAGGCTGCAGTTAACTTGTGTGAGTGGATTAACTTGCAGGCCTCACGGCGAGCCCTCACAGCACAGCTCTCATCAGTCAACATGTCCGTGCTCACATACATGCAGATTTATAGCTGCGAATGCAAACGTACCGTACAACCATTTGTGTGGCCTTCGGGGCTGAAGTTTACGTTTCATCACATGAATTTTGAAATATGTCGGACGTTAAAAACGATGCCTTCTTTCTCAGAGGAAACCACAGGCTGTCGGAGGCAAATACCAAACTTCTTGTTTCATTTATGAAAAACAGATGTCTAAGGATGTAAAATGAGCCTTACAAATTACTTCTGACAGAGATAAATATGCAGTCGATTTAAGAGGCTTTACCCAAAAGTGAGTGAAGTCATCTAATAAATTTAGCAGAACTAAATCTAAGCCCTCGTTTTGTTGTGGCAGCTTTTGCTGTGGAAGGAATGTCCTTTGACGTAAGATTTCCTGACACTCTTATGTTGGAGTTTCATTAAATTGAACATGAAGATCTAAAATATCTGCTTGTTATCCAGATTCAGTGTACTGAAAGTCTCACCGCACTCTCCTGGATGAAAACAGCGCCTGAAAGAACAAATTAGCCGCCCCTGCAACATCAAAGACACAACACAGATGAGACGGCCCTCGTGCTTTCATTAACTTTAATTAGAACATTCTTATACCTTAGCTGCTGTTTGTTGTCTGTTGTGTTACATCTCCGGGCTTTTTGAAGGCATTACAGACAATTTGGTCTCATCTAAGCCACTTATTGTATTGTTTGTGTCGTCCTAGTTGAGTAACTCCGTGGCGGTTTGGCCACACGCCCGGTTGACCGAGCAACCAAATGGATACAGAAACAATACAGTGAATCACATGCAGCGGCAGCTCTGAGCGTCACAATGAAGAGTAAAGCAGGATAAGCTCTTAATGAAGTCGTGCAAACACATAAGGACAATTGCATGTTGTTAACGTTATTCTTGAATCTAAAATAGTATCAAAAGGTTTGCAGAGACTCCAACAACAGCTGTCTCTCTCTTTTTTTTTAATTTTTTTATTTTTTTGCAGACTGCATTCTGGCTATAAGGGGGAGGGTCCTCTGTTTATGAGACACGATTGTGATGAATAATAATGCTATGGATTCCAGAGGTCAGTCAGGCTTCACGCCACATTAAAATCCAGGTGATTGATTTGACCAAACATGATCGATAGCTGACCCCTGCTGAGACACAGCCACTTTAATACCACGCTCTGTTTAGGTGTCAATTGTCTGTGCAAGTGTGTGTCTGTGTGTGTGTCTATATGACTGATTTTGTGCGTCTGCATTGTGGGTTGGAGGCCAGGCTTGCGGTCATGGCCGCTCAGTCATCCGGGGAAGTGTGGGAGGCAGCTGCACTCCTCAGATCTGTCTCCTGCACAGCAGGGGGAGGAGGACTTGAGATGAGGTGGGATCAGGGATCGACAGGAGGGAAGGAGGGAAAGACGGGTTCCCTGTCTCTGCCTGCCGGCTGCAGGCGGCATGTCAGCCGGGTCTGTTCCCCGTTCTCTACCCCCAACCATGCTACCCACCGGCCTCTCCCCCCAATCAGTGATGGACGGATGGTTTCGAAGAGGAGGAGGAGAAGGCGCATGGCCGGTTAGTTCCGCCCCACAGCAGCCTGCTTTATTGGGCCTTCATTGGGGATTATTGTTATTGAATTATGGAGGGGCTCCCTTTAGACGATCTCTGGCAGGAAGTAAGGACGGCAAGCCTTCACACAACTCCTCATGTGTGACCCTCCATTCCCTCTCTCCTCACCCCCGCTCCCCCATCCTTCAACTCTGCAGCAGGCTCTCAGAGCTTCAGCCATTCAGTGTTAGCATAAATGAAAGTTGGACATTAGCCTTGACTTATGCAACAGTGGCATGGATATGTTCACACACATACACATAAACAAACAGCAGCTTAATGGCAGTCACCATATTGGATATGCTGGCTGCTAACTTTCCGCTGACCTAGCAAGACACAAAAAGCCAGAGTTGAGGCGACCTTTTAGCCTCCTTGCTAACAGCTGCAGTGTGCCTGTCAGTCAAGTCATCTATGAATTCGTGCCAGACTATAAACACGTTTATTTTTACTGAACTTACGGTTTTAGAATGGGTGTGTATGTGTCTTCCAGAGCTTTTGGAGCCAGCCTCGTGTGGACACTTGCGGAACTGCAGTTTGTAACACTCATATATTGGCGTCTCTTTGGTCTATCAAGCACCTGCAGCTGCACAAGTAGAGCAGTGTCTGCGGAGTCATGCCTTTTTTTTCATTTTTGAAAAAAGATACGGAAAATATGATCATTTTTAGCACAAATGCTATACCCACAATCCTGTATTTTATGTGGAAGTACGTGCAAAGTAAATTATTTCTTTTATTTTCTATTTTAAACAATATTAAAATAATCAGATCTCCAGGTTTTTTATTAGTTTGTTATTTTTTTTTTTGGCTATTGACATCAAACCAAAACTGAGTGGACTCAGTGTGGACTACCTTTCGGCCATTAGTTGCATGATTAGCTTCCTCACTAAGAGCGCAGGTTATCCTTGAGTCATGTCTCTGACAAGCCAGTCATAGTTCAGGATTTTGGAGTTGCACCAAGGGTGGCCAATCAGATTTTTATGGGGGCCTGGGCCACCCCTGGCAGCACATTTAGACACACCCCTGTCAACATTACACTGACAATTTTCAATGGATTTAAAGATTAGTTACCAAAGTCCATATTTTTCTTGTGCAGTCCTTTCTTAATTGTTTATATTGTATTTTCTGCCTTTTGTGTTTTTTTATCTTATTTATTTTTATCTTTGATTGCACTGCATTCACTGTGGAGAGCAAAAGAAGTATTTCATTGTACAGGGAAACACATTTTCTTTGTTTTCATGACAACAAACACTTTGAATCTTGAAGTCTGCACCTTTTTTAAAACTTTACAGCTCATTTATAAATAGTGTAAATACAGTATCAAGGCTGCGTGTGACAGAATGGGGGGAAACTAAATGTTTTGGAGTCTAATTTTCACAATGTGTATTTATAATACAGTAACAGTAAAACTGCAGCCCTACTTGGATCCCTTACATGTGCAAAAATACACAAATAGAGACGGGGAACAGGTGCACACACGCTCTTACACACACATTCAGATGGCAAAGGAATGCACCATTTATAGTCATTTGCCTTTCGGCTGACATAATCCGAGCATCGAGAGTAAATAAACGGAAAGTGTGAGGCAGACGGATGAGGTGTACAGAGAGGGTCATGTGGGGCAAGCTGGGGGGTGGGGTGGGGGGTTTCCTGCCTTTCCGTATCGCTGCCTGTCTCTTCGCCCCCAGTCGGTCCACCGTCATTGCCCTCAGGACCCCGCATTCCTCACACCCCATCCCCAACCCCCATGATGCTGTCTGGCCTCACACATGTGTTCAGTGGAGGGGCACAGAGCGAGAGACACCCAGGAGACTGAAAACCATTTATGCATGTATGCACACAAAAACGCTCCCATGCACACACACACACACTCACACACACACATACACGCACATCGTCATCTGCTTAGCACCAGCTCTATGCCTTTGTAAGGAACTGAGATTATGATTCCCTATTGTGCCTCACCCAGAGGATTACAGTAGGTGATCCTGTCTCTGTTGATATCCGAGACCTTCATATATTCTGTAGATCAGCCGCTGTTATTAATATGGAATCACAGGATTGGTTAATGTCACAGAACTATTATAGATGAACACCAACCTGAAATCTTTGCGCTGGCGTTTAGCGGATTATGGTGAGCTAATCTGGTTAAAGACACACTGTTGGCTAAATCTGACGGATTAACTTCATATCCACCAGGAAATACTTCATGATAGCGTGGCTGCAGCGTTAATATTTCCTCTTGACCGGCCAACACACGCCGTTTCCTTTTCATGTGAAATAGCTTATGAAGGGATTAAGCGACCTTTGACCTCAAACAACCCCCACGACCGCACCACTCCACCCTTTGTGGCAAAACACCTACATGAAAGAACATATGACATCTGCGGCTCTGCATTAACACCCGGCACTCTCCATACATAAACATACAGATGATCCTCCTGGGACACCGTACAAATTATTTGTATAAGAAAACTGTTTTTCTGTCTTTGCTCAGTGAAAATAACCAAACCTTGGTGCTCAAACGTCAGCTGTTTGGATTGTTTTGCTCTGTTACGGTGGGATCTTCTGTTCCCTGTTGAAACTGATCCCAACACTGTTTTCTGTGGCTCATATTTTGTACCACAACAATTACAGCCTGTTCTCACTCCTAAGTTGTCGAGGACGGCAGCTTGGTCAGTGGCCAAATGGTACTTATGAGGCTTTGGACACCCTTTAAGTGCTATTGGCTGACACCATCCTCTAGTTTATTGTTTTGATGTGGAGTCAAGGTCAGGTGAGGTCGTATCAAGAGTGAAAAAATCTACTTGCTGCAGTCAACAGCAGGGATGAATGGGTTTATGAACATGAGGTCCAATTGCAGTGTCAAAAAAGACTTCTATTAAGAACCGGATGTATGAATAGACATTATGCCATTTCCGTGCATTACAGCTCCCAGTGCAGGGTTCTTAACACGTTTTTAAAGGGTCTAATAATACAGTTTATGTTCAAGTTTTAGTCAAGACTTTGTCTCATGATAGTGTGTGTTGTGATGCTTTTATTTTTCCTTTTTACCGCTTCATATTTCATTAACTGTTTGATACCAAATGTCCTTTTATTTTGACTGGGCATAAAAGGTGCAAAATTAGCAATACAGACGGGAGACATGTTTCAGGCTGTAAATGTGCTTATTTCAGCTGCGAAAACTGCTTTTTTTTTTGCTTGGTGTGTTTGTGACTTCCGGTACTTCTGGAGCGGACACTCAACGAACTGCAGATTTTTGCACGTCCGCATTGTCTCATATTTTCAGACCGGAGGTTGCTGCTTGATCTGAACATAAAATGAGCAAGAAACTTGAACAGTAACCACATCTTTAGACCAGCCTACTGTATACAACATATATATATATATATATATATATATATATATATATATATATATATATATATATATATATATATATATATGCGACAACCAACCCCAATTTCTTGCTAGCATCAAAGCTGACAACTGTGACAAGTTAACAAGCTAATACCAATCTAAACTATAGCTTTCCCTTCACAATTTTTAAGGGTAACAGTCGGTTTTATTATAAACTCATTGTGTAAAAGCCTAGAAGAACAAAATACAGAGTACCAAATACCAAACACGAAAAGTCCTCTCACCCCGAGTTCAGCTGTCTTACTCCAGAGAAGACTATATAAGTGAGCTCTGATCCCATTTCTGGAAATTCCCATACCACAATTTGAGAGACAGCGCCCTTTAGTGGCGAGATATAATGAACGAGATGTGACAGCAAACCCCGTTCTCCCCTATTCTTAACACAGTAATGAATATGTGAATAAGTACTGAATGTGTACCAATATTTGATGGTCTCAAGAGTAGCCGCCACATCCCTATTAATAACTTACATACACACATTACTTCTGTACATAAACATTGTTTTACAAAAACCTTAACGCCTAGGCATATTGAGCTCAGTACATTTTGCAGCATTAATTATGTATGAATAAGCATTGGATACCTTAAAGTTATCAAAAGCAACAAGTTTGTTGGCAGCTAGTTCCAAAAGTCAACCTATTTCTTTGATAACTTGATTTTTTTTTAGTCTACCATAAATGTGGCCATAAATCCCAGCACGTTCCAAACTGACACTTTCTTGGTCGTCATATTTTGAAGCTTAGGGCAGCTGACAAAGCTGCCATGTTTGACGAGCTGAGAGTGAGAGCGTGTTGACAGTGTGTGATGCTATTCCTCTGGCCATCTGCAGCTTCCCCTCTCTCTCTCTCTCTCTCTCTCTCTCTCTCTCTCTCTCTCTCTCTCTCTCTCTCTCTCTCTCTCTCTCTCACACACTCCTCTCTAGGTGGGACAGTGAATCAAGTGCAGATTTGTAGTCCCCATGGTTCATTTTGAATGCACTATGACCTTTCCTTTAAACAATCCCTTCTGGGAGAGTGTGTGTGTGTGTGTGTGTGTGTGTGTGAGATGGTGTGTGTCTGTAGGGGGTATGCACTGTCTGTCTCATCTAAGAAAATACCTCCCTGAGTCTGCCAAAAACCGTTAACAAACCAAACACCCCGTTCCTCCTCCCTCCCTCCTCTCCATTCTCCTCTTGGTTACTCCCCACATATGGACGCAGTTATTTGGCCTCTTGTTGTCGGGGAACAAAGAGAGTGTAAGCAGCGGTCAGAGGGGGGAGAAGTGTAGACGCATTATATCAATGTGCTATGAATCCTTCCCACAAGGCCTCCTCCTCCTCCTCCTCCCTGCTTCCTTCAAAGACAGAAAAACAAGCGGCGAGGTTTGTGTTGACCCAAACATGAATGTGGTTTTTTTACAGTAAGAGAGAACAAGAAGTGGAGAGAAGGAGAGAAGAAAAGAGGTGTAATTTCCCTGAAAGAGACAGAAAGGCCAGCCGTGGGATAACAGGAAGCCAGAGAGCGTACTGGGGGATCTGGACCGAGGTACCAAAACATGGAGCCGTCTGGCCGGAGTCTGTGGTCAGCTCATGAAAAATAGGAAATGGAGAAAGCGGTTATTGTTTGATGTGGCCCTCTTAGCTTAGTTCTTAGCGAATCAAAGACAAAAAAAAAAAGCCACGTACCTGATCTTCCAGCATGAATAGTTCATTCAAATCAAGCTATCAATTATATCCAGCCTTGAAATTTGAATTTCAAAGCACAAAAGCGTGAAAGTAGATGAACATTTCCTCCTCGCTGAATGATCTCATTCTAAATCTGGCCTGAGCGCGAGCAAGAGAGAAAATGACAGTATACTGTAACATGCTTCCTTTTTGGATTTCACGCCAGTCTTGTATGCTTTTTTGGCAGAAGATTTTGAGTGTAACAAAAACCCTCTCCACGGCCCCCGCTGCTAATGCTAGACATTACCTCACAAAAGTGGATTTATACAGAGGAAATAGCTAATCCCTCAGGTAATATGGGCATGAATCGGTCAGGCCAGACAGCAGGAAAGATCATGCTAGCTCGCCGGCTCCTCTGCAGAGATAGCCCCTCAGTGCTGAAGCTTCACCGTATATATGTGGAGGAGAAGAAGAGGAAGAGCTGTCACAACCCTTTATACTTTCGCTTCCCGCTGTAGCTCCAGGCTGGAGCATGGAGGAGTGTGGGAGTGTGGTAGGAAAGAAAAAGAGGTGGGGGTTGTTAGTTTAATTCCTTGCAGTAATATGCCTCCCCGAATAAAGCATAGACTGATTTACGCACACGCTCCTGTTTGCATGCCACAGCAGACACACATGTATTAAAGTCTGCGCTAACACACCCCAAGGTGCAGTCGCTGATAAGTTTGGGGGCACCTTGCTGCTTCCTGTCTAATTCCAGCATCCTAAGAATATGCACCAATCAAAGCCAGCATCAGATTGTGTCTCCCATTCTCCCCTCAGGATGTTATTCCACATTCCCAATTTCTCCACTCGGCACAATCACACAGACACAGACTGGCTGGCTGCTGACCGGCACTAATGCCCTAATGGCGCTGTCCTACATACTTAGTACGCTAGTGTCTGTCGGCTACCTCCCTCACCCACCCTGAGCTGGAGGCGTACGGGGAGGAAGATGGGAGGAGAGGGCTGTCTTCTGGGTGTCACACACAGCTCAGCTCACCTGTTTGGGGGAAGCGTCTGAATTTGTTTTTACTTCACTTTTATTCTAAAATCTCAAGCACTGTTTTTTCTAAAGCAGAATCAGTCAGTTGGAAATAACGTCTTTAAAGTCATTCATACCCACAGTGAAGCTACGACAGGTTGTGTTTTCCTGCAACTCTTTTGTTAAAATTAGCAACAACAAGCCAAGCTCCACTTCCTTTAATTGCCTCCTGTCTCTTTGTGTTGCCTCAGACTCCACTTCACTTTATCACAATTCACACTGGAGTTTCTGCAATAATAATGGCATAATGGCACATTTAATATCCTCGCATTACACAGGAATGTCCCGAGTCTGCTGAATTCAAGGACGGGTTTTGAATGCTTTCATTTCTCCTCTTTCGTCAAACGCTTGCACGAAATATACAGTTTGCTAAAGGAGTTGTTAGTCACTGGCTGTTTCTAGCCGTTCCCTCAGTAGTGGCCTTGAAACCTTTTAATAGAAGCTAAACTTTGAGAAATAGAGAACAAAATTCACAGTTCTTGTTATGTGCAAATTGGCTCAGAGTTCAGCCTGAGTTTAAGTAAAGCTCCAGCTGTCTCATTTGGGCTAGAGGAGACATAAGATACAGTTCTTTCCCTCCTTTTCTCCTGCACTTAGCTGTAGGAGAGAACTGGGTGTCATACAAGTTTGTCTTCAATGCAAAATTCATGCCTTACTTAAATTAGTACAACTGTAAGGATAACATTAACCCCACATGTAGAGTCGCGTATTTCAACCAAAATCACTGATTATTCAAACAGTTCCCTGCCACACAAGGAGAGAAAGACCAGTTTAATATCTTTGCAAAGTTGTGATATGCCAGTTAGATATGACATAAATGGCCTTAATCTACATTTTCAAGTTTTACCCCTCAAAGTTTGCACTTCACCTTATTTTTTCATTTTTTACCATTTTATCTGCAGCTTTTTTGTGTTATTTTAAATCCGAATATATTATTAAGGAAGTTTTCTGAAGCCATGGTCAGACTGTATGATCACCAGTAACACTTTTCACTCCTTTTAATGTTGAACTGGTGCAATCTTAACGTGTGCAATACCTTGTCACCATGTCATTGTTCTGTCTCTACAGTCTGTGCACATTTGCTGCTTGTGTATTGATTGTACACATTTCTTGCAGTTAAATTGTCCTTTGTATACTTTTTACAAGATACACTTATCATGTTATTCCCTTTTCATGTATTCTTTTTGTAATTTTGTTTGCACTATAATCTGCTTTTGCTGCTATAATTCTGTAAATTTCCCTGTTGTCAATTGATTATCTTATCTTACAACCAAGGGCTGGTAAAAAATATTTTAAAAAAAAAGACATTTAAAAGATGACAATATAGTCATGAACTATTAGATTTTTTTTCATTGATGAACAATTAATCCAATATTTGAAAATAATGACTCATCCCTACCCACTATTAGACTAACAGCATAGTATTCAGATCACTAAAACCCGAAAATGAATGAGGGAACAAGGCTCTGAGATGGTATTGTATCATTCAGGCATAGTTAGCCTAAACTTCTTAACCCTTTAAGTTAACGACTGCGAATAGAAATAAAATAGAAGTTAAAAAAAAAACAAAAAACGATGTCTTCTAGCTTCAGACATCGGGATCACTTCTTGTTGCTCCTGAGCTGAAGCTATTTAGAAATTAGCTAGCTTAAAGTTAGCTAACTGACTCAGCAAAACAGCTATAATTGGTTAAAGTAAGCTAAAATTAGCAGACTATCTCACAGGCTAGCTAAAGTAAGCTAATGGCAGCTAATAGTAGCAACACAAAAGGCATTCTTAAATGCTCCAAACACAACTCAGATGTAAGCTATACAATAAAATATGTTGATATTACAGTCGAAGTCCTGGTAGCGTACGTGCTAGCTCACTATAGCTTTGTTTAGGCTAACTTGGCTATTAGCTAAGTGAATGAAAAATGTACTAGAGGAGTCCAAATGTTGTATTTTTGCTTTAAATCCAGGTATTCTGCTGAGTAGATGTGTTATTTTTCACTCAATTGCTAGCACTGAAATTATTAGCATAATTGTTAATTCAGCTTTTAGAAGAGCTGGAGTGTCAAACCCCCCTCTTTCACACATCAGCACACATCAACTCCTGACATTTGCTTGATAATTTCAGGACAGTCAGGCCCTGATAATTTCAGGAACTTGATGTTCTACCATGCCATGCCTCTCACAGCAGGACGTTTTTCTATGTTGGAAGCACTCCCACAACTCCTTTTAGCTGAAGTGCAAGTGCGTGTAAGAAGTGGGAGTCTTCACTAA
This sequence comes from Labroides dimidiatus, assembly GCA_030710495.1. Classification (NCBI taxonomy): domain Eukaryota; kingdom Metazoa; phylum Chordata; class Actinopteri; order Labriformes; family Labridae; genus Labroides; species Labroides dimidiatus. Next base: position 6,028,334 of record CM061151.1, on the reverse strand, counting down.
TGGTTCCAGTGTTAATGTCCTGTCATCATGTACAAGGATGTTCGAATGCAACGGCGTAAAACATAATACTGACACCTGAGGTGAACAGTAAGGTTACACCCGCCTACCCAGATTCCTGCTGCGTTCACACATCGATTCAGCTAGACGACTTGCAGAAATTTTACAAAGAAGGCTTGTTGGATAAAGTTTGGTTGATAAATTCACACATGCATCCCGTCCGGATAAAGACGTGAAATTTTCAGGAGTTTGATGCAAGTGTGAATGCAGCTCCTGCTCTTTCTCGAGGATGACCTTAAGACAAACTCTGCTCGTCCTCACTCCTACCCGAGTGTCACATGTCACTGTAAGTCAGTCAGGTCACACACAGAGACGGTCTGACAGAGCTGACTGGTCACCCTGAGTAAAGGAAGTGTCCACTCTCTGAGATCCTGTTTGTCCTCCTCTCTCCGGCTGCATATGTGGGAGGGAAGCAGCTTTGCAGTGTGATGGAGGTGTGTATTGACCCAGCCAGGCGATGAGGATGGAATACTAATAGGGTTAATAGAATTAATGGCGCTGTCACCCCTGTTTGGGGAGGAGTGCTGGGCTTTTGGCTGGCTGTGTGCAAGCTGCAGCGAAACCCTGGCTCTGATTTCAGCTGCATCTCTCTGGCTCCTGTTATCTTTTTTCATCTTTCTATCATCTTCCCTCTTTTCTGCAAACTGCATCCATCTGATCCCCCACCGGTCTTCAAATAGATAAAATTGGCTTCAATAATACACCTTTGTCGCAAATGTTCTTTGTCCATACAGGTATTGATTTTATAAAGTGGTTGTGATCTATAAGTCTTTATATTCCTTGTGTCCTTGCAGGGAGGCTGATTTGTGTTTGTGTGTGTGTGTGCTGCCTGTGTGTTTGTGTGTGTTTATGATTCTGTACCAGTCCAGAAGCAGGCGGAGTGTGTGTAATAATGGAAGGTTGACATTTAAAGCAGTGTATTTAGTGCCACTGAATTAGCATACTTTAACAGGCTGGTCTATTCCTTCTGGAGAGAAGCGGGCATTAAATCCTGACGCAAGATTGGTGGGCAATTTTAAAGAGCTTTAGTGAAGATTCATAGACTGCAAAATGTGCACACAAACTCACACACATGCACACACACAGTCCTCTCATCCTTCGCCATCTCTCTCTCTCTCTCTCTCCTTCTTTTTCAACTCGCTCTGACCCGAGTGCATGCTGCTCGTCTATTCTGCATACACAGCATTTTCCTCCGCCGCCGCCTCAGAGCCTGTGTGTGAGTTATGAGGGGATGAGAGAGGATGAGGCAGTGTGTATGTGGGATAAAGGAAGATACTCTGTCACCAACACATGTCTCGACTGATGAGTACGTCTGATCCGCCGGTGTTCAGGAAGACGCGGGCCTGTTGCTGTTCTGCATGTGTAATGCACAGACCGGGATTCACAGCCGCAGCGTGTAGCGGCATCTGAGCCTCTGAGCACACAAGCACAAGCCCGTGTGTATGTGTTGCTCTCTGTGGCTGTCATAAATGTGCATAGAAAAACTGAGACCACAAGTCATTCTTTACTGTGTTTGCTAATTAGCAGGCTAATGAATCAAGGCCTCGTTTGGCTGCTCTCACATGGAGCAGATATGCCTGAAAGTCATTAGCTTGTTTTATGTGCAGGCAGCATTACACATGCTCGCTCGGACATACTTTACAGAGAGGAGGTATAAATGTCGTCTGTACACCGCACAGGCCTTGGCTGGATTATTTATGTGCGGTAAAACCCTTTTTTTAATTCAATTAGTGATTTCTTTTCCATGTGCATTGTTCTCTAAGACTTTTAATGCTCAGAGCTCATTGAGCTGTTTTTTGGTTTGAATTCAAACACACACACAAAAAACACAGCGACACATTATTAGTCATGGAATACTGAGGAAATAGGATAATTAAAGGCAGGGTTGGTAGTTAAGATGATCTTTATGCCCCGATGGCAATCAATGCATGATGGTTCTTAAAATAGAGCCAAAAGTATCCGTTGTCTAGAGCAGGAGTAAACCTGGGAAAACACCAACCAATCCTAGCATTTGGGATCCAATTTGTTCAACCAATCGAATCCCGTCCTGCTACTCTGCCCGCCTACTGCGCGTACATTTCGTCAGTGTGCACTAGCTGTGATTTAATGCGCATATCCCAAGTGTGGAAGTTTGGGGATGAAAAAGAGTCCTAAGGAGATGCTAAATTTAAATTCATGCTAGATTTTCGTGACTACCAACCCTGCCTTTAAAGAAATACTTACTCATATGGTTATTGAATTTGAAACGATAGAAATATTGTGTTACACAGGTTGAAGGTGTTGAAGTTGCAGTTTTAATACAAATAGATTAACCGTATCGTGTTTCAATATGAAACAGATTATTTCTTTGTTATGACAATGCTTCTTGAGAATAAATATTATTTCATTGGAAAGCCTGTTTATTTCACTTTTTAAATGGTGCCAAATTTGTAAGGAACATGCATTTGAGGGATAAGCAGGGTTGTGCCAATGAAAATTTTGCCAAATCTTCTTATGGCCTTCTTATTCTTATAACAGCTTATTCTGCCATTAATTTTTATTTAGAAAAAGCATAAAATACACAAAACACAGTGTACATAAAAAAAGATGTATACGCATAATACAGGTGGAAACAAGTGAGTGCCAATTACAATCCATCCTTTATGGTATCCTGCCTTTTGGCCTTTACTTAAAGAGATTCACTGATGTGGGATTTATGATATGAGGTATCTCCTCTTACATTACAGAACATGTGAGGGGTCAGCAGTAATCTTCTTTGCCTGTCTGACGAGTGTCTCCTTAAAGAGCTGCAAAGCTGCAACTTCTGTGGCTTATTGTGGGTTAAGCACTCTTAAATGCCAACATTGCATTGCAAATATGGCGTATCTCGCTCACATCTAGCATGAGAGCAGCTTCATTGCTCCAGTAGTAAGATGCTTGTTGCTAATGCCATGATTTGTAATTTGGCCGAGGCCTGTGTAGGTAGTCTGCAGCTGTCAGAAACTGTTGAAAGGTGTGGACATGCCATGTGTTTTCCAGGTAATAAAGTCAAGTTTCTCCAAATTTGAATCCAGGCTTATACCAGTTTCTGACACCCAGACAGGATGTTTGCATGCACAGTGAAAAAAAAATTGGATAAGAAAGTTGCATGTAAATTCACCTGATGCCTGAATTTTTTTTTTATATTTTTGACGTGTTTTCAGAAATAATCACAAAGACAAAAAAATTCAGAGTAATGTACACAACTTAAAGGGAAAAAAAGAAACCATTAACAGCTCTGTTACATGTCAGGGATTGGTCAAAACCTCCTCATATCAAATAGAATTCAACACAGTATTACCACAGCCTGTTGACACTGTGGCAAAAATGTTTGCATTCTGAATCGGTGAACATTGCAGCAAAAAAAAAAAGTCACTTTCCATGTTAGACTGGTCTTAGATTTTGGAAACAATGATTGCAATAACAGATGTGAGAGCGGCTAAAATTATCTCTGATAGGAGAAATTGAAGCAAGATTCTTGTCCTGCAATCCAGGCAACACCATCAAGATAAGTGTAACTGAAACCATAGGTGGTTGTAATAAGAAGTGACATTCAACTCGTCTCAAAGTTAAGTTTAAACTCAGATTTTATATTCACTTTATCAAAGTTTTAACCCTGATGTGATTGCTGTTGTCTCGACCTATTGATGATTAAATCTAATAAAAAAATGTCTTCATACTGAAAATGTGAATAGAAATGTGAATAGAGCTCATTGTGTCAGAGTAGAGAATGGAGCAAGTATGTGAGCTGACACCAAAGTCACAATGCTGGTGTTGTTTCTGCAGCAGAAAGCTGTCAACCTGTGGAGATAAATCAGGTTTAAGTAGAGTCATGACCCGACATATCCTGTTTGCATCCAGAAAGAGGGGTAGCGCTGGAATGCCTGTTTCCTAACGAGCTTATGACATCATGTTGTTGTTCTCAGTGGAGAAAGCAAACACGTAAATAAGCAAAAGGCTCATTAAGGGTGAAGACTCAGAGAGGATCAGGACACTTTCTTAACGAGTTCATCCTGAGCCATCGATGGCAGAAACAATAGAGATGATGTAACATTCGCATTCCCACAGAGACACACTTTCAGTTGATTCCCTGCTGTTCCCGTGCCCAAGGGGAGAGAGGTTACCATGGCAACCCTTGTCCAGGACTGGGGTTTTGGCCTGCTTTTCTTGAGTGAGTTGAATGGGGTCAGACAACCCAAGAACCCTCCCAACACCACCACCCTCGACTCATCAGTAGCATCCCTGTCTCCCTGCAGAGGACTGATTGGATAACCCCTGTCCTCTCACACTTCATTCCACTGTCTTACCCCCCCACCCCCCTCCCTTGTACTTTATGTGTCTGTTGGCCAGCAGAGGTTAAAGGTTCATGGCGTGGTGTCCATCTTACCCTCCTCTCTTTGTGGAACACCAACAAGAGGAGCTCCAATTATCCAATAGCTGTTGGGAACTGCGGGCTGAGAGGACATAGAAGGTGAAAGGTTGTGACACCAGTATCTATGGAGTTACATATGGTATGGGCTATTGGTTTGATGTCGTGTTAGAGAAGAAATGGGCCTCTTCTCATGACACTCTGGGCCTCTCTGCTCCAGCTCTTTTAATCGGCATCTCGTCTCTGGTGTTATCAATGGCTAAACCAATGAGGATGAAGCATGGAGGGAAAGAGTAGTTGTTTGTTTGAATTTAGCTAAACCAGCCACAGTACTTTTGGGTCCCAGAATGTAGTGATGGTGTCCAGAGGGAAAATAACTTTTTCTTTCTGAGCCTTTGCATTGAAATAACAAGGGCTGTTTGGTAGGAGGTTGCTTTTGAACTGGATTGCTGGATGGTTGAAGGTTTGAGTAGAGGTGATCAACGATATGTTTATACTCTTGGTTTTTAGAATCCCAATGTTTCACTCTTTAGCTGATGACATCTTAGTTTTTAGGAGCCAGAAGTGGCTACATTTGGACAACAGGGGGGGATAGTTACTGTTGCAGTAACTGTAATTCCTGAATGTTAAAACTGAAATTTAAATTCTAACTTAAAAAAAAGTCCATAGTTAGATAGATAGATAGATAGATAGATAGACATTTATTGCCCTTTTACAATGAAATTTGTCGCATATATACAAAACAAAGCATAATATCCATAAACCTGCCAGGATGGAACTATGTTTATTAACATATACACTACACAAAATAAAAAAAATTGAGAAATGTTACAAAAGTTAAAAAACAAGTCTTCTTACGTCCTTCAATGACATTGTAGGGTTGTAATTATGGATTTCAAACTACTTCATTGAGGGCCATATAAAGGACTACAAAATACTCAGAAAGGAGTCAGTTTGACTAACATTAGAAGAGCTAGCACCACTAATTTTCAGTCCTCCTCGCAGGATAACATTGCTGGTTAAACATCGTTTTGGTTGAGTTAACAAGACATAGTTTACAGTCAATACAACTTTATCTCCATTTTCTGGATTAAAATATTAACAACCTGCACTATGCTGTCTATCGCCTGTGTTGATTCAGTAGATGGCATTACTGATTTATCAGAGCTACAGCCTTGAGTAGTATTGGGTATGACCAGCAACATATAACCAGTGTTTTAGTCCTTCAAATGTACAAAATATATTAACTTGTTTTAGTAATTCTAACACTGACTAAGAAACTAAGAAACCAACTTTATTGAATCCGCGTCCCTGGTCTCTATTCTAAAAATAGACATCATGCTGTTTTGAAGCAGACTTTGAAAAGGAGAATTGTTTTTTTAACACACAAGTTTTTAACTCATGCTCATTTTCAGAATGAATCTTCTTTTCCTCTGATCAGTGGCTACATTTACTTCTTAAAGCTGCATTTTAAACCACACTTTCATGTTAAGTCTTCCCTGGTAAATAGAAGTGTTGATTTAAGCCAGTTCCTGGGTGTTCCTGTGAGATTTTACTGAGAAAAGCATGCGATTTGTGTATGACGGGTTGTAGAAAAGTGGAAGATAATGGAATTTATTCTTTGTATGTAGAAAATAGACGAGCTATGAGGGAAATGAAAACACTCAGTAGAGTGGGAATCATGAGAGAAGAAGTCACACAATAACAGAAAACAGAAATAAATTAATGATTGATGAGAAATGCTGCTAGAAATACACAGAAACATGGATCCTGCATCTTATTTGTAATCTCTCTCCATAATCTTCCTCTTGTCTTCTCTTTTTTTTCCATCTGTCTTATAACTAAGCATCAGCCTTTGTCTACCTCAGCATTTTCTCATTTCTTTATGTCCCCTGATTCACCCCGGGCCCCCTGTACGCTCATGTCTCATTACAAGCTACGTGCTCATCTGTAATAGGTCCAGCACATGTCAAAGAGGGCCCACATTAATGTGGGCTTGATGAAGACCTCATTGAGTGTCACAGCCTCGTAGTAACTTAATGTAGTCATCAATAGCACGCTCACTCACCACTGGCAAATACATCTCAGTAATATCAACCACAGCACGTAAGGTAAAGGGAGGTTATTAAAGCTCACACACACTACAGGTGTGAAGGGTGGGCTTGATTGAAGTGCTTTTATATTCTCATTTGCTGTGCGGATCCCGCTGGCTATAATTTCCTGGAAATCTCACTTCCACCTGCCAATCTTGTCCCACATTTAAATCTCACAAATCCGGTGGGAGAAATTGAAACAATTCTAGCTAAATTGCCCCTCACCTGAACCTTTTGTGAGCTACTTTTTGATTCACGTATCTTTGTGATCTACTTTGAAGTGTGCCGAGGGAGAAAACAGGAGGTGTGATATTTCCTTCTGGTTCAGACTGTTTGACATCCCTGTAATAACTTTTGTCTTGCCGTCAGAGCGCTGCCTTTGTGTTGTGCTTGTAATAGTTGTGTGATTGCTTTGTCCCTCTGCTTATTTACTCTCATAAAATAAGTGCAGCTTTTCGTCTTTCCTTGAACACTTACTTCATAGGAATGAAAGCTACACCTTTGAAACGCTATCCTCCCTGGAGAGAAGGCTCCATTAATAGAAGTCGGGGTTTTGTAAAGGAGCTTTTTTTGGTTAAAATTTTGTTGTAGTAATGTGAATTTGTTAAATATAACTCAGAGAATGGTGGTATAATTATTACATCATGTGTTAGAGGTTTGTGTCATACACTGCGCTGAATCAAGTCTGCATAGCATGGTCATTTAGGCACTCATATTTTTATGCAACTAATCCCACAAACCAATCATGGCAAGAGTCACCTATTATCGACTTACCTGGGGGCGTGCTGTCCACCAGCCTGTTATCATCTGCCATAGATGACCACTGACAGCCGTAGATGATGAGTGCAAGAAGCACCCTCTAATGTTGAGAAATAAAGCCAATAAATGAACTGCAGTCCACTCGAGGCTGGTTCTTAAAGCAGAGGAAACTCCCATTAACATCTATTTTTAAAAAGCCCATTTTTAGAGCAGAGTTCAGAGTATGTACAGCCAAAAAGGTATGGGTTGTGCTTGGTGAGATTGGGACATTGTCTCAGTGATGTCACCCATTGGTTTCTGTTGCTGAATTTTGAAGCCTCATGTCAGCGTCACTAGAAATACTGATTCAAACTAACTTTCTGTAGACCTTAGTCAGTAGTTTATCAGCCAATTATAAACAACTTGAAACCGTAATATAATCAAAACTAATGATCTGTGATAAAATTAATCTTGTAGAGCATATTGAAATAGAGAAATGAGCTTTTCAGGTCAAAATTTTATTTTGTACCAGGCGGTAAACACGTGTGTTTACGGCTTTTGTCGCCAGCCTCAAGTGGACATTTAAGGAACTTCAGTTTTTAACACTACAACATTGGCTGTGTTTCTGTACATTGGCTCTTGCCAGTTGGCTTTAACTGACAGACATGCATTAAAGTTGTTTGCTGGGAGGTCAGCTCGACCTCTTAGCCTGTGATCATAGTATTTGCGATGATGCAACTGCCATCGATGGGCTTTCAAAAGCCTCCTTCGAAACAAATGGATGACATCATCAAAACTATTGCTATGTACTATGGCTATGTATTAAACAGCTGATGTTTGATTGTCAATTTGGGGTTGTCCATTTTGGGCTTTTGGAGCTTTTCAGCTGCAGGTTTTGAGTCCTGGCAGTAGAAGTTTTGCTCCATGAAGATATGGCACTAACTAATGCTTTGGAGCTAGCATTTGTAGTGCTTAGATCATATATGGGCATGTTAGCTAGCATAGCATTTGTATGCTGAATGAAAACTTTGATATAAATGTCAAAGCTTTTTGCTATTTATTATTTAGTGACCAACAAGAATGGACAATATTGAGACCACAGTACTCCTGCTGATTATGAAATGCACCACATCTAAGCAGATGAGCTTGCTCCACAGTCTTGAGAAAGGATATAAATAAGTCCTTTTCAAAAGTTTGCATTCTTCAATGGTTAGAAAAGTTTAGTTTTACTCACATTGTGCTGGATGATTAATGAATTTCTCATGTTTCAATGTAACATTGTTGCCATCTCGAGCCAAATTTTCAGTGGCTTTAACCAGCGGGGTGTGAACGTCTCTTTTGCAACAATACTGAGTCTTTTTCACACCTCCTTTTTACACTCCCCCACCAATTTTCATTGCCACTCTCTGAATTATTCCCTCATTTCTCTTGCTGTTATGGACTTTCTGCAGCTGGGTCAGCCAATAGAGGGAAACTTATTGTGGAATCAGCTCTTTAGTTTCAAGTATACAAACCATTTTTCTCTCACTCTCCCAGTGCCAGTTGAGTAGAAACAGTGGCTTCTCCGCACTGGCAAACCTCCCTTTTTGAAGGCTAAGCAGAAAATCCCTCCCACCACATCGCCCCGTTTTGCGCTCTCTCTGAAACCCCCTGGCCCCCCCTCCATCACCAACACTCTGGCCCCTGCACAGTGTTTTAATATGGAGCTAAATATAGGCCTCGCATTGTGCTGGGGTGCTTAATGTGTGTTTGGGCTGATTAGAGCTGAGGCCTGATCTCATCCCACCACAGGACACAGCGCAGTGAGCTCTCTGGTTTCTATTTGGACTCTGGGCAAACAGGAAAGTGCTGATATAATCATGTTTAGGGTCGTGAGTTATGTGATGGCAATATTACAGAGCGAAAATGGGACTGAATGAGTCTTGGATGGAGCTATTACTGAGACGGCTGCTGTAAGATTGGTTGTTAAGACTGGCTGGGAATCAGTTTAACTGAAGTTTGCTTTTGATATTCACTGACAATCAGTGATACTAAAGAAACTGGTTGAATGAAAGGATATTACATGTGATTTGTGTGCGGTTTCTTACATTTACACGCAATCAAGTGTGAAAATATATTTTACGCAGCGTTATATGCTTCAAAAAGTGTGGGGAGGCAAAGAAGAAGGAAGTTCTCCTTCCAATTCCTGTTCCAACTCCAATTTGGGTTCCAATCTTGACTCCAATTTTAATCTAACCCAACAATTTTGATTCCAGCTTTGATGGAAAGATCAGCAAGATACATTACAAAAACGATTTCTTTAAGCAGAAAAATAGTTAGAAAGCAGAACCAAAGCATAGCTCTGCATCACTATAAATGTAAACTCAACTGTCCTTTAGCTAGCTAGCTAAATGACGAGCTGTTGCCACAGCTGGTGTCAGGCTTATTTTGCACTATTTGTCACACTTGTTGCACTTTTGCTGAGTCATAATCTGCATCAAAAATGGCGCAATGTTGCATTAGCACAGCAGGTCTCGGGAGTCATAATACAACTTCTGTGGACTGCAAAGTTCTTAGTGAGGTTTGATCCCCTTATACGTCGGCTAGCACGTCTCAAAGCTTTTTTTACACAGCTGTCTGACATCCTGTTGTCATGTTCTGGTATTGTGCCACTATCAACTTCTTCTCCAGCTAATTAGAAGCTGTGTTCAAATGTTCATGTGTTTCAAGAACAATCAAGCACTTTGTAGTTCCTGAAACACCACCTCTCTAAAAAACAGTAAAGCATGTTGATCAAAAGTTTGTAGTTGTTGAGCAGAAAGCCCAACACAATAAAGACATTAGTCTCCTCCTCTTTTTTAGTATCAGACTTTGGAACAATCTCAGTGACCGGGTTGTTATTGACAATATCAGATTTCTCAAACTTCATCAGGTTTCTAACTATGTATAGGGCCTGCATGTCATGAGCACCACCACTTGGAGTCATCGTATCCTTGGGTGAAATCAACAATTCGTTGTCACATCATTATTTTGTACCAACTCCTACCATGGTGAAAGTATCTTGGATAGAATTGCTCTTGTGTGACAACTGAAATACTTCCTCCACCTCACTTCTTCTTTTACTTTCTCACCTTTCCTTCAAACCAAACACATGCCCGCTCCTCTTCCTCCACCTTCCAATGTTCTTCTTCTCCTCATCCTCTCCAGAGACATCCCTCTCTGGCCTCCATCTGCCCGATGGGAATTGACATGTAGCGCATATAAGCAAGCAGGCTAACACCCGCCTTATGGGAGCTTATATTGTACAACAGGAGGAGGAACAAACGAGGCGGGGTGCTGGGCCGCTGGGAGCCATCGTGAACACACACACACACACACACACATGCAGAGCATTTCTACACGCCGTTCGCTACTGACACCAGAATTCTTCAGCCTGACACCGGTGATGGATTAGATGCGTTATCGAGGCGGAGAGAGGCTACATGTTTTCTTCCAGTGCGCAGAAAAAGAAAGTAAAAGAAAAGAGAAACACACACTCTCTCACACACACACACACACGAACACACACACACACATATATATATATAAGCAGCTGAATACTATAAACCCATTCCACTTGAAGAAAAGAAATACAACAGCCCTCTGCTACATTTCAAGCTGGCTTTCCAGGACGGACATGCACACAGATAGAGACGCAGGAATGAGCCTGTCGGTACACAGTGTTCTGCCAATTGTGGAATAAAGCCAGTTGATTTGTATCTGTGGTTGTGTGTGTGTGTGTTTGTGTTTGCCTTGTGAATTTTTGCTGTGTTGTGCGTTGATGATGAACCCCCCACATCCTCAGGGTGACTCATGCTACCAGTCCACTCACCCTGATGGAGCCCAAACTCACCCCTAAAGGGACTCTGACTGCATCAGAGGCTGTGTATTACACATTCATGTCCAGAGGGACGGAGAGTGGATCTGTCAGAGCTACTCATACACCAGTGCCACCATTCTTTCACACTGCCATGTTGCAGGCAATATTGAAACTCACAATCGTGTACACAATGCTGAGGCTAAAGAACATGATGCTTAGTGTGAAAGAGCTGGACGATCAGAAAAGGTACAATCACCGGTCACTTGATGAGGAACACCTGTCCAACTGCTCATTAATGCAAATATCTAATCAGCCAATCACATGGCAGCAACTCAGTGCACTCAGGCACTGAGACAACCTGCTGAAGTTCAAACCAATACTTGACAACAGAGGATCAGAAAAAAAGTCGCCTGATCTGATGAGTTTGGTAGGTGGTAGGGTCAAAATATGGCATAATTGACATGAAAGCATGGATCCAGCCTTCCTTGTGTCAACGGTTCAGGCTGCTGCTGGTGGTGTAATTGTTTGTGTGTGTGTGGGGGGTATTTTCTTGGCACACTTTAGGCTCCTTAGTACCAATTGAGTTTGGTTTAAAGTCCACAGCCTACCTGTTGCTGACCAGGTCCAATACCTGGTATCGGTGCTTGCCCCTTCCCTACTCATCCTTACTCATCATGGATGAGCATGCGACAAATCTGCAGAAATTACTGAATCTATGCCACAAAGAATTAAACCAGTTCTTGAGGCAAAAATGGGGTCCAATGCGGTACTAGCAAAGTGTACCTAATAATGTGCCAAGACAGTGTAAATGTAGTGCATTTACCATTTTCTCAATCTCCAATTTCCAGCCACCTTTGTCTTTTTGAGCACAGATATCCCCCCCATGCTGGAAGACACAATGTTTTTTTTAATTTCTGCTGTAAACAGCATTTACCAAACACCTGGATTTGAGTCCCTAGGTTTTTACTTCTAAAGGTTTGAAACAATATGCAAAATTACTTTCCTCATCTTCAAGTTGCTTGAAATGCAAAAAATCATTGTGCCCATGGCTCCCACCTGCTGTCACAAAAGCCTTTCAAATCATGCACGCCTCCTGCCAAGCTCCACTGGCTCTTATAAACGCTGTCAGCCGTGTGTCACCTGTCATCCGGCCCAAGGTACCGACCAATCTCAACATCAAATCCAAGGCCATTTACAGCGGCTGAGATTGGTTCCATCAGACGTATTGGATGTGATTGGATCAGCTTTATCATGGTCATTGTCAGGTTCTTCTGACCCGTGCAAGACAGCAAAACAAAGCTCCTTCTTTCTTACCCTGAGAGGGGTCATTGTTGAGAAAGTGAGTGGTGGTTTTGTGATTTTGTGGAATCTAATCCGGTGCATTGGATCAGCCAGATAAACTCTTAACATCCAAGACTGTTGAGCTGGATTAGTTTAGATGCAGGAGATAGCTGCCAAAAAGGTTGCATCAGGAGTTCAACTCTCACTCCCTGTCTTTTCTCTCTCACTTCAAGCACAATGGGCCTCCAAATTCTGGCCATAAAAGCACAATCTCCCAAAAATCATCTCCCATTATTCTATTCTCGCACACAGTGTAGGTGGAGGACCTACAATTTGACTTAATCCTATCCTGCTACAAGGTGTTAGTGCTGAGCGTGCTTTCACTGCCGTGGTTGGGTAAAAGGTTCCCGTGCGTGGGTTACGCTCTGCTCTGCCAGATGAAATATGCTGGTAAAATAATGCTCGCCCTCACATGAATCTGTATTGGTGTTGGCAGCCACCTGCACTCGTGAGCGTCCTGTTTCAGAAACGCTAACCTCCCTCAAGGCTAAGGTCAGAAAATAGCTCCTTTCCAAATGTGAAGAGAAAGCAGCTCTCAGGTAATAGTTAGCAGCTGCGGCCATTAAAGGAGGAACATTCTTCTCAAATTGAGTGGCTAATGTTGAACAAACACTTGGAGACGAGCTGTAAAGCTGAGGCCAAATCTGTAAATCAGAAAATCATCGCCCGCTGTGTTTTTCTTCTAAAAACATGTTTATGTTTCATTTCTTTCTACTTGAAACTGGATCTGTGCTCAGTTATTTACGTCTCGCCTTCTTCTTCTTGTACAGAGCAAGACTGTTGCATAAAAGGTCATTGTGGCGTTATGCTTTTGTTTCTTTGTCGCTGCATTTCTACCGTCTTTCTATTCTACCTTGTATCTCTGAGGAGAAGTATCCACAATGCACTGCAAACACAAATTCAATGCATTTCTGCCCTGGATTTATTCAGCACTTTTTACTCAGCAAATTGCTTCGCAGAGACTCACACGGTCGGGGACCTAGAGTCTGGCACCACATTCAAAACCGGAGAAACCGAGGCAAAGAGAGAAAGAGGGAAAGAGAAAGACGGGGATAAGGGCAGTTTGAATTGGAGTTTGGTCATTCTTCAAACGTTTTTCCAGGGTGCTTACATGGCCGGATCAAAAGCGCCCTGCTGGCAGAGGCCCTTGCAGCCACAAGGGGAGGCCTCTGATGCTGCTGCCATGGCTTCCCTGCCGGCCAACCCCCCCCTGTCTCCCTACTTTTTTTTTGCCTGACTAGGTGCTATGACATGAAGTTTGTACATAAAAACAAAATACCCTATTTGAGTTCCTTTTTTGAAGCTCGGGGCAGCTTGGGGACTCTCCGTCACTTTGCAGTAGAAAAGTATTAATGTTGAATTCATCAGGGATTCTCAGCTGGTGGGCTGTGGGCCTTTGCGTGGACTCAAACAAATTTTAATTAAAAAAAATCCTGTGCTTTTATTTTGAAGGGGACTTTTGTGCAACAGAGTGCCATCTATTCACACTCCTTCACAATTGATATTGCCCTGTAATATATAGTGACACCTGCCCATTCACAGTATAGATTGACGATCTGCAAAGTTTATTTTCACAAGTACAACACCGACTACCGGAGATATGGATCTTCTTATTACAGTGAGGACAAATGAGGACAAAAACCTCTGTGTGTTTTCTTGTGAGCTGTCAGCACATAAAGGAAACAATAGCATTTGGAAACACCTTTCTCTCAAAGATAAACCTGTTGAGTACTTTTAAAGACGACTTCGAGACCTGAGGACATCATAACATCCCGCCTTTTCTTGGGAAGTCCTGTTTTGGGTCATGGCTCGTCATTTAGGGATGATGATAGGTCCTAAAGCCAGACTAGCTGAGAACCCTTGGTACAGATCGTCTCCTAAAAGGTTCCTCTCTCTGCTGTTAGGATTACTAACGAAAAATGTTGGAAAGTTTTGTGTTCGTACCAAACAATGACCCTATGTTTTACATGATTTATAACACATTGGTGGATTCCTGGGTACTTTTTTTTTTTGCCCATAATCCTTTCACAATGTTCCTGCGTAAGTTTGTTTGTTTGGACTTGTTTGTATTTGAGGGAAACTTTATACTTTGTGCGAGTATCACAAGAAGTTCTTTATCCTCATTTTCTTCTCCATTTTCGACCAACTCCTGTTTTCTCTCCACCAACCGTTACCACGCAGCCAGCGGAGCCTCCTGGGGTACATGTTGAATGTTTCTCAACACTCTCATACATCCTCACCTTTTCCCCCTCCTGCCTCACTTTACTCTGTTGCAGCTCCCTGATGCCGCTGATAGAGAGAGGCCGGCTAATGGCTGTGGTGTTGAAACGGGGGACCGTGTTAGATCAGGGCATGGCAAGGGCAGCTCTCTGGGGTGAGTTTCAGTAACTGGGGTCCTCGTGAAATAGAGGAGCAGACGGGCTTCAGGGTATGATTCCAACCTGTTAGCAGGCTTCTCGCCCAGCCTGATAAATAATGCAGGGTCAAATGGGGCAGAGAGGGGAGCGTTTTAAGCACCTGAGAGGGCAGAGCTGAGGTAGAAGCGATGCTGAGGAAATGAATGTTTTGAGCTGCAGAGTCGCTTACTCAGGTGGAGGATACTGCAGGCTGGTAGGATTGTAGCGTGGGAGGGAGTGAGTGAGGGAGTGCGGTAAACAGATGGAGTTTTTGACTGAATTATTTTTGGTCCACTGGTTTCTCCATTTACTTGCTCGAGGTTTTTTAGTATGTGTGTCTTTCGCCCACCCAGAGGTGAGCCTGGCCTGCAAACTACTTCACATTCAACCAACATACCTCACACACAGACACACTCTTCTGCACTTCCCTATAATGTTGTAATTGTGTGTGTTTTTGTGTCTGTTTATGTGTGAATGTAACACACTTTGCAAGATTTGCAGCTCTTGAATATAAAAAGCAACTGGGTGTCAATGTGTGCACACAGTGGAATGATGTGTTTCAGACTGCAGCGTTTTCTCAATGTGAACTCTGAGACTGAGCAGAACTGGAGACTTAAGTCCTGTTTCCACCGAGTGGTCTGGTGTGGATCAGCACAGTTCGGTACAGGTTGGATCGGTAAAGCCTGATGCTGTTTGTGTTCCCACAGCCAACCATGCCCTTCTTGGTAGGCAGTGTGTAAGCCCAATGTAATAGCATGACAGCAGAGCAGCACGACAAAGTGTACCCTGCTAATAATTCCATCAGAGAAGAAAAACACGTAGACTGTTTCGTGATGCCAATTTCTGAACAAAAAGATAGCTATCTTCACAAAGTCAAGTGGAGATTTAAACATGGCAGGGTTATCTGTTGGTCTTTATCACCACTGTTGCATGAGAAGTCTTTCCACCAATCAACGGACTGCAGTGTTTCAAGATTCACCTTTGGGGGTCAGATCAGTATGGCTGGCATCCCAGAAGAAGGGTACCAAATAATGGGACAGTATGGGCCGGTAATTTGGGGACCTGTTCCGATTTTAGTCAAAGGAAACGCCAAAAAATGCATGTCGTACCGAGACAAACTGAACTGAACCGCTTGGTGGAAACAGGGCTTTATGCTATGGCAGCCAGCATATGCTATGGCGTCAGTTGTATAAAGCCTTCACCCCACAATTTGCACAACCTACAGGTTTTATGATTCTCTGTCAATCACTGGTGTTTGTTTTCTTTTGGATTAAGTCAGAAAAAGATCATGCAAACATCAATCCCCTGTTTTGATAGCAATTTGCAATTTTTCATCATATATTGGATACCATATTATCTGACTGTGTTTACGCACTGTCATAATGACACAAAAGAGAGACCTTGGCTTTATTTGCGAAATGAAAGGAGCTGCAGCGGTTTTGTGTTTTCCTAATCGTTTTTCCTTCTGTGTTCTTGTTTTGTTTCACTCTGAAACAAAACCCCAGCCTGGAGACTGAAGGTTTTGTTCTGGACACGCTAGAAGAAAGTGGTGTGATTTGAGTGTGTGTTTCAGAGCCAAATGTGAACAAGGAGGCCCCTGGAAGGAGGTGAGAGCCTTTGTGTGTGATAGCGATCTGATTCAGATGAACTGCAGGCTTGTGGGAGGTGGGGGGTCGGGCTATCTTGTGATCCCCAGTGGCGGCCTGCTAGGACACATATCACAACATGACAGACTGCTCCTATGGGTGCACGCGCACACACGCCCACACTGACACAGTCGTGAACAGGACAGCTCTGGTCTGGCTGCGCGCCGACATGCTTTATGGATGAGCGTATTTGTGGAGGACTCCCTCTGCACTGCAGTGTCAGGAACCAGATGAAGACTGGCACAGCCCCCACATCCTGCCTTTTCTCCTCCTACATATGGTTTTCACATATGTCTTCTTTTTTTTTGTTGTTTGGATTAGCCGGCAGAGGTCGGACGTAGGTCAGCCGTGGAGGGCCTCAGCCACTTTAAGCTTTGCCCCTCGACTGTGCCGCCTCCTGTCGTGTTCTAAACCTCAAGATTTGAAGGCAGAGCTGTGGGGGCTTTGTGCTGAACTTACATCACGTTTCTTTTACTCCACCATCCTGCAATTTGACACACATTCATACCCATACACCCTGATTTGTGTGTGTGTGTGTGTGTGTGTGTGTGTGTGTGTGTGTGTGTGTGTGTGTGTGTGTGCTCATTCGCCTCCAAAACCCGCCCTCCCTCGCAGTTGATCTTCCTTTGACAGACATGTGACCTTGACTTTCCCCTCTGTGATGTTTTATAGAGAGCGGGGCTGCTCTTTGCTGCTGTCACCATCTCAATAGATAGATGAATGTTTGGGTGGAGGAAGGCAGGCGGAGATGGACAGATGATAGAGACATCAGCTTTCATGGATGGAGGGAGGGTCTGTTGACATGTGACTTCACAGAGACACCTCTCACGCCCTCCTTTAGAAGCCCCCCTAACAAGATTTACCACCCTGGTTATATATTATATATCCAAGCAGATCTGTTGAATAACAGAGAAACAGGGCAAGGTTTGGCCCACTCTGGTCAGCGAGGGTCATGTAAGTCATATAAGTCATTACTCTGCGTTTTCACTGTTTTTGTAGTGAGGTGGTCTTGGCCTGAAGTTCAAAGCTTTACTGTGGGAATACATCATTCATCAGGAGAGAGAGGAAAGAAAAACAGAGCTAAGGTTTCACAAAGGTCTAATAATATCAGGCAATAATTCTCAACAGTTGTTGTAACCCCATCCCACATGGAATGAGAGGAGTTGACATGTACGACAAAACATAATATCCTCTAATGAGTTCCACACATTTTTAGCAGAATGAACAGAGGCAAAGGAAAGTCATTTAATCAGGATGCTGTTTTTTATAATCCTTAAAGTCTTACTAAGATATTTGCAGAATGTTAGCATTACGTTGTATTTATTTAACAAGCATATTAAGCCAGTTGTGGACCAAGGGACAACATCCATTGCTAACCGCTTTTGGCGCAGGTGACCCAGGTTTAAAGCCAGCTTGCGACCACTCAGTCTTAACATGTTTTCTGCTCTCCACTGTCCTTTCCTCTGATTGAAGGCATAAACCCCCCCCCCAAAAATGACTTTAAAAAAGAAAATGTGCAAAAACAAAACAAAAAACATGTAGTTCCTCAAGTGTCCACTGGGGGCTGTCTCCAAAGGCTTGGCAAGTCCCAGAAACACCCTCGTTGAAATGCTATTTTCGTCTTGCAAATAAAACAATCTACTAGCTTGGTAAAAAAAAAGACATTATCTCGTTGCATTAGTATTGTTTTGCACGCTTTCTGCCAACCAAAAATCACATTAAACCCACCAAAGATCCCAGTGGTCCGTACCATCAGAACTCTGCTAATCTGGCACATTAATCAACAAAACTGTCAGTCAGCACCTTTCAGAAATGAAATAATTAAATATATACTTTTTTGAAAAATAAACACTCCACATGATAAGTACTAACTGTTGTAACAGAAGCAAAGTTTGAGAAACATGTATTTTTAGTGTAATGTAAATTCTTAGTTTAACTAGTGTAATGTAAATTCTTAGTTTAACCCTTGTACCTGTTAACATGTAGGAGGAGGCAGGGTTTGTGACCTATGCTGCAGCCAGTCAATAGAGGGAGCACTACATCTTTTGGCTTCATAGTGTGTGAATTCTTATGGTGTCCATTTTAACAGTCTGTGAAGGTGGTAGACTACGAGAAGGAACTTGTTTGGGCAACACAATGACTCATCAGTTTAGTTTTGTTTTGTCATCAAGATAACATTTTTTTTAATACAAATTTGCAACAAACTAGCAAAATAATGGGCCAAAAAATTGTAAGTTTTGAAATGTGAAACATGTATTTTGATTTTATGGGAACTGAAACATATCCAAACTGTCAAATGAAGTATCTCCTCCTGTTTGTATCTCCCAGTTGCTACCTGACAATGATAGATTGTCTGGCAAATATTGTTTGACCCACGTCTGTCTTACCTGTCAATCACTCTCCATTTGTTTTCCCCTTCCTGCTGCCACACTGGTATAAATAGCAATCATTGACCTGTTTGTGTGTCTGTGATTCTCAGATTCGTGTTGACGGGCCTCCTCATGGCGGCGTCCAGTACGAGACGATATCGGTCATCAAGGACGGCAGCCCCGTCCTGCGAGATATGGCTTTCTCCCTGGACCGTAACTACCTTTACGTCATGTCGGAGAGACAGGTGAGTCACATGAATACTGACTTGTTTTTGCTAGTTGTACAAATGCCTTTTCAGCAGGAGGAATGTGTGGTGTAAGGGCACACAAATGTCAGGAAATGTGTGAATGTATGTGTGAGCTGCAGCAGGGCCTGAGATGGCCCACCTCTTAACATCAGCAGCAGCACCACCCTCTGTTAGCTATAAATAACCTGGGTGGCACAGCGGGGGACGTTGTGACAGCGTTTGATAATGAAGGAGAACAATGAGGGCAGGGAGGAGGAATGAAATGGAGACACAGGGAAAAGACAAGGTAGAATGAAAGAGAGTGAGAGAGAAAGATGAAGGGCACTTGCCGGCTGGCTGTGGCAGAGGATGAGAGGAAGAGTGATGAAGGAAAGAGGGACAGCTGGAGGAGCGTGTGACTTAGACAGAGTAAAGAGAGAGACACAGAGAGAAGAAGAGAGACTGAGTGCAAGGTCATCCTTTCACACTTCTAATGAAGTGACACAGCATTGCAGGGCGGGTGGGAAGCAGCCGATAGCCATCAATGCAGCTGACATACTAAGTAGGAAGAAGAGGCGAGGACGACAAGGGTAGAAGAGGACACGTAGAGAGTGGAGGTGAGGAGATGAGAGGAGCGGGAAAACATGATAGGACAGAAAAGAGATGAGAAGAGTAGAAGAAGTGATGAGAAGAGAGGAGGAGCAGCTGCAGGGGAGCGTGGCAGCCTAGCAGCCCCAGAGACAGACGACGTGCGAGGCTGTCAGAGTGAGGTGATAGATTGCCGTCCTCTCTGCTTATCTCTTCTTTTAACACACTCAACAACCAGCTGGACAGAGCTCACAGGTTAGGAGCCGCGGCTGGGGAATGTGGTGTGAAGAAGCTCAGACGCTGATGTCCATTTCTGTTGGGAGGCAGACTTATACTGTAATCTGCACTTTGTCTTTTCCCACTCAGAATCTGTGACTAACACACAGCTGTGCTTTGTATGATTTTTTTATATTCCAGTGAGAGTGAGAGAAAAAAAAGCACTAAAACGCTGCTCAGATGCCTGCTGTGAGAGTAAAAATATAACAATGTCAAATAAAATCACATCCCAAAAAGAAAATCTTAACTTTTTTCTTGACTGCTGAAACTCTTACTGAGTCATATCACTTAAATAATATCTTTACGAATATTTGCCAAAATACCAGCTGCCTTCATGAACACTATTAAGATGGTACACCCACCAAACCATGTGGTTGTACAACTAGTCGAGTTTCTTCAAAGTAAAGATCTCAAAATTTCTCTAAAAGTAGTTTGTTTTAGTTAATATTCGTCAGTCAATCTAGAAATATAGAAATGTTTTGAGTTTTAGTGCTTGAAATTATAGTAAAAGTTTCATTTGTAAAACTGCGCTACATTACACCAAACTAGACAAGGGTCTTTGCACAAATTTTATGGCTCACGTACAAAGTATGCTACATGCTAATGGAAGTGCTAACAATTAAAAAAAAAGTATGATTTTTTTTTTTTTTTTTCTGCACTTCAGTGTTTAGGATTGAATTGTAAAGTTTCTTGAATATCACTTTTCTTCATAACAAAGAAAACTAGGACGGAGCCTATTTACAAATGTTATGGCCCACACACTGAGTGAGCTAAGTGCTAATGCAAGTGCTAACAGAAAAGAAGGTCTCGTGTTTAAAAAGATTGTAAAAGATTCATTCATCAAACTGCTTTGTTACAAAGAAATTTGGAAACTAGAAAGGAGCCAACATACAAGCCTCATGGCCCTCAACAAAGAGAGCTGCATGCTAACACCAGTGCTAACAGAGGGAAAAAAAAGTATAATTAAACTATTTTTAGTACCAATTCTTAAAAGTGAATGTAAAAGTTACATTTAAAAAACTAGGCTACATTACAAAGATATGAGAAACTACACAGAAGCCTATATCCAAATTTTGTGGCCCACAACAAAGCGAGCGACATGCTAATGTCAGAGCTAACAGAGAAAAAGGGTGTGATTAAAATATGTTAGGTTCCTGTGCTTAAAGTGATAGTTAAAGTTTCGTTTGGAAATTGTGTTTTATGAAAGAGTGAAAAAAAAGAAAAGCTGGAAAGGAACCTGATACAAATTTTATGGCCTACACACTAAGCTAGCTACATGCTAGCGCCAGTGCTAATAGAAAAAAGTTGTTTAACTATAAAAGTGATGGCAAGCCCTCTAAAAAAAGTTTTACATCTCTCCTCTTTAGCTTACTAGCTTAATCTTCGTGTTAACAAAACTATAGTTCTGTTTATATTAGCTAGTTTAGCTAGCTTTAGCCTCACTTGCAGCCAAACCTGAGCTAGCTTATGTTGACTCTTCTTATGAATGCTTGACTGTTCCCACAAGTCAAAAGTTTGTTTTGTTTCTGTGGCTATCAGACCAGTGAAAACTCTGGTTGAGACTCATTTATCAGCTTAACGTTTTTAGATGAGTAAGGGACAGTCTGTAAGATTCATCGTTTGTTAGAATATCATCAGTGTTAGTCACAATCGCACACGTGTACCGTCATGTTAACATGAATCTAACAGTGAGGTGATGACTCCAGCATTACATGACAGATTCCAGGAGTAAAGATGGGTTTGTTCTGAGTCTGCCTCCCATATTTACTGAATCCTTTATATCCACTTATTCTGCAGATGAAACAAGCTTTTGATGTCAGGCTCATAACTGCTCGACATCTGAATGAGAAGTGATGCTGGCGAATGTTATTAGTATTCAGCATGTAGGCTGCTCTGTTTTGCTCTCCAGGGGTTGGGGAGGATCGAAGCAGACAGACACACACACTTACACACACACATACATACACACACACATACATACACACACATTCTGAGTTGCTATCAACTACTGTGGGGATGTAGCCCTGCATGTTCAAGGATACCACTCGATAGTCACACCTGATGGAGTAAGTGGATTGGGATTTGGCAGGGCCACACACACACGCTGATATGACCTTTTCATACAAGTTAACAAATTTGACAGAAACTTAATACTTTGTGGATCGAAATCGAACCAACAGAATTTTTGATATGAGAAACTTGTTCTCAGAGAATCTATGGAGGCAGTTTTATCATTCGTATCTGGATGGAAATACATGTACGTATTGAATCGCCATTTAAAAACCTTGAGTTCTGCACTTTACCTGTTGCTTCCTAGGTTTTTGGAGACTGAAGTGACCATTTCTGAGAAAAGGAGACAGAGAAAGGGCCTGAATGGTAGCAATTTGATGTCTAAAGGTAGTCACGCCCTAAAGCATACCCTGTTTGTTTTATCTAAGTTTTGACATTATTTACAAATTGACTATTATTTAAAGAATATGTGTTGGATATGGAAGGGATGTTGATTTAAAAAAAAACAAAACAGACTCATTGTAGGAGTGTACAAAACTGCAGTTCACTAAGTGTCCACTAGAGGCTGCCTTAAAATGCCAAGTAAACTCAACCTGAGCCCGTTTTTTATTTTACAGAATTTTACAGCCTGGCATAAACAATGGTTATTGGGTTGGTTGTGTGTATTAGAATCAAAGGAAAGAATGGCAACTGGTGGTATTTTAACTCAGAACACAGTGCTCAAACAAAAATGTGACAATTTCAGGACTGGTAGCATGATGTATAAGTCGTGATGTGGTTAGAAGGTTCATCGATATAAGAAAACTTAGCAGCAGAGGTAGGTGGAGCAAGTTCCTATTAAGAGGCCCAAGGTCTTTTAAAAAAGTACTTTTGACTGATTTTGACTACTAAACAGGGAGATTTGGAGCGTCACATGATAAAAGATCCGCACATCATGGACTTTTGTGAGGGCATCATCACGCCCTGAGATATAACCTCAAAACAGACTACTTACGGTATAATGGTGCCACCTATATTGTGGACTTTACGGTAATTTTACGGTAATTTCTTAATATGTTAAAAAATATACAGGGTGAACATTTGTGCAACTCATACATTTTAGTTGTTGCAAAGCTGAGAGTTATAGTATTAGTTATAGTTATTAGTCATTAATAGTGTGTTGTGGCTGTTGGCTTGGCAGCAAGGCTGAGTTGAACTGTACCTCTCTGACGATTTTGTATTAGCGTGATGTTACATGGAGTCAGCATTTATGGAGTCCAATAGAGCAGTTACAATTTTTCAAATCCATAATGCATCTCCATAGTTTATTGTCCTTCCCCATTGACTCCTACACAATCAGACTTCTATGAAAGAATGCAGGTTTCATGCATCTTGCATTTGCTTGATTTTTAAAACCCGGTGAGTACATCCACTCCGTTCAAAAGAGTATCAGCACTCTACGCTGTAACAGACACAGACACTGACTTCAAACCAGCCCTTTCATGGCATGCAGCGAGGAAGATCTATTTGACCTTTATCTAATCGTGAACCTAAATGTCACCTCGAGCAACATTTGAAGTCAGAAAGTCAGACATCCAGGACATCACGGGATCCATGTTGTCTGAGCTCTGCTTGTTCCTGTGTGTCTGACTGATGCCGTTCGAGGCCAAGCACATGGTGATGGGAGCTGCTAAGAACAAAGGAGGGATGATATCAAACAGAATGCAGGGCAGATTTGGCTCTGGTTGCATTTCCTACTCTGAATAACAAAGAGGCCCTGTGTGTTTGGCACAGTGGGAAAGAGAGAATACAGATAGACCAGGGGAGAGGGAGACAGACTGTGAATGAGAAAGAGAACGAGAGAGATATTGGGAGAGGGAGTGCGAGTAGTATTTGCTCAGTGAGGCCGTGCTCCACAATCTGGGCTGTCGCTCTCTCTCTCTCTCTCTCGTCCTCACACCTGCCTGTGTGTGTTGTGGCGAAGCTGAGAATCGTGGGATGTGTGAGGGCTATTGTAAACACAAACATGCATAAGCACCCACAGACACACACACACATGCATGCTCTCATTGGTGTTCATTTGCATAGGTACTCACATAATGCACCGGCTCTCGCAATCACATGAGAAAAACTATAATTACAGACACATGTGAGCACCAGCTTCCCATTCAGTATTCAAATGGAGTCTCTATAAAGCTTTTGAAGGATTTTCATGTAGCCTTTCCTCTCACCCGCACATATATAGATCACACCTTCTGCATATGTATAAATTTTCTTCAGCGTGAAAGAACTTTCTGCTCCCTCTTTTTTTGTTTCTTCGTCACACTCCTACACCACACACCATTCTTCAGCGCTCACCCCCTGAACATATTTTAATAGCTCCCTGTTTCAAATTCGATCCGTTCTGCTGCCATGTTAAACTGTGCTTTTGTTTTGGAGATGTAATGACAATAGCATCCACCATATTAATGATGTGCTGAGATTGACCCAGTGCGAAGGCAGCGCAGTGGAACTGATGAAAAGACCTGGCTCACTGACTTTCTCTTCTCCAGGAGCGGTACGAGTGTGTGCATCTGTGCGACTGCGTGTGTATTTGCGTTCCTTTAGGGTGCTGTATCATTACTGACAGTCCTGAAATACATAGGCAGCGAGTTTTCATCTCAAGTTCTGTCTTCAGACGTTTGTTAATACCCAGTATAGTGTTTCTATTGAAAAACCTTAAAAGAGAAAACGCTCATTGCATCATCTCCGGATTTTCTCAGGACTCACAATTTCATGTCTTCTAACAGTCCATGTGCATCTCTTAAGATCCAAAGTTGTGGATTTCTGCCAGATCACATGTTTGAGTCATGTAGCGCTCCTGCTGCTATATTTAGAACACAATCCTGCGATTTTGGTACTTGCTGGGTAGCAGTGCCAGCAGCAAACGCAGCGATGGAGAGAAAAAGGTCATTGCTGTTTCTCAAGATTCAGCTCAGCAGCCTTCTAGACACGTCCTCGACTTTTTTTTCCTTCGCTTTTTTTTTTCTTTCCTCTTTCTGCGTCATATCAAATGCCCCCTGAAAATTCTTACAACACCTCCTTGCATTCAATATTGCATCAAAAGCTGTAGATTTCAAACCGAATACTATATCTTTCAATCTGCCACTGCTGTAACAAAGCAGGCTGGGATCTGTACTACAGAACATCTGCCTAGGACTTACATGCCAAGCTAGGGGGGCTTTAACCTTTATCTTTTAAACCCTACTTTACATACAGACAGATACACTGTGCCTACAGTAATACTCTACAACCATAACAAGTCCAGGAGAGGCTCTAATCAAACAGGTAGAAAGAGTATTCATGTGTGAATGGCAGCTGGAGCAGAGCTGAACCACTGGTGCTTTTGCCAGCTCATGCAAATTCAGAGCACTGGATCTGTATAAGTGTTTGTTCTGGCTTCATCACCGCCAACTGGAGTCTGTCTTTCTCTCTCAAACCACTCCTTTTTCTTCACTCCTGTCTCCTTATAGGCGTCCTTAAACATATCATGTGTTTTCTGACACCTTGAGCAGTCCTGTGTTTGCTCGTAAGAGTTCAAACCAACCAGCGGATCCACAAGCACGCCTGACACTTTGCCCCGTGTGAGTCTTAAAGCGCCGTTCCTTCCCTTTGTTGTCGCTTTATCAACACAAAGCAGTGCACTGGGATAAATAGCAACAACTACCCCGGTATCGAATGGGGTCTTTTGGGGCCTGGATTATCAACATTTTCACGAGGCTCTCTTTCATTCCCTTTGTGGCGCATTGTGCCGTCACGGCCGCTGGCACCCAGCAGTCAAGCGAGCACTCATCACACGCGGTCGAGAATCAGTGACTGCATTATGTCGGTAGCTTTGGTCAGTGGCCAGTACGCTGAGCCCGAGCTGTAATGTATTATTCATGGGGTACAATCAAGATTTAACATCTGAAAGGGTTTTGAAGTGATACCTGTGGCGTGGCTTTAGTTCTGCCTCAAAAGCTTTTTGAAAACACCTCCATACAGAAAAAAAAACTCACTACCTTTTTATCTTGTCTTAATTTAATCGCAAGAAAGAGGCAGGTGTTGACTTTGTAATGGAGCTCAATGGTTTTTGTAATGTTTTACAGCTATAGCGTACAAGAGTACATAATAGGCCCTAACAGAATTAATGGTGTTCCCAGTGAAATAGTGCCCCTCTAATTGCCCACTCTTTATAAGGATGAGTGTGAAATCCTCGCTAGCATGACCAACTGAGGGATACTGAGCTGCCTTGTAAAACAGACTTGTCTTTCATGGACAGACACTTGGTCCTCCCCCTATAGAGGCGTTCAGCCATGTGCTGCTGTCACTCTCCAACACACCCATGGCTCTTTAGCAAACATTAAACCCCCCTCATCCTCCAATCCTTGTACGCCATCCTTCCTCTCTTACCGCGGCTCCATGTATGGAACGGCAACATTACAGCTCACAGATTATCAGAAAAGAAAGGAACACCTCTTTTTTTTTCCCAAGCCTGGCAATTTCTCTCAGGTGCTCAGCTGTGAAATTTGAAACTCATGCATGAATTCTTCCTTCTTTTTTTAACCTCTATTTTTTTTTTTTTTAAACGTATGAGGCCTCCTTGCAACCTGTTCGCCCTCCAAGCACCCCCACTCTCCTTTCCCCCTGGAGTTCTCTGGTTCCCCCGCCTTCCTCCTCCCTCTCCCACCAGGAGCCTTTGTTTGGCTGGTGTGGTTAGATTGGGAGGAAATGGGTTGAGTGGTTATCAAGACGGGAGGAAATAGGATTCATTCACACCTTGTCCAGGCTTAGATTAGCTGACATGCTACTGGCTCATCATTATGCAGGACTTTGGTGTGTATGACACGCTGATTTCCCGTGCTAATGGCCGTGGAACACATGATGGCTTGTGGCCAGGCTTGACACCAAGTACTGTAGGTGTAACAGCTTATGTAGTCAGCAGCAGTGTTGGGGAAGAGCCTTTTGTTTCCTGGTTTTTAGTGCTTACACCCTTCACAACAAGCAGATTGGACTGGCTTATGTCCAGGCTTCTCACTCGAAGATTCACGGATGTGTGTGTGTAGTCTTACAAGCCTTACTGGTGATTTTTTTTAGCTGTTGTACTTTTGCTGTAAGGGCTGAGAAAGGACAGGGTTTCAGCAGCTACCACACCCTCACTGGGCATTGCCTTCCTGTCCTTTGACCCTTTGCTAACCCAAGGGCAGTCTGGTTAGTTTGCAGCTGTGATAGAGGGAACAAGATTAGGGTTTTGACCATTGACCCTTATCTCTGTGCAACCCACCAATCTGTCCATCAGTGACACTCAGACAAAGACTTCCAACTGCCCAACGATAGCACAGATCAAGAGTCAGCATCCAGGATAAAAGACCAATCCGTGCTAAACTTGGTAAGCAGCTCCACCTAGTCCCAAAGTCTTTCCCTCCTTCTGAAGCCAATTCCCACGATCCCATTTCTCACATTTCATAACACTGACTATTCTCCTATTTTACCTCTGAATGCTGAATACTTTTTCAACATCCCACAGGGTATAAGAGTTATCTGTCTTGTTCTTTAGTGTTCGCTAAATCCCATGTTGGAATTTGGGTTGAGTTTTGGGTCAGTCCAATGTGAGGAAACAAATAAGTACTGTTTCTAACTTGTGCTTCAAATTGAAATGAATTTAAGTGTGATTTATAAAAAAACAACAACTGATAATACAGCAGCCAGCCAGGCAGCAAGAAAGGTCAAGTGAGAGCAGGGGATGATTTGAAAGCTACATTTGCACCAACAGTACCCAGGACTTTGATCCAAGAGGCAACTTTAAAGAGAATTTAAGGTTCTTCCAGTGTTTCCTGTTGTGCCTTTCCAACTAAGTCAAAAGACCAGTAAGGATTGTACAAAATAGTCCCCCAATGTGTTGGATTGGGTATCAAGGAATGGTTCCCATTTGAAACAGTTAACAAACCTCAAAGATTTGTAGAATTGATAAGGTAAGTGCCTTTCGGTTCCATTTATCGGTTCCCAACAATGACACAAATATGTCATGATTTAACCTCGGTGAGAATTTGCAGTACACTGAAAGTTTACCATATCATCCAGGACCTGCAGTGTTATGTTACAT
Source organism: Labroides dimidiatus (assembly GCA_030710495.1). Taxonomy (NCBI): domain Eukaryota; kingdom Metazoa; phylum Chordata; class Actinopteri; order Labriformes; family Labridae; genus Labroides; species Labroides dimidiatus. The sequence goes on along the minus strand of CM061151.1, from coordinate 6,000,268 downwards.
TACATCACATGAGAATTATGGAACTGTAATCAGGATAGGAACTAGAACTGATAAAAGAATAGTGGAATCAGAGCCAGAATTGATCAAATTGAAACAATACCTGACTAATGTGAAAGAGTCTTTTCAATACTGAGAGTGCTTCACCATTTGGAAAGTAGGTAGTAGTTAAATGAAAGTTCCTGGAACTTGATTTAGACCATGGCTCTTGCAGTGAACAAGCACTGGAACCCCTTCTCTCTCTCTCTTAGAAAGTGCCTGTAGTGGAAACCAAGCTAAAGGTTCCCAGTCATGCAAAAGAACACATTGATGTCAAGGACCGTTCTACCCTCATCAGAGCTGATCATAAGAGGGGTTCTCTCGTCACAGATTTCTGCCTGTGTTTGTTTTGCCACAGAACTCAACAAAAGACAAACTTCAGAAAAGCCTGCTATCAGTCAGACTGCAGACACATGCCTTGATAGACCGGCCATCATGTTTTATCTGGGATGTGACTGCAACAAGGGGGGGTCGGTTTGGCAGCCATGGGGGTGAGGGCCAGCAAATCAATCGCTTGGCTGCCTTCTTACCCAGGTGTCGTGCAGCTGGTGGTGGGGGAGCTGGAGCTGCTGCTCAGGCCTAAATTCTTCACTGATACACAGACAGCTTCACTTGTTATTGACACCTGGACAAATTAGGATAAATTCCCCTGTCAATACCCACATCCAGTGTTATTGATGATGCCATTTAGCTTTTCATTCTCAAGACAGCACTTTCATCCCTGACCTACTTGTCAAGCTTCCTTAATCTTGAGTTTTCACCCTCTTACGTGAAATATGTTGGGTATTTGTGTTTCTATGCCCTTGTTCTGGTTACAGTGGGTATGCTGGTTTTAAGTTGTGTGTCCCTGCATCTGCCCAGTCTTCCAGTTTCTTGTGAAGGTGATATCTTTGGGTTGCTTGAAAGAAATATCTTAAAATTTGGAGGAATTAACTGATATATTGGTGATCAAAAGTCAGATGGTAGAGTGAGCTCACTAAAAACTTAGCTCAAAAAATGAAGGCTAAATTCTGACATGAATTTAAAATTTTCTCTCAGTGAATGAAAGGATAATGTGTTGGAAATTTACTGCAAAATAGTGAACGTCAGCTACCCTTTTACACATTTCCAAGACATAATTCCTGTCCTGTTTTTGTAAATTGAGTTAGCAACACCAAGAGAGAATCGATTCCAATTTGGAAAAAACATCCATTTGGGCTAAAACATGATTGAGGTAGATATGAGTGCACAAAGGTCATGGTCACACAGACCTCACTTTGCACCCTTTTTAAAAAAATTCCCGATATCCCAACCTTGAGTAAATTTAATCAAACTGGGTTTATTTGACTTTTTAATCTGTTCAGGGGAGAAACAGCTGCAGTGGATTAGAACAAAATCTCCTCTTGCTGGCTTGTTGTTTATTTTAATCTTGGATTTTGGTGGCTACAATTTAAAAGTTTTATTCATGCTCACTCGCAGCAGATCATTTACTGCTACAATTTCACTGCTACAAGTTTAAGACAGAGAATTAGGGCCACCTTACATAAAGGAAATGAGAACTAGAGAGTAAAGCCAAAGATCTACAAGAATAAAGTTATTCATTTAGTTCCTTGGTACAACTTAACAAGATGAGGAACGTTTGTCTTAATAGTGCGGACAGCTCTTGACACCCATTGATTATCAACATATATGTTATTTTAGCATACTTGTAAAAATACAGCAACCATAGCCTGTAAACATGACTTCTTGGTGCTTAATTTTTTTTCTTAATTGTGTACTTCAGTTTTGCAAAATTACAACTCAATTTTCCTAATATTACAGCTTTTTACTTAGTTACTACTAAATTACAGAAATCTATTTTTTTCATTATTCTTTGATCATTCTTGATGATCCTCTGTTCTCTGTCTACTTCGTGTTTATTCCATTTGTCCATGCGCACTGTGCTCTGTTTTCTTTCTAAAACAGACCTTGTTGAAGGTTTCCATGGCTGTATGTTGACTTAAATGATCCATGTGTTTACTTTCATGCATGTATCTGTTTACGTACCGACTCCCAGCACACTGAGGTCAGGGGTCATGGGAAGTTCAAGGGTTGACTGAGTCTGTTCATCAAACAGAAGGGTTCACTCAGAAGGTCGGTAAAAGACGCCCCCTCAGTGAATCATGTTTATATAGCACCCATCTGCTTGACCGCTGCCAGTCAGTCAGCTGTTTCTTCTTCATGATGACCGATATGAGTATCCTTCCCCCTTCCAGCGATGTGTCTCACTGTGTTCTACATGTCTGAATGGCGAGCTATTTGCTCCCCCTGTGGTAGCCCACCTAACAAAGGCACCTCATTTGCATGAGTCCCTGAGCAGGCATTGTTAATTGACTTAAGCCAGGATTAGTGTTAATCAGGTTTTGTGCCCTGGAACCATTGGCCAATCCTAACCTCATTATTTGATAGCAGCACACGTCCTGTCAGCCTCCATCAAGCTGTTAATTAATAGAGGCCTGTGCACCCAGGTCTCAGCCTGAACCCCCTCTTACCTCTTGTTTCCCAACCATCCCCCCCGTCCATCTCCTCTACCTTCACACCCAAGTCCTCGCTATGTCAGCTGAGGACAATCAAGGATGCATGACATTAAGATAATTCACCAGATATTGCCTAATGATAATTATCTGCTTCCCATTCCCACTATTAATGACATAACCAACAAGTCTTTTCAACCTATATTTAATAAATGCCTGAGTCCCGGACAGGCAATGGTGTCACATCAGTCATATGAACACCTCTCCAGGTACGTAAACATGTGCATAAGTCCAGAAAAATTGTAACAGTGGAAACATGCTGAAATCGAACAGAAAAAGACAAAACAGTTGCTCTTCTATGTATAAATAATAAACTGAACCATTGAGTGCCCATTTGCAAATGCCCTTGCTTAGGCCTTGTATACATCATTGCTTATTCCATTGCATACACCATGACATAAACCAACGCAGACCCCATTGTGTAGGCAATTCTGTTTGCCATTTCTTATGCCATTACACGTTATAACTTGTGCCATTGCTTGCACAATTGCATATATTATAGCTTATATCACTGCATATGCCATTACGTACACCAACGCAATTGCCATTGTGTATGTCATTGAGTAGGCCATTGCATACTTCTTTGCTCATGCCCTTGCAAATGCCATTGCATACACCATGAGCCTTAGCCTTCTCAGTGCCAGTACAAATCCCCTGCATTATGGTTCAATAAAGGTAAATGTTGGACAATTTGTGCAGCTATACCAGTTTGCATTTTGGTTGCACTAATATCATGATTCCTTGAAGGCAACGCATGGTAGCCAGTGTAAGATATGTAAATTCAGTGTCTCAGTCAGCAGACTTTTCAGCAGTCAGCAAATTCACCACCACGTGTCTTGATGTCTGCTTCAGGAAAAATAGCCTCAATAGTGTCAACCCCAACATGACTGGATTTAAGGCCAACCCTTTGGCGAATCGGTTTTCGTCTGGCTTCGCAATCATGTTTGTGTCTACACATCCCTCCATACCAGCTAAAAAAAAAAACCCACGGCTGTCTCCCACCCAGACACCCCCGCAGGAGTCTCTGTGTGGCCCTCTGACATAATCTGAGATAATGAGGAAAAGGATACCTGATCCTTAGACTGCCTGACACCTCCATCTCTGTCTGTCTGCAGATTCTCAGAGTCGACCATTAGCCAGCTGACTATTGCTCACACAAATGTAGCCTTTTGGAAAAAATAATTTTAACAGTTTATTGACACATTGTTGAAACAAGAATTCCTTGATGTTCTGCACGTAATAAGAGTCTCTTATATTTGGATGGGAAAAGCCTTGTTTTAATAGAGTAACTAGTTATTGCTGCCTTGTAATAATGTAATAAAACAGATAATCAGTATTCTGAGTGTAGAGAAGAAAAATAAAATGCTTGGTAGGCAGTGCACAACCACACTGCAAGGTTGTGGAAATCCTGTTGGACACACTGCAACACTGCACTGGCTTTTTATGACAGATCTCAAGAAGACACAAGAGCTGGTATCTGATGAAAGAATTGGCATGATATCAGATGTAGTAAACTATTGCATCCAGCTCAACATGAACCAGCAAAACCTTTCAACAGTGAACTTGTTCCGGCATATTCTCAGCAAACGACAGTTCTGTTAAGAGTACAGGAGATTTGAGTATCTGACCATAGCTAATTTTCTTATTTTTTTGTTACTTCTTCAATTTGAATCCCAATCTACCACAACAAGGACTAAAACCCTCAGTACATAGGGTACACCCTTAGACCCCTATAGGCCAACTTATCTGTATTCTAACCACTTCAACTACACAGATAAGTATTTTCAACCTTACAAGTTGACAGAAGACTTACTAGGCAGTTAAAAAAAGTTACTTTTTTTTAACTTAAATAGGCCTGTAATAGGGGCATTTGTCATGTCTGAGCTGTAGCGCAGCCACCTGCCACAGTAACTGTTGACAAATGACATTCCACAGCATGGCATGGTTTAGCATCTTTTGATCGAGATAATGCAGATAAAGTTGTTTGAAGGATGTGACGATGTGTAACAAAAACAGACAGATTGATGTTAATGTGCAGGGAGGACACAAAGGCTGTATAATTAGAGACATAACGTCAATGACATCACCAAGTTGTTTCTGATACAGTTTTGAAGACTAGTGTCGAAGGAAGCCTATATTGGGCCAAGCTTTTTTGTGTGTTTAGAGGACGTAAAGAGACAAGTCTCTGAACAGACAGGAACAGGGTATCCACCTGTCAGTCAAGTTAGTCATGCCCTGATGTGGACTAAACATGTAAGTTTGATAGCCTTGTGAATAATGAGTTCTGAAAAAATTCACCCAACGTTCAGTGTGTCCCAGTAGAGAAACTGAACCAGGCTGTAAATGTTTATTAATGCTGTAAGAATCAGCTCTTTTTTTTTTAGCTTGGTCCTTGTGTGGTTTCTAGTGCGCTCTGAGAGAACTGTAGTTTTTAGCACCTTCACGTAAGCTTAATATTTTTTTAATAAGGGATTTGGAGGTCGGGATGTTTGTGATGCTAGCTCATTACAATGTTTACCAGAGACTCTGTGACTCCCTGACTGCCCGTATTACGGTGCATAGACTCTTCTCAATCTTGAGGGTTTTCACCAGTAGACTAGTAGACTTCTGGAAATTTTAATTTCTGTTCCAACAACTCATAATTCAGTCGATGTGAAACATCCCTTGGAAAAACTAACTAACTAATTTTTGTTTTGTTTTGTTATTTATTTTTTTTTATATATAAAAAAGCAGTCTTTATAGTACATACTAAAGAGATTTGGCCAGTTTTAGGTAAAAGAAAATAATCCCAGGTAAATTGTCTCTAATTTAGCTGCACTTTCAATATCAATATGAAATCAGTACAACTTTTTCGTTACCTCTCAATATTTCCACGTTCTTTCATATGGATACATGTGTGTCTTTCATAGCTTTTTGCACTATGCATGTATGAGTGCCCCCTCTGTCACTCAGTGAGTGTGAGCCAGAGGAACAGTCCAGAAGCCATCCCGCCAGAATAATCAGCTCTATAATTAAGAGCCGTGAGTATGTCAACTGCCTTCATTCACCCCCCCAACCCCTCCCTTCCCTCTCTCGTTCTGTCTCTTTCACTCTCGCTGTCTGTCTGCTTCTATAATAGGACTGCATTTGTCTGTTTCCTCCCAGCACCTATGCAGAATGCTCATGACATTTATTGTGAAACTAATGGCAGTGCTTCACTTCTCCTAATTGTAGGCTTTAATTGCAATAATTATTTACAAGCCTAATTAGAGCCCAGAGAGTGTCAGGGAGAAACAGGAGTGCTGGTTGAAGGAATCACGACAGGGTTTGTCAGGAGCCGGTGCAGAAAGTAAAGTGAATAGAGTGGCAGGGTTTGGGCTGTAATTGGGGGTAGACCACGTGTCCGTGTCTCGCTGCCTTTCTCGTTTTAGCTGTCTTGTTTCTGCGTCTGTCGATTGCCATACACCTTACGCCCTGGGATGGGGGCCGCCATCTCCAAGCGAAAGAGAAGTGTCGCTGCTTTTTGAAGCGGAGCCCACACATCAGGGGAGAGCAGCGGGCTCAGTCCTCGGCGCTGTGGTTAAGGTGTTTATTTCGAGGTCTCGGGCTGCCTCTGTAGACCGATCTTTCCTGTTTGATCAGAGTCTGACAGCTCACTTCACTACACCTCCAGCTGAACTTTTTGTTTTTGTGCGCTCACACATGCATCCTCTGTGTGTTTGTCACTAAGTGCATTTGTAGCTGTGTGTCCAAAGCAGGTCCTTGGTTCATTTGCTGCTGTTTGGCAGACCCTTCAGGAGGTCTTTTGTGTGTGTGTGTGTGTGTTTTACTGTGTGATGCGGTCATGCAGCCAGTTTTGCAGTGTTGCTCTTTGTCCGTCCTTCACAATGCCAGACGTCGTAAACAGGCTCCAGCAGGAGAGCTGCTGGTTTTGATGGGCGATCCACTGCGAATCGACCCTCTCTCCTCCCTCCCTCTCCCCCACTCTCTCTCTCTTTGCTATTTCTGGGGTTGTGCAACACATTTCCCCAATTTTCCCCCCTTCCCTTCCTCTCCTCTTCTTTTCCTTTTTCCTCCTGTCACTACAGAGTCCGATGGGAGGACTCAATCCCACAATGCCATTCTCCTCTCCCCTGCGGCTCACTTTGACAAAGCTGTCAGACCAAACCCCAGTGATGGATGTAGTGGTGTGTGGTGCACGTTTGTGTGCCTGTATGTGTGTTTTATTTCACTGCATACATGAATATGTATTTTGATGGTATCCTGGTCTCTTATTGGGCAGAATATTTACATTTATACCATAAAGTTTACAATTTACTGAAGTATCTGTGTGTGTATGTGCCCTTAAAGCCTGCTTACACTGAGCCTCTTTTGGAAATGGTTAACATTCAGTCCTTATGTATTGTTTTTGATAATTTTGTTAATCTAGGTATGGCACTGTGTTAAGTGAAGAGTGAATGAAAAAATACAGAACTGCAGAGTTGAATTGATCCATAGGACTACAAAGTTATTAATTAGACTATATAACAGTAACGATACATTGCCAGATAACCAGTGAATTGTCTCGTTGAGACTTGTGGCAAAAAAGTCAAACAGTTGCTGGTTCTCATTTCTTAGAGGGAAAGGTTTGCTAATTTGTGTTGTTTTGTAAATAAAAAGGCTTGAATTTTAAAAATTGACTGTACATCAACATGGACGTGCCAAATCACAGTAGAGCTAGACGCTAATATACCACAGTGGTGGAGCAGCAGGACTGACATCACCCCTGTACCGCTAACAGCTATACTGAAGCCAGTCAGTGGATGGTGCCACAAAAGCTCTGGCTTTACCGGAGACCGCTGTTGGTCTGTCAGTGGTTTCATGTAGTCTGTTTGGCATATTTTCAATTACTTCCTGAGCATTTGTAGACAAAATCACAATCAAGCATTTGCTGCTTTTCCTAGCAGCAAATGCTGGATGTTGAAATGCTGAACCCTAACCCTAACCCGAAAAGAACCATTCCCATTCATAACCCTGGAACCCCTTATGACATCATAAACTGTGTGGTTTCCATAGTAATGGGGAGCAGAGCTAGACTCTCATGATGTGACCAATCCTATTTGTAAGCTGTATGGTTTCCATAGTGACATATCATTTCCATTCATTTTAATGGGCTAAAGAAATTTGGAAAATAATGAAAATTTTAAAACAAAGAGGGTTAGAAATTTGAAACATACACACATAATTTTTGTGAACATGTTAAACATTTTAAAATTTGAACAAAGAAAATTGTTGAAAATGTGTTGGAGGAATAGCGAGCCAGAAAACGTCAGGAAAAATCTACCTGTTACTTCAGAAGCCTATGGGTTTTGACTTCAGCCGGCGGTTATCGACTTCCGGTTGGTTTCGTTTCCTCGCAACAATATGGCTGACCGCCGCCGGCGAGCTAGCTCAAAACAGCGTGAAATCATTAATGCTAAATTGTGGATAAAATGAGTTCAGGTGCAACATGTAGGGTCGTTGGTTGCCACTAGGGAGTATGACAGCTAGGCTAAAATCATCAGCTTTGCGGTCTCCATGGCGATGTAAATGAAACATTCAACTAGAAGAGCAAAACCGACAACCGATTTGAACTAAAGTCAGATTTCTATGTTGAAATGCTGTTGCTCGGCATTTTATTTTCAACATAATTAATCATTGAAGTTATCAACAGTTTATTGGATTACAAAGATAATCCATAGTAGAAGCCACTGGACAAACAAAATATCACTGAAGTACTTCCTGTAACTACTGAAGATGGTGAAAAGGGCTCAGATGTGCAGAAACACACACACACACACACACACACACACACACACACACTCGCTCACAAACATTTATCTATGTCTGCTCGTACATATGCAGACACACACACTGAGTTTACAGGGAGAAGATGAATGTTCAGGGATGGATAACCTATCTCTAATGCAATATTTGAGGAAAAATATTAGAAAGAGCAGAGGCCAGATAAGGCCAGTGATTTAAACAGTGCGTCTGCAGACAGCCGCTTGAAATATTACCCTTCTTGCTGACTTGTAAATCGGATATTTGGAGCCAGAAGGATCACATGGTGGAAACAGATAGCGGCCACAGAGTGACGGATGGAGCTGTGAAGGGGGTGGATTTGGGCTGGGGGAAAAAAAAACGACAAGACAAATTTGCGGCAGACAAATACCGTTACCTACACCATGAATGGAGATCTGTTTAAAGTTCATGTGTGGAACCAAGAGTGCTGTATCCCTTAGAGGGAGGTAAAAAAAAAAACACTTATGTATTTCACATTTTCCAAAGGCAGCTGGGGAGCAGTTAATTTAGCTGCACAGAAGCAGCTGTCTGAGAGTTGTGGGATGAGAGAAAGAGGCAGAGGGTGGAGAGAGAGAGAGAGAGAGGGAAGAGAGAGGCGAGGAGAGTGAGACACAAAGGCAGTTTGGGCTCATTATGTTGATTTTTTTTCCTCTTCTGCCAAACAGAAACACCCAGACACTTTTTAGACACACCACCGGAGATCAGTCAGTGCTTTTTCTCCACCTCACACCTAAAAATCTAATAATTTTCATGCTGCTGCGAGGCTACGTTTGCCTATAGCCTGAATCTTTCTTATGGAATCAAATCGGATTAAATCACATGCACTATTACAGGGTGTGAAAAGGGTCCCTCAGCCTCAGAAATACTTGTAGGCTTTCATTAATTTTACACAAATGAAGCCAAGGTAAAGGGTATGTTGTGTATGATCTGCATGCAAGATACATATTCATGCATGCATTCTAGCAAAAATACCCCCAACACACACACACACACACACTCAAAAACAAATGTGTTTGTGCACATATGCCCCAGTCTGGGATTAGATGAAGTGTCCCTCACCACCTGAGCCTGGTTATCGATGCCCCTCCTCCCTATCTATCTTTTTTTTTTTGTGATATTCACAGACTAATGTTCATCGAAGCACAAACACACATCCGCTAAAAAAAAACAAAAAAAAAAACACACAGTTTTGCACAAGCCCTGAGAGCAGTGGGGTGTAACCAAATCCTTCATTTGTATGTACATCATGTAGACCGGGAGAAGCGCTGAGACAAAGAGAACAAACATGCTCACACACACACACATACTGTTACACACACTCAGGGAAAAAAAAAAATGTACACACACACACACACACAGACGTGCGCTGTGGAGTCCCTGTGTGGATCAGAATTCATTTCTGTCTGCCTCCCCTCCTCCAAATCAATACCCCTGTTGGTCGACAGACAGCCGTAAGTGTGCCAGGGAGGCTGCCTAGCCTTCACACCATCCCCGAAAACACACTCACACACACACACACACACACACACTCATGCCTGTTGATGTGTGATGGCCTCTGCTGCTTCCTTATTAACTCCTCACATGCTGACTGAAGCGTACACCTCATTACTGGCTGCATTGACAGTCTGGGATCCCGCTGAGAGACACACACAGACGTGTTGGACCGAGACAGACGGGACGAAAGACAAAGAGGCTCGCAACGACAAGGCTGTGTGAGGTAGCGGTCCACACAGGTGGGCAATGATGAGTCAGGACGGGTAGATTAAGGGTCAAGAAAAATCCTCCGAAATGTCTCATTTGAACGGAGCAGAAAGAGAAAGATGTGAAAATGAAAAGCAGTGAGTCAGACCATGATTGGTGGACGTAAAAGCAGGTGTTTCTGTAACTAGCTCTAACAGGTTGTTAATGCACTCTCTAAGTATCACTCATAGAAACCAGCTCATTTATGTAAATTCAGCTCTACATACATCAATTCCTCTCCAGTGACGGTTAAGCATCCTTGAACTCCAGTCTTTCACTCCTTCAGCCGTTTCCATCAGAAGAGACTGAAGATTTTCCTGCTGCAGATAATTTTAATGAGTCTTATTAGGATATGGAGTGGCTGTTCTTCAGACACACTATACAATTAGCATTACCGCACAGTGCGTGATGATGTCTGATGGTGGCTGAGTGGAGCGAGATCACCTGATCTGAAATCAGAGAAGTAGCCCTTCATTAGAAAGACGAGGAGCAGATTCACAGGCTCGGTTTGTGGTATTATAAATCAGATATATCAGGGGTGTGGGTGGTGTTACAGGTGGATGTATGAAAGGAAAGTGTCTCTGGACCTGTGCGTCCATGTTTTGGATGATCTCTTGCATCTGTGAAAAGGTGGCGATTCAAAAAAATGGCGACCAAGCGTAGAGTCTTGAAAGATGTCAGTGTTTCTGTCCAGGTGTGGATGAGGCAGGCAGCTAACATCGGTGAGTGAGGGCTTTAAACACTGTAAATTAACTGGGGGGCATTTCCTAGCAGAAAATGCTGAATAATGAAATGCTGAGCCCTAACCCTAAAAGCACCAGTCCTGTTTATAACCTCAGAACCCCTTATGACATCATAAGTTGTGTGGTTTCCATGGTGATGGGTTAACAAGGTTAAACTCAAGTGACACTCCCCAGTCCTGTTTGTGACCTCCATTTGGAACACTTATCCTAACTCCTTATGACATCATCAGTGGTTTCCATGGTGATGGATCATTTCCGTTCATTTTAATAGGCCTAAAATTATTCAAAAATGCTCAATATTGTAAAAAGGTAAAGGGTTAGGAATGTGAAAATCGCATGCACAATTCTCAAACATGCTGAATATTTTAAAACTGGGACGTTAAAAATTGTTGAAAATTTGTAGCGAGTCACAAAAATGTACGTAAAAATAAGCGGAAAAATAATAATAAAGTTAGATTTCTATATAGTGAAATGCTGTTGCTCAGCATACTAATGAATGAATAAAATAAATAAATAACCTGCAGTACCTTGAGTGTCCACTTGAGGCAGGTTCCCAAACCCAAGGTATTGGTTGTGTTCTAAATAGACTTTTTCTGTACTTATACATACAGACAGGACTGATTAACTCAGTCCTTGGTTGTGTATTCTGCTTTGTTTTGTTTACCTGTTGCTTCTAGGTCACTATACAGCATGCGCTATTCATTTAAGAGGTCTCACTCCTTATGAATTCAACTCTGGAAAAGGGCGTCGTGTTTGTGTACAGCATGAAAACATGTATGAGCACATCACTAATAAAAAAAAAATAAAAAAAAAGATACAAGTCTTGTGTATCCAATCTGGAGGCCCAAACTCTCTGGAGCTGAGGCAAAGCTGTAACGCAACAGAGACGACACACTGACTTGAACTTAAACCTATTAAACAGATGCAGTGACGGAGTGGAGATGGATCTGGTTTGATTTCCTGTCAGTCAACCTAACCTAGCCACCTAAAGCATACATCCATGCTTTATTTGGTCTATGGATAAACCTCATTGTGTCATGTTCACCTTTTAAGCTTGGAATAGAGTCAGCTATGTACAAGACATCACCGTGTTCTGGCACAGATATGTTTTCTCTATATTTGGTCTCAAAATAAAGGCAGGATTAGAATCTAAAATAAAACCCTCTGAGTAAAGCATCACTTTAACTGTAATCTAACAAAAGATGGATGTTTTCAAAAAAAGGTTAAAGCTCATTTTAGCATACCAAACCAGTACATACCACTTTTTATTCCTGTCTTTGCAGTTGACTGCACACACTCGCGCACATGCCCATCTACAAACACTCCCTGGCACTTCCACAGCTCCCTGTGTCCATCTCTTAAATGTCAGTGTGGGCCTTTAAACCAGTTTGCCAGTAAGCAAGCGGGGTAGAAGGGGCTTTGAGAGTTCAAAGTGGTCAGGCAGCATGGATGTAATTTCCTCCTTTTAGCCCCCTGACTGAATTACTGAGCAAAGAGGCCACCTCGACTGGGAGAGTGAACACGGGAGCACAGACGAGTGGGTTCAGAGGAGAGGTAGGGGGAAGAGATGGGGAGATAAGTGAGAAAAAGAAAGGCGTGGAAGGGCCACGGATTTCAGATAGTATCACCGGTACTCATTTTAACATCCTTACCTTGTGTTAAAGAGTGCATACAATATCTGTTAGAGAATAAAGGCAGCAGAGGTATCATTTACTGTACTTGACATTGTGCCGTCAAGAAGTCTGCATTGGTTAATGGATGTGTTTCTGTCTTGTAAGTGTTTTTTAGTCTGCAAAGGATTCCATTTGGGATGGTTTTCAGAGTGGAAAAGGCAGACATAAAGAAAGACACAGCAGGAAGTAGTCTATCTTTTTGTTTTCTTATGAACATCATTTTTGACGGACTTTATTGAACAGTTTTTGGAGCGTTTTAAAGCTGTCAGCGCCAAGAAATTCAATGTGTGCAAACATAAACATACCCCTTATTGGTCAGACTTGTTCCCCTCCTCTCTTTACCCAAAAAGAGGGCTGAAGCCATACATAATTGATACACTCCTAGCTGTATTGACTGGTTGGATTTTTCATCCTCCCTGCTGGTCGATTCTCTCACTCCATTATTTCTATGCTCCCTCTCCCTCCACTGCCTCACATTCCCCCTGTGACTCCTCCCTCTACTTCTCTAGTCTGTAATTCTAAAACACACACACACACACACACACAAACAAAGATTAGGAGACTGTTTCATCTCCTTTCTCCACCTGCCTTATTACGCACTGCCCCAGTTTGTATTTAATCCATACAGTTGGCGGTCAGAGCAGGGGACACATGTTGAAATTCAAGGCTGTTTGTGCAAATACACCATGTGTGTCCATATGTAGGGCCATGAGAGAGGGAACGTTATCTGTGTTCCTGCACAGAGTGGGAGTCAAGGAGGGAAATAGAGTGCTTACCGTGCAGAGCTCTGAGAGGAGTGTTAAATTGTTTAAAATTCTTTTTGGAGTTCGGGATATGTATATTTAAAACAGTGAGAAACAAAGCGGCTTCCTTCAAATTTTGATGGACCATCTGCTGTGTGGTCTGAGATGAACTGAACAGGGGATCACTAGTGAAAGATACGGCACACTGGCAGGGATGGGAATTGAGAACCAGTTCCAGTTGAGAACCAGTTCTAACCTGTTTGAGCCATCGAAATCACTCGACTTCCCTTTAGTTCTGCTTGTCTTGCAAAACAATGAACGACAACCAGAGAGCTAAGGAAGTGATTGTAGCAGACAAGAAAGAAAAGCGGTCTGGTCAGATTTGGGCTTAATTTGATGCAAAAGGACTTAAACTGTGTGTCTTTCCAACAAAAGTAGAAACACCAGCAACACACTGAAAAAATTGTTGATGTAGTACAGCATTAAATGTCAAGACTATGCAGATGATGTTTTGATTTAAAGAGTGATGGTTATCTACAGATTCTTAGCCAAATGCATCAGAAAATTTTAAAAGACACCTTGTAGACCAATTTAATGAGAAAATATGCTCTTAAAATACCTCTTAAAGGGATTGTGAGGACTTTTTAAGTGAGCTTGAAAAAGTCTCACTTCTATATATATGCCTGATCCTAATCCACAAGCTAGCCAGCCACTAAACTATGGTACAAACTAACAAAGTTTGCTTGTTGTCAGCACTGTGTAACTGTTGATAAATAACTTACCTCATCACGTTGTATCCAGCAAAAGTTGTCCTTAACAAAGAAAAGCAGTGTTAAAAAGATGATCCAATCCCCATTCATTTCCAAAACCAATGCACTTGTTGTTAAGAGTCATGTCATCACAACCCTGTGCGGACAATGCCTGCCAAAAGGTGTAACTTTAAGCCGAAACACCGATCAACAAGTGCTTCCCTATCTCAGGTTAGCACAAAAAGCATACTTCATATATAATTTTGTGACATCTTGTGATAGATCAGTAAAAGAGATTGTGTATTGAACATGTACACACTTGTTTTTGCAGTTGATTGAATATGTCTGTCATGCTACAGTAAATTCATGTGATATGCAGACGATTACATCTTTCCTTGAATCAGTCATGATGTGTTTCATCGACTGGATGTTTCTAATAAATGAAGTGAATTTCACTGGCTTTTTTTCTTTATTACTGGCACCATCTGTTCAATGATACTTCAATTGATAGACGATAAACTGGAAAAAACAGCAGCCACCAGTACAGTATCAAAAAAAAACCCCACATACGCTCATCCCACTCATGCTCGTAAAAGCTGAAAAGACACCAAGTCTACACCACATGAATTCCACCAAAGGCACCACAACAATGGCTGCAAGTGTCATGAAGAAAATGCTGGACTGTATTATTATACCCTTAAACACATAGTTACCGTCCCTGGGTCAACCTTAACACATAATGGCCACTCAGCTCCTGAGTTCAAACTACGGTCAGGAGACACACGCCTGACCTGGTCCATCCCTTTCTTCCCCTGCTTGGCAGTTAGTCTCCCACCAGTCTGTTACTTCTGATGGGCTGCCAGGGACCAGTGCTGGCCAGAAGTGAAGGAGGGGGTCTGTGGGGGGTTGAAGCCCTAATATGGAGAGAAGTTGGGGGCGTTTGTTTTTGGCATTGGGATTTGGAAAGAGTATTCTGCTTCATCAAATTGTAATATCTAGATTTCCCTCCCCCTGTTGAGTATCCATTCATACAGTTAGACTATTTGATTTTACTTTGCATTTAAAACAAGCTTTGTAGTGATACAGTATCTTCATGTTTTCAATTGACCCAGATCTAAGAGCTCAGGCCAAATCCAATAAACAGAATAATGTGTGTGTGTGTGTGTGTGTGTGTGTGTGTGTGTGTGTGTGTGTGTGTGTGTGTGTGTGTTTCTCTCTTTGTGTGTTTTGCCTTTGAGTGGGTGAATAGACAGAAAAATAAAAGCTGTGACAATAAAGGTCAAAAGCTCCCATTTCTACACCCAATCAGTTTTGGAGTGTGGTACAGGAGATGGCTGTTTGTAGATGAAGCATGCCGCATCATTTTATTCTGCCTCGGCCTCTTCTCCCTCCAAGGTTTGGCCTCTCGAAATCAATGAATAATATCACCCTGAATAGTATCCACTCTATGTTCAAATCAGTTATTCCAAAACCGCACAGTTTAAAGGGATCTGACCTTCAGAAAAACCACAAACACACAATGGTACTGTATATCCCATTGAATTCTTCAAACATCCTTTTATCCAGAACATATCCTGCACTGGTGCTGGAGAAAATGCTTTAATAAATGCAATACAGTGGAAGAAAATCAATATTGTGTATCCCCACACTAAACTTGTTTCTTTTTAAACGACTTGTCAGGCAGCCTTTTGACATCTGGAACAAGCACAACAACAAAAACAAGGAGTCTAAAAGCGATTCCTTTTAGTGTGAACAGAGAGGCAGATAGCAGCAGCATGTCTCCAGGGGGATAAAGGTTGTAGTTTTTTTTATATGTACATGATGAGGGGGAGTTTTATGTGTGGCCGTTATCTGCACATGTGGTTTAAATTAATTACTTTTACACATAGGCTCTAGGAATGTGGGTTTTAAGCTACCATCAAAGGTCCCAGCTGTTGGGGTGTCTTAGCAGAGTCAACTCAAGACCCCAAAGGGATCAACACCCGTGCACCCCCCCAACAGAAACACACTCGATGCCCTTTTTTTCCCTTAATCAAGCTGGGTGTAATTAGTGTGAGTCTCGAGACCTGATTATCCTAGGACTAGCCACAACACTTCAACAGAACCCCTCACCTCTTGTCTCAGAGCTAGTCATGCTTAGCATGGATATTGATGATTAGGCTGAATCACCATCTGACCTCGGGCCACCTCTGAAATTAAAGACCCTCTGAGGAGTTTAGAAGTGATATTAAAACAGTCTTACTTTTATATTTTTACCTGTTCATAATCCACAACTTTAAATGAGATCATCAGCACCAAAACTGCTTATTTCTAAATGCTCTTTCTCAGTTTCTCTGGATCCATTTAAGGCATGTAGACCAAAAGTCTGTACCTGCCAACACTCCCGATTTTTGCGGCTTTTTAACCCATTCTCCCACTGAATTCCCGATCTGTAATTTCTCACGATTTTTCACGTTGATACCAATTAAACCCTTTGGATCTCAAACCCACCGGCGGGATATAATGACTAGCTTTTACAAAACATTTGTCCAATCCAAAAACCGGAAAAAACTGGAGTTATCGTCAGGTTTTCAAGTTTCTGAAGAGTCCTGAATGTATCACAGGTGACGTCAGCAACATGTGTAAACAGCTCGGAGTAGACCTGGAGTAGAGAATTTCATCAACACCACTTCAATTCTCATGCCTTCTTTGAAAATTTATAGAAAATAAACCATTTGCTCTAGATAAATTCTGTAAAAAAC
Source organism: Labroides dimidiatus (assembly GCA_030710495.1). Classification (NCBI taxonomy): domain Eukaryota; kingdom Metazoa; phylum Chordata; class Actinopteri; order Labriformes; family Labridae; genus Labroides; species Labroides dimidiatus. The sequence goes on along the minus strand of CM061151.1, from coordinate 5,983,489 downwards.
AAATAATTCTAAGCTCCTTACTGCATTTAACAAGCCCTGAATGATGGACATGCACACTGCATTCTTATTTCAAAAATCATTTGAATTTTTCCTGAACTCATAGTGTTGTAGGACTTCATATTGGATTGATAAACGAGAATACAGCGAGTAAAACTTTTCCAAACATTTGAATTTAGAGGCCCATCAATATTTTTCATATGTTCCTTTGGGCTTAAGGTTACCTGAAAATGCGTTGTGTACACCAATACCTTATATTTCTATTTTTTAAATGATAAAATCAGAGAAAATGAATTTCTGTTTTTTTTTTCTAATAATTTATGGCCTTTAAATTTTATTACACTGCATGAATAAATAATCCTGCTTTGCAGGGAGAGGCTAGATCTGTCCTTTTTCTTGAAGAAAAGGATGTCTTTGATTGATTTAGTAATAATGGCACACATTGGAGCTGGACTGCCAACAAGAGAAATGAAGTCAGAGTCACATTACAGACACATCTGAGTGACACTAAACAGGTGGTCTGTTCACCTTCTGGACACTAAATTACGCTACAAACTGAGTTTAAAACGTTTCAACCAATTACGCTACGTTATTAAAAATAAATAAATCACCTTGTTGCTTTGCATCCTGCAAAATGTTGTCTTGAGCAAAGAGAAGTTAAGTTAATAAAAAAGATCTGCTCTCTAAAACTAATGCACACCTTGGCAAGAGTCACATCCTTACGACTGTGGTTGATGGTGGTCATGGGAAATGAAGTCTTTATACTGGAAAAATACTACAAATTCCAGGTATTCCTCACAGCATCTTTAAGTGATTCATCCATCTCTTTATTTACAGATTTCTGTAAAACACCGCACTTCATTACTTAATGTCCTGCAGCTGTGACAGATTCTGTCCCTTGTGAGTGGGTGTCAACAAGACGGATAAGACAGCTCTGCCATGACACCACAGAGCACATTTGTTCGGATCTTAGACGGTGCTGTCAGAGGATTCTGTGAGTTGAGGAACAGGAAGAGGAGCGTGAGGACGAGACGGGGGGAGACGTAGCCGTTGTCTGTACTCAGTGGGAGAGCAGATTAAAGAGTAGCCAGTCTGGGAAGAAGCTCAGGCGCTAAGGAAACACTGACTGCAGGGTAACTCTGGGACCAAGAGACTCATGTAGATTTCATTGGTTTCCATTCATTCGGCAGCAAGTGTTTGCTCTGCTTTTGTGTCTTTGTCATCAGGCAGCTCAGGCACACACACACACACCCAGATACCTCCCTCCCTCCATGCTCTCATTCTCTCTCTCTCTCTCTCTCGCTCTCTCTATGCTGGAATGGGTATTGTGTTCATGATCGATGTGCCTCATTCCAGTGACGTGGTAGCCCGGCTAACTCTCATTAAAAATGGATAGGGTAGCCGCCACTGTGTGTATCTGTGCGTACGTGTGTGTCTGTACATGTTTAAAAGGAGGTGTAGGTGGCAGAGAGTCCCAGAGGTGCCAGCTGTTTACCGTACACTCCTCAAGGTTTTAGGGGGGCAGTCACTGGTGAATATGGGGATGTTTCTGAGGTCAGAATCATGCCTGTTGCCTTGGCTACCGCTTGAAAAACCACTTCCTCTGCATTACTGGTGACAGTAGGATTTTTCTCTCTCTCTCTTTGGCTCTGCGTCGCAAGTCACATCTGGCACCGCAGTGGCTCGGCCTCATCTGAAGACAAAGCGTTTGATAGTTTCTGCTTTGCTCTATCTTCTGCTGTCTTTTTTTTTTTTTTTTTTCTTTTGGGTCTCTCCTGCCCCTGTGCCCCCATCCATCACAGAGGTGCGCCAAGCATGGCTGGGTCTTAGGGCAGCAGGGCAGAGAGGGAGTCACAACTCACAGGTGGCTGAGAATAACCATAAAGGAAGTACAGTGGGGATTGTGTCCCGACACTTGGAAGGCAGCGACGCGTTCATTATGCAATGCCCAAACCTCTAGCTCTCTGTGACAACACTGTCACCTCCTCGGGTTTTGTTGTCATTGAAGTTGTTGTTCTCGAGAGACATCTGCAACAAAAATAAGCTACATACATAATTTATAAAAGATGCTTGGTGGAAGTTCTCATGTTGGTAGCCCCCAAATGGCTGCAAATGATGCCAAGTTAAATTTAGAAGACTTCATTTCACGAAAATCACGTTAACGTAATATGCCTTCTCCAAAGTGAGTTTTGCAGTTATACCCAAATAATGCCTGGATGGAAATCCTCTAGTGCTGGCCATTGCACAAATCCCTGCATGGGTATAGGTTTCAAAGAGAGACGACAGCTCTGCATTAGTTTAGGCTTGACATTATGAATGGAAGCTGGAGCCTTTTCAACACAAGCCTTTGAAAGAGAGGAAGCTGTTGTTTTAACCCACGGCTGTCAGTCACTCCCCCAGGTTTTATCCACTGTGCCACTCCACTGTAGCCTCTTTGCTTGAATAACCCCCTGCTAGGGTCATCTGAAGCAGGAATTTTATTAGCATTCATTTACCAGAGCTCAGCGGTGCCGCTCCCCGACAATGCTCGGCCTACCTCGGGTCATCTGTGGCTACTGTACCAATGTGTTTCGGAGGGAAACGGAGACGGAGAAAGTTGGATGCTATATCAGATCTCATGCAGCGCTTCTTTGTCTTCCTGGAAAAACGCAGGAACAACAATCTGCACATCCGTTGGCGCTGTGCATGTGTGCGTACAAAGACGCATACACACTCATACACGCACAGTGGGAGAAGGGGCTTCATTGTGCAGCCCTGCTGTGTTGAGTGACTGTAGCGTGTGCTGGGCAACAGCTGCTGTGATCCCCCCCCCCAATCCAACGCCCCCTCACCCCCTCACCTCCACTACTGGCCCATGCTGGCCTTAACATCAATACAAACACACACACACTCACATAAACACGTACAGTAGACACAGAACAAACACACATCCTCTCTTTTTCTGGGCTCAGATTTGTGTTTGCCTGTTTACCTCTTCCTCTGTGTTACCTGTTTTTTTATGTGTGTGTGTGTGTGTGTGTGTTTCAATCTGTATCAGCTGACAGCAGGGCTGCCTCTGTCTGTATTTAGACACCACTCCATAAGGGACACCCCCTCTTCCAAGCTCCCCAGACTTCTCCCCCTGCTGACAGCTGTCTCCGCACTGTAACCCTTTCACAGCACTTGGCCTATCTGAAAGTTATACTATAAAGTCTCAACAGCCCCACACATGTGTCAGGAAAGATCTGGAGGTTTTTTTTTTTACCAGAGTGAGGAGAAGATTCAGACACTTTGAGATATACAAACAGCCCGAGTTGACTGTTTCCCCCACAGTCAAGTCTCGCTCCTGGTGGGCTTGTTTGTCATCAGTTGCGGCCTCTGCTGCTGATGTGACCTCGTCTGCAGCTCATTACAGCATGCCACCTGTTTGTCCTGGAGCAAGGAAACACACACACACACACACACACACACACACACACACACACAACGACACAGAGTTTGTTGAGGTGACAGGGGGTTAATCTAACAGGAGTGTCCATGCCGAATCGAGGCTGCCACACAGCGCAGAGATTGTCAACGTCCCACTGTGTCAATGGCTTTCTTTGTCCCTTTGGGTCCATCTCTCTGTTGCCGCAGGGTTTTAGGACCAGCAGACAGGTGGAGGGTTGCTGAGATTGGGAGGAGGAAGACAAAACAAAGAAAAACATACATACATTGGATCAGCTATCACTCAGAGAGTTCACAGCTGTTCACAGTTTGGAGACTATTTCTTTTCACAGGTTGTGCAACGTACCGTATTTACACAGATATTGTAGTCAGGGTGGGAAGCTGAATGCTGTTATAATGACAGAGTGCTGTGTCTGAGCTCTGCAGATCTTATTTAAGTAAGAAATATGACCAACTTTACCACTTTGAAGCTTTCTGAGTCACCAGAAAGTGAAAAAAATCAAAAGTGAAAATCATAAGAGACTAAATACAGACATTACAAGATAGAACATCCATCATTATACAGCATATTAACATTGAACCACATTTGTGCTAACCATATTTGTCTCTAAGCTAACAATTTTCCTTTTTTTCTTCACAGTTTCACAATTTTATGATTAATAGGCTATTGTACCAACAGTACCAACAGCTAGCTTACTCATGATAACTCGCTATCTGTAATTTCAGATAGCCAGCAAAATAGTTACTGCCAATCAAACAAGCTATCTCTAACATCAAGCTAACTCTGATATTAGCTAGCTAACTGTCGTAAAAGTGAACTCTATTATTAGCATAATGAAGTGACTTTTGGCAGCTAACTCCAGTTATAGCTAGTTAGCACTAATATTATCTTGGTAACTGTACTTTCAGCTTGGTTTACTATTAGCTATCTTACTGACTCCAGCAAGTGGACTCTAAATTAAGCTAGCTAACTGTTAGTTCACCCTCTAATATTGGAAAGCTATCTCCAGTTCCAGCTAAGTGACTCTAATATTAGCCATGTACTAACTGTGATTCCAGCTAGGATTGCAATATTAGTTAGCTAATTGTTATCCACAAAGGTTACACTAATATTAGTTAGCTGTTTCTCCAGCCAAGTGACTCTTATATTAGCAAGCTTCCATAACATTTCATGCCATTTCAGTTTGGAACCCTGTATTTAGCTATGAGTGGTAATGCTAATGGTAGCCAGCTAACTTGACAATGCTTTTGAGCATGTGTTAGCTTTTTCTTTTACTTAGAGCACCTCATGGCTTGTAAAGTTTGTTATTTGACCCCAAATATGACTGTCGCTGCAGAATTTCATTTTCCATGGGTTGAATGAAGTCTATGAAAAAAAGTCATAAATTGACACACAGCTGTTATCTCCGTCTTAGCTAGCAGTCCATTAAGCCACTGGTGCTAACAACAATAATACCACCCAGTTGTGGGCGGTTTACACGGGCCACATACACAACAACACTTCAGTAGTCTTTTTTCTTGCACCTTTCATTCCCTCCCCCACATTTTGCAGAGGAGCCACTTATTAGGCATTGATCCGAGCTGAACAGGGCACACACTGTCACAGTCTGCTGTCATTATCCAACCAGGCAATTGCCAGGAAACTGAAAAGACAGACACAGCTGAAAATTAACCCGTGTTACACTCTGAATTCACTTTTTTCTTTCCTTGTCCTGCGACTCTGTTCTTCTTGATGCTGTTCACGTCACATTGTGTAGAAAAGTGTGTACATTTACTCCTGCTGACAGAGAGATGCAGGCGCGAGCTGGACGGCCCCATTTGACACCCAAATACACACACACACACACACACACACACACACACACACACTGACCTCCATATCACACTCTATGCTGCACAAACAGACTGAGGGCCATGTGGCTGAGCAGAACCTTGTATGGCAGACAAACAGACGCAGACAGAGGCACAGCTAGATTCACACACACACATCCACACACACCCACACTCCCAAACAAACAAACCCATATATAACTGACAGAAGGATGAGTTCACGTTTTGTAGCAGCTGAAAACAGTCCCAGCAGAGGAGATGCATGTTTGATACTCATGCTTCTCTCGAGTTTTGCATCCAGTCTATGTAAATTCTCCCGTCCACAAGTTAAATGTAAAACACTTGGATGCTTGTTCTTTGTTGACTGTAGTCCAAACAGTCCTGTGTGGATCAGTGTGGATTTGTGGGTGTGAGTGTGTTTGCTTTGCGCTCGCTGTGCTTATTCAAATTCTTCTTGGCTGTTGACACTTTCAACATGTTTTACTTTGAAAAACGAGTTTTGATCTCCAGTCGTTTCTCTCAAGAACAAGCTTACAGCACAACTCTGATCCTTGCTTTTCAGGTTTACAATTATCAACTGTTTGTTTTAAGTTATTTTTACATATGCTTAAGTCCTTCTTGATTTTTACATTTGTAATCAAATTGGACACACACTCTTGTGAAAAGTGTCTTTCCCTCCTCCTTGAAGTGTAGGTGTGTTTGTTCAGGCTGTACCTACATGGACAGATGCCCTGCTGCAGACAAGAGCCCATTGATGGCAGAGAAACAGCTCTCTCTCTGGCCAACTGATCCCACCTGCTCACTGCTGTTTCTTTGGCTCTGCATAAAAGCAACAGTTGCACCACAGTTGACTTCTCACATATTGACTTTCAGGGGCAGAGTGCGCTCAAACATGGGTGGCTTATCATCCCGAGCATCAGGTCAACATAAAACATGAACACTGTTGTAAAACTGAAGAGGGAGAGATTATAATCGGCCAATAACAACAGAACAAACTCACTTATGGTGGAAATTAAAACATAATCAATCGTTTGTTATTGCTTATCTTATAATCTGAACCTTGTGATGTTTTTTTCTTCTGAACTATAACTCTGACTCTTCATGTGCTTTCAGGTCACACAAGTTCCCATCGAGTCGTGTGAGCAGTACGGGACGTGTGGAGAGTGTCTCAGCTCGGGGGATCCACACTGCGGCTGGTGTGTCCTGCACAACATGTGAGTATCCAGCTGCTTTCCTTTAAATAACATTGAATATGTCCCCTGGATTCAAGGGACGGAAATTTCCTTGGATCAAAATATTTTGAGGACAATCGACAACATCTGTCTGGAACTGGTTAGTTATGCCTCAGAGGTGCAAAACTTCCGACCCTACATGACTTGTAATTGACAGGAAATTAAACTATTTAATCCATGTGGACTCAGAATTAAAAAAAAAAAAAGAGAGACATAAACAAACCAGAGATTTTATTTCTCCTCAGTTTTTCTGCACACAGCTCCCAGATGTGCTGAGATCTGTGTGTTTTAAAATTAAGTCCACATTGTCTCGAGCTAAATCAATCTATATATTTGTTTTGGGCAACTTCTGAGCCAATTTGTGGACATTTTCCACAACAGCAGCAAGCAGCTGTAAGGAATAAGCATAAAAGCCGTGTGAGTGACACCTGCTGGAGCTGAGGAGAACTACAAAGGAGAAAAACTTCTAGAAAGCAAAACAGGAGAGGCTTGGAACAGTTGCACTCATTGTGCTTTGAGTGTGACTCATGTAATGTGGTTTCGTTTGGCTTCAGATGAATGTTTAGGAGGATATATTGTGGAGAAAAGATGAGTACAACACCAAGAATTTTAAAGGAACTGCAGCTCTGTCTCCTTCCTCCTTTGTTCTTAAGCACACACATCCCCTCATCCGTCTGAGCTTCTTCCTTCAAACTGTCAAGTCTTGAATTCTCTCTTCTTAAATGCAGCCCCTCTCTCTGAAGGTATAGTTGAATATTTTGTGTGTCAAAGCCCTGCCGCAATCATCATTATCGTGATGGCGGCCCCTGCAAAGTGCACTTAAAGTAATTTACATCACTCCAAAGCTGGGACAGGACAAATAATTGCCTGGCGACAAGGTAATTCAGCATGTGCCAGTGTGGCTGAAGCTCTGTAGTCTCTGCAGCGTGCGTGCCTTCACACAGGGATCATTTACCACAACATTAGCCTCGACGCTAGGCAGTTCATCATACGCTTTTGTGTAGGTGTGGTAGGGAGCGCAATAATTCAGACGGGGGATTCAGAATCCACACGGTGTAAGAGGTGGTGATGCTATGAGATGAATAGATCCTGGAGCTGATGCAGTAAAATCAGCTCTGAGAGAGGAACAGCTGGTTGGTGTGTTTTTCAAGTATGTGTTAAGAGCGAGCGCTCATGCACGTGTGTGCAAGCACCTGGTTTTCGATTTTTGTGTACACGCACAAACACTTGTGTGGAGCGCTGTACTGTACGGTGGGGAGGGAAGGTCAGCACCCCGATTCACGTCAGACCAGCCATCTGTTCTCTCCACACAGCAGACCCTCGTGCCACCTGTCTCTGCTCCTAATACCCCCCTTTCTCTGCACTGACCCTGCAATGAGCGTGGCAGGACCCCTGTCAGCACGGGATGAGTTACTGCTCTGAGGAAAGAAAGTTCAGAGACGAGTAGTTTCCTGTTTTTAGAGCTGCTCGTGATCACTTGTGCGTGCATTTTTAATTTGATAATAAACGGAAGCGAAATGCAAAAATAATCAAAATGAGGAAGTGTTGTGAAAGAGGTGGATGAAAAATGTGATTTTGACACTGTGGTGTCAGATTCAGCTTCTTCTACTGTGAACAGATTTTATATGCCTCCAAGAATACACCTGCACAGGAAAATCCTCCAGAATAAGGCATTAAGAGAGCACATAAATCAATCCCCCTGGTTCAAAACTAGATGTTGGCTGTCGCGAGCTCTGCTCTGTATTAGAAAAAACGCAACACAGAAATGCAATATAACCATAGACTGTATAAAATATGGGGTGACATCATCTCCATTACTCGTCTGTTCCTGATACAGTGAAATGAAGATAATCATCAGACAGGGCCATATTGAATATTTGAGCTTCCTGTCTAACAGCTATAGGGCGCCTGTCAGTCACATGAGCTGAGCTGTGCCTCTGATTGGACAAACTTGTGATCCTAATATCTTCTTAAAGGAACTATGTGGACTTTCTAAGTGACCTTGAAAAAGTCTCACTTCTAGATATAGGCCTAATCTTAATCCACATCTTAAAATGAGATTATCAGTGTCAATTTAGGTTATTTCTAAAGGCTATTTCTTAGCTTCCCGATCAGGTCCGACTGGACCGGATCGATTCACAGCATACCGAAGTCTCTATGACAACACCACGCCTGTTGACAAAGTTAAGTAGTGAGAGGAGAGATCTGTGTTTCTTTCTGCTGAAAACTATTTCTGTGATTCATTTAGTTGTGATGGTGGAGACTGGAGCTGAACTGTCAACAGAAAAAGGACGTCAGAGCAGAAGAAAGCTAAACGGGAGAGCAATAGTGCTGCTTAAAGGCTAAAACACCAGCTAAACCACTAGCTAAAGGCTAAAACATGAGCTAAGCTGTTTGTAATAATGTTCAACTAATATGCAGCAGTTATTCTGCAGTGATCTGATCAAACTTGAGAGTCTGTCAATAAAATGAAGAGTGAGGTTACGTTAGCTCTGCTTGGTAGACGAGCAGGTCATGAGTATTCACTAACATTAACGTTAGCCTACAATACATCTCAAACCATTGGGCTGTGAGAGGCACAATTTTGCTTGTTGTCACGTTTCAAACAACAGTGATGTGTAACTGTTGATAAATACCGTACCTCATCACACTGTATCCAGTAAAAAGTTGTCCTGAACAAAGAAAAGTAGTGTTAAAAAGGAGATCTGATCTCCATTCATTTCCAAAACAAACACGTGCCTTGTTAAAAGTCATGTCATCATGACAGTGTGCGCATGATTCCAGCCAAAAGGTGTCCACTTCAGACAGAGAGTCCTCACAGCCCCTTTAACCGCTGAGTTAGAAAAAAAATTCACCCCTTGTTTACCATATACCGTATATATGGCTGTGAATAGGTTTTTTAATGCCGTAAAAGTCAGTTTTGTTTTGTCGTATGTTGTTTACCCCGACAAATTTTGCCTTCTCATGGCATCATAGAAGAAAAAAAAAAACAAGTACCACCTTAAAAAATAAAGCAGCAACTCTTAAGATAATTATTTGGTCCCATTAAATGTCAGAAAGTTGGAAAAGAATTTCTCTGAATCCAAGTATTTTTATTTAAAAATGGCAAAAAATAAGCTACACGTGCAACCAGTGTTACCTAAATAATGCAACGGTTGTCAAAATTCATGGTGAATAATTCCCGTTACTTAATGCAGCTCTTCATGTTAACCTGGAGGTGTTTGCTGTGCATGGCTTTAACCAAGACTAGAAGCGAAAATGTGTCTTCAGAAAAGCAGCTGCACCCTTCTGCTGAACACCCCCCCCCCCCCCACACACACACACACACACTCATCCCACACTCCTAAAATTAAATTTCTCACCAGCCGTGGTGCCATCCACAGCTGTAATCACTCCTGCTTCCTTCTGCCCCCTTTTTTCCCTCCCATTCCTCCACTTCTTCACCAACCGTCTCTTCGTCATTGTTGATTTTATGAAATCATACCCCCATCTCTCTCTTTCCATGTTCCTCACTCAGCCCCCTCCTCACAGCACGGCTAGCATGAGAGCTCCACCGCTCATCTCAGCTCGGCGCGTCTCAACACTGCTCTGTCTCCCATTTCGACACTCTTCCCCTCTGGAATAAGCTCCTCCACGCTCCAGAGAGGGATGGTTGCCACACATAAACACCCATCGCTTTGATCACCCTTCCCTCCCTCCTTTTACAGCTGCCATCCACAATATACATCCCCCTTTTCTTCTGCGCCCCCCTTCCTCTTCTCTTCTTTATGTTTTTGCCTGTATACTCACTGAAGTGCAGCTTTTTCAAGGTGGCTAATTAGGAGCATAGATGGACATTAGCTTGGTTTGCATTGATGAGTGAGAGGGAGAGAATGTGAGGGATGCAGAAAGAGGCTGTCCAGGAGTGGCGTCTCAGTCTTCCCTGCTCTCTTTCTTCTCCTTGTGATTCAGAGTGGTGTGAGACTCTAAAGTCCTTTAATTACCAGCAGCTGCTAGGCATCCAGTGAATGCATGAAGAATGAGAAAGAGGGGGAAAAAGGAGAGAGGATAAGAATGAGAGGAAGAGAATAAGAGAGAAGGAAAGGGAGTGTTTGATGTTGCGCACTCATCGGCCTACAAAACCGAGCAGCATTTTGATTGCGGCTCAAAGGGAGCTCATCATCTCGAGCGCTCTTCAGCAGCAGTCCTGTGAATGGAGAGCTCAGCCTCTGTCTGACCACGATCCAGAAACACCAGAGCTGTGATGATGCTTTCCCTCTGTCTGTCTGTCACTCTCTCTCTCTCACACACTCTCTCTCTCTCTCTCTCCGTCTCCCGGAGCCTGCTTCTTGTCCCTGTTAGATTAGCTCTCTAATCATGCCCAAAAGAGGCTTTTCCATCTCGAAAATGTCCCACATCACTCCGCTCTCCCTCCATCCTCTCAGCCTCAGCTCGCTCAGAAATTCCAGGAGAGGACGAGAGGTTTTTGTCCAGATTTGTCAGGATTAGCCGCAAGTCTGACTTCTGTCCAAGGGCTGAGATTGGACGAGCGATCCAGTGCCAAGGTCATGGGCTAACCAGTGTTGTGAGTTTCTCCAAGCCAGTGGAAACATCCAAGTTCCTCCACAGCCATTCAAAGGAGCTGAAGTTCCCATTTATCCAAAGTCATGTCATTATGAATGGATTCACAGCTGTTTATTATTTGACATCCTTGATAACTTTACAATTTTATCTCTGAAATAGTTACAGACCCTTATATTTGGCTAGTCAAGGGTAGAGTACATACAGTCCTAGCCCTGTCACTTGCCCAATGCTGGAAATTGCTTTTGGTCATAGTTGATGAGGATATGTTTTGACTGAAACTGTCTGAATGTTGGGTCTTTGTAAATAATATAAACAGAGAGTACATTTGACAACTTTGGCACTTTATAAATAAAATTTTCTTGATTGATTGGCAAGACACTGTTGGATAATTTATATGTCTGAGCAGCTCAAGTAACCACTTATTTGGTTAACATTGCATCTTTATGATTATAGCTTTAAGTAGCAGATTTTTTATTTAATTACACAGATCAGCCAAAACATTGAGTAGCATTAATTATCTCTTTATACTGCCACCTTTCAGTGGATGGATTATGTTGCGCAGCAAGTGAGTTGACGTATATGCAGGAAAAGGTTGAGTGTGACCAAACTCGGAAGATTGTATGACTGGTTCTAAAAATCTCCAAAACTGCAGCTCTTGTTGGGGTCTTCCTGGTCTGTAGAGGTCAGTACCTACCAAAAAATCCAGTTAAGGCTCACTGATATGTTTAAGAAGTAAACCAGTCTATGTTGTCTCTCCGATAAAAGAGCGACTGGAGCTCAAACTATTAAAAAAGTTAGCGCTGGGTCTGATTTAAGGGTGTCAGAACACCTCAGACCTAAACCATGTTTCTCAAGTGGTTGTAATATGATGGCTGATTGGTGTATAGGCATTCATTTTGGCGTAGTTATTCCACTGCTACCTAGCTAAAAAACGCTTGATCATTGCCTCATATCAATCATTATGTTAAGCTAAAATGAGCATTTAGGAATTACTTTAGCAATGTTCCATAAATTTCTGCATTACCCTTTTACTTTTTGTGTTGGTTTTAGCTACTTTTAGCCTATCGGTTACTCTTGGCTAAAAGTAGCAGGTACTTAATTACTTTAGCTAACTATTAGCTGTTAGCACACCATTTAGACAGTGACGTTTTTCATGTTTTTCAGCGTAGTATAACCTTCAACCTAGCTTGAGTTGCTGGCTACTGTTTGCTAAAATTCATGGCTAAATGATTAGCGAGTGTATATTTATTTTATTGTTCATTACTTTAAGCTAAATTTATGTATCATTTTGAGCTAGTTACTACAGCTCCTACATGAGGCATCTTTTAGGTGTTTACTCTGTTCATTAATTTCTGAAAGCTATTCTGACTTTTTGCTCCTAGCTAATGACGTTAGCCCTTGATAATTAGCTAACTTAGACAGCTGAGATAAATCATTTTGTGCAAGAGCGGTTGACCCAGTTTGGAAGGATTTGCTCTGAATTATTCTCTTTGGTTTAAGAATTATATTTCCGATTAAGTAGTGCATCATAGGAGGTTGTAGTTATGTAACACATGCGTAAGAAGTTGTGTTCATTTTGTCACAACCAATGCTAGTTTGTTGTGTGTTTGACAGCTTCGGGCTGTTTGGCGTAGTAGGCCCCAGCAGAGAGTGAGTCAGCATTCGAGGGCCGCTCCATGCAGAATCACATATCACTGTACTACACTGTGATTCGGGGTTGTATTGTTCTGTCAGTCTGCATGTGGCTGAACTGCTCAGATCTGTTTCAGTAGCAGCCCACACACAGCAGCGTGAATGACACAGCTGTCCACTTCTCACAAATCTGTGTTACGAGCCTGAGTAAATGCTGTCAAATGATTTGTTGTGGTGTCCTGGTTGGAGCACATTAAATGGGTACACTTTGTCAACAGGGAGAGACACTGCCAGTTTTTTTTTTTAAGAGAGTGCTCTTGTTTTGAGAATTTACCCTCGTATTTCAGCAAGCGGAGGCAGGAATTCAAGACGGGACATCGTCGTGTTTTGTCAACTTCTTTCCCTTGTTTGTTTATGTGTCCTGTTCATCACTGAGATACAAATGACTTCCAACACCGACCGTAAAATTTCCTCTAATTTTCCAGTGGCAACACCAATTAGCTTAGCAATGAAAATGGCTGCTTCAGCCCATTGTGAATGTCAGACTGTGTGTCTAATGGCCGACTCATCAGCAGCAGCCATGGTTAGCAGTCAAAGGGAAGCTGCATCCATCTTCCCAATTGTGCCTAATGAGATATCGATCAGGAACATGCAGGTCTATCAATATTTCCATAGATTCCTCCCAGCACAGAGCACAAGCACAGACTGGCTACATGATAGCTGAAATACTGCAAACTGTACGTACTGTATGTGTGGGCCAGCAGGCTACATAATGATCCTAAACACCCAGTGTGTGTGTGTGTATTCTTCCTTTTTTGAGCTGCTTCCATCCCTGCACTGCTTTTTCTGGCTTTTGTTCCACTTTTTTTCACTCTCAGCCCACTCAAGCAAAGCTGTACCTTGATGCAGAGCACTGAAGGAAGGTCTCTTTGTGAATCTCTTTTCTGCCTTTATCTCTTTTCCTCACCCTCACCTCGTGTCTTAAACAGAGGCTGACAGACTTTGCTTTGCATGCGCTGCATGCTGGATTTGTGTGCTCACCTCTATTTTTTCTCTCTCTCTCTTTTTTTTTCTTGCTTCGTGTTAGCGCTACAATAGCTTCTGGATCCATCAGACGACGGGAGGGAACAGGTCGTAGCTGTGGCTGTGCTCTGTGTTCAGTCTGCGCTCTCCTGTGGTGACATTATCAGCCACCACAGGGGACGGACTACGACTTGTTGCGCTCGGTCTGACCTCCCCGACATGAACTCTGGGTTTCAAACTGCGCCTTCACATGTCAGCGAAAGCCCACACCGCAACATGAGCTGCTGAAGTTTACCATCTCTGCTTGGTTTTGAAATTGAAAACACTGCTTTTTTATCTCTCCTTATTTTTTTTACCCATCTTTTTATTCATGCCTCCTGCAGACTGCATTTAAATGGATATTCTTGCACTTTAGGGATGCAGCAGGAAGAAACAAATGGCCTGAATCACTGTAGAAAGGGAGAAGAGTTGTGTGTGTGTGTGTGTGTGTGTGTGTGTGTGTGTAGGCAGCAGAGCTTTGCACATCACTGCTTACCTAATGATTGGGGACTCTCAGCCCCTCAGCAGTCAGTCTTCATACATGTTTATATTAACACATGTTCCTGTAGGAAAGTCCCCTGACAAAAATCCCATCCAAGCAAATCAAATCATGCCTGTGAATCTCCAACACTCCAAACACCCCTCCACTTACGACTACTAAAGCTGTGTTAGGCAACATCAAATATTCAATATACATCTCGTCCCTCCTCCCTGTACCTACATCCTTCAAGCCTCTCCTCTCCTCTCATTTTCTGTTCCATGTGGCGTTTTCTCTGCTCTGGCTCTCATGTGCAAAGGTAGGGAGGTGATCTTTTTTTTTTTTAAAAAATGGCTCCCCCTCTGTTTCCCCCTCCTGTTTTTAAACATGGTGCTCACAGCGAGAGCAGCAATCAGACAGGCCTTCACACTTTCACTGGAGTCTTTAGATGTAGTAAAGGAAGGGAAGGAAGAGGAGGGGGACACACAAAGGAACAGAAATCCTTCCCTGTCGCATGCCGCTCCTGCTCCGCTGTCAAGGCCATAACATGCGTGCGCGTGTGTGTGTATGTAAAGGCATGAACATGTGAAGGATTTATAGTATGTTTCTTTGAATTTGTATGCCTCTGCACATGTTAGAGTGCGTACATTACCTCTATGGTCCCTCATGAAGCGTATGCGTCTCTCTGTGTTAGTGCGTACATGTGAATGGGCGTGTGTATTTACGTCTGGGTGTCTATCAAACCTCGGCACAGGAGAGACGACAGCATAATTGCCTGTCTGGGGCAACAGAATAAGAAACAGGCACTGGTGTAACAGACCCTGAGGACTGTTTCCTTCACACTCTGCTGTGTAAGAAGTCATTTCTGCAGCCCCTCAATGCTCAGTATTTTAGAAGGGATATTAAAGTCGAAGTAACATCACTTGAATCAGATTTGGCTGCGTAATTAGACACTTTTCCTTTTCATTGTTTCACCTCAGGAGTCAGACAAAACCTGAAAGACTCACATTCATAAGAGTTTATCATCCAATTAAACAGTTCCAGCTTGCATTTCAGGTTAATAATACAGTGAACAAATGATGCAGATCATCGGGGAAGCTCATCATTGCAGCAGCTCAGCTCACATTCCCTGAAATCTAGTGACAGAGTGTTAAAGGCAGGTTATTCTGGTTAAAATGATCTTTATGTCCCGATGGCAATCAATGCATGATGTGTTCTTAAAATAGAGTGAAAAATATCCGCTGTCTACAGCAGGAGAAAACATGGGAAAACACCAACCAATCCTAGCTATTAGGATCCAGTTTACTAGACCAATCGAATCCCATCCGGCCATTCGACATGTCTCCTGTGTGTGCACCAGCCTCAATTCATGCACATAACCATCCCGATTACAAGTAACGTAGTGCAAACAAAAACGATGGGCTGAGGACCGGTTTAAGTCTGTGGTTTTGAATTGGTCACTATCATATGGTCGCGACTCATGCATGTGAGCGGGGGCGTCGTTTTGGAGGAGCTCTAAGTGTGGGAGGGCGGGGGCTAAACAGAGTCCTGAGGAGATGCTACATTCAAATTCATTGTAGTTTTCCATGACAACCAACCCTTCCTTTAAAAGGACACTAGATTTTAGAAACAGCTGCCTTAAAACGGCCATTAGTTGGACTCTGGATCAGGGACTTCAGAGAGAAAAACAGTCTCATAATAAAGGAATCATAATCAACCAACAACAACAGTATTTGCAAACATGCTGCCAGTTTGAATAAGACGTCCCTTCTTGGGACAATGAATGCTAAAAGAATCTTTAACCCAAAGCTGGCTCAATACCTCCAAACAGCTTGTGGCAGCTCAGCTCACAGACCCACAGACTTTTGAGAAGAGCTTTGAAGAACTACATTTTTTATTGAATAAAAAAGCTTTTTTTGAGTGTTTAACCTGTTGAAATATATGTTTATTTTTCTTAAGATTAGGAGAGATTGAAATCTTATCTCAAAAGTTAATCTATAACTCAAAGCAAGCTGCAAACTTGCTAGAAAGCATCTTGAGATAAAGTTTGTAATGAATTGGCGCTATATAAATAAAGATTGATTGATTGATTGATTGATTGATTGATTGATAGGAGTAGCTTAGCTCCTGGTCCCTCCTTCAATTTTATGTCCATCCAAAAAGAGTGTTTAAGAAACATACTAATCAAAAATGTACTGTTTTGCCTGTGCTGAACAGAAGGTAAGTTAAAAAAAAAAACAACAACAAATCTTTAGCTCAAAGCTGACCAAACAAGCTAGTAGCAGCTCACAGTGTCATGTCTGTTAAATAAAAGCCTTAACAAAGAAAAGTACATGTAGCTTTCTTTACCTGCTTTTATATACAGAAAGTTTTCCATAAGACAAATAGACTTTAAAAACTGAACACAAAGTAAAATTTATAACTCAAAGCAAGCTGCAAACATGCTCGTACTAGCTTAGCTCACAGACCATTGAATTTTTTTTTTTCTCTTTAATGTTTTATTTAAGATTTTGATCACTTTTTTGTTTTAAATCAGACCTTTGTGGTAAATTCCGTGTACTTAATGAATGGATGTTGATCAAAGAGTGTGTCTTCTTCAGAGATAGTTTATTGCTGGTTGAATTTCTGTGTGTATATTCACGTGCAGATATTGACTTTGTTCCTCCTGACTAATGCTTTGGTCCGTCGATTTTTATGGGGGCAGCCTGAATTCAACTGTAAAGTATGTATAGAAGAAGTAGGTTACTATATTAAGTTTACCATGTGAGGGCTTTATTTGCACTCAACTCCTGCACTGCAGCCCACACAAACCGCCACAGGACAAAAAATATACTCTCCTTCTCTTCTTTATATGTGCATGAGTTTTGTTTGCCCACTCGCCTTGCATGACTGCATAAAACGTGGCTGCCACTCAAAACTGCATTCATACCCTGCAGTGGAATTGTTGTTGATGTTGGAGAGGAGTAATGATGGAAGTGCAAGCAGCTACTTCAGCACCATGGACAGGGCTTAGAGAGCATAACACCCAGACTGACTGCCTCCAGAGGGCCCCTGCAGGGAAAGTATCTGTGAGCCGCTTATTACAGGAGACAGACTGGAAGGAGTGTGCGCATTTGTAGTGAAAGTCTGTGCATAAACATGGAGGGATGTAAGATTGTGTTCATGGTTTTTGGAATGTGTGTGTTTGTATCAGAAGTGAAACAAAATCAACATGTGCATCACTTTCTATAATGTCTCATTTCCTTGTTTGAGTGCCCTTCCAGGAATGTGATGGAAAACAAAGCATCCATGAGGGCTTTGATTGACAGGTCGCTGCCAGACAGGAGGATAAGGATGGTGTCCAGGAGGAGAGAGAGAGAGAGGAGGGGGGTCAGATGATGGAGGCAGAATTCTAGTCAACACTCAGTGGCATGCACTTCAGCTAATGAGAGAGGCAAGGGGTCAGCTTCTAACTACACAGAGATAATGGCCATCTCCTGAAACCATGGCAACAGCAGCCAGCCATCCTGCTAACCCCCTGCTCCCTGCATCTCATGCTGCGCCCCGGTTTTACTTTACCCCAACCGAAATTAATTTATTTAAAAAAAAAAAACAGGGTGAGGGAAATGTATGCAGGCTTTTTGTCACCTAATGACCAGTGAGATTTTTTTTTCTTTGCATCTGCACCCTTACAGCTCTGAGACATGCATAAAACATTGCACCGCAGCCTGCACCTGAAAGCGCATCAAGTGTCTTTTTTTGTTCTTTTTTTTTTGTGGTCTTTCACCATGGAAGAGGTGCCAAATTGCCCACAAGAGTGCACCTCGTCTTACACAGGCACACTAATTTCGAGTTGTGAGAGAGTGAGACAAAGAGAGAAATTTGGATGAGAGAGAAAAAAAAGCAATAATGGAGCTGAATATTTAAAAAAAGAAGAGAATTTATACCTTTTAAAAAAGAAACATTTTAAAAGTAGGAATAGAGTTTGCAAAGTGGAGAAGAAGGAAAACCAGGTAATCGTTTTAAAAACAGGGGAAAAATCCTGCTGCTCTGGCCCGCCCCTTCCCAGTAGGAAATTCACACTACTACACTAATGCTACACTTCCCTGCTCTCTAAAATCCCCAGGGGGTACTGTGCATACGAGTGTTTTTATGTGTGTGTGTAGTGTGTATGTGAACCTCTGTGTGCTTGTGCTTCTTCATGTGAGTCTGCTGGAAATGGCTCGAACTTCTGACAACATAATTACACACAGACACACACACACACAAACACACGGCAGCTGAGGATGAAGATGTAGCTTGGAGTATGTGTGAGAGTGTGTGCTTAAGGAGCATGATATGGGCTTTAACACACTGACACATAGTCGCACACAAGCACATGCACACACGCACACACACAGGAAGCAGCCAGGGGAGAATGGACAGGCCTTGTAGTGGCGCATCAGCACCATGGACAGCGTCTGACCCATCTGAGTCCAATTAGAGCCACTGTGACCAGACAGGCAGTTAGGCAGACACTTAGCCTGCCGGGTTGGATGAGAATAGAGAGCCTTTGGTGTAATGGGCTGCAGGGAACACACACTTTTAATAAGAAGGCGGGGGCGGCTGGGTTTTAATGAGGGATGTGCTGGATTGTGGGGGTGTCATGTGGTCTCATATACCCTGTCTGACCATTAAGATCTCTTATGTGTGAACACGGTGTAATTTGCACTAGTTACATCTTCAGTGTTATGCAGTGATTGAGGAATAAAATGTGGGCGTGTAGTGCTCAGCGCTATGACTCCATCGTTGGTGTATAAGTTCACCCTCTGGAGGAAGTGCTTCCACTTCTGTTTCCAGAGCTTTATTGGGGATACGCAGCATTTGAGGGCAATGTTCTGTTCTGTAAAAGCTTTAGGGCGCCATATCATAGAATCCAGCTGTTATTGATGCTAGGAGCATCGTTAAATGCTCATTTAACAAGAGATTGTGTTGTTTTAAATGATTTGAAGCAATCAGACAACGCTGTTACTCTGTTTTGGTGTGTTATAGCCTCAAAATGCCATATGTTGTGCAAAACAGACTCATAAAAACAGCAACAACAACAAAAACATCACATTGCCAGAGTTTTGACGAGCCTTATTTAACAGGAACAAGCAAATCCACCATGACACATTGGACTGAACTTTTACACACTGTCAAAAAGCATAGGGCTGCTCATAAACTTCCTGAATGGACAGTTCAACTTAGTTCTCTCACGTGACTAACGGGACAGCCCTATGGCCGTTACTATGGAGACCCATAGCCCTTCTTGTTTCCAATATGGCCGCGCCAGTAGATTTGCTTCAAAGTTTCAGAAAGAGACGATCGAGGTCGCGGAGACTACGTCCATTTTTTATATAGACAGTTATTTTCCTCCAGAAAGTTGTGGATGAGAACCATCTAAAAACGCCCTGTGAGTTTCAAAATGAAAACAAACGTTAAAACCGGTCAAAACCAGATCAGAGCGCGAGCGCGGCTAGGAGTCAGCAGGTTTGGGAGCGCGGGAACTCCTCGGTCTCGCGACTCCCGCTGTTTGGTGTCCTGTGCCGGACTGCAGCCGGTGAGTGTTGACAGATGAAAGAGAGAAGGTACGCAGTCAACACCCAACAGGGTGAGCAGGACAGGAGAATATGGTGTATTCGTTACATTGAATAATTTTCGTCGGTTACTGTTATGAACTGCCCTCCTCTACGGCCATTTTTTTTGCTGCAAAAACTAAGCATTTCACCTGAAAGTAGCCGTTAACGTGTTTGTGAATATGTGACAAATCTTGTAACAGAAGCAGACGGCAAGTCATGGCGTTAGGTTAACGGCAAACAACCGCTGGACTGTGGAAAACCGTTAGCATAATTAGACAATGACACAAGTGACAAACCCTATGCAGGGGCTACTTTTACCAGGTAACGTTAAAACGGTGCGTCTGGTACATCTTTGTAAGCTAACTAATGGTAATTAATCAGGGTTTACGAAGATTTATCGTCCTTACCTTAAAGTAAGGGTCATAGTTTTACGTATGTCTTCAACCAGAAGCATTACTTCATTACTTTGCATCGTGTAAAAAGTTGTTCAAACGGAGAAAATAATGTAAATTGGGTCATTGTGCCAATGGGAAATGCTTGTAGCTGTTTCTGTCACAGCCTTAATATTTCGTCCTCAAAGCATTTCTGCTTCTTGTAGCCTATATTGACTTTCCACTCCAACAGTGTTAAGATGTTTTCTGTCATCATTTTGATGTTTTTAATCTCCATATTCTCCTCCCCATTACTTCTGTAGTAGGATAAGGTTTTAATCTCTGTCAAAACACCTGCAATTTGTCTTTCTTACACCCAACTTCGTGTTTTTTTGCAGGGTTTTATTGCAACATGAGTTTTCATTTTAATTACAATTTTTACGGCTGTTTTCATACGTTTTTTTTCTCGTGCAAAGTAATTATTTTCATTCCTGTAATACTTGCAGCACATCATTCTCTTTAATTTATTCATTCTTTGGGATACTTAATATTTTCCCTTTAGAAGTTTGAAAACAGTCTGATTTAAAATCATTTTTTCAGGGCTTTCTCTCTCTGTTGTATGTCTTTATTTTCAGATCAGTAACTTCTTCTCTCCTCTTTGTTCCTCCCTCTCCTCTCTGCATAGCTGTTCTCAGAGGAACCGGTGTGAGCGTGCAGACGAGCCCTACCGCTTTGCCGCCTCTCTCAACCAGTGTGTAAAGGCCAACGTTTACCCAGACAGCATTGCAGTGTCCGAGCCCAGCGTACCTGTAAGTCTGCACTCACACACACACAAAGTATATAACTGCTTATACACACAAAGTGCGAAAACACCAGCTCCCTCAACCACCACTTGCACACATTACAATGAAAAATTAGCTCCCATTTACATATTCCCTTCCCACGTACAGAGGCAGAAGATTTTAAATGATCCCACATCGCAGTTTGCCTCGTCTTGATTGTGCTTGATGCATAAACATTAGATGGGAAGGTTCATAAGAGCTCTATGTGGGCGTTGTGGCGTGCATATGCTCACTTGGTAGCAAGCAGTCAATATGTGTGCCAAGACATGTTTGCGTGGGTGTGTGTGTGGGTGTAAAAGTTGTCCGAGTGCAGCTGAGTACAGTGCAGAATTTCCACACGGACTGACAGAAAGGAGAGGGAGAAAAAACAGGCAGATTGAACATCAGCGGTGAAAGATTTAACATTTCCAAGTTCTGGCGAGTGCTGCACATGATCACGTGAGGACGGACACTTAAGTCCTAAAATACCCTCGCTGTGAAATTTGCAGTTTGTCCAAAATGTAGAACTCGACATGTTCAAGTAATCAGGATTGGTTTGTCATAATCACAATCACAGTTATGCAAAGAAAGGCAAAGTTAGGAGCTAAATTATACATTGTCCTGCACTCATTCTTAGTGATGATTTGGCAGGCGCGTTGTTTTCTACCTTTCCATCCAGCTCTAGAACATCCGTGAACACACACAGGTCAGTGTTTGAGTTATACCGATGCTTGGATTATTGTTTTATCAGCCTGTCTGGGTGTTAACAGTCTCCACAGAAAGTTTTATGTGACAGGTTGTTGGCAGCACAATGCTTCTCATGCAGACGCTGATGCTGCTGTATGAGACATTCAGGGCCTTGACAAAGCGGCACAGAGAGAGAGAGAACAAGTCAACAACTGTGCCGTAAAAAACGTCTGCAGCCTTCAGTGGTCTTGACAGCAGGAAACCTCTCTTAAACAAATTTTAGACATGCACACACACCCTGCATGCTCCACCTGTGCACAGTGACATCACTATTTCACCACAAATACGTGCATACCTCGTCACTTTGCATCCAGTGAAAGGTTGTCTTGAACAAAGAAAAGTAGAGTTAAAAGGACGATCTGCTCTTTATTTGCATCCAACACAAATGCACTCCTTAGCAGGAGTCACATCTTTATGACAGTGGGTTATGGTGCTCATGGGAAATAGAGTCTTTATCCCAGAAAAACGCTTGAACTCAGCCAGAGGTGTTAGGGCAATCAACACCAAACAGTTAGTCCTCATGGAGCTTTTAAGTTTTAATGGACACATATAACACCTAAAAATTGAACATAAAAGATGTTGAAGTGTTAAAATCTGCAGTTTGCCGAGTGTACGCTTAAGGATGGCTCTGGAAGTACAGAAAACTACACACACACCTAGCAAAAAAATAAAACATTTTCACAGCAATAAGCATGTTTACAGCCTGCAAAAATGTCTCCCGTCGAAAATAAGAGATTTCTTTAAAGCTTAGTTTGAGCTGGGTGTGTTCTAAGATTCACACAACTTTGTGCAGACAAATGGCATCAGTTTAGCAGCCTCGCCCCCTCTCGCAGTCCTTTTCAAGCTGAAAATTTCCATGTTGCATACATCTGAAAATTTATAACTTCCCCATGGAGACGCACGGACGAACAGGAGCTCCTCGTGTCCAAAGTACAAAAAATACTTGCATTTATATGATTCACTGCACAGAGATCACCATGGTAACCATGTGATGAACAATTCCAGGGGTGAAATTGCTGCCAAACTCGGCAGTTATGGGAACGGACGCCACACGGAGTGTTAAAAAGTATAAAAGCCACATGCCTGTTAGCCGGTTGTTGCCATGTGTTGCTATTTTTCTTCTGCTACGATTTTGTCAGATCATGTTTTTGTCAGATCACGTTTCGTCATGTGATATTTCTGTCTAGATCGGTGATGGGACAGAATCATTATGTGTGTGGTGAACTGTGTTGAGATTATCGGATTATCAGTACAATCAAACTGTTCAATGCCTGATTTTTGATCTTCATGTTTGGGCTCTCTAACAGATAAAAAAATCTCTTCAGATTTAGAAAATCCTTTTGCGTGTACCCCCATTAAGTTGAGCAGTTTTGTCGCTGTGCTTTTTCAGCTCTGTATTTACATCTCCAGAACAAGCATGCGCTTGTAATCTGTAAGTACTGGCACTCTTCAGTCTGTTTACAGAGATATTTGGCACACTTTCATAGAATATTCTTCCAGGCATCAGGGTCCAGGATGTAATATTTTCTGTCCAACAAACAGGCAGCAGCTTCCTCAGGACCTGTTCCATCAGAGCAGCCACACACTCGTCTCCTTACACCAGGGCCTCAGAGGACCTCGCCCTGTTGTCCGGTTTACAAACAGCTGTTTATCAGACACCCTGTCAACAGTGATGTTTTTGTTTCCATGTCAGCCACTTCAGCAACGGGGTCA
Source organism: Labroides dimidiatus (assembly GCA_030710495.1). Lineage (NCBI taxonomy): Eukaryota > Metazoa > Chordata > Actinopteri > Labriformes > Labridae > Labroides > Labroides dimidiatus. The sequence goes on along the minus strand of CM061151.1, from coordinate 5,960,038 downwards.
TCTCACAAGTCCAGAATCCCCCAGGGGCTGACAGCTATCTCCATGACAACACTCACCTCCTCATGTGGACACAGGCAGCGCTAGAAACACAGAAATCAACCCGATCAACTTTACTGCAACTCTGGCACCAATTAAGCTGCGAAGAACGTCCACCGAGCCCTTCAAGGGAGGAGAAAAGAGCAAACGATTCACGCTCTGAGATGAGATTTCTCTGTTGCTGCGAGTTTTTGAGTGTTTATCTGTATATGTGTCTTGACAGAAAGATAAGAGCTAATTAATGTGAGAGGTAACTCAGGGAATTCTCCATCGAACAAAAGACATTGATTGCTGAGATTGCTGTAATCAAGGATCTCACCTCCGAGTGGAGCAACACAAACAGGGTGAGAGTAAACAGAGGGAAGACAGAGAAGAATTCATACCGGCGTAAGCCAGCTAACAAGGGGGAGCATGTAGTCAGCTGCAGAAACAGTCAGCATCTTGAGAAAAGTCCTACTGTTAAGCTGCTCAGCTGCCTCGCCTGTCCCAGTCGCCCCGCGGTGTTTAGTGAGAGGCAGATAAAACAAAGAGAAACTTCAAACACTATGGCCCAAAAATAACAGCTAATGGAACAAGGCTGTGAAATGCCATGGTGATAATTATCCAGGCTGCCTCTTTTGGCTGGAGAGCCCGAATCGCACACACACACACGCAGTGCGTGCAGAATACATTTATTTATAGGCAGAGCAGCTGAACGCTCCAGCCCCGGTGTCACTGCTCTCCAGAGAACGACTTCAAACGCCTCTGTGAGCATCTGCATGTGTGTGCTACATTACATCGTGTGTGAGTGTGCGCTGTGTCGTTTTCTTTATTTCTGCTTGTGTTTCATGTAACTGTGCATCCTTGTGAGAGACGACGTAAGAGGACGTAAAAATAGAACGAACAAAGTTATCATTTCCTCCTCTCCTTCTGCTCAAATGACCACTAACTGAATCCGATTCTGTCTCTACCTCAGGACTGATTTTCTGTGCACTCAAATTGAAGATTAGAATCTAATCACAGCCTTATTTTTCTTATTATGGTGTTGATAGCGTTTTTAAGGAGCAGCAGCGCTTCTTGGCAAAGTGGACGGAAAGCTTTGCCAGCAGCAGAGTGTTCTTTTTACATTCTGTTTGGAGCTTATTACTCAGCTGCCTTCAAGCTGCTATGGTTTTAACATTTTCCCTATCATATCATCTTGCTCACGCCACAGCAGTTGATGTTTTCCGGGTAATTTAAGATTGCTGATGCCTAACAGATGAACCTGTTGTATCATCACATGGGCACAGCTGACCGAGCTTTTGCACATCTGTAGTGTGAAAGTGACAGAGCTGGAGAGCAGCTTTGTCAGACGTAGCTTGATCTGAAATGCACACAAACAGAATTTATGATTTTTGTCATTTTAATAACAGTAAAAACAAATTTTCTCTTAAAAAACATTAGAAGAATAAACTGTAACCAGATATGATAAGAAACTGTATCTATTCTGCTGTACCAAGTGTTCTTAACTGATGGCTTCTTGTCTAATACAACCCATATGCAGCTAAAGAAACAAGTTTTTTTTGCTAATCTTGCCTTTTTTTTTTTTAGTAAATTTAAGTCTTTGATGGAATCCATCAAAAAAAAAAAAAAATAAAAATAAAAATAAAAATATCTATATATATATATATATATATATATACATATATATATATATATATATATATATATATATATATATATATATATATATATATATATATATATATATACAGTGGGGGAAATAAGTATTTGATCCCCTGCTGAATTTGTAAGTTTGCCAACTGCCCTGGGAAATTCACACACTCTAATTTTTATGGTTGTTTACTGGTTATAAATATAGACAGAATATCAGTTGAAAAGGCATAAAAACACACAGTATAAAAGTTATAAATTGTTGTGCATTTTATCAAGTGAAAAAGTATATTAGTATCAGCAGGGGATCAAATACTTATTTCCCCCACTGTATATATATATATATATATATATATACGTTAAATGTAAGATGTTAATACTATTTAGGGCAAAGTTTCAGATTGTGAGGCTAGCAAGTGTTTGAGTATTTCAGAAGCAAAAGGAACACGAGATGTGCTCAATTTGTGATGTCACAAATTGGTGAATAACTTTTAAAAAGTGTAACAAACACAACACTTTCAAATCAAAAAAGTTCTCAGTATTCAAAGTGTACAGAAGTATTTTATTGTCATATTCCTACTGGTATTACTCCCAGAAGCGAGAGGAAGATAAGATTTGCTCACTTTGTGATGTCACAAATTGGTGAACGTCTCTAAAAGAGTGAAAAAAACCCACAAAACCTTCCAAATCGAAAGATTCTCAGCTTCTAAGTGTACGGAATTATCTCATTATTGTCGCTTCAATAGAGAAACTTTGGTTAACTAAATGACGATGACTTTGTTGTGGCAACAGTGGAGGAGGCTTCCAGAGAGCTGGCCAATTGAAAGAGTAGTAGTAGTAGTAGTAGTAGTAGTAGAGAGTTCATGAGCGGTAAACCATGAAAATTAATCACAGAGCTGAGGGAGGACAGTAAAAAGCCTGAAAAAGAGCATATCATCTTCTGTTTAAATGCAGTTTTTCTGGGCATAATGTTTAATTCTCATTCTTTTAGTAAAGATATTATTTTGAGTTTCTGTTTTCACTCTCAAAACCATTACTAACTCTTACTCCTGTCAAGGGGTTTTCTGATCTCAAAAAAATCAACCTAAAGCTTAAATAATGACATATAAAGAATTATGGCCATCCTCTGCAGAACAGACTTTGTCCCAATCTACTTTTTTAACCTTGTCATCATGTCCCGCGTCTTCTTTTCAGCTGCTGGTGAGGGTGAGCCACGTTCCGGACCTTTCCGCAGGCATCACCTGCTCCTTTGGGAACCTGACGGAGGTGGAGGGACAAGTTAACGGGAACCAGATACTGTGCGTGTCTCCTGCTGCCAAGGATGTGCCTCTTATCCCCACAGACCAAGGTACACTTAACAATCAGATACAAGAATACTAATCTGTTGAAATATTTGTGCCTCCAGAAGCAGAATTTAGTAAACTGATCTGATCTTGGCAGTAAGATTAGAAGGCAGTCCCCATTTGTTCCATCTGTCTGTTATTTATGCTGCACTGGGCTGCTGATCTGCTCATCCTCCCAAACGTCTATATTGATTCAACACTCCCAAGTTCAAGCAGGCCTCCGTCTGCATAACAAGCTCCTGCTGATCAAGGATCAGTCATCTGTCTGTGAAGTGTGCCACACACAAGGCCAAGCCCCATTAGAGCTGATGGAGGACCAGATTATGGTCTCCTGGCCTGTGGCTGAGCTGCAGATCACCACATTACTGCCCTCAGATTGGACTAATGGGCAGCAGTGTGCCATGCAGTTCAATCAGCTGAGGGACGACGGCAGTGCTGATGGAGTGGATTAGAGTGTTATCATAGCCAAGTCAACGGCTTCTTGTTTGCTTTAAAGTCAGCCCTGATGGGTTTGCACATTTAATGTAAAAAAACAAATATTTGTTAGAAGTGACGAGTAGCACTCGATAGACATGTCACTTCCTGTATCCACCAGTTTTCCCCATCGGGCATAAAAACACTTAGTTTAAAGGCTTAATGTTGCAAACGCCTAAAGTGAAGCCCTCAACTAATTAAATTTCATTCATTTGTCGAGAGGTAGTCATAATCTTTTCATAAACTGATCAGAATATAAAATTTTACATGTAAACAGTGTCTCTAAATGTCTTCAAGGTGTGTTCTTTATGCCCATGCTCAATGCTTGTCTGTACTGTTTTTTTTTCTTCCCTCATTTTTTTAATATGCTAACGTGTGTAATATGTTATAAGAAGCTCTCTTCGGCTGTCAAGCTTTTCGTTTTGTTGCGAGCAACATCCCTTATTTCGCATGTCACAACGCTTCTCTTGTGAGCTCATCACCCCGATTTTATCCTCCTTACACTGGCTCCCTATATGTTGGTCTGGTACATGAGGTCCTTGTGGAGGGGTCTTTTAAAATTTATTTTATATATTTTTTTTAACTTATTGTCTTATTATTACACACTTTTATTGCTTTTTATTATGATCTTGTTTTATTTATTGCTTGTTGTTAAGCTGTCTCTAAAGCACTTTGTAACTTTGGTTGGAAAAGTGCTATATAAACAAAGCTGATATGTAGGTGTAGGTAAACACCAGATACAGTTACATCATATGCAATGTGATCACTTAAACCAATATAATAATAATAATAATAATAATAATAATAATAATAATAATAATAAATAAACTTCTTTTATTTGGCACTTTTAAAAACCTGGCTATAAAGTGCTTTACAAAGTAAAAATTAAAAATGAAAAAATAAAAGAGAAACGTGTGGAGGACAAGAATAAATGGTAAATGGACCAGTACTTATATAGCGCTTTTTCTAGTCTTACCGACTACTCAAAGCGCTTTACACTGCTAGCCTCATTCACCCAATCACACCACATTCACACAGATGGCCGACTTAAGCTAATCAGACCACCGTTAACACTAACACTCACACCACATTCATACACCACTGAACAACAGTGGGAGCAACTTGGGGTTCAGTGTCTTGCTCAAGGACACTTCGGCATGTGACTGCAGGAGCTGGAATCGAACCCACAACCTTCTGATTGTGGGGCGACAACTCTACCTACTGAGCCACAGCCGCCCCGAATAAAAATCTCAAAATTAACTGAAGAAAATACAGTAATATGTAAAGGGCAAGAAACCACCAGCAAATAAAAGGAAGATGAATATCAGAAATAAAAAAAAAAAGACAAAAGATAGAGGATCTTAAATCCTGCCTGTGACTTTCAGCCTGTGCAGTTGTTAAAAAAGGATTTGAAGTGGAACATAGTTAAAGTTTAGAAAAAAAAGTTGATGAAAACTTCAAGTCTCAGGAAAAAAATATGCTAATCACTTCTAATATACTATTCATAAAAACCTGCTGACCTTTCAAGCATTCCTCCAGCATGTTTCAGTAAACAAACCACTGCAGATCTGGCATTTATTTATTTGCAGACACATATATCATTATGAATACTAACACCTGTTGTTTGACAGTAAATACTTGTCGTTTGCAAGCCAAGATGGCTGCAGGCGGTCAAAGCCAAACACCCTGAATAATATATAATGTGTGTGTGGAAATCAGTGTGTGTTTTGGGGGTTCAGTAATCTCCCTCCCTGTGAGTAAATGACAGGCCTGTTTGCCCAGAGCTCCCATAGGGACCGCTGCATCAGGCACTAATATGAATGTTCTCCCCTAGGTAAATGTCATCCAATCCCCCAGTAAGCTCTTCCTCCATCAATCTAACTATCCATCCATCCATGCTGCCATTCCTCTCCCTCCATCCGCCTTCTTTCTCCTCCTCTGACCACCTTTCCCCCTCTCCCAGCTGGTTTTACCTCCCCTGAGGTCACTTCCTCCTTACCCCATTCAGCTATCCTCTTCCATCTTCTGTCCCCAAGCAGGCATTTTCTATCTGTTGCACATCGACGTAGATACTGGAGTGGGCATGACCTTAGGAGAGGAGAGGAGGAAATGAGTACAGGAAATAGGGTTTAGAGTGCAGAGAGGAGAGAACAAGAGGGAGAAATTATAAGAAGAGCAACAGATCAGGAGGATGTTGAGCTTGAAATTAAACAGAAAAAAGTTGGCACACTCCTCCAGGAAAGAAAACCAGAATCCTAGAGGAGGTTTTGCATGAGCAAGAACTCTGTACGACTCTGTTTGCAGGATCCGGTGAGACTGATGTGTAACAGTAGAAGTCAGCCATGAGCCTAGCTTGCCTTGCTAAACAGACTTGCGTGAAACAGAGCCTGATTCCCAACAGGTGCTGCGGAGAGAACGGGGCACAGAGGGTCATTCAAGCCTCCTACACACTGAATGTCATCTGAAATTCAGCCTGTTCTACACACACTCACACACATATTTATAGAGTCTGTATCCTCACAGGGAGAGATAAGAGGCTGCTTTTCAAAGAGAACAGACACATAGCCAGCATTCTGTTTGAAACAATGCAGGGAACCTAAATCTGATCAGATTAAAAGGCGGTATGAGAGAGAAGTTTTGCTGTCGTTGTGCCATCATTCTTTAGATTTAGCTTACATAAATACAGTTCAGTTCCTCACGAACATTTCCTTTCTATTATTGACAGTTTAATTACCTTTAAGTCAACATTAACAGCTCAAGAAACTCCTCAGCACATGATTGACTCGCGCCTTCTGTTAAACATACTTACTGTGTTGTAACTACAATAATACTTGGCTGTGATTGGATAGGACACTAGTTTGCACTGAGGACTTTCTGTTCCAACCAAACCATGACCTTCTCCTTAACCTAACTAGGTAGTGTCAGATCTAGCTGTGTATTCGCAATAGGGCTGTGACTAACACTAATTTTCATGATCAACTATTCTATCGATTATTCTCTTGATTAATTGAGTAGTTGTCAGAAAAAATGTCATGAAATGGTGATGATGCCAGTGTTGGTCAGTGAAGACCAAGATGACATCATCAAATGAATCATTTTGTCCACAAACCAAAGATATTCAGGACTGTCATAGAGAAGTAAAAGAAAATATTCACATTTATGAAGCTGAAATCAGAGATTTCTTATTACTTTTTCTTAAACAATTACTTAAACCCATTAATCAGTCATCAAAATAGTTGACAATTAGTTTAGTCATCAAGTAATAATTGATTATTTGATTAATCATTGCAGCTCTGTTTCCCCTTGGCAAGAATTTTGTGATACAATCAGTATCACGATGCGCACTGCAGAGATTGTAAAGAGATCCTGATCTCAATGGTTTATTGACCTGATCAAATAAAGGTTAAATGACAAAAAAATCAAATTTAATATAAATAAATGTATCACAGCAATATAAGCACAGGAAGCACATTTTTACAGCTCTGTTCAGTGGCCTTAGTTTTTCTCTCAACACTTTAAACATGGGTCTAGTTCTTGAGCCTCGTACACACTGCAGAGGTGACAAAACATAAATATCACCCTTCGAAATGAAAATATATGAAAGCCATTTATAAAGGAGGCAAATAGCTGCAGAATGATAAAATTACTGCCAACTAGTGGTTGGAAATTGCTTGGTTTCTTAATTTTTGAACAATAAATGAAGAAAAAGGCCACCAGTTTAACTTTAGTGGTTGGATCACACAGCCAAGTAACTGAAGCAGGAAGGGGAGAGGCTTTGAATATAGAATAGAATAGAATAGACTTTAAAAGAATTATCTTTTATTGACCTCCTATGGGGAAGTTTTGCTGTAATAGCAGCAGCAAGAAAACAAAGTGCCAAATGCAGCAAAGAAAAAGTGAAAATAGTAATAAGAACTCAAGACATTTTCGCTGTGGATGGATACTGGATGCATTCCTCACTCTTTTTTCCACTGTCCTGTCCTCTAAATGTATGGTCATGAAAAGGTAAAAAGAAGAAAACAACTTAAAGTACTGATATTGTGCTTTTGAGAATGAATAAACTATAAAGAAAGAAACATGTAATGGCAAAACTCAAGTATCAAAAGGTTTACGGGCTCATCTTATTTTATTTTGAGTGTGTTGTACGTCGCTTTGGACAAAAGTGTCTGCTAAATGAAATAGTAGAATTGTAGGTTCAATGGGCTTTATATTTAAGGGGTAAAAACCATAGACTGTATATTATATGAACTAGTCTCCATGATGTCACTTATGTTTCTGAGACAGCATTTTTAAGCGAATTCTCGTAGGAGCCATATTGGAAATGAGATGGGCTTTGAGCCTCCTTGCTAACAGCTACAGGGTGCCGACCAGAAACAGCTATGATGATTCTGAAGTCAGCAGGCAGCTTGTTCCAGAGAGACAGACCAGATATTTTAAAGAATCCCAAATGTCAGAGCCCAAAGGCAAGCAAGCCGCGGCCATTTCTCAACATTATCATGCACTTGGTTAGGTTTAGAAAACATGATGGTTTGGTTTTATATTTGTGACACTAAGTGATTTCTAAAGTATGCAAATAATACAATAGGTTTGGGACTGCACCTTGGTATTGCATTAACAGGTTATCAATGTTGATCTGTTGTCTTTCAGATTGGTCGGGCGTTGAGCTCAGACTCAACTCTAAGGAGACGGGTCAGATGCTCATCAGCACAGAGGTCAAGTTCTACAACTGCAGCGTCCACCAGCTGTGAGTATCTCTCTCTGTCTCTCTTCTTCTCTCATTCATTCCCCCTCTCATTTACAAAAACAAAGCCCCAGACCTGCTGCCCAAAAACCACTGGATCAATGCTTTGGGAATTAGTTACAATTTGTCCTTAACCTAAGCCGGCTCCCAAAATATCCCCTGTAAAGACTAATGTTATCTGATCGCTGGCTGCTCCCCGAACACCATAACAGGAAGTTTTGGCTAATGAAGCCTTCCCCTCAGACACGCTGCTGTACTAAGCACGCAGCTCTCTGCCTAACCGGGGATTTCATGCCTGTTTTCATGCCGTGTCTGTCACTGATTGAGCGATGCTGGATTGAATCCCTGTATTAGAGATCTCAGTGTCTGGGGTGCCTTTGCAATTGCTCGCTTCACTCCAGTGTGGCAGATTCTGTTTGTGCGACATCCAAAAGGCCTTGATGACTTGGGAGTATCACATGAAGAAGACTAAGGACATCACAGCAGAGACGCTAGCAGGGGGGCAGATATCTTAGCGCGTCACATTAGCCTTTCTCTATCCCCTCGGCATTGAAACAAAATGTTGCAGCTACTGTCTCCTCTGCCAGATAAAAGCTGGCAGTGTTGTTCTGCCTCTCTCACTTGCTCTAACACAAAACACACACACACACACACACAAACACAGTGCCCTATAGCTTCATATGGCTGTCTGATCTCTGAAAGCACAGAATGCAATTACCAGCTCTCACATCAGCCCAGTTAATCGCCATCGACAAACATACACATACACACACACACACACACAAAGAAAGATGCATACACTTGAAAAGGGCATACGCTCTCCCTCACACGCTCTGATGCCAGCTCTCTCTCTCTCTGTCTCTCTCTCTCCTCCTCTAACACACTTACTGTACTCTCTGTTTGCCAGGAGGTGAATCAGCCCCATTCTTCTGAATTAGTGCGCTCGCCACACTTCCCTCCCATGCTTTTGCAGCGATTAATATTTCACAATAAGCAAGTGTGTGTAAGTCAGAAGGTATTTCAGCGAGACAGGGGAAGAGGGAGGGAGAGCCAAGTGGGACTACAGTGCACAACAACAACAACTGTTCATCAACACGCACAGTGCAGTAAACACCATTACAATTTATTAAACCTGTGTGTTGTCTTTATTACAGAGGCAGAAGGTTTTATAACTTAAAGCCTCGGGCTGTTGCTTTCTGTTTTCTTATTGACTTGTCCATGAAGTTTAAAGTGTAAAGTACCAAAGTGCCAAACTGAAGGAGAACTCTGAGGTGATTTAAAGAAAGTAATTAGCCAATTAAGACTTTATTTGGGTCTTTTAATATCTTTATTATGTTAATAGGACAGTGAATAGAGGAACTGTAGAGAGAGAGAGAGAGAGAGAGAGAGAGAGAGAAGGATGACATGGAAAAGGCAAAGAGCTGAATTTGAACCCAGGCCATCTACTTCAAGGACTGTAGACCCTGTGTATTGGGCATGCAACTCAAACAGTTCTACATTGACTTCTGCCTCTAAAATACTAAAAAAAAAGCTTGGATGCAAAATGAAGTGTTCATAAAAACTGATTTTGAGGGGTAGATGTGGCCTACTGGATTAGGTCCTGCCTCATGAGGTTAGCCCTCTCAGAAGTTAAGATGGGAAGAGACTTATTACTTTGTGAGAGACTGCGTGAGCAAAATGTCCAACAATTTCAGAATAACATGACATTTAAAAAAAAAACTGAAAAAATGGAGCTGCGCACATCTACTTCAGGTGTGAATGAGAGGAGAGAGAACACCAAGTATTGCAAAGAAAACTGAATAAACGAAATTCTGGTGTTTGACTTTTATTAAACAGAACATCTTTTTCACTTTTGCAGAGTAACATAACAAAAATTAAACTGCAAAGAATTTAGGATTTCAGTGTCTACAGTGCATAATATTGTAAAAAAATCCAGAGATTGTTTAGACAACACTAGATGACCATGAACCCTGAGCTCTTGGGCTGCACTGCACTAAAAACAGGCATGACTCTGGAGTGGAAGTCACTGCATGGGACTCAAAATCACATCTCGAAAACTGTTGTCTGGGCGCTCAACTCGGTGCTACGTTTACAAATGCAGGTTAAAACTGTACAACACCGTGAAGAAACCTTATATGACATCCAGAAAGATATAAGACAAATGAGCGCTCATGTCAATTATGTTTTCAAAAATCTCTAAGAGTGACGTACTTTCCTGCTTTTGATTTGATTAAGTCTTTTTCAGCGTCTCTCGGGCACACTTTGTTCCCCTGTAGTGACAAAAAAACACATACCTACATATTATACATGCTAAAAAAAACCTCTCACACTCCTAACAGCAGGGATTTACACTGACACTTCAACAATGCAGGGATAATGGTAATTGCAGGATCAAGCTGTGCCAGTGTCTTATTTGTCCTCATTACTCATCGTTCCTCTATTATCTCGCTCCCTCCGCCTGATTCTGGTTATAAGGACTAATAAGCAGCCCGGTGTTCATACATATGACACGCAGCATTAAAATGCCGCAGTAAATATACGCAGGGCAGAGTTGGCTTCAGCCGCATTTAGGTCCCGTGCCAACCACAAGGGCACAACAACAGCAGGTGCCCACTTGTGATCTGAACTCATTTCCTCTGTGGCACTTCCCCCCACTTTGGCAAACTCCATGCTTCTCCTTGACTCTGCTGCTTTTTTTTTTTTTTTCCCCCCTAACTCTGTGTGTGTTCGTGTGTGTGTCTGTGCAGGTGTCTGTCATGTGTGAACAGTGCCTTCCGCTGCCACTGGTGCAAGTACCGCAACTTGTGCACCCATGACCCCTCCAGCTGTTCCTTCCAGGAGGGACGAGTCAACGCCTCAGAGGTGGGTGGAAGAAAAACACACACGTGTGCACAAAACATGCACATGATCAATCAAGCTAGCGTGTCTTTCTCTTTATTTCCCATCTTCCCCCTCTCCCTCTCTCTCTCTGCCTGCATCCTGCTCAGTGTTCCAGCTCGCTGTCAGCCTCGGGGCATGTCTTCAGAAAGACAGCCATCTAAGCTCTTCTATTTCCGCATTGGCGTTTCTCACTCAGCGCTCTTGTTCTCTGCAGCAGCAATTAACACTCTATTATCTGTGGAGTTATTGAGCTTAGCGTGTCTTAACAATGACACAGGCTCACTTTGACCGTGTCAGTCACCGCAGGAGGAACAAACAGTTTAAAATATGCCTGAGTGCATGCTGATTTCTGCAGTTTCTTTGCTCCTTGAACAGAACTTGTTGGGTATTTGCTTTCTTATACTTCTCTTCTTTATTTGAAGACCAACAAACTGCTTCTTTAGCTATCAAATTAACACTACATAGGGATCTACTGTCTATGCCAGGGGTCGGCAACCCAAAATGTTCAAAGAGCCATATTGGCCCAAAAAAAACAAAAACCATACCTGTCTGGAGCCGCAAAAAATTAAAAGCCTTATATAAGCCTAATATGAAGGCAACATAGGCTGTCAGTATATTAGCTATATAAGCCTACTATTAAAATGAAAGTAGGTTACAAATAAAAAATGAGGGTTCATGATTAAATGTTTATTTTCCTGGCAGCACATCCTGGAGAGAATGACACACCACGTGACTACTCTGCTGTACCATATTTGGAGCTTCAAGTTTAACTTCCATTACAATATTAATGTTTTATGTTTTGTTGCATTGATTAAATTGTAGAAATACAAGTGTGGCGCCCTGAGGTATCATTGGGTTGAGAATAGCAGAATAGCATCGGTGAATGGTTTCCCACGCTTTATTATCTCCCGGGCTGCTACAAAACTTGCAGCAGTAGTAGAGTTTTGAGATGCAATCCACTTCTTGAAACTTTTTTTGCGATCCTCTAACTTTTCCACAAGTACTGCAATTGCACTTTTTCTCTCAGTCCCAACTGGGTGCTCGGCTGCAAATATAGCATGTTTTACCTGGAAATGTCGCTCCAAATTGCCCTTCTTGTTATTTGACAACTTCTCATTGCAAATCAAACATGCAGGCAATCCTTCAGCACTGGCAATGAAAGCAAACTATTCTGTCCATTCTTCCTTAAATCCTCTGTTCTCAACAGCAATCGTTCTCTTTTTCCCTTCCCATGGCCCGTGACACACCCGTTTGTTTACAAAAGCCACCTGCACTGTCGCATGCTATGAAGCAATTCTGCTATTTGGTGCAATTCTGAAATTCAGAATTTATTACATACATTTTTACAGCATAAGGATATTTGTGTCAGCCCCCCCCTAAAGAAACCATATTAAAACAACAACAACAAGAAAAAAAATCATTCTTTTTCCATTTTCACACATTTTTGAAAAAGCTCCAGGGAGCCACTAGGGGGGGTGCTAAAGAGCCGTAGCGGCTCTGGAGCGGCAGGTTGCTGACCCCTGGTCTATGCTAATAATATAGGCTTGAAAATGATGCATTTCCTTGATCAGAAATCAAAAAAGATATTAACATGCATGTCTGGGAAAAAGTTTCATCCTCTCTAATTTTTAGGTATTATTTAAGTTTTATTTATTTATTAATTTATTTACATTATCGATTCTTTATTTACTCAGAGGAACTTTCTCATCAATGATTGTCATGTTTCAAATTTTTTCCCTCTGAAGAGAAGGCTACTCTTTGACTTGATGTCAATATTTCTTTCCATATTCCCACACCTAAACACAGAGTAATAAATAAATAAAAGTCCAGATTGATCAGTCGTCCGGTTATGCGTACCATATTAATGTAACAGAAGTAGAAAAATAAAGAAGTAGAAAAATTAACAAGAGAGATTGCACTGCCTTCCAGCAAATGGGTTGAAGTGCTGAAGCTGAAGGATGAAAGTAGTGTTACAAAGTAGAAAATGTGTCTTTGTTCCTGAATGTTTTGATTAGTTAATCTAAACAGTTGTGTGAGATAAAAAGGTTTCCATGGTGACCTGCTCGTGAGGCTGCTTGATTTCAGCAGCTGCTGTTTAACTCTTGCCTGAGACGGTCAATGAACAATTGGTTCTATGGTGAAAACAAGGGTCTGATTCTCCTGTCCCTGTACCAAAACCGTCATAGCCATCAAAAAAGCAATGGCACCGTGAGCACCCAAAGGCTCTGATGAACACAGTGATGTGTTTTTTGTCTTTCATTGCAAAAAATATAATCAGGGCAGCGGATTAAAAAAGTGGTTAAGAATGGCAGAGAATTCTGATCAAATATAACATTAGAGTCAATGAGAGCCAAAACATATTTCGTCTCACGTTTGGCCATTTATTTGCCAAATGGTACGATCCTTTGCTTGGATATCCCCTTACTTAAAAGCAGGAGAAGCCAGTGAATGTTTGGGTGCCTTATTTATGTCTGTGGGGTGAAGTTTGTGGGTTTTATAGCAGTTTGTTCAGGAGATTTCTTTGGCTTCATCAGCAGGTCCTGCACTCTAACTGATGATGTCACACACACGTAGAGCTGACTTTTTAGTGTAAAACCCCAAAAGTTCATGTTCCTCTAACAGTGAAATCTCAAAAACTGTCAAAGATATTCAACAGTAAAATCAAACACAAATAGTTGACAGATTTATGAACATTTAAAAGCAACAATGAAGTCTGTAAATGAAGTTTTAGCATCTCAGAGTTGAAGCAGTTTTAGGCAGATGTGCTAAAGTTCTCCATTCATAATATAAGAATTCATAAATCTGTATTCGCAAGGTTGCTGCAGCTTATATTGAGTGTATTATAGCGATATTTTGCATAGAAATAACACAGATGTACTTGATGTGATTCAGTTTTTGCATTGTAGGCAGTAAAAAGTCATTTTTGCATCCTGACTTATGATAAATTTACATTTCAGCTCACACTCGATCCTGTTACTCTTTCTTCTTCCTCTCTGCTGTTGTGCATCTTCTTGCTAGTGACCTAAATATCAACAACAACATTTCTTTTTTCAAACCTGTTTTAACTTACAATGGTATGCCGGTTTTTCTCAGGACTGTCCTCAGCTGGTGCGCTCGGAGGAGATCCTGATCCCAGCAGGTGAGGTGAAGCCCATCACGCTGAAGGCCAGGAACCTACCGCAGCCCCAGTCCGGCCAACGTGGCTACGAGTGTGTTCTCCACATCCAGGGTGTCAGCCACCGAGTCACCGCCCTGCGCTTCAACAGCTCCAGTGTGCAGTGCCAGAACAGTTCGGTGCGTTGGGTGAAAGTTACTCAAATTAGGAGGAAAATGCAGTGCATGTGTGTTTTTCTGCATATTTATGTGGAGACGGTACAACAGCCTAAATTATTTTGCAGGAGAGAGCTGCAGTCTTGCACTACCCTCTAGTCAAACACACTATACCCTATTTATCCCCAAAGGAACATCACACACACACACACACTTTTTCCTCTCCTCTCTCTTTCTATTTTCCCTCTCTCCTCTTCACATGCAAACACAAACACACACTTCCACACTCAGGCTGGAATTAAGGGCAAAGGAGGCAGCTGAGGACAGCATCCCTACAGGCCAGAGGGGAAGCTCCAGCGCCCGCTCGGCTGTCCCATTTCTACTCACTTTGTCAGCTCTCTGATGATGAGATGATGAAACTCTGGGGCAACACTGGAAGGACACGGGGCTGCATCTACAAGGAATCCTGGGAATTGATATTCCCAAACATCCCATTAAAGCCCTCCTCTCTTTCTTGTTTCTTCCCCCTGTCTTCCTCGGCTTCCATGGCTTCCAGTATCTGTACGAGGGGATGAAAATCAGCGAGCTTCCTGTGGACTTCTCGGTGGTGTGGAACGGCAACTTTATTATTGATAACCCTGAGAATATCAAAGGTATGAGAGAAAGAGCGACTGTGTGTATATGTGTATGGTTAATTTATCCCCACATTGATCTTCAAATAAAGGAGATATAAAAATAGAACACAGCCTGTGGGGATCTTTCCCAGCAGACCCTCTGTCAGTTTTCAAACAAAACGTACTCTTCAGAGACGTTTTCGTCTCACTGTATGTTCCTTCAACTTCCTGTTTCCCATAGTGCACCTGTACAAGTGTGCAGCCCAGCGGGACAGCTGCGGCATGTGTCTGAAGGCAGAGAGGAAGTTCCAGTGCGGCTGGTGCAGCGGCGAGGGAAGGTGCACCCTGCGGCACCACTGCCCCCCCATCAACCCGTACACCACCCGCTGGCTCAACCTGTCCAGCAAGAACGTCAAGTGCACCAACCCACGCATCACTGAGGTTAGTACCCATAATTCTCTGCCTGCCCACACACATTGATCAATGTGCAATAGCCAGTTTCAGGATCAGGGTAGAGCACCTCGTTCTTTACAGAGGATCAGGAGGTGCTGAAATGATTTAGCTGCAGTTAAAATTCAGAAGTCAGTTGCAAATTCTGACCTTAAAATAGGTTTGCTGTGAAAGTCAGAAAATTTTGCAGGTCGGTGCTAAATTTTTAACTTCATACTCACAGTACTGGACTGTGGCTCTCTGAAATTAACAGCTATGCGCCTCAAGAGAAAGAGAGAAAATCAATTACTGCCTGAGGAATAAGAGTAAAACATTTTATTACATTTCTTACTTCCTCTCTTTTCATCCCATCCCACTATTGGATTATCTAACTGTGTAAGGACTAAGCTCCATGTCACCTTTTTTGGTGAGAGCTTGACCTGTGCGTTTATTACCATCAGTGTTAAGTGAGGCGGCGCTTTTAGGTTTAGTCTTAGTCTTGTGACAAAAATACCTTTAATCACATTAGTGCTTTGTGACCTTTTCATTTTAGTCGACAAAAACTCAAAACATTTAAACGTATATTAAGTCAATGTTTTACTTTTTCTTATGGTCAAAATGTTTCCTCTCTAAATTCATTCATCTCACAGGTCAGAGATTGGTATCAAGGTTCTACCCAGTGTTTAAATCATCAACATATCACGCTCTGAACACTTTTTCTCGTGTCCTATCTTCGTGTTATAGTTGAGCTTGGACTCTCCCTCCAATGTAAAGCTGCTGTGCTGTCCCTGCTGATCTATAGAGAAAGGAAAGGTCATCACACACTGATAAAAGTGGTGTTACAGAAGAGCAACCATTAAAAAGAAAACACGCTTTCTGCAGACACTACGACTCCATTTTTAACCACTAGCAACAACAAAAGTGCTGTGGACACAAAACAAACACTGTATTGCACACTTATGATAGTCTTTGAATGCACCGGCAGAGACAGATGTTGACAGTCTCACTAAATTTGAATACCATGTTTTTTTTGGGTGTGTGACTCCCCTCCTGTGAATTCATGGACAAAAGCTTTTCTTATTGGTTCCTGGCATTTATGAGCCTCTTCTTGCTTTGCCGTAAGAAGAAGACAAAATATACTGAAATAATGAAGTAAGTTTGGTAAAATTCTAAAATAAGTGTTCTCAGACGCCAGATTATTTTTACACATGACAAAGCTTTCAAATTTATACACTTTAAGCTTAATTCAGCTATTAAAAAGATAGCAGTAATATTTCCAATAAACACAAAACCCCCAGCTTCACTGGTCTTCAGAGAAAAATGCGTCAACATGAGGTCCTGTAAATGACAAGGCTCCGCCCCCTTTGGTAGCTGCAGAACATCAGTTCTGCCCAAGGGGCAACTCTCGGTAGAGAAAAATGAAGCCTATGCGGAAGTGCTGAAAGTTGCTGTTTGTTGAGAATCCGCTCGAGGCTGGCTGCAGAAAGACTGGAAGTCACAAACACACCAAGCCGGAAAAAAACCCAGACTTTTACGGTATTAAAAAGCATATTTACTGCCTTGTTCAAAAAACGGCTTGGGTCTGAAACGCTAATTTTGCTATCAGCAAAACACTGTATGTTGAGCGAATTTTTTCCTAACTCACCTGTTTATTAGATATTAGGATTATGAGTTTGTACAATCAGAGACTCAGCTCAGCTCACATGACTGACAGGCGCCCTATAGCTGTTAGAAAGGAAACTCAAAGTCTGCGTCATATACAAGACAGCCCTGTCCAATGATTGGCCTCATTTGACTGCATCAGGAACAGACAAGTGACGTCGCGGTGACTACTTCTATATTTTATACAGTCTGTGGTTCTGCCGCGAATCATAGCCCAAGACATTATTACACATCTTAATCGTAGGTTTAGGCTAAACACCAACAGATTTCAAATATGGATTTTTTTTTTAATAAATGAATTAAATAAACTTAAATGAATCAAAAGGATTAATTAACTGATTAATTAACTGACTTTTTATGACCGTTGCAAAGTTACTCCTTGATACTTCACAGCTCAACCTTACCTATCATAATCAAGGTCTCTTGGTTATAAATAGTCTCTGTGAGCTCATCAGCTTATAGCTTATATTTCACTGTAGATCTATAAAGTATTAGACGCTTGTTTTTTTCTTTTTTTTTCCTTTTACACAATCAAATTAATACTGCCAATCAGTGAAGCAGTCTGTACCTTCAAGGTGACATAAAAGTATTTTTAAATGCTGCGTTTCACATTACCATCAGTAACACCGTTGATGCTCTTACATAATGAAAGACTCACTTTGTATTCTCCAAAGCATCAGCATCATAAACCCAGATTACATGATCATGAAACAAACCCTTTTTTTTTATTCCAAACAGTTATGCAATACTTGTTCTAATAACAGCAGAGTACCTCAGAGACATCCTGGATTCATGACAATGAGATGTCATTGAGAGGTAAAGCATGAGAAGCAGCTTTTCTACTCCGCCTGGACCCAAGGAGAATTCAAATGAGCCTCAAAGGGGCTCCCGAGGGTCCTGGGCCCACCTAAAGCCTGCAGATTAGTAACTGTTTGATGTCTCCCCAGCTCCTATTTTTCTTTCTTTGGAGTGTTTGTTGTTTGTCGAAAAGCAAAGAGCACATACGACTCTGTGTTCTGTGTGAGGTTTGGTATGTAGCTCTGCTTTATGGTTGTATGAGTTCTGCTCACATGTGCAAATTCATGTGAGAGATCTTTTTACCTTCAGGGTTTCTCTCAGGGTAAACGCCCTCACATGCACGCTCTCTCCTTGACATTTGCTTTTCTTACCTTCTTCAGAATTCACTGTTTTCATACATTTTAATGGCTTTGTCTTTTTATAGGTTGTTTCCTTCCTTTGAGAGTGAAAAAAGAATGACGATTAAAGGATTATTACACTCAAAATATGATAACATTTGTTTGACGTTTGTTAAAGATCATTAGGAAAATGTGTTGTTGTTCATTTTCACTCCATCTCTTGGCATCCCCCTGCCAGTGGTTGGATGTCCCCTTCCAGGTCATGACCACTGGGTCATGACCTGGAAGTGCTTATTCGTTTTCCCATAAGTAGACCTCTGCTTGCTCAGGCCACTTCCTCACCCCCCACTGCAGGGTTTTGCTGTCACAGGGGAGACAAGCTTGGAAGGCCGACTATTTAATTAGGCTCGGTAACGCACCAGTGCGTTGTGGTTAACCCACCAGACCTCCTTCTACTTCCACCATCGATTGGTTTGCCTTCTTATTCCTCAAACACACACTCACACGTAACTCCAGCCAATTAAAAAAGTGAAGTTAACGACTTGGTTAATTGATTTGCTGTACTGTATGCAGATGAGGATAAAGAGAGACAGTGGAAAGCTTCATCTCTTATTCTTACTCTCTCTTTCTGTATCACTATCTCTGACTCATCTCAGAGTATTAAGTTACGCTCTTGTGTAACTCCATTGTGCTCTCAGTTTGTCATTCTGCAGCACATGCTCATTGGCACACAGTGGGGCGTACCTCGCCCCCCTCTGTGTTTTCATTAGCGTTGTTATCACTGTATGTGGTTACTGAGGCATCTTGGACTCTTTAAGGATCTAAGGAGAGGGTTTTGTCTGTGCTGAACTTGTGGGAAATGTAAAACTTCGATATACTACAAAGTTAGCAAAATGCTGACTTTTTTGTTTTTATTTGTGTTAAATTCATGAGCCAGGTGCTGTGGTCCAGTCACTTATTGAGCAGCTCAGAAGTATTGGAGTTTTTCTTGCTTGCATTAGCTCATTTCTCCTCTGACTGTTGAAGTTGTCCAACAATACGTCCGATTCTTTGAAACTTTTCTCACTTGTGTGCAACAGAAACAGCAATTTTAATTTCTTTTGGTACCATACCAGAATGTAAAGGCCCTGTGAGGGCTTTGTAATCGCATAGTCTGTGTGCTGATCGAGCTATGCTCAGTCTGTTCTCGGTCTGATTAAGCTGCTTACATGCATTTTCGGCAAAGCAAGTTTGTTTGTGGAGGACAATTTGTACACAAGGCAATTCAAAGTGCTTTACAGCTACATAAAATTGCAAACAATGATTTTACTTTTGTCTGAGTTTAGCTGAAGAAAATATGCTTTGTATCCACACACTAATCTGTTCGATGCAGTGACAGAGTGAATCTACAGGCCCATGTTCTCCTGCCATCAGTGACGCATAGTGTCATCTGTATAGTTGTGGTAGGACACATTATAGTTGCGTATTAGCTGGCCGAGAGGAAGCATGTACAGATTCAACAATAGGGGTCCAAGGATTGACCCCTGGGGAACCCCAAAGGTCATAGCTGTTTCGTCTGAAATTTTAACAGTCTGATCTGATGCTGACTAAGCTCATAGTCTGATTTCTTAAGCTGCATGTAAACACACTGACTGATGCAGCCTCTGGATGTAGCTGCCATCTTCATGGGCCTTTCCCTGCAGACAGTTTTCCTTGTCCAACTGAAAGTGGAATGTGGGGATGATATTTTGCATTTAAAATGTAATTTTAGGGAATTTACCTACAGCGGTAAGAACTTGTGCGGAAGCAGTTTGAGAAAAAACCTAAAGTTAACTATGCAGGAGGTGAACTCACACAACAAGCAGCTTTAGGTGAACACCTTGAATTATGAATCCATCCAATTGTCTGAAAGTTTATCGATTCTAACTCTACATCACCTCAAGATATTTCCAGAAGCGTTACAACAATTCAGCTATCCCAAATAACTCCAGAGAACATCAGATTTATGTGTCAGTTCAGCTGAATCATAGTCAGTGCTAGAAGACTTGCTCATGGTCAGAAATGCGTCAGGAATCAATCATGTATTGAAGGCAAAGGCATTTTATTTTGTCCATGTGTAGAAGCTGCAGGGCCTTGAGTTCTGAGCTTGAATCGCCAGATAGAAGGAAAACTTTCTAAGTTTGTTTTTAGCAGGAAACATTCATGCTGCAAGTTTAATGTTGCAGAGAGCTCTTTATACGTTATAGTCAGAGTGTTTGAGGGTGAATCTTTCCGTCATGAATGAGAGCGAGGGGTGTCTGGGAGAGAGGTGAAGTGAGGCAACAGAGAGAACAAAGGACACCGCGGAGGAAGTGAACCATGAAAAGGTGGGGAGAACGAGTGACAGGGGGAAAGAGGAGAGGGAAACGGAGCCCCCTCTGTTTGCAGCTGGAGGAGGCGAAAAATCAGCCCTGCTTTAATTGAGATGATTTTACATGCACTTCAGACACGCAAATATTTCCCTCTGTCGGCAGCGGCGGTGGAGTCAGCGTCTGTTGCCTCGTGCCGCGCCCTGCCTGCCCCCCTGCCTTCATCTCGCCGTGATTACAGTTTCTTTAAGGAGCAGACATGCCCCTGGTGGGCTGAATTTATTAATAAATTTAGTTGTGATTGTATGCACCAAAGCCCCCATCATGAGCTGATTTGTATACATACTAGCACATTAGTAGATGTGCCTACCACCAGATAGGCCTTTTGAATAATTAATGCTTCTATTAAGTGCCACGGTGCCTCCCACCACGGGCCATTAATATTGAAGAGATGTAAGCCCCTGCTAACAGCACAGGGAGCGGCATCAAATGAGGCTGGGAGTTGGACGGGCATATGAAAGGCGTCTCCTCAATAGGCTTTGGCCATGGCTTCTGTATTAGTTTACAGAACAGCAAAGAGGCTTCCCTACCTCCCAGTGACAGAGAATATAAACATCCAGCTGTTGCCTAAGGACAGAAACAAATGTAGGATTATTTTCTGTTTGGCTCGGTGTTTGCGAGCTTATTGTTGGTATTTTGAGCACCAAAGGGATGATGGGCCTGTCAGTCAGTATCACAGTACAAATGCTCGATGCTGTAACCCTGAGAGAGCTGCTGCACTGTACTGTACGAGTACTTCCCTTCGTTACACCAGTCAAGAGAAGGCAGAAGAAGATGCAGTACAGTGAGGAGAGTATTCAGGCAGGCAGCATGGAGTGAAATGAAAATGTCACACACGCAAAGAGGAATACTGTAACTCAACTGCTAATATTTCAGGTAACCACTCAAACAGGGGCAGGGGTATTTCTCTTGTCGGAGTCGATACTTAAGTTTCATGAACTATTCAAGCTGGGTTGCAACAGGCTGCAAGAAGCTTTTTCTCTGTTTCAGTTTTTGTACTTTCGTCAAGTATTTCTTATTTAACCCAATACACACAGGATTATAACATATTTCAGATACTTTCATGTTGGTAGTTAAAGTACATAATGTGGGGTGAGGAAATGCTATTCTTCATGTGGCCAACTCACTTAATGCCACCTCAGAAAAGTCAGTGCCTGAGTTTGGCCACTGGCTTTTGTTGATTTTAATATCTCTTTATAAAAAGTAAATGTTTTGTTTTTTTCCTTTAATCAAAATCATTACATCATTTGTCCTTTATTCAGAAGCCATTTAAAAGCCAAGATTTTGTTTGTTTGGCAGTGTCGTGAAATTGTGCATGAATCATTGACAGTGCTGGACACGCTGCTTGTAAAATGAAGCTAGTTAAGCCACCCCCAATATTTTTCTTTTCAATGCTTTTTTTTATTTTTCAGAAATGACCATTGAAGCATTAACACGGAGAACAACAACAATAATAATACATACACAGGACAGTCGGAGACAAAAGTACCTCCTACTACAGATTTCGCCAGCACTCAATCTCCAATAAGCACTCAGCAAAACAAAATAAATAAGTAAAAATAAACATTTCACATATCCATACATGTGCCTTCAAAATAAGCTTGGAGTGTCATGTTGGCAGCCGGAAACAAAAACAGAGACGACCCAAGTGCAGCAAAAAGGCACCTTTATTTAACTAAACTCAAAATCCAGAAAAACTGAAACAAGAAACTCGAAACAGGGCACAGCAACAGGTATTATCACATGGACAGCAACACAACAATGAACTGACAAGGAACTCGGGAAGCACAGAGACTAAATAGACAATGAACTAATCAGACATGCTCACACAGGTGCGTGACAAGACACCGGTGAAGCACATGAGGGGTAATCACAAAGGAGGGAAACTGGGGCAGAAATGAACACATGAAAAGAAACACCAAGACACCCAGAGAACTCAAGAATGTAACAAACATCAGAAGAAACACATGGAAAGAAACTACAAAATTGAACTGAAACTCTAAAGACTAAACTAAGAAGCAAGAAGACGGGAAAAACACAAGGGAAACACCAGAAAGTACAAGAAACACTGGGAAACAAGGAACAGTAGGGAAACACAAAACCACAAACCAAATCACATACAGAGTAACTAAGAAACAAGAAGACCGAAAACACAGGAGGGACACCAGAAAACACAAAACCAAATCATCACAAGGAGAAATGTAAAAGGTGGGGTTACAGAGTCATGCTGATAGCTTCCATGTTTTCAACACAAGATATGAACGGTTGGCGAGCATCAAAATGAATTCTTGCGCAACCTCTAATGGCATATCTGATTTTCTCTGATTGGTCAAGACATCCATTGGCCATATGTTGGGGTACAGAGTCCCTTTGTTTTAGACGGGTAAGTGTTCTGGTCAAAAGGGAAAAAAAAAAACTAAACCACCAGTAACTTTATGTAAAATTAAGCTTTACGTCATTAAAGCTTTGAAGTTTTTTTCTGTCAAATGGTAATTACTACTTAAAAATGGTGTTTAAATATGGGCTCGGGTGCCCTTGTCATCTGGAGACAGCCTTGAACGAACATTTGAGGGAAGGCAGTTTTGAGCATTTCTGCATCGGCTTCAGTTTTCACCATCAGAGGTTGGTTTTTACCCATTTTTCTACCCATTTAACAAATTTTTGTTAATTTTAAGCATTTAGGGTACACCAATGAATGACATCACAGTAGTGCAGGTATTGTTTTTTTTAATACAGAATAAAAGATCACAGTTTTTTCTTCTGATAGTCCTTGTGTAAGATGCTAACACATACAATTAGGTTTTGCAGAATATTCAAGCAGCCAGCTGAATTAAAACTCAGTAAATACTCACATTTTTCAGGGTCATTCTGATCTGTTTCTTCATTAAGTATGTCTATTGAGAAGGATGGTCCATGTGGCTGTTCCAAACACACGGCATCACTTAATTCACTGAGAGAAAAAACCCCACCTTTCACAAACATATCTCCCCTCTCACCATCTTTCTTCCTGTTTTCTCCTCTTTACACACTAAGAAAACGCCTCTTCATCACTAACCCGTATCTCTTTGGCTGGATACGAGACATTAAAGAGCCCATAAAGTATTTAGGATGCAGTTTGTTCTGGGAGCAAGTGATCAGTGGGCTTTTTATCAAGCCCATTAAATGCTCCTCACAATTAAATGTGACATGCTCAAATTACTGTGAGCAGACTCCAAAGACAAAGAGATTAGCTGCAAGCTCCTAAATTCTAATAAGGGCTGTGTCAGTTAGAAAGCAGAATATCCAGAAAGAATAGAAAAATCATCCTCTGTCATGCCGTGGAATTTTAAATCTTTGAGTGCTTCTAGAAGATAAAAGTCCTGCTGCAATAAACGTCTGTTCTAAAGGTTAATAATAAAGCATTTACAGTAAAATGCTGACACTGGACTTCCAAATGGTAGTGATTGAATATTAGTTTGAATGTCTTGCAGAAAGCCGTTCAGCTCGGTCAGCTGCTGCAGTTATGGTGACATGCTTGGCTTGCATTGCCTGCAGGCAGCATGCAGCTCTCTGCTGGATGGACTTTAGCCTTGGCTGCATCAGCACAACTTCTCCCGCCATTACTTCAGCCAAACAAGTCGACACAACACCAAGAACACAGCCCCAGGCTGGTTGCATCGAGACCCTTTCTCTTTGACTATATTGCCTTTTCCTTTTTGCCTGAATTAGCAGGTTAGCTCCCCCCCAAAAAATGGCTTTCCTGTGTTCACAATTAAGCCCCTTTTCTCGCCAAGAAATTGGAGTTAGGCACTCTGATCCACTGGGAGAAAAATGATGCTCGAGGAAGGGTAGGAAGTGCAGGGGTGGGAGCAAATGGCATGCTGTGCAACATAACTGTCTGTTTGTTGGGAATCACCCTGGATTGACAGTGTGACAGTAACAAGCGGGGGAGCAGCCCTGCTCCTAAGGGGATTACACAAGGAGCAGGGCATAGCAGCACTGGGTGGGGCCGCAGGGATAGGGGAAGGAAGAGCAGCAAAGTGTGCATATATGTCCAGTGAGGCTTGCTTGTCCTCTTCCATCTGATAGAACAACTGTTTAAAGTGTGCGTTGAGACGAACATGCCGGTTCTTAGAGGGGGAAGATGTGGCGTATAGCCTGAAGGAGACAAGATGATGGCTGAAGAAATATACCGACATAAACAGATATTGTATGAAAAATGGTCTGAGCTTCACACAAACTTTATATATCCCTATTGCCTGCCTACTCTTGCTCGTCCCCCAGCAAACCAAATTGCAACTCACCTCCACCCCAGCTCCTCCTTTTATGCTACGTATGATTTCACCAGAAGCAGAGGTATTGTCACTGATGCTGACTGTGTTCTGTACCCCTTGGGGTCTTTGCTGTTGCTCTCCCTTCCTTGCCTTTTTTGTATGCACAGAAATGAAATAGATGTGTTCTCCCCTCTTCATGCTTTGGCATTCCACTTAGACAAGTGAAAGGGGAGGGAGCTCCCAAAACAGTTATTGCAAGCAAATAATTAACTCTTTTGAGGGGAGTGGTTGCGGTTCTTAGCTTCGTCCTGATCCATGAGCTGTATTCTTAGAAGGACCCAGCCTTCATAGCATGCATAGACCATTAAGGCCAAACTGAATTAAAACAGTTTTGTTTTAAGGAGGATTTCATTCACATCATCAAGTGTTAACACTTAAACACCAGGGTCACATTACACCAATCCTGTCGCCTAGCAATGGCTAACTATCTGGCACTGCTAGCGTCACATAAATAAAACAACAATCTGAATATTTCCAAAATAATCTTGGGAATCAACACATTTGTACAGCTTGTTATTGTGTTGAAACCAAATACTGTCATGGATGGTGGCAGGAATCACCATAGAGGTGGACCCAAATGCAGATCAAACTCAAAAAAGGTTTTATTTACAAACTCAATGCCCAGAAAACCAAAAAATCCAAAAGGGCAAACTCAAAAATCCCAACTCTAGAAAAAACTTGAAGAAAACCAGGAGACACGGAACACGAGGACCAACAAGTGACACAACAACATGCTGCTATGAACAAACATCAATGAACTGACTAGGAACTCAAGAAACACAGAGACTATATAGACAAAGGGGCAATCAAACACAGGTGAGACAAAGGCGAAACACATGAGGAGCAATCACCAAGGAGGGAAACGGAGGCAGAAGTTAAGACATGAAAAGAACCACTAAGACACACAGAAGTCAAGACTGAAACAACCAACACAAAAGAGAAACACAGATCAAAAACTACAAAATAAAACACTCAAGACTAAACTATGACACCATAAGACAAAAAAAGGAACACAAAGAAAACAAAACCAAAAACAAAACAAACTAGATCATCACAAAATGCTATTATCTAACAATGTATTTCCATTTTGTTTCAATTGGCACGCAAAGAATTATGTTGTATCAGCAGAAAAAGGGATGCATTTGGAGGAGCCTTCAAGTTAAAACAAAGTTCCCCCTTATGGATGGCAGTAGCATTGTCCTTAAAGCCCTCCTCCGCTTTTGTAACAGATAGAACATGGGTTTAACTACAAAACTCAAATACATGTTAAATGATTTCTTCTCAAACATGCTTTCCGTCAGAGTAATTAGATCTTATCAAACTTATTTATATCAAATTGTTCATTTTTTTGTAAAACTTTGGTTATTTAATCCACTTCAGTCTCCTTTGATATGTGACTGGAACACGTCTTACGCAACTGCACGTCCCTGATCTTTCTCAGAGACGATGTAATACTCCCACACTGCTGACATTTTTCCTTCATGTTTGACCATGAAAACAAATCCCTGACTTCTCCTGCCCAAGAGAAGAACCTCCTTTCTGAATCAGCAGTTGGGAAGTAGCTTGCCAGCATTAAATCGATGTGATAAGATGCACCAATGTTTTCCAATCCATATTTTATTTAGAGGAATTCTGATTTGGAAGGTAGACTCATGGATGACTCATATTTAGGTTGTGTTGATGTTTTCTAGGTTTTAATATTAAGTAACAGAAAGATTAAACCAAACTGAAGGAAGACATGTAGAGAAGATGGATGGGATTAGAAGTTTGAGTGGAACAACGATCTCAATTTAAGTTTTCGCATTGGCTTCCCCTAGATCTGAAAGGACATAAAGTTCTGGTCAACAGTGGATCAGTGTCTCGTGTAGAGTAGGGTCATTCGTAGTTCTTTTGTCTGTTTAAGAACCACAGATACAGAGCAGCACTTCTCTCACGCCTCCCAGCCCAGAGACATCAGTGGCGTGAGCCTTTGAAGTGCTCCTTTTTCTATGATCCACTGATGAATCAAGGCACTATCTGCCAATGGGGAGCTCAGTCAAATGGGTTTCATGCATGGATTAGACTGTCATACTGTGCTCAGTCCACCGTGGGAAGGGCTCCATTTCAGCCCCGAAGGCTGGACGGAGGAGGTCTCCCAAGCTTTTAGTGTCCCCATCTGTGATGTAGCATCCAGGTCCTGTCACCGTACATGCCTCACCTGTCATCCATCATGGCTGATCGGAGTGTGTGGAGTGACATCAGCGTTCCCTCCGCTGCTCTTCCCATTTCTTCTTTCTACTTTAAGTCTCTTCCTCTCAGATTTCTCTTCTTCCTCCTCTGTGTTTTAGTCTCCTATTCCCTCTCCACCCTCCTCTCCCTCTCTCTTTCTCTCTCAGGCCCTCTCATTGCTTACGTAACTATCTCTAAGTCTACTCGAATAGCTGCTGCCATCGCCTGACATGGATATATTTAGCCATTATGCCCCCCCATCTATACCCTGCATGCCCAAGCAGTGCTAAAAGATTCATATATTCAGACCCCTCAGGCCGCGCAGTGACACACTTACTTTACATCCAGAGCAATTAATGTCCACTGAATCTAGATTACAATGCCGGTGTCCCACAGGGAGACCGCAATGCCCTGGTGGGTGTCAGGAGGGTAAGGGAGGGGAAAAGAAGGTGCACACAGAGAGTAGGGTGCTCATCACATGGAGCTGTGCAGCTCAGTAAGCGGGCACAACTTGTTTTCCCCGTCTGCTTGCATGGCCAGTAATGGCATATTGATTGTTTACCCAGCCTAGCAGCCACACACAGCAAAGTGACAGTCACCTCCTCCCCACCTCCCCCTTCTGTCTTACTCTCCTCTGTGTCCTTTGACTTCCAAAAACAGCACTGTCTGCTCAGTCTACCTCTCTTCTTCTTCCTGTGTGCCCGCACTCCTTTTCTCTCCTTCTCCTCTCGTGTTTAAGAGCTGGATGAAGGCCAGGTCGGAGCCTCAACAGGGCTCTGCGGCACAGAAGGCAGCATGCCACCCTGTGCCAAGGTCATGCTGGGCGGCCATATTGTACTTTATGAGTAGGGGGTCTGCACTGAGCATTAATGCGGCCCCTTGTTATGTTTATTATCCATGGCCACAGCAGTAGACTGTGAGCAGATTATGATCCAGAATGGTAATAATCCCTCAAACTTTCTTAATCATGAAGATAGCTTTATCCTCTTTAACATTTAACAGGTAAAGGAGTTAGGACGAGAAAAAGTTTGAAGGTGCGGTTAACATGCGAAATAACCCAACTTTATCTGCAGTTGTGCTTGGAGAGCGATGCTCTCGGCACAATGACTCATAGCATGTTCTGACATTCTGGGAAAGCAGGCGTAGGAGGGCTTTTAATTGCCTTTTACAGCCACCTGGACCGTAAGTGCATATTTACCCTTGAGCATCCGTGAAAACCTGTACTCGTATGATTACAAAACAGGTGCAGAGCTGAAGAGAACAACATGTTTTAAGTGAGATTAGACCAATATATCCAGAAGCAAATATTACAGGTCAGTTATCAGGCTGAAACAGGTAAATGCAAGGGATGGATGCAGTTCAGTTTGTGGGGTGGGAAACAGAGGGTGACTGGTACAAGTTGTGTCACAAACATAGTTAAGAGATTGGGCTGGACAGGGTGGCTGTGGCTTAGTGGTAGAGTTGGTCATCTTTTAATTGGAAGGTCCCAGGTTCAATCCAGGTTCCTGTTTACATGCTTGAGTGCCCATGGGCTAGACATGTAACGCCAACTGCCCCCTCAGCTGTGGCATTGGTTAACACTGATGAGTGCTTTAATTGCTGTCATTGTATGAATGTGGTGAATATGGCACAGCATAGACAGAATGAGCTTAATCATCCTAGTCCATTTGGACTAACAGATGCTGGTTCACTTCCTGGACGCTGCACAGCACTGAACTCAAAACAGCTCCTCTTTTTGCAGACCCCCTCACTCAGCATCTTTACATCAGCTTATGTTCATAAAGTCCTGTCTTGCAGGTCTTGGTATATTTTGGCCTGTGTGTGTATGAGTGTGTGTGGCATGTTTCAACTGAGGTAAAGAAATGAATTCCCTCTCTGGGATTAATAAAGAATGAAACATAAAAAGAAACACTCTGTGTTCTATGGGTTTGGGGATGAATGAAGGAAACATTTTAAGGGACATTTGTTTATTTTATCTCCAAGCAAATATTATCAATCAGTTATTGGTCGAGTACAGATAAATATTGAGTGTGTTGGATAGTTCATTTTGGATATGTATTGGGTTAAAACCGTCATTACAGAACATGTCTATTAGAAAACCATATCCATATTTTGCAATACTCTCAGGATTGTCTGCAAAGCATCACAGGTAAGCAGACAGTTGTCTGCACTGCTGTTAGTCGGTTAAATATAGTAATGCTTTCAATATCTAATAGAGTGATTCATCCAAGACACCTTTCTTTTCAATAATTTATCATGCTGAACAGACTTTGCACTTGACTTGATGGACAAAGTTTTATATGCCAGAGATAGACCAATGTGATTTTTCAAGGCCGATGCTGATACCGATTATTATTGGACAAGGAGGCCGATAACCGATATTTGGAGCCGATATTCATTTGCAGTCAAAGTGAAAACATTGGCATCAAAATTTTGAATAATACAAACTCTAGCACTTAAATTTATTTAAATTCCATTAAGCATATGTTGGGTGTGGACACGCCCTGCTGCTCCTCCACACGTGAAGTTCCTAACAGATAAATAAAGTTCTTTGAATTGAATTAAACAGCTCCCTGGCTCAACAGCATGCCTTCTGAAAGGATAAATAAAAATTTTAAATTTTTAAATGATGAGTGGCTCTGTGTGTAACCAATCAGATGCTGGAGACAGAGGAGGGACTGCAGACAGAGAGGCACGGCTGCATCGGAGCTAAAATAATCCATTAATAATCCAATAATCGAAATCCAGTAACGGTGAAGCTCTACGTCTAATGCAACGGTTCGTTCAGCACATTGATGTTTTAATTTGTTTCCTGTAGGTGACCCCAGTTGCTGGACCTCCAGAGGGAGGAACCCGTGTGACCATCCATGGCACAAATTTGGGTCTGGCCTTCTCGGACATGGTGGGGAATGTGGAAGTGGCAGGAGTGAGATGCACCCCTGTGGAGGATGGCTACATCATCGCCGAACAGTAAGTCAATCCAATGCTTTTTTCCCATCTTTTACGTTTGGATATTATCGTTTATTATCAAAACAAGTCACAATAGGCAAAAAAGACACAATCAGTGCTTTAGTTTTCCCTATCTATCCCCTGATCGAACCCTAACCCTGATCATTATACGTGCAATGTGACAAAGAGCAGGTCCAGACAGTCTGGCCCTGACACCCCCGTTCTCTGCCTGCAGCCCACTCACCCACTCCTCCCTCCATCGCTCATCCAGTCTGCAACAATCCCATAACAGCTGTGTGTGTTTACTCCTGTTTACCTCCCTAATTGTCCCATACTGTGCATACATCACGTTAAAGCATGTCCCGCTCACCCTGAACTAACGAAACGTTTGCCTGCGCGTCACTGCTCCCCTCCCTCCCTTGGCTGTAGACACACAGACGTGTGTGGAGTGGGGGAAGAGTGTTTTATGGTTGTTTAACCTTAATCTAAAGGTGATGAAGAACTTGCGATAAAACGCAGGAATGTTGTTTAGATCTGCATGAATTGGATAAGGATTATCCTGAGCTTTGTTTTTGAGGAAATGGATTTCTTTGTGCGAGAATTCAATCCAGTCAAGCTGGAAAAACCTTCATTGCAGATACTGTAGGTCAAATTTACCATGAAAATCAGTATGCTTAAAGCAGAAATGTATATAACTCCCATTTGAAAATAGCCAATATAAATATAATTCACAGTCTCACAGACTTTAGATGTTCCTATAGAACATACAGTGATATCTGAGGGGATTCCACGTGTGGCAAATACTTGGAAATAATCTTTTAGTTAGTGTGAAATTCTCCTCCCACCTCTGAATCTGAGTCTTTCAGGGAGGAGTGTAAAGTTTTAAATGTATAGCAGCACACTGACACACATAGAGTCCTACACACACACACACACACACACACAGGCTATCACAGTCATGGCTCTCAAAGGAGCCTTTAACCCTAATTCTTTCCTTGGCCTACTTCTGCCCTCAGAAAGAGAACAGCTCAGCAGTGCAGCATTACTGTAACACATACTTCCACTCTGTCACCATACATGCGTCTCACACATACACACGCTCACACCACTGCTGTATATTATTATTTTAATAATTAACCCTCAGGATCCCAAACAGTTACTGGTTGTGTTTTTGCTTCTGTCACATTTTTTCTCTTTGTGGTCTCATTTTTCTCAGCTAAGTGAAGTCCTGCACCTCTATAGATTCAGAACAACCATGGCTATAGACTGATGTAACTAAATCTTGACTTCATGCAGTGTTACAAAATGTAAAAGCTATAAATCATTAGAAAAAAAATGGAAATTGAATTTCTCTGATTAAAATTAAAAATATCAGGAATTAGTGTTAACAACACATTTTCAGGTAGCCTCACGCCTAAAGGAACATGGAGAAAATATTGGTGGTGGCACTACATTCAAAGAACACTTTACTTGAAGGGGTAGGCATAAGACTGACATAACACTCATAAACATGACATAGCATCAGTCATTAAGATGAAGGACGCTTTACGTAGGCTTATAAATGATGTCATTAAGTGTCATTCGGTCAGTTATGTCACTTCAAATGCAAAGTTGACATTTTTTGTTTTTGTTATGACAACTTGACATTAACCCAGACAACACAACCTGTCAGTGTCTTATCAGTGTCTTACCTTATTATCAAACTAACAGAAACTATTAAACGTTATCTGTTAACATTACGTTAATCTGTCAAATGTGATTGGTGTTGACATCGGCTGTGATTACACTTTTATAACAGTGTTATAAATAATTTCCACGATTTCAAGTTAACAGTTTGGACTAGTCATTACATGATATACAACACAGACATCCCAAACAATGTCAGCTTTGCATTAAAAAGTGACATAACTGACCGAATGACGCATCAGTCTTATGCATACCCCTTCAGATAAAGTGTTACCTAAGAATCTACAAATTTTGATGTTTGTAAAAAAAAAATTTTACTCACTGTGGGCTCATTTTTCACTGCAGTATGAAGTCCTGCTCCTCTTTGAGTTCAGGATAACTTAACAATGTCTCATGTCGATCTGCAAAGAAGTTTCTGTCAGTAATGAGACAGAGTGCTGAGCAGCTCTGAGCACAGATTTCAGCCTGCAAGACGATGTCATGGGAAGCAAAATTCTAAGAATTTTTGAAGTGTGACTACAGGGTGTGTGTTGATCATTCAGGACTTACTGAAAGCATTAAAGAGCACAAAATTATTTGTTTTTTTACAGAATTTATCTACAACAAACGATTTAGTTTCTGCAAATTTTCAAAGAAAGCGTGAGAATCAAAGCGATGTTGAGGAAATTCTCCTGTCTTGGGAAACTTAAGAATCTGATGATTAGGCCAGTTTTTTCAGTATTTGGATTGGCCACGCCCCCCCCAAATGGTTTGTGAAAGCCAGTCATTTTAAAAACTATGTTTTTTTTATCCCGACTGTGTGATTGGGATCCTGAGGATTAAACCAGGGTGTTTCTAACTCCCATTCCTGGTGTGGATGATGTACAGTACAGTATCACTGTGTTCTCAGCTCTTTAATGGCCAGTTGTAATTAAAATTCACTATGTGCCCCTTGGCTGTGGGGGACAATTTGTCAGCAGAGCACTGATCTGACACCACTTTAATCCAAACGGAGGGCAAGCTAGGGAACTCATTTTAACTGAATGTAAAAAATCGAGCCAATTTTAGAAAAAAATAGAAAATAAAAACCACCTTTCACCTGTGATACTCCCTGTCGGGCTTCTATATCCCATAACTACCTGTGAACTGTACATTATCCTTTACTTATTGTCTGAGCTGCTGTGTGTGTGCGTGTTTTTGTTGAGTCTTACTGCAGTGACTTCTGGAGCTGGACTCGACTACATCAGCCCCCCCCCCCAAAAAAAAAAAAGAAAAAACATACATATTTATGTTTCTTTTATGTCAGTACTTCAGAGTGGTGTGTGAAAGCCACTCTCGCTTTGAAGAAAGAGCTCCAATTTTTGTGCTTTTCAGCACTCTTGAAGCATATTTTCGACTACTTTTACCATCCCACAGTGTTTTTATAGTTGCCAAATTGAGAGCTCATTAGTAGAAATTCAGTCTCAACGGGTTTAAAAAAGGACTGGGACTAGAAAGCGTCAACTGTTGCTCATTGTTTCAGAAGTAAAAACACATTTCCATAAAAATCTGCGTCTTCAGAAAGGAAAAAAGAAAAAGAAAAGACCCTCAGGTGAAAAAGTGAATGGAAGTTTCCTTTAGGCCTCGTAAGAAGAAAATACCAGCTCTGTCAGAGAGTAAATCCTCCTTCAGCCTCTCTCTTTCACATAGCTCATCCAACAAAGCTCCCACAGTCATTTGTTGTAATTCAGACGATCAGCGCTGGAGAAATAATATGTCTGCTCTGCTCCCGCCTGCCCCTGCCATCTGCCATCTGCCTCACCACATATTCCATCTCTCTTTCCACACCGTGATTGCCTCTTGTACTTTATTACTCCCTGGCACCACCGATCAATACAAGTCCTCGTTTTATTATGTCATTTGATCTAGTCACCTGCAGCGCACGGTGACACGCGATCACATGGTATGATAAAGCTGTATGGATCGTCTTGATGTGATTTACATTCTTTGTAGCGCACTGGCACAGCTTGGCACATGGCATCGGCGGTTTGTGGGAAATTTATGTCACTCAGGTGGAGTGAGCTGGAAAGGAGGACTGGTGGCTTTCGAGAAAAGGAGCGATAGATAAGGGAGGGGTGGTCGATGTGTGGATGTGTCAGGTAATGAAATGAGTGAGACAACAAGAGAAGATTGCATTGAGAGTGGAGCATAAATCGATATCGAGTGGAGAAGTGTTTTGATTACTTTCACACAACTTTCACACAACCACTAAAGTATTCAAACATATAGACTTCTGAGGGTGAAGTCGTTTTAAACTTGTGAAAACCATTACGCCATCTAATGTTGAAATACTGGGTCTAATGCACTACTTTAATCATTTAAACAAATTATAAGTCATTTCAGAAGTGTGAAACAGAATTTTAGGATATTTAACTGTGATACGTTCCGATAAACTACTGTATAATCACTTCACAGGCTTTAAGTGTGTCGTTTACAGTTTTTATATTTTGTTTTTGAATATTTTTAATGAGTAAATTGCTGTGAACTTGTCATTTTATATTTTAAATTATTACGAGGATTTCATGTTTTTTTACTGCATTATTTCACAGTTAAATAGTGTGTTGGAGTTATTCCCTCTGAACAGCAAATTACACTAACTGCACTGCATTCTGGGATGTATCACAATTTTAAACAGTCTCAAAAGGTGGAAAGTCCTTAACTGTGAAATATGTGCAGTAAAATACTGTGAGTTATTGTGAAATTATCATGAAAGTATTTTAAATAGTAGCCAGTAACTGACTGTAAATTACTGACAAAACTTTAACTGTTTATATTATTATGGATGACACACCATCTCAAAAAGTGAAGCCAACATACCACCTCAATAGGTATTAATCATAGACTGTATAGTCAATGGACGTAGCCTCCCCCACGTCACCCATCTGTTTCTGAAATGGATTTTTGAAGTAAAACGGTCGGCGCGGCCATGTTGGAAATGAAGCAGTCTTTGAGTCATAGGGCGCCTGGCCGTCACATGACCAGAGCTGTGCCTTTGATTGGACAAACTGGTGTTCTTAATATTGTCTAAACTGCTGAGTTAGAAAAAAAAATCCCCCCCCCCCCCCATACAGTGCGTACCGTTAGCAAAATTAGCGATTCAGACAGGAGACATTTTTTGTACCAGGCTGTAAACATGTTTATTTCAGTTTGGTGTGTTTGTGACTTCCGGTACTTCCGGAGCCAGCCTCACGCGGACACTCGAGGAGCAGCAGATTTTATCACTTCCATATTGTCTCATATTTTCAGACCGGAGGTTGCCATTTGGTACTAACACATTATGCTGCTGTCATATTTTGGAGTCAAGGCTTGTGACTGTGTTTTTAATTTTCTAGTTTGGCCCATGTCTCATCATTCAGTCATGAGTTTTTGCTTCACTGGGGAGTTGCTGTCCCGTCCATGTGTAATACAGTACATGTGTGATCCCAATCAAAGCAGCAGCAATCCTGCAATTTACGCCACGTGTCAGCATGCAAATAATGATTCTTAGCTAAGGATACTAAGCTTGGATGGGATGATTTGAGATTTCAAACTGTTTTTATGCGAACAGCCAACTGTGATGTGGTTTTTTAACTCACCACTCAGTGACCAATTAATTTATAAACAGTGTTTGTTTAGCGCAGGTCATCTGCTTCTTCTCTTTATTCTTATTTCGGTGATTCAAACATCAGTCACTGCTGCTGTACAGATGAGCCAAAGAGATGTTAATCAAATGAAACTGGACCCACCACCCCTCTTAAAATGATCAACGCAAAAAATGATTCATTTTTTTTGGTCTATTTTTTTTCCATACTTGATATCCATCATCCATTTTTTTCTTAGTTTATAGAGGTTTTTCAGAATGACATTTAACTTTCATGCATCCATCTCTCCTGTATACTGCTTATGCCATCAAGATCTGAAGGATCGAGGGAAATCCACGCTGTCATGCATCGACGTTCACCTAATTTATCTGAAACATAATTTCCAGTTTCAAGCCCAATTTTTAGTGTTTCTACAGTTCACACCATCAATGTGTTGTGGCCCTTTTTTTTCAATGAGTCCTTTTCTGTGTCTTGCAGGATCGTGTGCGAGATGGATCCAGCTTCCACTGACAGCAGACCTGGTCCGGTCCAGCTGTGTGTCGGAGAGTGCAGACCAGAGCTCAGAGCTCGCTCCTCACAGCTCTACTCATTTGTGGTACGTCTGCATCTTCAACGCATGCCTTTGTATCCAAATGCAAACGCATCAAGTGTGCTGTAACACAAAACCAAATCCCTGAATTTAAATAGTACTAAAACGTTAATCCAATTTAGAGTGATTTGTACTTTTATTGCAGGAAAATCTGTTTATGTGCTGCAGGCTGTGATATCACCAGCCTTCAGTAATGGGGCAGCTCTGTGGATGCTTACTTTTGTAACCTTCTTCCATTAGCGGCACAATGTTTTCATCGGGTCTTTGTTAATGATATCGGTGCTGCCCTGATTACAGATTCTGTTTACCTTCATTAAGAGGAGATCACATTAATAAAACCTCAGTAAATATACAGCTTCACAAATCAACAGATTTCTTTTTAACCACTCACGAGTTGAGCTGCATTAAAGGGAAGTTCTGCCATGTTTTAGTAGCCAAAATAGCCATTAAGGGAACAATTTCTAAAGTAGGTGACAGACACAGAAAGAGGGAGCGACCGGCCTTGTTTAGCTCTATTACTCTAGCCATGTGCTACATTTCTGATACAAACGTCTCGTTATCTAAGTTAACTGAAACATATTTTAGCGTTTTCTGTCCTCTGCACTAATTGGGATGCAATTTCTGCCCAGGCTGGAGTTGAAGTTGAAAGAGTCTGTACTAATTTTTGCAGCTGCGTCTCAAACTCACAGAGCACTTTGACGGCAACAGTTTTTATCCAAGCGTAAGAACTCAACTCTTGTTGATAGAAATATGCTGAAAATCATCCAGACTTCTCTCAGGGTAAACTATTGATCAGTGGATGGAAAGCTTTCCAACTTGTCCCAGAGCTATTTGTGTTTCTGTCTAATTAAGAGCTCCTTTAGGTGTTAGGGTTCTGTAAGCAGGAGCTCGTACAAAGAAAAGAGAATCACAAATCAAACGTGACTGGATGCTTGGGAGAAAGACAACATCAGCAAAAACAAATTAAAGAACAAACAAATAGCTAAGGTGTAATAAAAAAGAAAGAAATGAACACACTGCAGGTAAGCATCATCTCCCTCTTCTTTTCTCAGGTTCACACACATTTCCCTCGTCTCCGTCATTTGCCGCCTGCCCAGCCTGCAGCTAACAGATAATCTACTTTCCCATTTGCACTCTCACACCTTCACAATTAGCGCTCCCCGAACAATTAACAGCAGCCGCTAATTACTGCTGCTGTTTTCAGAGTACCTGCTTTAGCAGCTTTCTGGAAGTCACAATAAGCTCACGGCTTTTAAATTTTTTTGTCAACGTGGTGCTCTCTCGGCTTGGTTTCTCTTTTTTTTTCCCTCACCGGTGCTGGAGCTGCTTTGAAGGGAAAACGGTGGAAATCCTCTAAGACTACTTTACAGAGAGTGGATCTGGTGACACTTCTGGTTCCTTCGTATTGGAGGCCACCTAATAAAAGACACTGAAGAGTTCAGTTTATCCTGCAAGACTTGCTCGTTGTGTGAATGTCACTTCCACCCAGTAATGGGTGCACATATAGAGTATGCGTTCTGTTATTTAACTGTTGCTTTATATTTCTGTTTACCTCTCTCTGTGATGACTCTGTGCTTGGATATTGCTCTATCTGTGTGTATATCTGTGTGTGTCTCTGTGTTTGTGACAGCGGCCTTCCTGCTTGCAGCTGTAAACACTAGTTATTTTCAGACTGTCTTTATAAAGCTTCACTCAGACACATTGCAAAGTGCAACACACGAAGAGTGGATCTCTCAGGGACTCTTTAAGCTCACATTTCCCTCCCCAAAAGGTCTACAATCCACTGCCATCGGCCTGGCGGTATGAATAACTGTAATTTGCCGCAGGGATCCGTGATAATACATAGAGGTTCCAAGAAAGCTCAGCAGAGAGGCTGCCTTGGAAATATTCATATTTTGTCTTCCTTTTTGCCTTTTTCTGCCTTCGTTCTTCTTTGTTTACCCTCTGTTTCTCTGTTTCACAGACCCCCACAGTCACAGGTCTGTCCCCTAGCAGAGGTCCAGAGTCTGGTGGCACCAAAGTCACAATCATCGGAGAGAACCTCGGCGCCGGCAGCAGCGTTAACGTTCAGTTTGGAAACCAGACATGCGAGTTCTTCGGGTATGACTTCCTCTTGCACCCAATTATACCGTAAAATTGCTATTAGTTGGCCGTAAAGTTTAATTTGCTAAAACAGCCTGCATGATCGGGCTTTTGTTTAACTCTGACTGTTCATGAAGAAAGGGCTTTTATTGTGCGTGCACATAAAGATAAGTGGGGGAGAGTGTGTGAGGTGTAAATGAGAAGTACAAATCTTTGATTTCACAGTCTGCAGGTCCAAGTACCGTAAAACGTGATTAGAGGGCTTCACAGGCGGGCCAGACCCTGATACCTGAGGCCCCTTCTGTAGAAAGCAAGGAGTCAGGTCTCATTGTATTTTCACACAACCTGGATCTGTTTACAGTACCTGAAAGAGTGGAGTCAGGAAGATCTGTAAGAAATACACCACAGATATCTTTTTTACTTTAGAAAAAAGACAAATAGTGCAATTAACAGGAAAAATACACACTTAAGGAACCAGTGAACATGTATTAGATGAAGCAAACTTAAAATAACTCTTAAAAGGACTGTGAGGACTCTCTTAGTGATCTTGGAAAAAGTCTCTCTTCTAGATATTTGCCTGATCATAATCCACAACTTAAAATGAGATTATCAGCGCCAATATAGGATATTTCTAAATGCTATTTCTTAGCTTCCCGATCAGGTCGGACAGGACTGAATTAATTTACGGCATGTTAAAATCTCTTTGACAACACTACGCCAGCTGACAAAGTTTAGTAGTGAGAAGAGAGAACTGTTTTTCTCCGCTGAAAACGATTCCTGGGATTTATTTAGTAGTGATGGTGGACACTGGAGCTAAACTGTCAGACAGAAAAAGGACAGAAGAAAGCTAAACTGGAGAGCGATAGCGCGAGCTAAAGGCTAAAACACGGGCTAAAGGCTAAAACACAGGCTTAAGGCTAATACACAGGCTAAAGGCTAAAACACAAGCTGAAGGCTAAGGCTAAAACACGGGCTAAAGGCTAAAACACAAGCTAAAGGCTAAAACACGGGCTAAGGCTAAAACACGGACTAAAGGCTAAAACACAAGCTAAAAGCTAAAACATGGGCTAAGGCTAAAACATAAGCTAAAGGCTAGCCGATCATAAGGATTCACTAACATTGCAGGTTGGTCTACGGATATGTCTCAGACCAACAGGCTGCATGTAGCACTTTAATAATCACCCACTAAACTACAGTACAAACTGACAAAGTTTTCTTGTTGTCATGTTTCAAACAACAGCGCTGTGTAACTGTTGATAAATACCTTACCTCGTCGCGTTGTATGTGGAAAAAAATTGTCTTGAACAAAGAAAAGTAGTGTTAAAAAGATCTGATCTTCATTTGTTTCCAAAACAAACACGCCTTGTTAAGAGTCATGTCATCACGACAGTGTGCGCACGATTCCAGCCTAAAGGTGTCGCTGCGATCCACTTCGGAGAGTCCTCACAGACCCTTTAAGTCAGGGGTGTCAAACTCAAATACGAAGTGGGCCAAAATTTTAAATTGAACAAAGCCGGGGGCCGAGGTTGAACAAATGAACGTTTTAATATGGAACCAAACAATTTAACAATGAATATTGAACAAGCAAGGCTTATATAACTTTAAAGTGCAGGCGTGCAAAATCGAGTTGTTAATAATACTAATACTAATAATAATGATACTAATACTGCTACTAATAATAATAATAATAGGGGTGCGCTGGAGCTTTCAGCCGAAGGAGTGCGCATGAAGACGGATCACTTTCTTCCTAATACATCCATGACCGCTACCATAGACACAGAGGAGGAGGGGTGTCTGCCTCTGTCCTAATTGACGCGCCAAAACAACAGCAGAGCATTATGGGATTTGTAGTTTAAGCGGTGAATGCGGTGTTACAGCGCTGCCGCCGTATAATACCGGTGGGCCAGCTCTAATATTAATTTAAAATTGCCTCGCGGGCCAAAAGTAATTACACTGCGGGCCAAATTTGGCCCGCGGGCCAGAGTTTGACACCTATGCTTTAAGTGATTAAACAACACAATGATTCAGTGGGTATAAAAGACGAAAAGTAAAAATCTCTGAGCACATTTCTTCTCCGTTTCTTCATATCCTTATGTTTTCGATAACTTTCCGAATTAGCTTCTTGTAACACCCACAAAACAGATGCCTTTAATATCCACAGACACCATCACGGCTGTTTGACTCGCTGCCTCTTTAACTTTTCCTGCTCTGCGACATACATCACTGTCAGGAAATGTTAGATATGCGGTGTGCTGTGAGCGGAAAAAAACAAGATGCCCTATTCCCAAGATGATGCATATTATTCCCATTAGATAAGCCGCTATATTTCAAGGCTTTCTGTTATTTCTCTTCTCTTGGTATTACGGAAAAATCCCCGAGGGGGAAACCTCTCTCTCTTTTCTTCTCCCCCTGTCAGAAACTTATGTAAATCTTAATAAGGTTTTGATGACCTACTGCATCAAACGCTGCAATAAATGCTGGGATAAAACCTGCGGCTCCTGTGCGTCCCCTTCATCCTTTCCCCCTTTCTTCCTTCACAATCTCTCCACCAATTTGTCTATCTGTCCTCACTCTCTCATTCTCCTGTCGTTTCCTTCCATTTCTTTTCACCCCGATCCTTTTTTTAGCCTCTCCCACACGTCCTCCTTCCCCTAGCATACAGTAAGCTGTGCTGCAGCAGTCCAACTGTAACATCGTAAGGTTGAGGAGACAAGCCGGCTTTAATGAGATATGGGGCTAATTACTGGTTTGTGTTCTTCGGCTGTATTTCTGGAAGGGGAGGGGGAGGAGGACGGAGGCTGTTCCAACTACCGGCTCATCTCTGCTGCTGATAAATTGGGACAAATTCAGGGGGTGGGCAGGTAGAACATGGAGTCATGAAGCAGGAGGGGAAACAGAGACACAGCTGACAGGAGTGGAAGCTCTGCTTGTGTACAAGTACTGTTATAATTATCAGGTCATTTGCACCTGTGTGTATTTGTGTACCTTGTCTTAAAACTTAAAAACCTTTTTTTTCCTCAATGCTTAATTTGTTTGTGCTACAAATATCTCCTTTGCAGTGATTAGGGCTTATTATGGCGGGATTACTCGTTCTTTCCTTTCTTTGATAATTACAGAACAAGACTTGTAGAACAAAAAGCATCATCATACTGTTGTTGCAGGTAGAGATTTTACTCATTCAAACAGAAGTTAAAGTTTAGTTAAATTAATGAAAATGCAATACATGAAAGAACATTCTGCATGTTTAAATGCTCTTTACATCAGTTGATTGATTCCCTTTCATGCTTTACTTTTAGGCGGACCATGACAGAGATTGTGTGCTACTCTGCACCCTCTCTCTCTGGTGTTGGCCCGGTGCAGATCAGCGTGAGTGTGGACCGTGCTCAAATCAAGGAAAGCCTGACCTTCGAGTACATAGATGACCCCACTGTGCAGCGCATTGAGCCTGACTGGAGCATTGCAAGGTAAAGTCAGAACCATAGAAGATACTTTAACCTGCGTTCTCTTACTGTTTGCAAAAAGGCTTTATTTCAGACCAAAACACACAGATAAAGGCGTTTAGTTTTTTTTACAGTCCCCCTCTCCTTCTTGGGCCTGTACAGTTCAGCGTTTGAGCCAGTCCAAACCAGCGACAATAACTAGACACAAGTCAATATTGCACTTTCAATTACTGTTTGGGTCTCCTCCAATTAGTCTGGATCTGATAGAGGTGCCACAGCTCCCAGATTGGGTGCTGTTGAGACAGAGCTTCTCCCTTTGGACTCCATGTTGATCCATCTGTTTGGCAGATCGACACACACGCACCATACAGTACTAATTAAAGGAGGAGAGAGATGAAGATGAAGCAGAGGCCCTCTGTGGAACAATGTGCTATCAGAGGTGTGAGTCCACAGCAGATGGCTTCAGCTAAGAGACGAGTGTGAAGGACGCTGAAGCCAAAGTGTGTGAGGACACAAGAGAGGAGGAAGAGATGGAGAAGAGCAGGAAGTCAGGAAAAGTTAATGGATAGATGGTCAACTCTATGAATGGATGGATGGATGGATGGATGGATGGATGGATGGATGAATAGATGGCTGGGTGGGTCATTTATGGATGGATGAATGAACAAATGAATCATTTGATGACTGAATGAATAATGATTGGATGGATGGATGGATGGATGGATGGATGGATGGATGGA
Organism: Labroides dimidiatus; assembly: GCA_030710495.1. Taxonomy (NCBI): domain Eukaryota; kingdom Metazoa; phylum Chordata; class Actinopteri; order Labriformes; family Labridae; genus Labroides; species Labroides dimidiatus. The sequence goes on along the minus strand of CM061151.1, from coordinate 5,917,828 downwards.
TGGATGGATGGATGGCTGGATGGCTGGATGGCTGAGTAATTGAATGATTGGATGGATTGATAAGTAAATGCTTGGACAACTGAAAGTTTGGATGGATAAATGATTGGATGAACAGGTAATTGAATGAATAAATGAATGAATGGATGGATGAGTGAATAAATAAATAAATAAATAGATGGATGATAAGTAAAATTTTTAAATTATTGGATAAAAAGTGGATTTACTGATTTATTATGATCAAATAGATTGATGTACAAAACAACATTGGGTGGATAGATAGATAGATAGATAGATAGATAGATAGATAGATAGATAGATAGATAGATAGATAGATAGATAGATAGATAGATAGATAGATAGATGGAGGGATGGAGAGATGGAGAGATAGATGGAGAGATAGATCACTTTGTCCATCTACAGTTAGTGACTTTCCACTCTGTCAGCCCACAAGCACAGCTCTATCTAACCATTATTTCAACACCTCCTGTCTGCCATCTTTACTCAGTGCACCACACTGACGGTGCCACAACAAAGACAACAGACATCGACAACAACAAGCCAAACAGCTGCAGGGAGAGCAGCACATCCAGCAGTTTCCCTCCTGCTTTGTTTGCCTGCTTTTGTTTGTTTGAGCCGCTGTCTTATGAAGCCCAGGACCACCACTGCATCCTTATATTCTCCAGTTACCTCTGAGCTTCCAAGCCCAAATGTGCAGCGTTTGATTATAGCAAGTTGAAGTCAGTTCGAAATCAGCTCTGTCTGTCCTGCACTCCAAAGGCTGTTATCCTCCCAAAGACACTGAAGATAAAAGACTCAGTTTGACTGATGGTGAATAGAAGAGGGAGGTACAAAAGGTTTATAAAGTTCACAGCCATTGGACTGCTTTGTTTTCCTTTTTCCTCACTTTATCCCTGCCTTTCTTATTAGTCATTTGCCAAACATGATGATTCAAACCTGATCCAAACTAAGCCATCTATCTACTTCTGTTTCCCTGCAGTGGCCACACCCCTCTGATGGTTACGGGAACCAATCTGGACGTGGTCCAGGAGCCGAGGATCCGAGTCAAATACGCTGGCAGAGAGTCTGTAAATGTAAGAGCCTTTATTACTGTCTTAGAGCTGCTTTAGTATGCACTCCTACACCAACATGTACGCTAACTAGGTCCTGCTTGACTCACCACATACTGCTATACAAGCAAGCTAAGTGATGTTTAGCTTTAGAAAAAAAAGAAGAAGTACTATCTCTTCTTCCAGCCCCTCTAGCTTTCCACGCTTCCCTAACTTCCGCTTGAACCCGGCCGTCTCAAGCACTCCGACGAGCATCTGAATAATGCAGCTGGCAGTGAGAGTGGTCTGCTTGCAGTATTTAATTAAGAGTTTACTCTAAATTTACTTCAGGCTAAATCTCAGCTCCCCGGCCCCCCGACTTTGAGTTTTACTGTCTCACCAGGCACCCTGAACAACATTTTTAACTTCATAGCGAGGTTTCAGACTGCATAAAGATAGTTTTTGCAGTGATAAAGTTGGCTGGGAGAGAGTAGAGACAGCAGGAAGGGTGTATGTATGGACTGGTGTGAGGATTGTCTGAGGTGTGCATGATCAGGGGCAAGGAGGCTCCTAATGGCTTTCAATGGAAGATTAACTGCGGTCAGAAGTCTTTGGTCAGCATAAAGAGCCCTTGTATAATCAAAGTTCTGGCTGCGGGAAATCGTTACAAATTGCATTTGAGCCCCTGTCCTGAGGCTCCGTGTTTAATTAAGAGGATGGGATTTTCCTCTCTGTGGTCTTGGGGGAGGTCTGGAGGGCAGATGAATGGACTAAAGGGGGAATAATGGGGAGTCAGAGGGGAAGGAGAGGAGAATATGTGGAGGAGTGGTGCTCTGTGGCCGCACAAAGCACTTACAGCATCCAGGGTAACTTTCTCGAACATTATAGTTTACAATTTTTGTTCCTCTTAGCTCTTAATACAAAGCATTACAAGGAGCATTTCAGAAAGTTAAGCATCAATGTTCCAACAAAGAGCTTAGACAAAAAAAATCAATGTAAGTCGGGGTTGATTTAAAGGTGCTGTGAGGACTATCTGTTTGCCGTTGATTGCTGTGACACCCTCAGCTGGAATAGAGAACCGGGATAAAGACTCAGTTTCTTGCCAAGACTTGCTTTTGTTTTGGACACAAATAAGTACAGATCAGGGTTTTTATAAAGTCTACTTTTCTTTGTTCAAGGCAACTTTTGCAGAATGCAAAGCAATGTGGTAAGGTATTTATTTGTAGCTACGCAGCGCTATTGTTTTGTAGTTCCGTTTAGCTTTTTCTGCACTTGTCTTTTTTCTTTTCGACAGTCCAGCTCCAGTTTCCGCCATTACTACAAAATAAATCCAAGAAATTGTTTCCTTCAAGAAAAAAGGACAGATCTTGCTTCTCACTATTTATTTATTTGTTTGTTTGTTTGTTTGTTTATTTAATAATTTTACTTTTTTATTGCTTTTACAGATTATTGACAATTCCATCCAGAATTATCGGTACAATGTGGTTTTTTTTATAACCAACAACAAAAGAAACAAAAAATGATAATAATAAACATACAAACAATTAAACCTCTAAACCCCACCCGTGGCCCTCCCCTGGCACCCCCCCCCCCCCCCCCCCCCAAAAAAAAAAAAAAAAAAAAAAAAAAAAATTAAATAAAGAAAACAAGGTATTAGAAAATTTGTAAGAAATTTCAGGGTTTTTCAGGCTAGGTTCTTGGTCCAGACTAAGATGATATTCTGTGCTTTTGACATATGACAAAAATGTGTTCCAATTTTTTTCAAAGGTCTTTTCAGATCCGGATGGGGTCAGCCTGTTTAAAACAGATTTGCGTTCCCTCAGGAAAATCTGACCTGACTATGGGCAACGAGAAATAGCATTTAGAAATAACCAGTATTTCTGTAGTAATCTCATTTTAAATTGTGAATTATGAACAGGCAAATATATAAAAGTTGGACTGTTTCAAGATTAAATCCTCACAGAACCCTGAAATACTTTGCTCTCTTTTTTTGATCCCTTAAAGCTCCTCTGAGTTTTTTTTTTTTTAACTAGTTATGAAAAAGGTTGAAATTAAACATGATGCCTCTATATGACCAACAAAAGCAAACTAGACCATTAGCAAAAAGATTGACAGTTTTGGTTTTGTAATTTATTTTTGTAACCTCTGTGAGGGGGTAGGTGCAACTTTAAGCAGGATGAAGAAAAACCCTGAGATAACCTTCCTAAATAAAAGGCCAGAAAACAACTTATGTGCTGCAGAAGGATGTACTTTTCCTGACCTTCAATCTTGAATCACTGCTGTAAAGTGATGCAACGACTAACCCATTGATTCCAGGGCTGCCTACACGTTTGGCTAAGTCTGTAAAATCTCCTGCCTTATTAATAGAACATGACGACAGGTATAAATACGTGCATGCATAAACACTCCCTCACATCCTCCCTCACTTTTACATCTCTAAGCAGATTTGTCCCCACATGCCTCCTCCCCCTTTCTGCAAACTCCAGCTCCTCATCCTTCACATTAGCAGGCTGAAATCAGCCTTAAGTGTGTGACTTGCGTAGTGAATGCGCTTTCACTAAAAATCTCCTAACTCTGCCCTGGGCTTTTTGCACGACTCTCTTTCCTCTTGTAAGGACGCCGTTTCCTTAAAAGACCTTTGTGAGTTCTGAAAGCCGAGTAATTACGAGTAAAAGACAGATCTGTGCTGTTTTATGTTTCAAGAAGAAAACACTTGATGAGCGAGAGGCTCCTGAAGACCTGGAGGAATGGGATTTGACTCATATGTGTGGGTGCCGGCTGTCTGATTTGTCATTTTCAGAGGCTTTGAAAGAGACTTGTTCATCTCCGCCTTGCTTCTTCTTTTCCAGATCCCCACCTTGCAAAAAAGAAGCTTGTGACAGTCTTGATTGGCCCCACAGCCACACATAATGAATTTCTATTAAATGCTAAGGTTACAATTACCCATCCTTCCTCACACCTCCTCCTGCTCTTCCCCGTTTTCTCCTCTTTTGTCAGTGAAAGAAGGCAAGCAGCCCAGCAGCCTATAGCAATAAGAGCTGCTGTCTGTCAGGCAGCTTTCAAATGATCACCTGTCTCCCGCTAAATTGCTTCTTTTCTCTGCCTCCCTTGTGTCACCTGCACACATGCACAAAGAAACCGGCAGAGGAAAGGAGAACAATTTTCTTTGTGAAATGCTCTGTATCTGTCACTGGATTCACAGCTCAAACATTTATCATAATCTTGATTAAAGCTGAAAGGTTTTTTTTTTTTCCAGCCTCAGAAGCCAGCCAACCTGTCCCAGAAAGATCTCATCTGCAGTATTTGCCACATTTAAGACGCCCGGACTGAGTGTCTGCGTTTGAGACTTGTTACATCAAGAGCCAGCCAAGCCTCTTTCGTGTCTGGGCCAATCAGGCTGATTGTCTGCTACACTGAGTAATAGAGGCACAGATCATTACTACAATCAATGTTAGTGGACATGCCGAACATACAATTTACATGCATCACTGTGGCTTCTTGGGTGTCCACCGTCTCGAGAGCTGACACTTTCTCCTATTTGACATTAGCAGAGTAGCTTCGGTATTGATTCTGAGGGGAAGAAAGCTGCTTATTAAAGCTGGTGTTAGAAACAGTGGAGAGGCTAGATCGTGAAACCAACAGATGGAAAAAATAAAAAATAAAAGTCTTTACTCCTCACTTACAGAACAGCATGAAGCCCACAAAACAACATTCTTGTGAGTCTATTCTGAGAGTTAAAAAATTCTGTGATGAAATTACAGAGCTATGAATAAATTAGTTGAATAAGACTCTGAGCTTATGCAGAAGTAATAACTGAAGCTTGTGAAGAGTATAAAACTGGGAAGTTTACACAGTTGTGTATTTATCCCAACACTCTGCCTCGATATAATGTACAAAAACAGCTACTGTAATCAGTTAGAGATATCTGATAGGATGGGATACTGAACTGAAGATCAGGTTTGATGTTATGATTGTGTAGTTTAACTCTAAATGAATGATGACTTCCTCTGGAGAAAAAGAGTCTGAGATAGACACGTTGTGACCTTTTGTCTGAGGTTTCTACATGTCCTCAGTACAGTATATATTGTGTCACATTATGTTGAAAATCCTTAAAAAAATAATTGTTTACCTGTGCACCACTATTTCACAAGCAGAAGGAGCTTAGGCTGGATTTCTTTCCTCTGATGATATTATATTGTACTAAAGGATAGTAAACCATACCATACCATACTGAATGATTCGATAGGATTCAATCCAATACGATATAATATGATATGGTTAAGTTGGATAAAATTGGATATGTTCGGATATAATTTGATTTTATCCAACAAGATTAGATGCAAAACAAAAACCGCATGATTGGTTTTATACTGAGTTTTATCTTATACATCAAGAAGCTTTGGTACAATTTGAGAAGATACAATACAATGCGATACAATACAGTACGGTACAGTATGATATGGTGCAATATGATTGGTTTATGACATGATATGATACCTTACCATACTTACAGTACCTTACAATATATTACAATACAGTACGATGTGTTACGATCATTGACTGTATACAAGAGATTGCAATATGAAACTTTATCACACTACATAATATAAAGGACATAATAACTATGATACAGTTTGATAGTAAACTGATTTGATACATAACGCCTCAAATACACCGGCTACGTCTGCGTTGCAGCTCCGCTCCGCTGCATGTTGACTGTTTTGACAACTCACTCCGTCTGCGTGTTCAGTCGGACAAGCCGCAGGACTGACGGACAGCTGGAGCCACAAGACCAAGGAATTCCCGCGCTTTCCTCTCCATTAATAAACCTCTCTTCATTCATGTTGTGCTGTTAAACCTCAAACCTGTTGATTCCTGGCGTGTCGTTGCTCATTGTAACGTTTTCTTGCGTTGGTTAAGCTAAATACGATCTAGTTTTGACACAATTCGTTTTATTTTGAAAGTCTCAGGCTCTTTTTAGGTAGTTTCCGTGCACTACTTCCTGTCTTGCTTGATCTTCGCTACTCTGGCACTGGCATCCGGCAAAAATAGGATGGCTGCAGATTAGCTGCGACCTGTCGGACCAGCCACGCAGCTGAACCGCATCGGAACGGATCCAGCCTAAGTTGACACATTGACTTGAAAGGAAACATATCTGATCTGGCGTGGTGATGGAGCGGAGCTGCAACGCAGACGCAGCCGGTGTATTTCAGCTGTTATGATAGGATATAAGATAAGATACAATGGGCCACAATACATAACAATATGCTTCAACAGGGTATGATGCGTTGTGATCATATTTGATGCTCCGATCCTTCCTTCAGGAAATTAATCTTGGTTTGAATTTCTGCGCACTCTATATCACACTAATCACAAGTAGGCAGCACTGCTGTAGAGCTTTTTATTTTGAGAGCTTTTTATAAACTGAAGACAAAAAGCGCTACATGAGCTTAACCCTGTCTTTAACCTCTGAAGAAGTACTTACGGGTGTTGTGTGAAATATTTTACATCCTCTTCACATGACTTCCAGCGGATGATTTTTCAGGTTCCGATTGAGTCACATCATAGAGAAATTGAACTCCCTGCTTTACCTCCACACGACTTTAAATACCACAAAGATCCCTCCTGGTCAGATCATTGCCGGAGTTAGAAATAATGCCAGTGTTAGCAGATAGTTGGAGCAGCAGGCGGGCAGGAAAACAGACCCGGTGTAGGAGTTACAAAGTACAGGGGCAGAGGAACTGCCAGTGACTGACTATCGAATCATAGCCTCCGCATGACCTTTGACACGGTGATCCCTTCACATTTCTCCTACGCAGCTCGCCACAGCCAGTCCATCTTCACAGTGATTCCTCTCCATCACTCCGCCTCTCTCACCACATCCGTGGCCAGAGACCTTTGGACGGCTGAGTGGGCTGTAGCTGCACAGTAGATCATGGTAATGTATTCAGCCAGAGGGGTTGGAGTGTTACTGCCTTAAAACACCCTGGCAAAGTCCAACGAGAGCGAAAGAAGACAGATGAGGCCAAGATTCCAATTATTTTCTCCATCTTTTGACCTCGATTCACTTTATCAATGCTGAACAATGTGGAGCTTCTTTTCTTCACATGGCCTCGAGGAATGGATGTACTGTTTTATACTCTGAATTATTGGAAGTTTAGTGTAAAGAACTTTGTTTTTATAGTGATATGTGAGGAAGGCTGAGGGGAGATAATAGTGTGGAGAATTCTGGCTGTGTAATATCAAAACTGTATGTCGAAGTGGTGGAAAATAATCTGAAGAAATCCAATAATCCCTGCAAATCCCTTTGTTTGTGTAAACATTAATTAAAAGTTTCTATTCAAAGGTGCTTTTTCAATACAGACATTTATTCCCCTCCCCCTTATTTCTCGATCAAATCCCACAATGCCCCATTTCCCTCTCACTATTTACTCCCTCACGGCTCTGGATTTACACACGTCACACTCAGCCGGTAAAACATTGTTAAATGATAGCAGCTGTTTTCTATCCTGACAGGATTCGGTGATGGAAAGGATTTATTTCAGGAAGAAAAAAAAAAGAGTGAGTAAGAAGAGATAAAGTGAGGACAGTGTAATAAAAAAAAGAAGAAGGGAAAAAAAAAACTCACAGTATCCGTCTCCGGCAGAGCAGATGGTAGTCAGAGCCGTAGTTGACTTGCAAATGTTCCAATGTGACAGTCACGAGGATGCTAGCGGAGCATCTGGGCCTGTCTATATGACCTGTCAGAGTGCCAAGAGTGAGAAAACAGCCCGTTTCAAACTTAGCTTGAACTCTTTTAGACATTAAACCTTTCAATTTCCACACACTTATCATCTGAACATACTGTTTCTTTATTTATTTAGATTCACATAAGCACAGACACAACAACAGTCGCTCACCTCCATGTATATACATACACTATAGGAGATGTGCATTATGGGAAACATTATCCACTCATGATTTAATCATGTAGCAGATAGACAGTGTTATACACTGAACAACAATGTTATCACACATTGTTTTACCACTTTTTTTTTCTGTGAGATGTATTTCTGGCTTTATGTTGAAGTTTTTTGGAACAATGTGTTTTCAGCTCTTTCCGTGCTCCTACAGTTGAAGTGACGCCCATGCATGAACACAAGCTAAACTCGGCAAAAGTATCTCGGGAGTCTTATCTGCTCGTGCTATCTATTTTTGAAAAAAAAAAAAGCTCATCTTGTGGCTCACTCTCTTTGTGCGCTGCTGCTGAAGTTTGTAAAGTGGGAATTGTGAGGAGAGGAGTCAAACGAGAGCAGAGAAGCTACAGCTGTACAGAACACTTAAACCAAGTATGTGCTACAGATCGAGTTTTATACTGCACTGTATGTTTCTCTGACGACTGAGACTGGATTCATCTCTATTTAACCCATAAGCCTTCATGTTGAAAGAAGTTTACCTTCAACTCACATACTGTTAAAACAACTGTATGTAAAGAGAAAAATATTGCGGCTGAAGTTGCTTGTATTTGGAGTTTGGATTCTATATCCCATAAGATATAAAATCATGTTCTTACCAGAGAAAGTAATGTTGTTTTGACATATAATTAGCAAGAAAATACCATATGAATGTGGTATATAATCAAGTTTTCCATTAAAGTACAGCGGTTGACCGATTGGGGCCATTATTTGGCATTTGCCTAATATCTGTTTTGGAATATAAATTAACGATGGCTTTCACATTTAATTGATTAAAATGTGCTCTACTCTGGCTCAGCTTCTAGTTTGTTTTTCCTTCTGGGCCACTTTAACTTATTCTGTATCAGCCCTAACTAAAGGAAAATATCAGTTGATCCCTACTTTATATACAAACTACTTTATTCCATATAAATTTCCTCAAAATGTTGTATAAATATACATTTATATATGCATTGTTAAAGTGTTTTACTGTCGTGGTTTTAGAGTTTTAACCGTTCTATCAACAGACGTTTTTTTACAGTGCACTCAAAGTGCAGAGAGCTGTAATTAGCAGAGTTTAGCAGAACAGACTTGGTAGAAATAGAGCATAATTAAGGTAAAATTTCCATGTGCTAAAAATGTTTTTTATTAAAAATTTACTAATGGAGGATCTTTTTTATCTTCCATCACAGAAGCCTCTTCACGTTGACAAGCAGCTTTAACAAGGAGAGGTGTTTTAGTGTAGAATCAAACTAATCCATTTATACACACTGCACCTTTAAGCTGAACAAAGACAATTTCACCTCATGGTGTTTTGATAAAATATATAACTTCTTAAGAATATAAAGCACATTTACAGTGGTGGCCAAAATAGTTATAACACCTGACAGATCTGAAAGTATTGACCTTTTTTGCCTCCAAATCCTGATCATCAAACATGCAGATGGTTGCTCTGAGCACAACAAATATCAGATAAAGTGAGTCCTACTGTGGTTATCTACTTTTGACTTGAATATTTAAAGTGTCCAACTTTTGCAGCAGTTACAGCAGCACACGTCTCTGGCATAATGTCAATATATGTCCTGAGAACTTCAACACTATGTTATCTCGTGCTTTCTGCAACTCAAACCGAAGGCTTTCCTTTTCTTTCATTTTCAATTTTTCTTTTTTATAAGGAAAATAATCAATAACACCTTATGATGGCTGCTTTCTAAAGTATATAGAGCACCATGACATGAGGTCGACCTTGTAAATATTTCATTCATTTTATGTGAATTTTAATGTCCAATTCAGTAAAAACAACTGAAATCTCTTAAATATGCCAAGTTTTCTGGTAATTTTGGCAAACGCTGTATTAAACTTCATCTTAAATATGCTGAAAAAGCATGGCCCTGCAAAAATGAAAACAGATATACTGTACATATGTAGTGGCATATTTGCAACAACAATTGCAACTGTGACAGTATTCATTTTTGCACCATAACTGGAGCAGTTTTCAGTACCATGCTTTGCATTTTAAAGCTCCTGTGGTAAGTTTTCTATCAGGTTATATAACAAAGTGCAATTAATCTTGATGACTTTTATATGAGCTGAAAAATAAAAAAAGACAATCAGGAGTAACTTTAACTCAGTCTGTTGTTGCTTTTAATGCATGAAACTGCTGGTGTGGGGTAGGTGTCAAAACAGATGAACTGAGTGCTCTAAGGAAAGATTTACAGTAGGTGGAATATTTGACTGTTAAAATAAAGCATAAAGAGATTTTCCCAATGAACACGATGTACATGTGCAGGACAGCCAAGACATATGAGGTACCTCTAAAGTTGACCCAGGACAGAAAGTTCCTTAGAGGAGCTTTAAGCAGCAGAAAATTTAAACAGTTTGGGCCTAAAAAGACAAAAGGAAAAAGTTTCAAATGCTCAGAAAAGTTGTGACATTGGTTGCTTGGAACGATACCCC